>JBBCBC010000032.1:18262331-19462331 GCA_037126765.1 Stenogyne calaminthoides
AATTATTGAATATCCCTTTATTTTTTTTAAATAAAAACATAATGATCCCGGAACTTGGGTCGTCTGGTCCGAGCAGAATTGAACCCGACGAAGCCCGCCAGTCCTAGTCAGGGCTGGCTCCTGGGTTTAGGGTTGTGTCCTGGATAATGTGGGCCGGTCCTGGCCCGGGCCCGAGTTCCCAAAGGCCGCCCGTACGGGGTCAGGTCCAGCAAAATGTCCAGCCGTATTTAGTTCGTGTTAAGGTCCACCGTCCGCGCTGTGGTCTGTGCCGTGGTCCTACGGTCCGATCAAGGTATTTGTTAGGTCCGAAGCCGGTTCAGCCATGGTTAGGCCCATAGGGTACACCGGTCCGGTTAACTGGGGGTCTTGTCAGGTCCGGCCTGGGGCTTTGTAATCAGTCGTGGTCCGGCCCGGCATGGCTGTATCGGCCGTCCGGGTCCGAGCTTGGGTCTCGGGTTAAGGTCCCGGCCAGGTCTGGCTGGTTCCGCGTGGGTCAGTAACCGAGTCCGCCCGGATCCGCTTCGTCTGTGCTGTTCGCCGAAACCGCCAAGGTTCGTCCAGGAAGGCCGCCGCCGACCCAAAAATATATTAAATGTTTTAACCGATCCACTCAGAGTGGAGTAGGACAAGTAAGTGGGTCCATCCACGTGAACGAGAATAATTATTATAATTAATTGAATTAATTTATGGTGACAAACACGTAATGTAGAAAGTGGCTCGATAAGAATTCTATAACTTAAACTTAAAGAAAATAAATTAAATAAAGAATTTATTAATAAAAGCGATTCCAATTCACGCTCATTCATCCTCGACTTTTAATGTCAGAATTGACATCGACGCTCATCTATTTATCCATGTGATCCTCTAGTCAACAAGCTTTGGCTATATACTTCAATTGAAACATGTTTCTCTAACGATTCTTTTTGAATCGAACAGCTTTAGATAATGGCCCAAATTTTATCCAAATAAAAGCATTAAACCCTTGTGATAAAGGACAAACAATTCTATCAATACGCAGTTCGACGGTAAGAACCCGATTTAAATCACCCTATTAAATTATCGGGTTGTTACCAATTGTCATAAATTTGCAACACCACGGACATAAATTTATAAACCAGCGTATATACAAGAATAATCTAACCTAGGTTGTTAATCCAAATTAAACATCCACGATGTTGAAAAGTTAAATTAGATGAAATAAAAATCAAGATAAATATGTAAACGCCTCAAGTCAATTAACAAACATTAAAATACGAAGTCAGAAAACCCCTTAATCGAAATAAACAAAAAATACTAACTAAGACTCCCAAAATTAAAGCAGTATGTTGTGTCCTCCAAATCTCCTCGCCTGTGTCGTGATTCTTCCTCAATTTGTTGCGTCCACAGTTAATTCTCACGGCTGCCCCCACACCCCCAACCTTAAAAATATTAGAATATTAGGTTAATGACCAGCCTTTTTTTCTTTTTTTTTTCTCAAAGTCAGCACCGTGCGAATTCTTAATCAACAAGCTGCACAAGCTTCTAAATCATGGGCCCATAGGCTTTTCTAACATGACAAAATTGATTTGCTCAAGTATAATAAATAAAAATAGAATATGGGCTTGAAATTAATAATACGGTCTTTTTCTTTTGTCTTCGTTCCGATTGACCTAGTTTCATTGTATTCTTTCATGCTTGGCTCATCTCAGGCTTTTTATTAAATGTTCCAGAAATACCAGATATTCACATAAAAACACAAGTTAAAGATCAAACATGAAATAATATTATTAAAACACACATAAGAATTAATCGTGACACCTTAACGCAAACGAGTCCAATAAATTGCATTCTAATCCATTAAAATATACATAATTTCCTACTTACCACCGTGTTCAAGCGCGGTCCGCTTATGGTCCTGCGCGGTCCGGGTCGATGTGTCGTGGTCCGGAGGTCCTAGATTTTTTCGTAATTTTATAAATATTGATTTAATTATTAAGAGGGCGATGCAAAGGCGAACAGTAAGATGACATCGCAAAACGCACTCAAAAGGTAAAAATCATTTAAAATTTAAAATTATATGTTGGATCAAAGATCCAACGGTGATCTAATGATTTGACGAGAAGAAGCGGCTAAACTCACTACTAAAAAAAACCCCTTTAGTGACGTTTTTTAATGACGCTTCTAAATAAAGGTCATTATATACGCTCGGGAACCAAACTGCAGAACCAAACCGTGGCCAAGGGGTTTCGGGTTCTCGAACCGCGCCTTCTGAATAACCGGTTCGCCGGTTTTTTTTTTTTTTTTTTTTTTTTTTTTTTTTTTCATATATTTTTCTTGTGTTTCTTAGTTTTTCGATCTAAAATTTGAAGGAATGATAGATAGATCATGAAATTCCACATTGTTATTGTTAATATGAGAATTTAAATTGAAGATTACATTAATAATTGAACTATTATAAATTATAGCTATTACAAAGTAATTGAACTATTACAAAATAGTAATTTAACTTAAAATAAGCTAGTAATCTACTATTACAAATTAATTGAACTATTACAAATTTACAAATTACTATGAACTATATCTAATTAGTAATTACAATTACAACTTAAAATTTTAAACTTTACAAAATAAATTTGGGGAGGGGGATTTAAAGAATTAGACTGGGAGTTTAAATTTAAGAAATAAACTTAGAAATTCTAAGTTTGAAACTTAAAATTAAGCTGCCTACGATCCAAATAGGAATCAAAGTCCACGAGTTCTTTTACCTCAAACTTACCTCGTTGATTCGATCGATTCGATTCTTCACGCATCACTTCCTGGTAGTTTCTTCTTGAGCTATCTTGATCATCATTATCAATTAATTCTTGACTTCTTTTTCATTCTTACCCATGTTGGGATTATACCGAAAGTATTTTTTACTTTTAGATAATCAAAACTAATTTTTGACTTATTTATCAAATAAATTGTTTATCACCGATGCTTTAAATATCATCGAATGTTACATATATTTATCGCATAATCGTTTCAATAAATAAGACGGTTACATTGAAGTTAATTTAGTGATACCGCATCACGTAAGATTAAATTAATACCTTTGTAATTCAAAAGTACACCATTCACTACTCCAGAGCGGAAATTAACAATCCATCGTGAAAGGTCAAAGTGTAAGGCGGGGATTGGTTTGTTTGGACCAAGAGATTACACTAAAGGCATTTAATCGATGCATCAAGAGGATTCCACAGAGGACAAATTCTTCGTGAACTGAATCTAGAAAAGAATTTGGACCTTGCACGTTCGTTATTTCATAATCTTCGCCCCTTAAATAGATCGCAGTGGTTAGTAATTATTGCTTCAATTTATTACGGTAGGGAATTAACTAGATTTAATACTTTATATCTTGGGCAATATTATTGGTCACACGCGATTGCTAATGTTGGTCCCGATTTGAAAACCCATTTAGCTGTATAGAATGAAGCAAAAAATTTCATGGCGATATATAAAAAAATGAGGTGGTGAGGGCAAAGAGTGTTTCAATTTTTTTTTAAACTTTGGAACTCATGTGTGTTGTTTTGCTTATAATCAAATGCATATGACAAGTATAAATATAAATAAAGAAAGAACACAAGAAGATATAGTGGTTCTGACAACCATCCTACATCCACTCTCCTCTCTAGGGAAATTCCTTCAACGGGACTTATCACCTCCACGGATTGCTTTATAGATATTTAATGAGCTCACATTTAACCGGACTTATAACCCCTCGGTTCTTCTCGACTTATCACCCTCCACTGATTGCCTACAGATGTTTAACGAAGTTCACACCCAACCAGATTTATCACCCTCACTGGGATTGCTTAACAACTACCTCACTTCACCATGGGGGTTTGGTTTTGGTGTTGTTCCTGAACTATGGTGAGATTTTCCTTACATTTGTTTCAAATTTCAATGCTAAGGTTGGGAAAAAATCTCTAAGCTTGGTGATACATCGGGTTGCTTAGATTGGGCCCTGTAACACCTTGAATATATTTGAATATTCATGCACTTGTGTTCTAGGGGGAATGCTTTTTGAGTATAACTCTTTTGGCTCAGAGCATTGTTGCTATCTTCTTCGACTTCCACACTCGATAATTTTGAAGAACTTGTATTTATAAAGGTGGGATTTGAATGTTATCTGGAGAGAATCACATTCAAATCCATACTATTCTCTCGTAGAAGTTCCGCAATTTTTTCCAGTCAAGTTGTCTTCCTCTTATCGTCCACGCCACCGATCTTAACGAAGCATATTCCTCGATTCTCCTTGAATCATTCAGATTCCTCGAGTCTTCAGACCGGTTCCGAGCCTCTCAGGTCTATCCGAGCCTTAGGTCTATCCGAGCCTTCAACCGACTTCTCTTCACGGACTATTCGACAAGATATACGACACTCAGCCGACTGAAGTTCATTTCTTGCCTTCGATTAATCTAACCTCAGTCACTAAAGATCAGACTAACCGGGATCATCAAGAAGGCTCGATTCTCAAAGGAACATGACTTCGACGATTTTTCTCGATGACGACTTCTCACCGTGGCGCAGATTGCTCGGGTTTTCGATGATCCGGTTTCTACCGATCCGACCAGCTCACATGATCAGTCACCAAGATAGCATCGTCACATATCGCTTTATCCGATCGCATTAGTTCATCGATTATCATATTAGGTTAAGATATCGCTAACACATCCGTCTCAATCACGCCCGATCTTGACCATCCGCTTCATCATTCATATCTCGATCCGGACACGCCCGATCTTGATCGGCCCCATCCGCTTCTTCTTCTCGACCAGAACCTTTCTTCCGATCTTTCCGACCGTTTGTCCGCTTCTTTCCGATCATCCGACGTCCGCTCGTTATCCGATCACCATCCGTCATCCGATCTTCGATCACCGCTTAGCGATCTTCTTCCGATTTTGCTCACTTATTAGTTAACTCGAACTCATCTAATTCATCGATCTCGACGGGCCTCGCTCGCGCTCTGGCTCGATCTCGATCATCTTTGTCCGATTTCGTGAGTTCCCCAAGAGATGTTCTCTCGCTCTCAACTTGTTATCCGTAGATCACTTCAAAAACACAAGTTTGATAATGTTTTCGCATAATTCATCAAAACTAAAAAATATCCCAACACCTAAGATTTAATACGGAGAATCGTGGTGCAAGACGCTTGTTCGACGGTTCTCTTTGAGAGGTTCATAAGTTTTATCATACCAAATCTTGCAAGTGGAACTAGTTTCCGTATGGATAATAATGTTGAACCGCTTTCAACCAAGGACAAAAGATATTAATTAATGGAAAGTTATTTCAGTGGGTTTGAATTAATTAATGGGCTAGATAATCTTAAACACGGGAAATAATAATCGAGCCATATTAACAAGAATACGGGTTAAGATGGATAGTGCAATATTAATTATGTAGTGGATTAATTAATATTTATGGGCTTGAATAATATTGTGGCTCAATATTGATAATTCAAGATCCATTGAAGGTCCAATCTTAATTCTCCTAAAGGCCCCTCAAGTAGCTCAACATAAAGTCCAATAACTGAAAAAAAGGTGTTTAAAAATAAAATAAATTTTTGTTGCATTATTTTTCTTGAATTTTAAATTATTAAAGAAAAAGAGGAGAAGAATTTTCTTGAAAAAGATTTTATGGAAAGGAGATAAGTATTTTGGAATACAAGATTATCCCATAAATTCAAGAAATCTCCCACTTGGTTTCTTTTTAATTGTAATTTTTTAAATATATAGAGTAATAATAGAAGAAGGATTTTTTGATTTTCTTGAAAAGATTTTACGGAAAAGATATGTATTTTGGAATACAAGAATATCTCATAAATTCAAGAAAGATCCAATCTTGAAAAGTTCCCTATTAATTTCGAAAAATGGGTTAAAAAGGGTGAGATTTTTTGTGAAAAATACAATGGAAAGAAGAATATATTGATATATTCAAGATTTCGAGATCAAGAAAAGATTTTTCCTAACCCTATTTTGAGCCCTAAGTTTCGTCCCCTCTCTATTATAAATAGGATGAATGTTTCATCCCCAAGTGAACATTTAAAATTGGTTTTTCGAAAAAATTTCGCCGATAAAATATCAAATATTTGAAACGTCGATGATTGTGTATTTTCAAAAACGCCAATTGCAGAGTGTACAAATTCCATGTGCCGAAAAAATTAGTAAATCCACAGCGGTGGTGCAACAAATTTTTATTTTCCTTTTTGTTAATTGTTCATGGCAGCTTCCTTCCAACCGGACGACGAAAGTAGGACTAGGGAATACTTGGGAAGGCTTTTTTTGGTGTGTTTTATCGACGAGACCATTATCACATTCCAAGAGGTTAGTTCACGAAATCAGAGAGAATTCCGCATGCGTAGGATTTATGTGAATGCTTATATGCATGATTTGTTGTTGAATTATTATTTGAATTAATATAGATTAATTCATGCTAGTAATAATTGTTAGAATTAAATTTGATTTAAATATTCATCCCTACAGATCCCGCAATTAATTCCTCAACACCAGACAGGCCTCGTTTTGCCCGATTTTTAAATTGTAATTTAATTCGCTTTCATTAAATTTGAAATCGATAGTAGAATTGTTAGATCTTTTTTTGCAGTATCCAATTGTTATGGAATTTAATGTGTTTATTTATGCATGCATATAAATTGTGGTTTTTAATTCGATTCGCTCAATTCGCTTTTTCCTCGGGAGAAAATCCACGCAGTAGATTAGATTTGTTTGATTTGATCAATGTAATAGACTAGTCTAGATTCAGGTTTATTTACTTTTTGTAAATAAATTGAAACCGGATCGTGAGCCAAAACGAAGACGGCGAATTAAAGACGATCGGATCCGAACCGCGGGGCGACAAGGCGGCGTAAAAGGCCGAGGGCCGAGCGCCATGATCGCGGCCGATCCGGGCAAGACACGGGCGGGGCAGACCGAGGGGCCGATCGGGCAGGCGATCCAAGTGAGGCACGCCGGCGCGAACGCAGTAAAAGTGAGGCGGGCTGGCGGCACGCGAGATGATCGGACGCTGGCCGGGCTGGCGGAATGCTGAAGGGCGCGCCGAGATCCGCGAAGGTCGCTGAAAGGACACGCCGGGCCAAAGGAGCAAAGGCGACGGCGGGGGCAAGACGGAGGCCACTCGACACGCCGAGAGTTGTTAAGGGCACTCGACCCACGAGTTGGTCGCGATATTGCTTGACAAGGCATTTTTAAGGCGGCAAGCGGGAGCTTTTCGAGAGTTTAACGATGAAGGCTATGAAGATGATTTTCAAGATCAAGACATGAGAAAAATTAACCATGACAATTTGCAATGTGCCCAATATGTTTTTTTTTTTTTTTTGATGTTTATGCTTATTTAAATTATGCTTAAATTTGGCGATATATGAGAAAATGTTTTGAAAAATCTCTCACTTTCTAAAATTACTAAGTATGCTTTAAATAATTAATTGACAATTTTATTCCGGATAATAAAATTGAATTAATTTTGACCTCCATGATTTATTTATTTTGAATTTTTTTGGAGAAATTTCCCCACTTAGATTCCGGCCAAAATATATTTTTACATGAATAAATTCCAAAATGGATGATTGTGATTATTACTAGTGGCAACGATGATTCTCCCCACGAGGCTCGCTCAAAGCAAAATAATAATTTCAGATTTAATTATGTTTATTACTTAGGTATAAAATTGATATGCATATACTTCCCTCAAGTCCCTCACAATTTTATATTGGTCAAGGGGAGCCAACTATTAACTGGATATTAAAGGTTTGTAACTATTCTTGTTTGTAACTCGTTGAATGTGTTTAAATAATGACCCACCCCACGGGCTTATTTAAACTGCTTTTGAGATGTTGGTCGATGCATGTTCATATTTTTTAGATTTTAATATGAAACATGGATCGAACCTTGTGATATATTTGTGCTTATGATATTATTATTTATTTCGGCCCAAAGATGTCGTAACCTTTTAATCCAATCGCTCATTATACTTAAAGTCAATTGAATGAGTATGGAAACTATATTGATTGGAAACGAAAAATATAATTGTCCTAATCGCACAAAAGCACAAGTGGATTCTTTGACACACCAAAAATCGATGAGCTAACCGACGAAGTCAAACATGCGGGACTCGTTAGATAACATTGCGAGAGATGTCGTCATAAAATGGTGGAGGGCAAACCCATAAGGGATTACGCCCTCAAAATTAATGGTCCATCCGAACAAACTTGAGGTTCCGAGCGCATTATAACTGGGAGACTCTGATGAATTTGGTACTTCACCTTCCGCCCAAAAGTTTTTTCGAGCATTGCCTCACAACAATTGCTTTGTTGCAAGCTTTGGTCTCTGGCAGAGATGTTGATGGGGCACCAAACTCAAGCTTTTGAAGGCAAGTGGTCCGCCTTCATTTTCTAAGGCCAAGGGAAGGCAAGGAGAAGAAGATGACCAAAAGACATAAGCAATAAAACTCAATTGTTGGCGCAAGGGGAATGGTAAGATGAGGAATGCCAGGTGTCAAAGAAAATCCAAAGAGAAGTTGCTTCAACAACGGTGAAGGGACAATGGAGGTTTGCCTGCTCCAACCTCAAAAGTAATGAAAAGAAAGGTAATTCTCACACACTAGTTGTTGAAACTTGTTTAATGGGCAGATACTTCTCATTCGCTGGTAGTTGATAATGGATCCATCGATCATGTTTGTTTCACTGGGTTCAACTTCGATCGCAAGAACTTAGGGGAGTGAGATCCTCATCACACGGGCGATGCTATTAGAGTGGCAAATCAAGAAGAGGGAGAAGTGCACCGTTTTTGAAAATAGAGTTTTAATTTTAAGAGACGTTTTTTATGTTTCCAGATTATTTTAGAAAGAATTCACTTTCGCTTTCTAAATTTCATAAAGGATACTTAGTTTCTTTTAATAAGAATGACATCATTTCTTGAAATGATGAGTGTATTTATAGGGACATTGATAGACAATCTCTATACAATTAATCAGGCACACCACTCACTTAAATGCATCCTATAACACATCAACTGCTTTCCGAGAAAAGAAAAACGCTCATCGACGGAACGAGACACTTCTATGGCATCTAAGATTGGGACATATTAATCCAAAGAGGATCCAAAGGTTGGTGAAAGACGGTTCATCGGAGTTTCTCCAAGTTGAACCAATTCCAACTCGGGAATCATGTTTTCGAGGGTAAAATGACCAAGAGGGCATTCGGAGCCTGGCGGGATTAGAGCCAAAGAAGTGTTAGAAATCGCTCACACGGACGTATGTGGTCTAATGTCAACCAAATCAAGAGGAGGTTATTAAAGTATTTCATCACTTTTATTGATGACCACCAAGGTACGGGTATATTTTCCTTATGAAGCATAAATCTTAGACCTTTTGAGAAATTCAAAGAATTTATTGTCAAGGCAGAATCATAGGAAAAACGATCAAGTCTCTACGATCCGAACGCGGAGGTGAGTACTCCGGCGAGTTTTTGAACTACTTGTCGATAAAGGGATTGTGATCCCAGCTAATCGGCATCTTTAACCCTCAACAAAACGGGGTTAGAGCTTAAGAAACAAAAAAATCTTTTGAAAATGGTTAGATCTATGATGAGTTACGCGGATCTTCCCAAGTCGCTTCCCTGGGTCATGCCTTTGAAACAGCACGAAGCTTACATTCAACTTGAGCCATCCAAATCTTTTCCCAAAACTCCCTAAAGAATTGTGGACCGGGCGAAGCCCAGCTTTTGAGACACATGAAAATTTGGGGTGTCCGCCCACGTGTTGGACGCAAGGAAGATTTTAAAATCGATCCTCGATCGTAATTAAGGTTGTTTATAGGATTGTTTGGATTAGATACCCGAGGAACAAAAAAGGTGTATGTTCTATGGTCCCAAGATCAAAAGGTGGTAATAAAGACCCACTTTAGATTTTTCGAAAAAGACTATATGAACAAAATAAGACCTGTAAGTGAGATTATTTTTTTTGAGCTAAGGGGCTAACCTCATCGCTAACTGTGACAAGATGACATACCAAACCACACACTTTCACAATCGAAATCGGGGTCAGAGGGGAGGGTCAGAAGACATCCCGAGAGATTCATGGGAGAGGAGAGTCCCTGACTTGATTCTGGGACAAGATTTAATCGGACCTATGGATTATATGATGAGGCAATCCAAGACAAGGATAGATAAGGCAAAAAGCAATGAAAGGGTAAATGGGGTCTATGGATCATAACAAAAGTGGGAGCTAGTTTAACCACTTAATGGGGTCAAGCCCATTGGTTGCAAGTTGGGTATAAAAGAGAAAGAGGGATCGGACGGGAAGGTGGAAACCTTCAAGGCAAGTGCTTGTGGAAAAGGTTATACTCGTGAAAGAGATGGATCGATTATGAGGAAACCTTTTTCAACTCAGAAAGCAATGCTCAAGTCCATCTCGATTCTCTTGTCGATTGTAAGATCTCGATTTTGATTAAGAAAATGGATATCAAGATGCCTTTTTTAACGGAAGTCTTGATGAAGAAATCTATATGCAATAAACCCCAAGGCTTCATTGAAAAGGCCAAGAACACCTAGTTCAGAAGCTCATGAAGTCCATTTACGGACTCAAACAGACATCCATAGCTTGGAACCAATGTTTTGATCATGTTATAAAGTCTTATGGGTTTGATCAAAACGAAGTTCGAAAAAGTGTACAAAAAAAGCGTGGTTTTGAATCGCATTAGTATTCTTAGTACTATACGAGATTACATTCCGCTTCATCGGGAACTATGTAAAGGTGTTATCGATTTAAGGGCATGGCTTTCAAAAAACAGCTTTGATATGAAGGACTTAGGGAAAGTCGGGCACATCCTTAGGGATCAAGATCACCGAGATCGCAAGAAAATGATGATAGTTTATCGCAAAGCTTCATACATAGACATCGCCTTCAAAACGATTCAAAGATGCAGATTCCAAGAAAGGCTTTCGCATTTTCAGCATAGAATCCATCTATCCAACGAAATGCCCTAAGACACAAAAGGAGATAGATGAAATGAAAGGCATTCTTTATGCTTCTATTTGCCGGAAGCCTTTATGTATGCAATGCCAGGTTAGAGACCGGATATCCGACATTGCACATGGTGGCAAGATATCAAAGAATTCGAGAAGCGAACATTGATCGTTAAAGCTAAGAACATTCCCAAGTATCCAAAAGAACTCAAGATAGAATGTCAGTTTATCCCGATAGTCTAAATCCCCATCGCTACACCCGACCGGGATTTCCAATCGTATATAAATTCCGTAAACTATCCGCTTTCGCCAAGTGTTTTTCATTTGGGAAGTTAACATGAAATGGACGAAAAGGAAGCGTAAACGCATCACCGACTCAACCATAGAAGCCTCTAAGTAGTCGCTAGAAGCAAAGGAAGGAACCGCATTTGGCTCTAGACCTTCTTCGTGGGGATATTTTAGTTTTGATGAATTATGTCAAACATTATCAACTTGTGTTATTGAAGCCAATTTACGAGCAACAAATGTTGAGGGGAACGAAAGAACAAATCGGTGAATCCACGAAATCCTAAGTAGATGATCGAGACTTCAATCGAGGTCTAGACGAGACCGACGAGATCGAATTGAGTTAGATGAGTTCCTAGTTAACCGGATGACCAGTGTAAAATCGGAAGAGAAGAAAATCCGAGCTCTACCGATCAAGATCGATGGTCGAATAGACCGATCAGGGATCGAAGGAAAACTGAGCCGAGCATGGAGATCGAAGAGCGCATAAGCCGATCGTAAAGAACCTAAATTAAGACAAGAGAAGGTTGCAGATCGGAAGAGGAGCGTATTTAGACAATGACGCTCGGACATGATCAGATCGATATGAAGACGCGATAAGATGATCAAGATCGACGTGATTGAGATCGATGTGCTAAACCGAGTAAAAGCTAAAACCTAATGTACTGACCGATGTTATCCTCGAGATGTTGATCTGAAGATGTTGATCTCGATGGACATATGACGAAAATCAAAAGAACAAAAACCGTGATAGCTCGAGTCAAAGCTTGATTGAAGGTCGATGTTCGATTCAGAATCGAACGGGCCACCGAAAGTGTCAAGATGCCCGACGTATAAGGTCCGCCAAGAGGTCCATTGATCGAAATATCCCGAGGCTCGATAAACCGAGGCTCAGAGGAGAAATTCTGAGACTCCGGGATAAAACTCAAGACTCAGATAGAATCGAAGACTCAAGATGTCTCAAGACACCGAGACTTTGAGAATCCTCAATGATTCCAAGGCTAGGAACGAGGAATATACGAAGTAGAATCACCGACGCGACCAACCAGAAGACAACCATTCAAGAAGTTGTCAAGATTTTACAAGAATAAGATGGATTTGAATGTGATTTTCCAACTCAAACATTCAAATCCACACTATAAATACAAGGTCTTTCATCATTCTAATGCGTGGATGCGGGAGATTATAGCACGAGATGCAAACAGAGCCAAAGAGAGTTATACCCAAAGCATTCCCACCCTAGAACACAAGTCAGAGATATACAAATATGTTCAAGAGTGTTCTAGAACCTAATCTAAGAACCCACGATGTAGAAAATGAGCTTAGAGAGATTTTCCCAACCTTAGCATCGAGGCTAAACAAATGTAAGGGAAAATCTCAACCTAGTTGAAACCAAACAAACCTTACCCAAATCACTTAAGTTAAGTTTTAGGTGAGTGTGAACTCAAGAACATCTAGCAATCCCGAAAAGGGAGGATAGTAATCCCGAGCGAGGGTGATAAGTCCCGATGGAGTCTCGAACCCCAGAACATCAAGTAGGCAATCCCTCAAAGGAGGGTGATAAGTCCCAAGGCGAACCCTCAGAGGGGTGATAAGTCCAAATGGAAGGAATTTCCCTAGGAATGTGGAGAGTGGATGTAGGAGCTTGAGTCTCCCAACCACTATACTTTGTCAGGTTCTTTATTGCTTCATGTTCTTATATTGTTATATGCATTCGATTATAAGCAAAAACACAACACATGAGCTTAAAACGCAAAAAATCAAATCACCATTCCTTCACCCCTCGCTTTTTATATGCCCAACGACTAAATGTTTGCCGAAGACCGCAAAATGGGTTTTCCACCGGACCATCACCTTCTTAGTGGACTTCGATGGAGTTCCTAATTTGTCTAGCAATATTTGCTTAAGGGGCGCTTGTAAAATTCAAGGGAACCAAGAGTCCACGAGTCAAACAAACACACCGAATTTAAATAAATCTTAGACGAGAAATCGTTAAGAAAGCAGATATAGAAGTGGCAAAGATCGCTAGAAGACAACCTAGCTGATCCATTCACAAAGGGTCCGCCTCGTAATACATTCGAGAGACATGTGAAAGGAATGGGTGTCAAGACCGCCGCTAAATGCTTTGGAGTATAAGCCGGGAGACATTATTAGGTTCGTAGGGTGACATTAGATGTCACGACAGGGAACTACACGAGACATGCCAGAGTATACTTAAAATCGACTTTGAGTATAAGGGGAGATTGTTGGGATTATATCGAAAGTATGCTTTTACTTTGTATAATCAAAACCTAATTTCGGACTTATTTATCAAATAAATTGTTTATCATCGATGCTTTAAATATCATCGAATGTTACATATATTTATCGCAGATAATTGTTCAATAAATAAGACGTGGTTACATTAGAAGTTAATTTAGTGATACCGCATCACGTAAGATTAAATTAAAACCTTTTGTAATTCAAAAAGTACACCATTCATTTACCAAGATGGAAATGAACAATCCATCGTGAAAGGTGAAGTGTACGGCCTGGGATTGGTTTGTTTTGACCAAGAGATTACACTAGTGCATGCGATCGATGCAATCAAGAGGACCTACTGGAGGACAAATTTTAAGAACCTAACTAGGAAGAATTAGACCTCAAAGTGGTTCGTTATTTCTAATCTTCGCCCCTTTTAAATAGATCGCGCTGGGTTAGTAATTATAGCTTTGACTTATTACGGGCAGAGAATCAACGAGATTTAATACTTTTATATCTTTTGGCAATATTATTGGTCACATGCATTGCTAAGATTTAATACGGAGAATCGTGGTGCAAGTACGCTTTTGTTCGACGGCCTTTGGGAGGTTCATAAGTTTTATCATACCAAATCTTGCAAGTTGGAACTAGTTTTCAGATGATAATAATGTTGAACCGCTCTCAACCAAGGACAAAAGATATTAATTAATGGAAAGCTATTTCAAAGGGTTTGAATTAATTAATGGGCTAGATAATCTTAAACACGGAAATAATAACCTAAGCCATATTAACAAAGAATATAGGTTAAGATGGATAGTGCAATATTAATTATGAAGGGATTAATTAATCATTTATGGGCTTGAATAATATTGTGGCTCAATATTGATAATTCAAGATCATGGAAGGTCCAATCTTAATTCTCCTAGGGCCTTTTTATGTCAAAAATTTTCAACATAAAGTCCAATAACTCAAAAAGGTGTTTAAAAATAAAATAAATTTTTGTTGCATTATTTTCTTGAATTTTTTAAATTATTAAAGAAAAGTCGGAGAAGAATTTTTTGAAAAGATTTTATGGAAAGGAGATAAGTATTCTTTGGAATACAATATTATCCCATAAATTCAAGAAATCTCCCACTTGGTTTCTTTTTTTTAATTGTAATTTTCAAATATATAGAGTAATAATAGTAAGAAGAATATTCTTGATTTTTTGAAAAGATTTTATGGAAAAGATATGTATTCTGGAATACAAGAATATCTCATAAATTCAAGAAAGATCCAATCTTGAAAAGTCTTCTATTAATTTCGAAAAAATGGGTTAAATAAGGGTGTGAGATTTTTGTGAAAAAATACACATGGAAAGAAGAATATACGGGATATATTCAAGATTTCGAGATCAAGAAAAGATATTTCCTAACCCTATTTTGAGCCCTAAGTTTCGTCCTCTATTATAAATAGGGATGAATGTTTCATCCCCAAGTGAACATTTAAAATTGGTTTTTTCTGAAAATATCGGCCGATAAAATATCAAATATTTTGAAACGCCGATGTGATTGTGTATTTTTAAAAACGCCAATTGTGAGTGTACACCCTGATGTGTTGAAAATTAGTAAATCCACAAAGGTGGTGCAACAAATTTTTATTTTTCCTTTGTTAATTGTTCGCGAGCTTCCTTCCAACCGGATTGACGAAAAGGACTCGGGGAATACTTGGGAAGACTTTTTTTTGGTGTGTTTTATCGACGAGACCATTGCCATCTGAAGAGGTTAGTTCACGAAACCCGTGAGTAATTCCAAGAGATGTAGGATTTATGTGAACTGCTTATATGCATGATTTGTTGTTGAATTATTATTTGAATTAATATAGGATTAATTCATGCTAGTAATAATTGTTAGAATTAAATTTGTATTTAAATATTCATCCCTAATAGATCCGGCAATTAATTCCCCAACAACCCAATCATCAAGCAAAGCATTGGTTTTCCATTTTCAAACGGTCATATTCGATCTCACAGCATCCAAAGTGTAGCCTCCCAAACTAAAAAGTTTGTTCTGGAACAAAACGCTGGAGTAATGAGATGCAAAAATTTCTCTTGCTAGCATCGATAATATCGATAGATATTTTTCATCCCGACCACCACTTTAGTAGTATATTAAAAGTAGTGTTGTCTTCATCTTCATCAAGTTTAACAAATGAAGAGGATAAATAATGATCAAGTTCGTAATAAGGGTTAGAAGTAGACTGGACCTTTTTGAGAACGCCATCATAAAAACAAGCATAATATATCTTCTTCTTGACTCATAGAAGAGCCACCACCAAAATTTACTTCAAAACCGACCACTATATTTCTAAATAAAGACATTAAAGTAATTTTAATCCGATTACCAATCTCTTCCGGGACAGATATACATCATCTTCACCCATGATCATATGTCTATTAGGAAATAAATAATTATAATACATATTTAACATCATTATTAATCCATCCAATCTTACTCTAGGATCAAACACTTTAGCAACCAAGAATAGATCTAGAATATTTGTAAAAAATTTTTTTTTCCATTTTCAGATCATAGAGAAAGTAAGACCACTTAATAAAGGATTTGTAATATTTTCATTTAACACATGAGCAACTTTAATACAATAATCAAGCTCTAAATTACTAGTAGGATAATAAACACCTGATAACACTTTTGTGAATCATTAAAAATTCCCAAAATTTTACACAAAGAAGTGCATGAATCCCAATATTGAGGATATAAATGAATACCACAATTTTCTTGAGTAAAAATGTACATAAAGCGCGCTTTTATAATCTATAGACTCTTTTAACAATTTATACATGGAATTCAAACGAAGTTGACACATCAAGAGAAAATTTTCGATGCATATCAGATGTTCTACAAAAAGCTTTCCATTTTTTCAACAATTTTGAATGTCTCGACATATAATAAATAGCGGATCTAATAGGATCAACTTGTTCTTTTCAAAGCATCTAAACCATCTTGAACACATAAATTTAAAATATGACACATACATCTAACATGAAATTTTTTTTCCACCAAGATATGGTTGACAAATATTTGTAAGATCTTCAATAGTAGTCGATTTGCACTAAAGATTATCAAAACCAATAGAAAATATTTTTTAGTAAGAGCATACCATTTAAAATATCATGCAATTTATCTCTAATATTAACTAGATTGTGTTCCGTATCAAGATCTCTATAAGCAATCAATCTTTTGTTAAGAGTCCACAAATCATCAATCCAAGTGTCAGAATCTCCTATATAACTATGCTTTTGAAAAATTATCACCCAAATATCCGCACATATACAAACTTTAACATTTAAATCGCAAGAATAGATTAATCAAAGCATATTTATACTCATAAACAACTTTAGCAACATCACGAGTAGTAATATGACGTGAAACTTTTTTTTTTGTTGGTTGAAGACCAAGGTTAACAAAAATCATTCCAAAAGGGATTATCGGCAAATTGAAAATAAGGTGTTGTGGGTGCACACAAATTTAGCTAACAATTTTCTATATATTTTATTTGATCAAATGTAAATGGAGAAGGGGTTATTTACCTCACCTTGAACTCCACCACCGCTTAATCGGGTTGACGAATCCACGGTTGTGCTTGGTTTGAACTAATTCCAACTCTATCCGGGTGAATTTTTTTCAAATGCTTCTAATGTCCCATATCCCCCTTTTGACAAAAAAGAATATATTTTTCACAATAGTTGCAATGAACTTTAATAAGACTATCCTCGTTGATCACTTTATTAAAGTGACGGCAAAAATATCCCACTTAAGTTGAGCTCGATTGGGGTTGGGGTTGGAGTTGAGTTGGCTCCCAAGCATTGGAGTCGGTTGGGTGGTTTTGACTTTCTTTTGAGTAGACGTCAGGTACCTCGTGGTATAGCATCATCTTCAAGAGGATTTTCATAACCGACCAAGTATGGCCTCAATATCATCTAAACTTCACTGACGATCGGGTATGTGGTGGTTGTGGAAGATTTAACAAGAGGTGGGAAGAAGTTTTTATTTTTACCCTTACCTCGCTTTTGATGGCTTGCCATAATATGTATGTAAGTGTATATGTAAATAATATATAGTGTAGTGTAATATACTAATATGTAGTATAGTAGTAAAGTTGTAATATATAAAGTGTATATAATATATAGTGTAGTATAATATGTAGTGTAGTATGATATATAGTTTAGTGTAATATACTAATATATAAATTATAAGGTAAGTGTAAGTGTATGTAATGTAAATCATGTTTTCAAAACCGGAAGTTGAACCGGCTTGGTTCAACCTGGGTTGAACCGAACCGCCGATAACCCTAAAAAACACATATATAACCGATTAAAGTTGAACCGGTTGAACCGTCAAAACCCGGTGCTCAACCTTAAAAACCGTTTTTTTATTATTTTTTAAATTAAATTATTAATTTATATTAAATATTTAAAATTTTAAATCTATATTTCTCTCACATTTTTTTTCTAATACTTTCGATGGGATAAATGTATGAGGTAGAGACAAAATTTATAAAATATGATATGAAAAGTTATAAAATATATATTTAAATTTTTGTAGGTGTATATTTATTTTGTTTTTTTAACTAAACATAGAAAATCGGTTGAATCACGGTTGAACTGGTCCCACGGCTGAAACCGACAGTGGTTCCGTCTTGGCTCGATCACCGGTTCGGGTTATGAAAACATTGATGTAAATAATATGTAAATAATAAACTTTGAGAATTGAGTGAGAGTTGAGACTTGGAGAGAGATGAGAAGAAAGAATGAGTTGAATCACTTTGGGGTGAATTTTGGAGTGGAATGAGGTGGTATTTATAGATGAAATCTCAAAAAAAAAAAAAAGTCGAAAACCACGGTTCGAACCGAACCGGCGGTTCTACCTGCTCGAATCCCATGCCTCGAATGCTTTTTAATCTCACCATTGGATCTCAACGACTTTTAACTGGGGCTGATCTCAACAAGAAGAATTTTCAAAAATTGAGGCGGTTCCTACGAAACCGGCGTTCCAAATTTCGTTTTTTATAGAACCTAATGTAACGCGGGTTTTACTTGCTTTTGCTTTGCTCGAATCGAATCATGAAACCAAGTGTTCCGGCTTGAATCGACGGTTCCGTTCGGGTTTGAGCATGCCTCACGCCTTTATAATAAATTTTAACCCTTTTTAAATCCGAGACCGATTCCTAAGGAGCGCATAAATTTTTTTTAATATATGTATAATGACGCTTAAAAAATTTAATTTGATTAGTGACGCTTAAATTTTAGGTCGCTCTCCTTTTTAATTCAGCCCGCCCTTCTTTTTTCATTCACTGCGCCCTTGTCTCCAAAAAAAAAAAATTCAATCCGTGTTTTTCTCCAAAAACAAAAGAAAAAGTGAGCTCCTCCAAAATTTTTTTAGCGTGCCTTGTTCTCCAACAAAGTTCAGAGATCCCTTCCACAGCGCGTCGTTCTTCTTCTTCTGCACAATTCTTCATCAGATTTCTTTGTTCTTCGTCATAGTAAATCTACTACCCCTTTTCTCCATCGATTGGTAAATTTTCATATGTTTTCTATTCTATTGAACCCAGGAATATATCCCCTAACCAATTAATAGGTTTCTTCTGTATTCTAGTCAATAATCGATCGATATGCGGCTCTGTTATTGATCCTCCTAAGTGCTGCAAATTGAGATTCATCCTCATTGGCGCGTGGTTAAGGTTAGGACTCCTGATTTTCATTTTATTTTTATATTTTTTATGATTTGGATGGTTTTTTTTTGTTTTGCTAGTTTGTTTTGGCCATGTTTTTTTTATTTTATTTTATTTGGCAACAACACTGCTTAGGTGATTCCTGTTTCCAACTGTCGATTCTGACCTTTGTATTATGTTTCAATGATTAAGTTGACTGTGTTTGGTGTTTGATAATCGTGAAATTGTTTTGCATTATTAATCGAATTTGGGTATTCCTGAGATCAGTCTATGTTCACAACTTTTTTGACTTAGTATGATGTCCATATAGCTTGGGTAGTTTTTTTTTTTAAAATCTGAATCATAATTGTGTTTTTGTCTCTTTAGTCTATTTCTTTATTTGTTTTATAGACCTTAAATTTTGCCTTTGATGTAGAGTTGGCAAACTGTGTTGGGCCTAATTCAACAAGAATCTTAAATAAAGTTAGGAAATTTATTCTATTCCTGAGTTAAGTCTAGATGTTTTTTATTTCTTTTGCAATAACTATGTGTAAACTAAAGTACTGTGATTTTCTATAGCTTCTAATTTGAGAGAGAAGAATAATCTTGCAGTATACTATGTCATCTAGCCGTTCAATTACCTGTTTTTTTCTTGTAAATTCAAGTAATGTGTTCTTTTCTCAGTTACCAATGGCAAAGCTCGATTGATTCTATTATCTATGTTTGGTAGATTTTTTTTCGGCATTCCGTTGATTTTGTTCTCTTTGATTACCGTTACTTTTTAGGAAAAGTGTGGCTTTTTGTGTGTTTACAATCGATAATTTCTGTCTCTCATTTTTTTTTTCCTTCTTTTTTCTTAATATCAATTGCACTCCATGGTAGCGATTTGATTTTTTGCTACACCGCTATACCAAAATAACATTCCTAATGCTGGACAATTCTATTCAAGCAGTGGTTATTTAGATAGCATTACATGCATACATATGTATAAATGCACCCATTTGTATAGTGTTAATCATTCACTTACATTTCGGTTGCTTTTCAGTTTCGATTCTTAACCGGTGTTTGTTAGTTCCGGTTCAGTCTCACGGCATCAGATTCGATTTAGTGTTAAGTTTAAATTCCAGAATTTGGTTTGAGTTCGCTATTTCTGAAGTATTCCAAAGTAAGTTTTTTTTTAGTATACATTTTTAGCTTATATTGGTTTGAGTTCGCTATTTTTGGCATATTCCAAAGTAAGTTTTAGCATACATATACACTTTGACAGCATACAAAATAATGGCAAACAAGGTCTGTATACATTTGGCTTTGTCAAATATTGCTTTAAGTATCTCGTGAGTCATGACTACTGAATTTTTTGACCATTTAATTGCTCAGGAGTTATATGGCAGTAATCGCTAAGGGGCGCCTCTCACTCTAGAAGAATAGAGGATAGAGGGGCTTCATCCAACTGTTAAATCTCTAAGAGTTATGGAAGTAATCGCGAACGGGGTGCCTCCTGCAATTCTACACTTGTCCAATCTGCTGGGCCCTCAAGTGCCAATCCTCGCCCCTTGCTGGTATATGTAACTTTGCAAATTTCTTTAGTTTCTACATTAGTAAATAACATTACATAAATGGCTTTCACGTATCTTAATATTTTTAGTTCTTGTGAAATAAGAATGGTCTCGTTCTAGTTCTGCACAATTGTGAAATGAATATTTTGGAGGTTGAAAATAGTGAATCTTTATGATGCCCGTATGAGCTTCTCGAGTCGCAGGGCATTTCCTGTGCTCTCAATGTAAATTTTTTCCAATTCTGAATTCAGTTTGGTTATATATTTACTTAAACTATTGGGGTTAAAGTTTCAATCTTTGTTGGTTTTGGTTTGTTAAACTCTAATTTTGCTGTTAATAATCTGAGCGTTGTTTGTGGATCCAAATGTTTGAAGGGACTGACATTCAATAATCTGAGCCTAAACAATCTTTGTTAGAAAGTTATTTTCATGGCTATTTTGTTTGAATGTCTGATTCTATGGAGTTAGGAAGCTTATGTTTAAGTTTTTGATTCCTGATATAGAAGAAAAGTTATCGAGTTTTATACCATTCTTGAATATGAAGTTTTTTTTGGCAACATGGCTTTAAAAAATGGAGATAGAGGTCATAAAATATTAGAAATGCTAGTTTATCTATTGTTTCTGTTGTTTTTTTCCTTTGCTGATTTCTGTAATTATTTGAAAATCTGATTGGTGGATTGTCTATCTTCCATGCTAGTGCTAAGATTCAGAGTTGAACGAGGACAGAATTTAAAAAATTTACACGTTAACATTTAGATGGTACGAGGTTTGGACAATTTGTTTTTGTAAAATGATGTATGACATTTTATTATATTGAGAAAGAATGACATTATGGAATATCATCCTCTATGGCAGTCTTGGTTACTAATGTAGATATATATATATTTTTTGTCAGCCCTTTTTATTGAATATCAGCCCTTTAGGACAGTCTTGATTACTGCGCTAGATATTTCTTCAGCCCTTTTTATTGAATGTAAGTCCCTTTTAGGCATTTGGCTTTTGTTATCTTTTATTGGCGAAGCTAGTTTTTTCTATTGTTTAAATAATAATATTTGGTTTAACAGGTGGGAACAAAAGTTCTTTTTAGAAGGCATGCTAGCTCCAAAGCAATTTTGCAAATGAACTCATTGAAAGTTAAATTCAGCTAAGCTTGGTGGAAATGGAGAATTTTAGGACCTAAAATGCTGCTAAGTCAAAGCATATGTGGAAATTGAATATGAGTAAACATCAACATGAAAAGTTTGAGGTGTCAAAGTTGTTGGACAAGATATAGGACAAAGCATTGCTTGGCCAAAACATCAGGTGAATTTCACTTGATAATCTTTTCATTTTGTTTAGTTAAGTTTTCAATTTCAAGTATCAATTATTTCCTCTCGCTTATTATTATAGGTTCAAGTGGAAGATGCAAGATATGAAAGGGCAGCAAAATGGCTTTTTGCCTCACAAAGTTTAGGTGCAATTTATCATTGAACTAAAAAATATTGGTATTTTATTGTTTAAATTGGAATTGATAGTTATTAGAAATTATGCTTTGGGTGATGTTGCTTTTTACATGTCACAAGTGAATGATAATGTATTTGGTTGTCTTGTTTACAAGTGAATGATAATATTTTATTATTATGATGTTTATATTTCGATACAAATGAGTGAAAACACTAAATTATTATATATGTTTGAGCGGTTAGGATATGCATATATGTACAATTTCACTTATGTGTATATTTTTTTATTAATATTACGGATATGAAAAAGCCGTCAGAAATGTTATAGTTAAATTGTTTGCTAGTATTATGTGACATGAAAAAGAGTCACAAAATCTTTCAATTAAATTAGTTGGGAGGATCATGTGACATAAAAAGTGTCACAAAAGTGTTTATCGTGACACATTATGGTGTCATAAGATAATCATTTTATGATACATGTAAGCCGCTACTAAACAAGGTGGTTAAGTTAGTTATAATTTTTTAAGTGACATGAGAAAGCGTCACCAAATAGTGTTACTAAAGAATGTAGATGTGATGCATACAAGGGTCATGATAGACATTCATAGTGACGCTTCCAGGCGTTATGATATCACGTTATTGAACGCCAAATCATGTGACGCTTTGACAAAGCGCCACTAAAACCAAAAGCGTCACTATATACTATTTTTAGTGACGCTTTTTTGCGTCACGAAAGCCAGCTTTTTCTAGTAGTGTATTTTAATGCCCTCACTAATTGACTAGAGACGTTTATAATATTTATCTTGGATTTTTTATTTCATCTAATTTAACTTTCAACATAATGTGGATGTTTATTTGGATCGCCACCCAGGTTAGATTATTCTCAGATGTCGCTAGTTCATAAATTTGTAATCCAGAATTGTTGCAAATTTATGACAATTGGTAGCAACCAAAGAATTTACTAGGTGATTTAAATCGGGTTCTTAAGTAATCAAGCTTATGATTCGAATTTGTTTGTCCTTTATCCTAGTGGTTTAATGTTTTTTGATCGATAAAAATTTAGATCGATTCAAATTGTTCGCTTAAAAAGAATCGCTGGAGAGCTTGTTTCAATTCGAGTATAATTAAGGATAATAGCCGGTAGCCAGAGCTTGTTGACTACCGAGGGACATTAATCTTATGGATAACAGAGTAAACGTTAATTTCGCTAACAACATTAAAATCGGCGGATAAATGAATCGTGAATCGAATACCTTTTTTATTATTGAATTTTTTATTTAATTTATTTGCTTTTAAGTTTTAGTTATAGAATTCTTATCCAAACCCCCATTTCTCTCGCTACATGGTTTGTCCTTATAAATTCATACAATTAGTATAATAATTATTCTATGTTCCTCATGGGATCTAAATCTTTACTTGTCCCATCGCACTTTCTATGGATCGGGTTAAGGTATTTAATATATTTTGGTGGTGCGACAACACATTAAATTTTGACGCTGCTGTCGTGGAACTGTGAATAATTTTTGTGTTTTTTCGTGTGTAATTTATGGGGACTTATTTTTTTTCTGCTTTTTTTCCTTTTTTTTTAGCTTGCCTTTAGTCGTTAATTTCTCTCCTCCTCAGAATCCCCCGCTATTTCAGTAAGTTGCCGTGGAATTATCCGTAGTTTTGACATCGGGCCCCCACAAAGGTCACAAGAGCAAAGGGAAATTTCTCAAGTAAATTCCTCTTGGTCGATATTTTTTATCCTCCTTTTCGTGTTCCCTAAGAGC
The DNA here is from genome assembly GCA_037126765.1 of Stenogyne calaminthoides. NCBI lineage: Eukaryota > Viridiplantae > Streptophyta > Magnoliopsida > Lamiales > Lamiaceae > Stenogyne > Stenogyne calaminthoides. The sequence continues at coordinate 18,286,335 of JBBCBC010000032.1, forward strand.
ATAGTCGGAAGAACGATACAAGAACGGGGTGTTCAACACCCCACTAGCCCTCGCCATCGATCGTGTTTATTTTTCATGTCTTACATTTTCCTATCTTGCTTGTTGATTTGTTATATATTGCTTGAGGTCAAGCTTTATTTCGAGGGGGGGAATTTGTGACATGATCCTGAATTTTTTTGTGATTGTTTGTCGCTCTTTTCAGATTTGTTATATGAATGTGATATTATTATTTTGTGGTACAATCGGGAGTTTCGTTAAATTTGCTTTGTTTGATGCACGCGGATGTTGTGAGTAGACGGGTTTCACGAGAGGGTTCCTTTTGAGTTTATGCTAGTGAATTGGTGAATTGATGAGTCGAAGTTTTCAAATTGTGCTTTGATTCGTGATAATAGAGTAGTCTAATTAGGTTGCTTTGATAAATGATGATTTGTGGTGTACCCTTTAAGGTTGAAAAAAAAAAAGTGGTTTGGAGAAAAGGAGTCAGGTTGAAGAATTGTGCAACAAAAAAAAAAGTTCTAAGACAACCTCCCATTTTAGGGGCTCAAAAAAAAAGAAAAAAAAAGAGAGAAAAATGAATTTGAGATAAACCTAACGATGGAGTGAAGTTTTGGTTTTATGCTTAGAAAAAAAGGGTGCGGAGACAAGATACCGCTTTTTCAAACGGTCAAAGTTTAATACAATTAGAGCTAAACCCCGACAAGTAGAGTGGTGTTGCAGACCTTAGAGAAAAAAAAAAAGGAGATAGGGGGTATACTAGATGTAGAGTTTGTTGAAGCTACCTATTTTAAATGAAATGTATAAGTAAGGGGTCAAGTGTGGTAAGGGCTTAACGAGTCAAGGAATTAAGGATATATCGAAATGATTTTGGGAACTTGAGTGAAAGCTATCAAAAGTTCACGATTTCTAATTGCATTGATCTTAGTCCCGGATTTCATGAGTTGCTACTTTATTTTCACTACTACACATTTAAGTTTTGAGAGCGGTTTTATTTAAAAAAAATAAATAAATTAGATAAAGCAACAGAATCACTGCCAAAGAAATCATTTTAGACAATGTTACAAACCGCTTGGTAAGTTCATTTTACACAAATGTTCATAACCGCTTCTCCAATCTTGGAGAGCGGTTATGAACCTCACTCCAAGTGAAAACCCAATTTAAACGGGGTTCAAATTTTAATCCCCATTTCAACCATTTCTAAACTAACTCCAGCGATTTTCCTCCTCCTCCCTACGCCGACGTTGTTGCCTCTTGTCACGCCACCGCCGCCGCCTCTTCGGCCGCCTCCCCGCCTACAAGGTAATGCTTTATTTTTTTTTTCCTTTTTGTTAATTAATTATAGTTAGGGGTAATTTATGTATTGTTATATATATATATATATGTGTGTATATATATATGTCTTTATGTATATATATATATATATATATATATATATATATATATATTGTGTGGCTTGATTGTTGTTGGTAATTTGTGGATAAATTGTTAGTTTGGAATGGTGATTTTTATGTTTATTTAGAGATGAATATATGATATGCACACCAAGTGTTTGATCAAATGCATATGTAGGAATTTAAGCATAAATTAGATCGAGATATATTTTTTGAGGTTGTTCGGTGATTTTTCATGTCAATTTAGAGATGAATATATGAAGCACACCAAGTGTTTGATCAAATGCATGTGTAGGATTTAAGCATAACTCACTACTACACATTTAAGCTTTCAGACAACTTGCACTTGACAAATTTTTTTCAATCAAATTCCAAGCTACAAATTGAGAGCCGTTTTTTAATTAAAAAAATAATAAATAGACAAGGGTTCAAAACCGCTGTCCAAGTATTAACATTTAGAAAGCGGTTTAGAATCATTGCAGTAATAGTTTTAGACAATGTTTTGAAACGCTGTCCAAGGGAGAGAGTTTTTTTGGGACAATGGGTTTGGAACCGCCGTCCAAGAGGTTTGATAATTAATATATATGCACCCAAATCGCTAACCAAAGGAAAATTTTCCCAAATCGTGAATTAAACCTCGCAATGATATCGGCCCGCCTCCTTCCTCTACTCCTAAATCGAACTCCGCCAAGACGATTCTCCTTTTTCCACCGCCGCCGCCGTTTTCCCATTAGCTCCAAATAATGTAACCTGAAGCTCTAACCTCCTCCTCCTCTCCACCAAATCGAACCATCCAAGGCTGCCTTCCCCGCTGCCGGCTTTGTTGCTAAGTCTTCCCGCCTCCTAGCTTTCTCCTTCCATAGGTAATTTTTTTTTTATATATATATATATGTAAGTATATATATATATATATTGAATTAATATTGTGTATATGTATATATATGTTAGTATGTATATATATATTATGATTAAATGTTTATATAATTGATGCTTGGTTTATATATAGTTAATTATTTATATATATATATATATATATATATATATATATATTGTGTGCTTTTGTTTAATTGTATGTTGGTGTATGTATATTGGTGTATATATGTATATCATGTATATCGTGTATATATGTATATTGGGTGTATATATATCATGTTGTATGATTGATGTATGTATATTGTTGTATATATATTGGTGTTTGATGCACTCAAGGTGTTTGATAATATGCTTGTGTGAGAATTTAAACATAAATTAGTGTTAATTTATTATGATTAATGTTGTTAGTGTTAGAGATGAACAACTTGTTAGAGATGAATATATATCGCGTGGGTTTGGCTTGATTTTTTATGCTAATTTAGATATGAACAATTGATGCACTCAAGGTGTTTGATAATACGCCAGGCGAGGATTTAAGCATAATTTTGAATATTGTTTGTTTTTTGTTTATTAATGTTGTTTTTCCGCTTTACAGATCATGTCTCGCTTGGCTATATCCCTGGAGATGACGGAGATGATGATGGATATTCTGATGGAGATCATGGCGATATGATCATGGTGCATATGATCGACAACATCCTCGATGACTTGAGAGAGGTGACACCGATGTTCCCACCACTACTACTAGCAAATCCGGGGAGAAGAGAAGACATAGGGTATAGTCACCATGTTATCTATTAAGAGAGCTCAGAGAGAAGGGGAAAACACTTCGTAATTTTATTACAATTGAACAGCTTTGAAATCGATAAATATATTGATTGATCGCTGAACATAATTAAATACTATGTTATTGCAGCTTATCGCTCAAATGAGTTTGGACATGTAATAGAAAAAGAGATGAGTCGTTGTCCTTTCTACATTGAGCCGCAGCCAGAGCGTGATCCTTTATCGCGGCCGCCAAATTAAGGATCGGCGAGTTTCAAACCCACTTTTCAAGGAAAGAATATGGGACAAACTTACTAGAGATGTTAATTATATATTTATTGAAAGTTGTAGTATGACCCTTAAATTTACTAAATTGTTATGTTATATGCTTATAGACTACATTCAGAGGTCTTGACCACACAAAGAAGAAGCAAATATTGTCGCAAAGTCGAGTAATGGCCAAGAATTTTGGGACTTGGTTGAGAAGTAATACATTTATGTTGGTCCCGCCAAAACGAAGTCTTACACGTATGGGGGGGAATACACGTTTGTTGTTTTTAAAACTTTTTCTTACTAAGATCACTGGGTCAGCTTTTCCCGATGATTTGGTCCCGAGAAGCACAAATCGCCCGAAGTCAAAGTCCATCGAGAAATGATCCCGAAAGGCTTTCTTAAAAACCTCGATAATCCCAACCGAAGTCCCGAGTTTCGAAGAGATCCCGAAGTTTCAGAGATCCCGAGTTGCTTGGATCGATAACTAACTTACTAAACCCTCGTAAGAGTAAGTTCACTTTTGGTAACTATCCGTTTCTAAATACCGGGGACAGCGGAATGGTGGCTCTTAGTTTATACTGCTTTTAAGCTTTTATTTAAAACCTTCCTCAATGGAATAGTGATTAAGCCGTGATTCAGCTTATGCAACTTCAAAGGAATTGATTCCAACCTAATATTAGTGAAAAGTATGCTTTAAAATTCAAGTCAATGCAAATAGCTTAAATGATAAAAAGAAAGCAATAAACAACACAAAGAACTTATAGTGGTTCAGAGACTCAAGCTTTACGCCCACTCTCTCGATCCTCAGAGAAATTTACTAATCACTTCTCGAGTTTTCTCGACTACCTCGTAGTTTATTTACTCAACTCGGCCCCGAGCTTTCGGGACTACTCCACGTAGTTTACTTACTCAACCCGACCTTGAGCTTTTCGGGACTACCTCCGTAGTTTATTTACTCAAACACAAACAAGCTTTCAGACTACTCAGAGCTTACTAACTTCACCTCTTAGAGCTTTTCGACTACTCCGCCAGAGTTTACTCCACTCTTTACAACTTCTTCTCACCAACAATCACACTCAAACTACCTTCTCAAGGGTTTGGGGTTTTGGTTGGTTTCAACTAGATGAGATATCCTTTACAATGAAATACAATGCAAAGGCTAGATATCTCGACTAAGCTTTTGATAAATCTTATCAAGTTTAGGCTTAGTTTAGTGAGCTCTTCTAAATAAAAACTTGGGAAATTTCTCGGTTTTTCGAAAGTGCTTCAACTTGCAATAATAAGTTTGAGTTCTTGAGTTGCTTACAAATTTCCTTAACCTTACAATGTAGAGGGTCACAAGTATTTTATAGCATACACCAAGGTCACTTGAAAAACTATCCGCTGGAGAGATAGCTCCGTGAGTTTCTCTTATGGTGTGTGAGGAACGGCTATATTTAGTGGTTTGACACTCGTTGGTCCCTGAGGAAAACTCATTTTATGCTGGTATGAAGTAAAACATTTCGCTATGCATGCATATAAAAAATAAGGTGAAGGAATGGTGATTACAGATTTTTTATGCTTTTAAGCTCATGTGTTGTGTTTTGCTTATAATCTAATGCATATGACAATATAAGAACATAAAGCAATAAAGAACACAACAAAATATAGTGGTTCGAGACTCAAGCTCCTACATCCACTCTCCCTGCTCCTGGGGAAATTCCTTCCAATCGACTTATCACCCTCCTGTTCGCCGACTTATCACCCTCCACGGATCGCTTACGATGTTTAATGAAGTTCAAGATCTAATCGGGACTTATCACCCTCACTGATTGCTTACCCTCCCTTTCTTCGATTGCTAGATGTTTAACGAAGTTCACACTCACCTACAAACTTAACCGACCGATTTGGGTAAGGTTTGTTTGGTTTGAATTCAGGTTGAGATTTTCCTTACATTTGTTTAAATTTCAATGCTAAGGTTGGGAAAATCTCTAAGCTTAGATACATCGTGGTTTGCTTAGATTGGGTTCTAGAACACTCTTGAACATATTTCAGATATCTACGCATTTTGTGTTCTAGGGTGGGAATGCTTTTGGGTATAACTCTCTTTGGCTCAGAGCATCTCGTGTGCTATCTTCTCCTCAAGATCCACATTCCACACTTAATTTGATGGAAGATCTTGTATTTATAGTGTGGATTTGAATGTTACCGCTGGAGAGAATCACATTCAAATCCATAATATTCTCTCGAAGTTCTCCAGCCTTTTCCAGTGCTGGTTGTCTTCCTCTCGCTGGTCCACGCCACCGATTCCAATCGGCTATATTCCTCACCTTCAAAGTGCCTCGGGAATATTCAGATATATCGAGCATTCAAGATATTATCGAAGTCTTCAAGAATTATCGCGGTTTTCAGATTCTCTCGAGTCTCATTGTCTTCGTGAGACATCCCGAGTCTTCATAATCGAAGTCTTCGGGGATTCTCCGAGCCTCTTCGTGTTTCTCCGAGCCTTCAGATTTTTCTCTGAGCCTTCAGATTCTCAGTTTCATACTGAGTCTTCAGTTTCTTCAGTTTCTAACCTGTTCTATATCTGCCGACTATACACGGTGCATATATTTATCCTGAACACTTCTGAAACTGAATCCTGACTCATCTATCAAGATTATCCTGAACATGTCATTCTCAGGGGTTTTGGGATCTAATCAAAATCCTCTTTATTAAATTCATCTCCCAACACTCCCTAACACGTTTTAGGCAATAACCTTTTCGTGTAGCCGGTCTTCACTTTTTGCAGTCCCGAACTGCATATCTGACATCTTTTTCAAATGACCGTCACCGTTAGTGCTTCAGATGGTACAGTGTTGTCTTCCCCCTTTGACTTTTTGTCTCCAGCCATGCAGTATTAACCTTCAACGCTCTTTTGGTTACAATCTCTGAGTTGATATAACCTTAACAACACTTTGTCTTAGTTCCTTTTGTCTGCATTGAATGTCTTGGCAAATATCTATTTTTCTGAGTAATCGCGTTTTCTTCAGTGTTGTATCCTTCAGATAGATATTTTCAGTGCCTCGGATCATTCAGGTTTATACTGAGCATTCAGTACATTACTGAGTCTTCAGTAATTACTGTGCCTTCAGTATTCTTGATCTTCAGTTCTTCAGTCTTCTGTCTTCAGCGTCTTCAGAGTCTTCTGAGTCTTCAGGGTCTTCTGAGTCTTTAGAGTCTTCTGAGTCTTCAGCGTCTTCTGAGTCTTTAGATGTATACTGACTGATATACTGAGTCTTCATGCTGAGTCTTCAGTTCTTCAGTTTCATACTGAGTCTTCAGTATCTCAGTTTCTCACTGAGTCTTCAGATTCTCAGTTTCTCACTGAGTCTTCAGATTCTCGCCATATCGAAGTCTTCGTAAACTTCGCCATATCGAAACTTCAGTTTCTTCAGAAACTTACTGAGTTCTTCAGAATCTTCAGATCCTAATCTGATCTATATCTGCTGACTATACATTTTGCAGATATCATCCTGAATACTTTAAAACTGAATCCTGACTCAACTATCAAGATTATTCTGAACATGTCATACTCAGGGGTTTTGGGATCTAATCAAAATCATATCTTTATTAAATTCATCTCCCAACAATTTCCCCCTTTTTGATGATGCCAAAACCTATCTTGTTACAAACATTTAACCTAAGCTCAGGTTTCAGTTTATCCTATTACAAGATTGGTTATATTTTCAACAATTTCCCCCTTAAATAATGAGTCTCCCAACAATTTCCATACAGAGAATTTTTCAACAATTTCTTCAGTAATGAATCTCTCAAAGGATTCATCACTGAATACTTAATTTTTTTAATCAATTTCCCCCATATTCAAACAATTACTTCAGAGACATTCATTCAGGCATATCAAATTTAAAAGACATGTAAATAAGATAATGAGATATTATCTTTTGAGCAAGAATGATAAATCTTCATTGATGATGATTTTGAGTTTACAGTTTACAATGAGTTTATCAAAGCAAAAAAAATAAAAGACAAAAAGATTGAAAGATTACAAGAGTCTTCAGGTAAGTCTTCGTGCTTCAGCCTTCGATTCGCTCTTCATTTTTTTCTTTTTCTCGCTTCTTTGCTTTTTTCTTTCGATTTCATCGCTAAGCACTTCCAAAGTTGAACATTCCAAATACCTCTTCTTCAGAGCATCTCTTTCCTTAATGATATCCGGATCGCTTCGTCAAACCCAATCGAAAGCAAAGATATTGAGCAATCTTCAATAATGGCTTTCTCATTCACCGTGCCACTATCAAGTCTTGGAGAGGGTAGGTATATGGACTTGGGGGCTACAATCAGGCTTTCCTTCATCCGCAAAAGATTCATCCAAATTTTGGAGAAATTTAGAATAGAAGGTTAGAGATATTCAATGAACGCTTCATTTCGATCCGAGCTTTCCTCTCCATTCCTCGAAAGCACATCATAATAGAACCGTAAGGTTTTTCGACGCCTTCAAATTTATCATCAATTTGATAGCATCCATTTATCAACGTAGCCATTTATGTTTTTGAAGTCCCTTTCTCTTGCTCGCAAACTTTTGAATCCACTCCTTCGCTTCTCGCTTTTCTTCTAATTTCTTCCCCGATCACAGGACGCCTCGAGACCGGCGTTAGCTTTTTGCTTGTTCTATCTCGAGTGTCTTCAGAAAGATTCTCAGATTGAAGATTTTTTCTCGAGCCCGACCTTCGATTTCTAAATCTTCAATCAACTTCCTCTCGACCGGCTTTAGAAGCCTTAAGACGCTTATTTTAAGTTCAACAATGCCCAAGGCTTTCCTCTTCATAGTAATTCAAAGAAGACTACCGCTTGTTCCAACCTTAGTTCTACCACTCTTTTTATTGCAACTTCAAGATGGTTTTCGTAAACCCGAGTGTAGATCGCTTTCTCCACCTCAATCAACTTCGCCAAGAAGATCGACTTCCTTTTGGCTTCAGATAAGATTAAGATTTCCTTTTGTGGATTTTTTTCCAAAAGACGCGCTAATAACTTCCTTAGGTCTTCACCGCCTTTCCCTTCTCGCACCATAATTTGGAAGAAGTCCGAGAGGTTGTGTCCATATGGTATTGCTTTTTACTCACATAGCAAGACCTCTCCTCGCTAACCGATCATGTTCATCTTCAAGCCTCCCGAGGTGGTTCTTGCCACGAGAACTCTTCGTAAATACGGGCAAACCGGGCTGTAGAGAGCTTTTTAAACATCTCGGTTATCTTGGTCATGAGCATTGAGCTCATTTACTCAATAAAGAGACGGATCAAGACTGCTTTTTTTCCGCCAATTTCACCTCTAGAAATTCGGCTTGTCTCGGGTGCTTCGCTTGGGCCAAAGACACCAAATTTCACTTTGACTCCCTCCAAATTTTTCATTCAAATTTTGTCTTCCATGGAGGTCATCTTTGAGGTCGAGTGTCTTTGTTGCATCGCCCTTAAGATGTACTCAGATTCTCCATTTTCTAAGCTTGGCCGCCAATGTCTCTTCTATCCTCGAAAGTGATCTTGATCATCATTGGCTCAACCTTTCAAGCTTCTCCATTATGGGAGCGAGGTCGATCTCAGAACATTATGCACCTTCTCAGGCCGGACGACCATCCCGGGTCTGTACACAACATGAGGGTCGGTCAAGACGAAAGCATCGCCTTTCATCCCGAGCTCCAGCCCATCCGAGCCTCACCATTATCAAACAATTCAGAGTTAAAGATAGAAACTTCAAAAGAACTTTGGCATAATTGTGAATAAGGCTAAAAGGTACCTAAAGAGTGCTAAATTTTCACCGAGGTTGAATGATTTCAAAGTTGATCAAAGACCAAGCTTTTTCTCCATCCGAGACCGATCCTCAAAGATCTCCCCGCTGGTCCCCATCTTGAAATTGTCTCCGCCGCTAGGGGCACCAACTTCAAGAAATTTCTCCTCTCCTATCTTTTTTTCAACCAACTCATCAAAATCGGAATTTTTCATCCCCGAAGCTATTTTCCGGATCCCGAGAACTCAATCAGATAGATGTTTCATTCCACCGTTTTCCTCTGAATGCAGAAAAGAATGTTAAGATCTCCTAAGAGTCCGGATTGAGGATGAAAAACCGGCTTAACCTTAATCAAGAAGATATCTTCAAGTAGATCATGGAATGAGCCGAGCTCAGGTAGCGCCAAGGATGAACCGCCTCTTTGCTCCTCCACTTTGGCTTTCTTCAAATTTCTTCTTCATTCTCTGCCATCGTTCAGCTTGAAGCATCACCGGGGGATCAAGAAGAGATCACTCAGAGCTCATCAATGTTAAGTCGCCCCGAGTCTCAAAGCAGCCTCCTCGAATGTTGTTCACCAGTCCCTCGGGCCAGATCCGAGCTGGTTTTGAGGCCCGAAGTTGGCATGATCTCGATCGACTCGAAGTCGGGTTTCTTCTCATTGCTCGAGCCGACACTTCTTCAAAAGAGGGAATCTCGAGGCCTCGAGTTCTTTAAAAATTTCCTAAGAAATTTTATCTCGAACCGAGCGATGTCTCAAGCACCTCAGAGAAGACCCGCCTCACTGCTCCTCGTGTTTTAGAGATAACCCGAGCCAAAACTTCCAAATGGCGATGTCCGGAGCCGGTTTGGCTCTCGTGTTGAATCTTCATAATCACTTCCATCATCATCCGTGAGAACCACCATTCTTTTGGCGCTTGGGAGCGAGGGTTTTTTCTTCAACTTCTCACCCTACTCCTTCTTAGCTTCCAACAAAGACTCTTCCCCGAGGACAAAAGACTTCCAGATTTTTTCCAAATTACGGTGCCAAGAAGGGAAAGGCCAGTGAAGACCGAGGAAGTTATTGGCACGCATTTTGGAGAAAAAGGCACAAAAGTTGTTCGAGAAGGAAATCTTATCCTAAGCCTTAAAGGAAGTCGATGCTATCGAGAAACTAAAGTTCAGCCGAGTGGAGAAGTTTATCTACACTGTGTTTCCGGGAAACCATGCTTGAAGTTGCAAGAGAGAAATTGAGTGGTAGAACTAAGGTTGAACAAGCCGTGTCGCCGCCGAATCGCTTATGAAGAGGAAAGCCTTGGGCATTGTTGAACCCGAAAAGTAAGCGTATAAGGCTTTCAAGCCACCAGAGGAAGTTGATTGAAGATTTAGAAGAGTCCAAGGTCGCTCAGAGAAAAGTCTTCAATACAAGGAATGCTCAAGACACTCCAGATAGAGCAAGCAAAGAAAACCGCCGCCGGGCCTCAAAAGCCCCCGTGGATCGTGAAGAAATTAGAAGAAGAGCGTAAGCGGGCGAGCGGATTCAAGAAGTTTATGCAGCAAGAGGAAAGCGGACTTCAAGAGCACGTAAATGGCCCCACGCTGATAAATGGATGCCTATCAAATTCAACGATACCGAAGAGGTCAAGAGAACCTTTCGGGTTCTATTATGATGTGCTCGTGGAATGGAGAGGGAAAGCTCGGGATCGTAATGAAGTTCGCTCATCAATATCTCCTAACCTTCTATTCTAAATTTCTCCAAAGTCGATGAATCTTGCAGATGAAGGAAAGGCACAGATCAGAGCCCTTGGTCCATATACCTACCCTCCTCCAAGACTTGATAGTGGCCCGTGAATGAGAAAGCCATTATTCAAGAGATTGCTCAATATGCCGCCATTGGGTTTGACAGAAAAAAATCCTGGAGATCATTAAGGAAAAGAGATGCTCAAGAAGAGGTATTTCGAATGTTCAACCCGGACGTGCCCACCGATGAAATCAAGAAGAAGCAAATCAAGAGTAGAAGATCAAGAGCAAAAAAGATCAAGAGCCAAATCAAGATCAAGCCTCAAGACTTGTTGTCCTTGCAAACGAAGTCTTACACGTATGGGGGAAATACATTTGTTGAGTGTTTTTAAAACTTTTTTTCATCGAGATCACTGGGTCGCTTTTTCGATGATTTGGTCCCGAGAAGCACAAAGTTCATCGAGACAAGGATCCCGAAGCCGCTTTAAACCTCGATAATACCAACCGAGTCCCCGAAGTTTTCAGAGATCCCGAAGTTGCTTCGATCGATAACTAACTTATCAACCCTCGTAAGAGTAAGTTCGGGCTTGGTAACTCGTTTCTAGCTACCGACAAAGCGGAATGGTTGGCCCTTGGTTTATATACTTTTAAGCTTTACGAAAAACCTTCCCGAATGGAATAGTGATTAAGATGTGATTCGCTTATGCAACTTCAAAGGGATTGATTCCAATCAATATCGCGAAAAGTATGCTTTCAAATTCAAGTTAATGCAACAGCTAAGCACATATAAAGAAAGCAATAAACAACACAACAATTTATAGTGGTTCAGACTCAAGCTCCTACGCCCACTCTCTCTCGATCCTCGAGAAATTCACTAATCACTTCGAAGCTTTCGACTACCTCGCAGAGTTTATTTACTCAACTCGGCCTCGAGCTTCTCGACTACTCCACGAGTTTACTTACTCAACCCGACCTTGAGCTTTCGACTACTCCAGAGTTTACTTACTCAAACACAAACAAGCCAGACTACTCAGAGAGCTTACTAACTTCACCTCTTAGAGCTTTCTCGACTACCCGCAGTAGTTTACTTCCACTCTTTTATAACTCTTCTCACCAACAATCACACTCAAACTACCTTCTCAAGGGTTTGGGGTTTCTTGGTTGGCTTCCAACTAGATGAGATATCCTTACAATGAAGCACAATGCAAAGGCTAAGATATCTCGACTAAGCTTTGATAAATCTTATCAAGCTTAGGCTTAGTTTAGTGAGCTCTTCTTCTAAATAAAGCACTTGGGAAATTCACGGTTTTTCGAAAGTGCTTCAACTTGCAATAATAAGTTTGAGTTTTGAGTTGCTTACAAATTCCCCAGAACCTTACAATGTAGAGGGTCACAAGTATTTATAAGCATACACCAAGGTCACTCTTGAAAACTATCCGTTGGAGAGATATTCCATGAGTTTCCTCTATGGTGTGTGAGGAACTATATTTTAGGTTTGACACTCCCTAACACGTTTTTAGGTAATAGTCTTTTTTTTCGTAGCCGGGCCTTCACTTTTAGCAAACTGAACTTCGTGACATCCCGACATCTTTTTTTTTTCATGACCACAACGCTGCAAGGTCGTCAAGATGGTACGTTGTTGTCTTCCTCTTTTTGACTTTTTGTCTCCGCTAAAGGGTAGACACCTTCAACGGCTCTTTTTCGTTACATTGAATGTCTTGGCAACATCTATTTTTCTCGAGTAATCGCGCTTTTTCTTCTTTATGGTTGTATCCTTCGATAGATATTTTTCAGGCTCTGATCATTCAGTTTATATCGAAAGATTCAAGACATTATCGAAGTCTTCGAATTATCGGTGCTTTCAAGATTCTTGGATCTTCGCCTTCCTTCGCTTCTTCAGCCTTCGAGTCTTCTCGAGTCTTCGTGGTCTTCTCGAGTCTTTAGAGTCTTCGAAGTCTTCGCCTTCCGAGTCTTTAGATGTATACTAACCGACATATCGAGTCTTCACGCCGAAGTCTTCGCTTCTTCGGGCCATATCGAAGTCTTCGCTTTCAATCGAAGTCTTCAGATTTCGCTTTCACCGAGTCTTCAGATTCTCAGTTTCATATCGAAGTTCGTAAACTTCATATACATCAAACTTCAGTTTTTCATAAACTTATCGAAGTTCTTCGTAATCTTCGATCCTAACTGATCTATATCTCACGACTATACATTTTGCGATATCATCCTCAATACTTTTAAAACCAAACTCGACCAACTATCAAGATTATTCTGAACATGTCATACCGTGGGGTTTTGGGATCTAATCAAAATCATATCTTTATTAAATTCATCTCCCAACAATTTCCCTTCAGGATGATGCAAAACCTATCTTGTTACAAACATTTAACCTAAGCTCGTGTTTCATTTTTTATCCTATTACAAGATTGGTTATATTTTCAACAATTTCCCTTAAATAATGAGTCTCCCCAACAATTTCCATACAGAGAATTTTTTCAACAATTTCTTCAGTAATGAAACTCTCAAAGGATTCATCATCTAATACTTAATTTTTTTTAATCAATTTCCCCATATTCAAACAATTACTTCAGAGACATTCATTCGTGCATATCAAATTTAAAAGACATGTAAATAAGATAATGAGATATTATCTTTTGAGCAAGAATGATAAATCTTCTTTTGATGATGATTTTGAGTTTACAGCCTTATAAATGAGTTTATCAAAGCAAAAAAATAAAAGACAAAAAGATTGAAAGATTACAAGAGTCTTCAGGTAAGTCTTCAGGCTTCAGTCTTCAGATTTGACTCTTCTTTTTGCTCTTCACCGCTTCTTCGCTTTGCTTTTTCTTCGATTTCATCAGTGGCACTTCCAGTTGAACATTCCAAATACTCTTCTTCAGAGCATCTCTTTCCTTAATGATAACCTGACTGCTTCCTCGTCAAACCCAACGAAAGCAAAGATATTGAGCAATCTTGAATAATGGCTTTCATTCACCGTGCCACTATCAAGACTTGTGAGGGTAGGTATATGGACCGGGGCTAATCAGGCCTTTCCTTCATCCGCAAGATTCATCCAAATTTTGGAGAAATTTAGAATAGAAGGTTAGAGATATTCAATGAACGCTTCATTCCGATCCGAGCTTTCCCTCTCCATTCCTCGAAAGACATCATAATAGAACCGTATGTTCTTCGACCTCTTCCAAGCTATCGCTGAATTTGATAGCATCCATTTATCAACGCGGGGCCATTTCGCGGTTTTGAAGTCCCTTTCCTCTTGCTCGCAAACTTTTGAATCCACTTCGCTTCGCTTCTTCTTCTAATTTCTTCCCGATCACAGGACGCCGAGACCGGCGTTAGCTTTTCTTTTGCTTGTTCTATCCGGAGTGTCTTCAGAGCATTCCTTGTATTGAAGACTTTTTCTCCGAGCCCCGACCTTCGACTTTCTAAATCTTCAATCAACTTCCTCTCGATCGCTTAGAAGCCTTAGCACGCTTTACTTTTGTGTTCAACAATGCCCAAGGCTTTCTCTTCATAGGTAATTCAAAGAAGAAAGCCCGCTTGTTCCAACCTTAGTTCTACCACCTTCTCTTGCAACTTCAACATGGTTTCTCGTAAACCCGAGTGTAGATCGGGCTTTTCCACCTCATCAACTTCGGGCCAAGAAGATCGACTTCCTTTTTAAGGCTTCAGATAAGATTTCCTTCTCACCTTCCTTTTGTGCCTTTTTTCTCCAAAGTACGGCTAATAACTTCCTCGTGTCTTCACCGCCTTCCAACTTCGCACCGTGAATTTGGAAGAAGTCCGAGAGTGTCAGGTCCATATGGTATTGTTTCTTTGCTCACACAAACAAGACCTCTCCCCGCTATGAAGACGAGCCAATAACTTCCTCAGTCTTCACCGCCTTTCCCCTTCTTAGCTTCCAACAAAGACTTTCCCCGAGAACCCGAGGACAGATCAACCGAGAAGAAGAAAGACCGAAAGCCGAGGAATCTTCATCCAAAAGGAAGGTCTCCAAGTCCAAAGAAGAAAATGATCAGATGATGATGCCAACAGATGCTATAATTGCTAAAAAGAAAGGTCACTTCCAAAGATGATTGTCCAGATCCGAAAAGCTAAGGAGAGAAGAGAAAGGCAAGCTAAAAGAGACAAGAAGTTTCTAGCAAAAAGGACATGGTTGCGTAGAAGAACATTCCGAGGAGGGATCTAGCTCTTCAGATGAAATATTCTCGACAAAGGAAAGTGATGACATCCGTCTCGATGGCCATTGAGGAGGTAAACTCTTCTTTCTCTCGTTGTTGATCCTACACTAAAGACAAGAGTTGTCAACTTCAACCGTGAAACAACAATTTGACCGATGGATTCTTTTTGAGAGTCTAATGAAGGACTATGCTGCTTTTACAAGAATCGCTAAATGAAACTCAAGAGCGTATAAGCGAAATCAAGGTCGAAAATCTTAAATGGAAAGACTCTAGCAAAACCAAATCACTTTCAATTGATGGGAGCTACCGATGAACCGGATGTTTCAAAGTACAACTCTCATAGAAAGAGAAGTTGATAGTGACCCTAAATGAAAAGCTAGAGAAATCCATCAAGAGATTCAAATGACGTAACCAAATTCAATGACCTCTCCGAGAAGCATGAAACTCTACGAATCAGGAGGATAGTGCATGTAATAGTTAACTCTATTGAATAGTGCATCTAATGTAATAGATGAAATTCGAGTTACCAGAGATCCGCCACTATAAAACTGGATGGGATACATTCCAGGGAAACCTCACAAGGTCATCCAATGTCGATCAAGTAGCAAGAAAACAATCTTTGTAAAACCAAAGGGCACCCTACACTTCAAAAATGAAGAAATGCCCAAGGTTGTAGACAAGGGAAAAGGACACATGGTTTCAAAGAAACCGAATGATCGTAGGAAAGCCCAAACCTCGTGAAGGCTAGAAAACCGAAAGCACTCGCTGGAAAATTTCAGTAAGTACTTCAAAGCCTCGCTAAGAATGCAAACCCGAAGGATCTCAAGACCGAACCATAAGAGGAATCTTCGTAAGAGAAACACTCTCAGAGACATTCTCAACAAAAGAGACCAAGTCCTCAAGATAATCGAAAAGACCTATATTTTAGTAGAAGAAAAACCTAAACCCCACTTGCTTAAGGGTAAAGGTTATCCCAACCCAAGTCAACAAAGATTCGCATCAACAAGACATAAGCCAAAGCAAATGAACAAAAGGCCCGAACCAAAGAAAAACTCAAAAGCCCATGTTCATGCTAAGGCTAAGACTCATACACGTAAAACCGCTAAGGCACCCAAGAGTAGTAAATGTGTATGTTGATGTTTATGGAAGACAAATTAGCCACTCTAAAGTGATTAGAGTTGTCGGCAGACGGATTCCTAAAGGTACAAATTTAACCTTGTAGGACCCTACACAAATTGGGTACCTAAGAATTGATCTGCTTTTTCAGAGGAAAAACAAGGGCACTAAGTCGATTAAAGATCACATAAAGACCGATGAGCAGAGATGAAAAAGCCCTCGATGTATGGTATCTTGACAAAGGATGCTCAAGACATATGACAGATTCAAGAAGATACAAAGGACTATGTTGAACAAAGAGGCCCGGCAGATCACTTTTGGAGATAACTCCAAGGGATGTGATCAAGGATATGGAACTTTGGAAATCGACTCTACCTCATATCCATGGTGTTTCATATGTATCCGATTGAAGCATAACTTGCTTTCAATAAGCCAATTTCGCGGATAAAGGTTTTAATGTTGAGTTTCTAAGAACTTATGTTATGTGAAAGATGATATCTCACGTAAAAAATATTACCGACCGGGTACAAGAAAAGGAAATGTGTATCTTGGTCGATTGAGTTCAACTCCTAAAGATACATGTTTGGTTGCAAAAGTTCCACAGATACCAGCTTGGTTATGGCATAAAAGAATGAATCACCCGAATTTCAAAAACCCCAATAAGCTTGCAAGATTAGCTCTTGGAGAGGGTTGTTTAATGAAGTGTTCAAGAAGGAACATATTTGTGATGCATGCCAAAAAGGAAAACAAATTAGGCATCATTTAAAAGCAAAGTAGATGTTTTACCGAAAGAATACTTCAGCTTATTGATATGGATCTTTTGGTCCTATAACACCAAAGGAGCACTAATGGCGTGAAATACACACTAGTAGTAGTTGATGACTACTCAAGATATATTTGGGTCATATTCTTACTCAAGAAGAAAGAGACTCGTATAAAACCGCCAGTAATCATCAAAAGGCTCAAAGATTGAGAAAAATCCGAGTGTGGTCAAAATCAACCGATAAAGGAACTGAATTTATAAATCATATTATATCTAATTATTGTGCAAAGAAATGGAATTTCTCATGAAACATCACCGCAAAGGACCCTCAACAAAATGGTGTTACCGAAAAGAAGGAACATGACTCTAAAAGAGTTCCAGAAGAACTATGATAACCTGAAGTCGATATTCCTAAAAGGTTTTAATGGTTGTCAATATCGCATGCTATTCACGTAACGCATCCATGCCGATTAAAGAGTCAAGGCAAAACGCTTTATGAGCTTTGGAATGAAAGGAAGCCTCTTGTTTTTCTTTTCGTGTTTGGTTGCAAGTGTTTCATACACAATAATGGTAAAGATCATTGAAAACATTTGATAGTAAAGTTGATGAAGGAATATTCTTAGGATATTCTCAAGTCAAGAAAGCTTTCAGAGTTTACAAATCGTAGGACTCTTATTGTGGAAGAAACACCTCATGTTGTTTTTTGATGAATCTACTTGTGTTCGTAAGAAACAGGACATGATGCAGATGAACCGACTCAAGAGGATCACCAGATTAAGCCCTAAAAAGAATGACAAATCATCCATCGAACTCGAAAAGAAGAAGTCACCACATTCTATGATTGGAGTGACTCAGATCAGATAAAGAAGTTCAGATGGAACTCGTGATGGTGAGACTCAGAAAGCCAACACATTAAAAGGTGACCAATCCAACAGACACCCGCCTGCACTCGTATGTGATGCCAATGAAGATGTGGTCACAAATGAGGCAAATTTCAATCTATCAACCAAAGGGGAACAAATGTCTCTCGATAATGTTCTCAATAGAATTTCCCGAGGAAGATGATCCCTTTCTCCTTTTCTCGTTGTTCCTCGAAGCCATCGAATTAATCGAACCTAACATTTAAAATGTTGAGGATACTATGAAGGGGAACATCTAGAAGAAGATGGTTAGATAGTCATCCTACAAGTCGATTGTGGGTGATCTAACCGATGGTGTCAAAACAAGAAGGTTCCATGGTGAGAGTGCACTATTCTCGCCGCCTTCCTATTAGAGAAAGAGTTTCATCGAGATTGGTGAAGTTTCTACAAGATTCTTTCATCGATTATCGCTATGCAAGATGAAATAATCAATTCTCAAGAAATGAAGTATGAGAGCTAGTGGATAGACCCGAAAAAAGGCACAATGTCATTGGGACCAAGTGGGTTTTAAGAATAAAAGAGATGAAAACAACAACATTGTAAGAAATAAGGCAAGGCTAGTTGCACAAGGTTATTCCCAAGAAGAAAGCTTGGATTATGATGAAACCTTTCAGACTGCTGCATGACTAGAAGTCATCGATTGTTTCTTGCATATGCCGCCCACATGAAGTTCACATACCATCAAATGGATGTGAAAAGTGCATTTCAAACGGTGTGCTTAAAGAAGAGGTTTATGTAGAACAACCTCCCGGTTTCAAAACAGAATGACCAAGTTTATGTGCTCGTAAAAAGCTTTGTATGGTCTTAAGCAAGCACCCAGAGCATGGTATGATACTCTTTTCTCGCCATCGACCATGGTTTTGCTAAAGGAACATTGATAGAACTCGCTCAGATAGAAGATGGGGAAGATATCTTATCGTTCGGGATATATATGTTGATGATATCATTTTTTGATCCCCAAATCATCGGGCCAGTGAAAAGTTTTTACACCGATGTGAAAGGCAAATTTGAGATGTCTATGATGGGGGAGATGAATTTCTTTTAGGTCTTCAAGTGAAACAATCAAAGGAAGGAATCTTCATCAACTGTGCAAAGTACACCGTAGATCCGATCACAAATATGGTGTACAGACTGCAATGCGCTTAGAATTCCCATGAATACTAACTACAAGATAGATCCCCGATTCAAGGCAAATCAAATGAAGTCATAATCGACATAGAGGAATCATCGATCATTGTTCTATCTCACAGCAAGTAGGCCTGAGATATAACATTTGTCGTTAGATATGTGCAAGATACCGTTAATCCTAAGGCTAGTCACATGGAGGTTGCCAAAAAGATATCAAGTATCTCAAGGGCACAAAGTTGAATAGAGGATTATGGTATCCAAACCGATGATAACCTCAATTAACCGGGTTACTCGATGTCGACATGGAGGTTGTAGAATTGACAGAAGTCCACTACAAGAACTTGTCAATTTTTGGAAGTAAGCCGATATCTTGGTTTTTGAAGAAATAGACCTCAAGAGTAAACCAAGATTACCGAAGTTAATACATGGTCATAAGAAGTTGTTGTGCTCGATTCTTTCGCCTGCATAACAATTAAGGGATTATAAAGTTGTAGCCAATGAAGTACCAATATTTTGTGATAAAAATAGTGTCATTGCTATTTCACAAAATCCCAGTATTTCACACCGTATGCAAGCACGTGGATATCGACATCACTTCATCCGAGATCATGTCGAGAAAAAAGGACATAAGGATGGAGAAAATTCATATCGATCGAAATAGAGAGCCGATATCTTGACTAAACCTTCGGGGTCAATCAAGATTTCGTGAACTTTCACTTGAATTAGTGGATGTTGGATCCAGGTGTATAGAGGCAAATCTTAAGAATTGAAGGTTTTCGATGCATGAAGTTTTCGTAATTCTATCGAGAAACTCAGATAAAATGGAAATATCGAATCGAAGTCTCAGAAACTCAGATGCATCAAGGTCAAGATCAAGAAAGATATCGAACTCCATTCAAGACTAAAGATCATAATCGACATTTTATCAAGGTCAATACTCAAGAAGACCGATAGAGGGAAATTAGTCCAAGAAGTAATGACTATGCGACTCATTTATTGCTTAAGTGAAACTCAAGAATCATTCGCAATAAATACAAAACACCGAGGAATAAGCCATGGATCTTTGAAATTCAAGAAGGTCAACAACCATTAAATGCTCATACATTTAATCACCAATGAAGTTAAAATGGCGCTTACTTTTTCGGGATCGACTTTCACATACCCGATTAATCAAGGATTAATCTTAACCGCTGCTTTTCACCTAACCAAGACGATTTCCCACGATCTCAAAGCTATTTAATCCTTTTGAAAGCCATTCAAGCCAAATATTTTATCAAACCCTTCGCTCCCAAAAATCCTCCGCAAAATAAAACCCTTTGCCCGTAAAGCTTCAAACCCTATTCTCTAAAATCTTTCAAAATGGTTCTATCTATCTTCGGTAACTTGGTCAATCTAATAAACCTTGGTACGAGTTCGTTGTCTCGCCGAAAAGACAACCAACTCCAAAAACCGTAAGAGGAGGCTCGCGATATGATTCGCTTCACAAACTCACCAATCTTGTCGCAAATCCACTGCACCAAGAATACGCGAAAAGAGGTAATCGAGTTCATCTGTAATATGACCATAGATGAAGAGAATGGTGTAAACTCCAAAATTATCAGATTACATTTAGAGCACTCGCCTAAATACATCGATTTTGAGAGGGAATTATATATAATTCAAGAATTTAAACGATGTTTTTTGAGCTTTGTGATAGAGAGAGGATCATGCTGTGTATATGTTGGGTAAAAGAGCAAGAGTATTTAGATAGGATTGCCGAGAATCTTGTAAAATTTGAGGCTACACTACATAAGAGGCATTTGAAGCCACAATATAGAGTTTTGTTAGATATTGTAAGAAATGCATCATGAGCCATTCGGGGAGTTTTGAGCAGATCAAGACTCAAGCTCATATTGATGGCGGCGACGAGACTTCACCCACCATCGACTTTAACCGCTCAGATTCTTGATTCAGGTGGTGAGTGAGCAAGCCAAGGTCATAAAGAGGGTTGATTTGGGCTATTTCGATCAAAGGCAAGATCCACCATGCCACCAAAATAGCATTTATTTTGAGATGTGCAGAGGGAGGAGGACATCTTTTTTAATTTGACCCCATTCCCTAAGACCAAGGTGCTATTCAAGCCCATTGTCAGGAAGAAGAGCCATCGAGGAAAGAAAGAGAAGAAAGTGGAATCAACCATCAAGGGCCGGGCCGAAAAGGAAACCCAACAAGCTGTGGGGAAGGTGTTGTTGGAAGCTAAGAAGGAGCAGGTGAGAAGTTGAAGAAGAAAACCTCGCCCAAGCGCTTAAAAAAGAATGGTAGTTCTCACAGATGATGATGGCAAGTTGATTCTCAAGAGATTCAACCCGAGAGCCAAACCGCCAGACATCGCCATTGGAAGTTTCTGCTCAGTTATCTCTAAGGCACAGAACAGATCGAGGAGCGTGTCATCTTCGAGGTGCTTGAGACATCGTCAGCCTGTATAAAATTTCTCAGAAATTTTAAAGGAGCTCAAGCCTCAGAGATTCCTATCGGGGAAGTGATGGCCAGACAAATAGAAGAGCCAACTCGAGTCGGGCCCGAGATCATGCCAACTCAGCCTCGTAACCCACTCGGGATGCAAACCGAGGACCGATCGAACAACATTCAGAGGTCGGGCCGAGACTCATGAGCAAATTTTAACATTGATGAGCTCCTCGAAAGTGATCTACTTTTGATCCCTCACCGATGCTTCAAATCGAACCCGAGTAGCCCGAGAATGAAGAAGGGCGAAGTCAAGAAACCGAGTGGAGGAGAAAGGGGGAACGGTTCATCCTTGATCTACCCCGAAGCTCAAATTTCATTCCCTCGATCCGCAAGATATCTTCTTCAGACAGGTCGACGGTTTTCATCCTCAATCGACTCTTCCCGGAGATGCTTAACATTGTTGCATTCAGAGGGGAAGATCTGTGGAATGAGGAAACATCTATCCCGACCGAAGTTCTCAAGATCCGTGAAGACAAAGCTGGGGATGAAAAAATCCGATTTTGATGAGCTGGTTCGTAAGAAGATAGCCGAGAGGAGAGCTATCGGGTTGGTGCCCCTAGCAGAGGAGACAAATTTCAAGATGGGGACCAACAAGGAGATGCCGAGGATCGGGCCTCGTATGGAGAAGGAAACTTCGGTGCCGATCAACCCGAATCATTCAACCTCGATCGGTTAAGACTTTTAGGTAATTTTGGCACTATTCACAATTATGCCAAAGTTATCAAGTCTCTATCTTTAACTCAATTGTCCGATAAATGATCGAGGCTCGGGATGGAGCCGAGCTCGATGATGAAGCCGATGCTCAAAAAGTGCAGATCGACCTCAAAGTTGGTTCAACCCCAGATGGTCAATCAAGACATTATAAGATAATGTTCCCGAGATCGACCTCACTCCCCATAATGGAGAAGCTTGAGAAGGTTGAGCCAATGATGATCAAGATCACTCAGATAGAAGAGACATTGGCAACCCAAGCTCGTGAAAAATGGAGAATCTGGAGTACATCTTCAGAAATCGATGCAACTTAAAGACACTCGACCTCAAAGATGACCTCCATGGAAGACAAACCAATGAAAAGTTGGAGGGAGTCAATACGAGCCGAGGCCGAATCAAAATGAAGCACCAGAGACAAATCAATTTCTAGAGGTGAAATCGCAGAGAAGAACGAAGGTCGATCAAGTCCGGCTGTTGGGGAAATGAGCTCAATGCTCATGACCAAGATGACAGAGATGTTTAAAGAAGCCTTCGCCGGGCTTTTCCCCATATTTCAAGAGTTCTTCTGGGCAAAGAACCACCTCGTGAGGCTTGAAGATGAACAGATCGGGCTAGAAGGAGAGAGGTGCGCTAGTGAAAGCAAAGAGCAATATTATATGGACACAAAGATTTCTCCAGATTTCTTCCAAATTACGGTGCCAAGAAGGGGGAAAGGCCAGGTGAAGACCTAAGGAAGTTATTGGCACGTACTTTGGAGAAAAAGGCACAAAAGGAAGATGAGAAGGAAATCTTATCTGAAGCCTTAAAGGAAGTCGATGATACTGAGAAACTGAAGTTCAGTGAGGTGGAGAAGCCGATCTACACTCAGGTTTCTGAGGAAACCATGCTTGAAGTTGCAAGAGAGAAACTGAGTGGTAGAACTAAGGTTGGAACAAGCCAGGCTGCTGCTGAATTGCCTATGAAGAGGAAAGCCTTGGGCATTGTTGAACCTGAAAGTAAGCGTGCTAAGGCTTCTAAGCCAGTCCAGAGGAAGTTGATTGAAGATTTAGAAGAGTCTGAAGGTCAGGCTCAGAGAAAAGTCTTCAATACAAGGAATGCTCTGAAGACACTCCAGATAGAACAAGCAAAGAAAATTGCTGCTTTGGCCTCAAAGGCCCCGCGGATCGTGAAGAAATTAGAAGAAGAGCAGTAAGTCGGGGAGTGGATTCAAGAAGTTTATGAGCAAGAGGAAAGGGACTTCAAGAGCATAGAAATGGCCCCACGTTGATAAATGGATGCCTATCAAATTCAACGATAGCTGGGAAGAGGTCAAGAGAACCTTCTGGTTCTATTATGATGTGCTCATGAAATGGAGAGGGGAAAGCTCAGATCGTAATGAAGTTGCTCATGAATATCTCCTAACCTTCTATTCTAAATTTCTCCAAAGTCGATGAATCTTGCAGATGAAGAAAAGGCACGATTGTAGCCCCTGGTCCATATACCTACCTCCTCCAAGACTTGATAAAGGGTCCGTGAACGAGAAAGCCATTATTCAAGAGATTGCTCAATATGTTGTTTCATTGGGTTTGACAGAAACAAATCTGATATCATTAAGGAAAGAGATGCTCAAGAAGAGGTATTTCGGAATGTTCAACCCGAAGTGCCTAATCGATGAAATCAAGAAGAAGAAAATCAAGAGCGTAAGATCAAGAGCAAAAAGATCAAGAGCCAAATCAAGATCAAGCCTCAAGACTTACCTCAAGACTCTTCTAATCTTTCAATCTTTTTTTTTGTCTTTTTTTTTTTTTGCTTTGATAAACTCATTGTAAATCAGAACTCAAAATCATCATCAATGAAGATTTATCATTTTGCTCAAAAGATAATATCTCATTATCTTATTTACATGTCTTTTAAATTTGATATGCCCGAATGGATGTCTCTCAAGTAATTGTTTGAATATGGGGAATTTGATTAAAAATTATATTCAAAGGATGAATCCTTTTGAGAGATTCATTATCAAGAAATTGTTGAAAAATTCTCTCAGATGGAAATTGTTGGGAGACTCATTATTTAAGGGGAAATTGTTGAAAATATAACCAATCTTGTAATAGATAAACTAAAACCCGAGCTTAGGTTAAATGTTTGTAACAAGATAGGTTTTGACATCATCAAAAAGGGGGAAATTGTGGGAGATGAATTTAATAAAGATATGATTTTGATTAGATCCCAAAACCCCCGAGTATGACATGTTCGTAATAATCTTGATAGTTGAGTCGATTCAGCTTTTAAAGTATTCTGTGATGATATCTCGCAAAAAAGTATAACAACAGATATAGATCGACAGATCTCAAGATTCTCAAGAACTCAAGAAAGTTTCAAGAAATCGGTTTCAAAGATGAAACCGAAAGTTTCAAGACTCAAAGATGAAATCGAGAATCAAGACTCAAAGGAGAAATCGAGAATCAAAACTCAAAGAGAAATCGAGATATCAAGACTCAAGATGAAATCAAGAATCAAGACTCAAAGATGAAGACTCAAGATATCACCAAGATACATCTAAAAACTCGATGACGTCAAGACTCGAAGACTCTAAAGACTCGTAAAAACCCTCAAGACTCGTAAGACTCAAGACGCCAAGATGTAAGATGTAAGAATCAAGATCAATAATATCAAGGGCAAAGAATTATCAAGACTCAAGAATGCATCAATGCTCAAGATAAACCTCAAGGATCCGAGGCAATCAAACATCAAAAATATCTATCCCAAGGATACAACATCAAGAAAAACGTGATTACTTTTAGAAAAATAGATATTTGCCAAGACATTCAATGCGCATAAAAGGAACTAAGACAAAGTGTTGTTAAGGTTATATCAACTCGTAGATTGTAAACCAAAAGAGAGCTGAAGGTGTCTACCTTTAATCGGAGACAAAAGTCAAAAAAAAGAGGAAGCAAAGATCGCACTATATCGACACTAACAAAGGATGTGTGTCCAAAAAAGATGTCGATGTACGTAAGTTCCAGATCGCAAAAAGTGAAGACCGGCCTACATTTAAAAGCCTATTGCCTAAAACGTGTTAGGGGGAGTGTCAAACCCTAAATATAGCCGTTCCTCACACACCATAAGAGGAAACTCACGGAGCTATCTCTCCAACGGATAGTTTTTCAAGAGTGACCTTGGTGTATGCCTATAAATACTTGTGACCCCTCTACATTGTAAGGTTACGGAAATTTGTAAGCAACTCAAGAGCTCAAACTTATTATTGCAAGTTGAAGCACTCTAAAAAACCGAGAATTTCCCAAGTACTTTATTTCAAGAGAGCTCACTAAACTAAGCCTAGCTTGATAAGATTTATCCAAAGCTTAGTCGAGATATCCTAGCCTTTGCATTGTACTTCATTGTAAAGGATATCTCATCCTAGTTGGAAACCAACTAAGAAACCCCAAACCCTTGAGAAGGTAGTTTGAGGTGATTGTTGGTGAGAAGAGTTGTAAAGAGTGAGTAAACTACGGAGTAGTCGTAAAAGCTCTAAGAGGTGAAGTTAGTAAGCCACAGAGGTAGTCCGAAAAGCTTGTTTGTGTTTTGAGTAAGTAAACTACGGAGGTAGTCGTAAAAGCTCAAGGCCGGGTTGAGTAAGTAAACCACGGAGTACCGTAAAGCTCAGTACGAAGTTGAGTAAGTAAACTACGCGAGGTAGTCGTAAAGCTCGTATGATTAGTAAATTTCTCTCGAGGATCGCAGAGAGTGGACGAGGAGCTTGAGTCTCAACCACTATAAATTGCCGTGGTTGTTTATCGCTTTTTATCCAGGCTTAATCGCTGCATTGACTTGAATTTGAAAGCATACTTTTCATCGATATTCAGCTTGGAATCAATCCATCGAAGTTGCATAACCAATCACGCCTTAATCACTATTCCATTCAGAAGGTTTTCAAAGAAAGCTTAAAACGAAAGTATAAACTAAGGGCCAACCATTCCGCATATCCGAGTAGCTAGAACAAATAGTTACCAAACCGAACTTACTCTTTCCGAGGGTTCAAGAAGTTAGTTATCCGATCCAAGCAACTCAGATCTCTCAAACCTGTGACTCGGGCTTGGGATTATCTCGAGGTTTCGAAAAGAAATTTCAGATCACGGCTCAAAAGAGATTTTGACTCAGAGCGATTTGTGCTTTCAGACCAAATCATCGTGAAAGCCCCACCCAAGCCGATCTCAAGAAGAAAAAGTTTTAAAAACACCTGAACACGTATTCCCCTATACACATGTAAGACTCGTTTTGCACCGACCAACAAGTGAGATCAAAATCCTAACTTTTAATTTTTTTTATATATTCACTTTTAATATATCTAATAAAGCGGACACGCTCATCACTATCGAGAAAAGAAGAAAGAAGAAAAACTAGAGAGAGTGAGTTTATTGTTACCCATTTCGACTTATTTCGCACTACCGTAAAGGGTCGAGACGGAATATTCACGATCCCAAAGGTATGCATGAAAAGATCATCAAATACAAGAAAGGGTAATCTATCCATTAATTTATCTTTCAATTACAAACTATTATTTATAAACAAATAATTAAATAATAATCTTTTTGTTTTTGTGATTCAGAGCGCCTATCTCGCACTCATGACGCCTCGACGACATCCGCATTTATCGCCCCGATGATCTGCTTTTGACGGGCTATAGGTCGCCAGAGCATCCCGAATATTTACTTAGGAAAGGTTTGATATGGCGTGATTTAAGACATCCTTAGCGATGGCACCGGTCTTCAAGCCATGAATATGATGGGTATACTAATGGAACAGTTGCAAGTTGTCTAAAGATGTGGAACATTTGAGGTCCGAGAGAAGAACGAGCCATGGAATGTCGCCGAAAGTGGAGCAAGTCAGGAACATAGTGTCGCTTAATGCTATACATTTTTATATTTTTAACTAACCCTGAGAGACAACTTTATTGAGGCACTTCAAAAACGCCTCTCGTGTATCGATATGCATGTCTCACATTTGTTTTAATTAAAGACTAGTGTATTAAAATTTTCTAACTAAATATCTTATTCAATGTACCAACAACCTTTGCTACCTTTTTATTTGGAGGATCCCGACGGTTGGTGGCCACAGAACGCGGGGCAGCCCCATGGAATGATTCATGGTCATCCCATCACCCCGGTTTCAAATGGAAGGTCACACTCGATGTGTTGGGATTATACCGAAAAGTATGCTTTTTACTTTGTATAATCAAACCTAATTTTCGATTTATTTATCAAATAAATTGTTTATCATCGATGCTTTAAATATGATTGAATGTTATATATATTTATCGCGATAACTCGCTCAATAATTCATGACGTGTTACATCAGAGTTAATTTAGTGATACCCATCACGTAAGATTAAATTAACAAATACCCCTTGTAACTATAAGTACGCTATTCATTTACCTAGATGGAAATGAACAACCATCGCAAAGGTTGAGGTGTAAGGCTCGGATTGATTGGTTTGTTTTGACCAAGAGATTACACTAGTGCATGATCGATGGTACCTGAATAGACCTACAGGAGGATAAATTCTTCAGAATCGAAACAAGAAGAATTAGACTCAGCTGGTTCGTTGTTTTAACCTTCGCCCCTTAAATAGATCACGGGATTGGTAACTATTGCTTTGACTTATCATGGGTAGCTTAATCAAGAGATTCAATACTTTTTATCTTGGGCAATATTATTGGTCACATGTGATTGCTAAGATTTAATACTTAAGAATCGTGGTGCAAGACGCTTGTTTGATTTGGTTCTGGGAGGTTCATAAGTTTTATCATACCAAATCTTGCAAGTGGAATTAGTTTCCCAGATGGATAATAATGTTGAACCGCTCTAACTAAGGACAAAAGATATTAATTAACGGAAAGCTAAGTTTGGGCTTGAATTAATTAATGGGCTAGATAATCTTAAACACGGAAATAATGACCGGAGCCATATCGATCGTAATACGGGTTAAGATGGATGGTGCAATATTAATTATGTAGTGGGATTAATTAATATTTATGGGCTTGAATTATATTGTGGCTCAATATTAGATATTCAAGATCTATTAGAAGGTCCAATCTTAATTCTCCTAAAGGCCCCCGAGTAGCCCAACATATAGTCCAATAACCGAAAAAGGTGATTAAAATAAAATAAACATTGTTGCTTATATTTCCTCTAAATTTTTGAAAATTATGGATAAAAGAGGGAGAAAGATTTTCTTTGAATTTTGTTATGGAATGAAGATATGTATTCTTGGAATACAAGATTATCTCATTAAATTCAAGAAATCTCCCACTTGGTTATCTATATAGAATATTTCGAAATTTTGAAAATATAGTGGGCAAGAAAGATTTTCTTGATTTTCTTGAAAAGATATTATGGAAGATATGTATTTCTTGAAATACAAGAATATCTCATAAATTCAAGAAGATCCAAATCTTGGATTCTTGTAACACTAAATTTTCGAAAATCACCATAATAGAGGAGGTGGGATTTTTGTGGAATATTTTAATTATGGGAAAAAGAATATAGAAGATATATTCAAGATTTCTTGGTGACCAAGAAAAGTCTTTTCCCACATTGATTTTCTACATAAAATTCGACCACTCCCTATCCTATAAATAGGGGATGATTAGTTCATTCCCAAGTACAATTCCATGTGCTGGAAATATTAGCAAATCCACAAAAGTGGTGCAACAAAGTTTATTTTTTTCCTTTTGTTAATTGTTCGACGAGTATCCTTCCACCGGATAGTTGAGCAAGGGCTAAGGGAAAACTTGGGAAGTCCTTTTGGTTAGTCCGTCCGACCAAATTCACTGCCATCCCGAGAGGTACGTTCACGTAAACCCGTAGATTCCGCATGCGTAGGTTTTACGTGGCTTTTTATATGCATGTTATGTTGTTGCAATTAATATTTGAATTAATATATGATTAATTCATGCTAGTAATAATTAAAGAATTAAATTTGTATTTAAATATTCACCCCGAATAGATTTGTGCAACTCATTCCCCAACACGATGTACCAGTAATCGGACAAGAGGATTCAGCGGTGCCAAAACCAATCGATGAAGCCGCCATCGTTTTAATATATCCGCACTTCATCGAATGACCGAGAAACTTGGTCTCTAAAGCACCATGAGGGTAAAATATATGTTATTAAAGTTCATTATCTTATTTGTGGTTCTAAATAATATTGCAAATTAATTGTAGAATCACGACACCACAAATGCCTCGGAAGAAATCACCACAAAAGGCTAAAGAGAAATCGAGGGTGTCGAGAGAAAATGTGGGGAGAACGAGGGACCCCATCGCTATTCATACTTGGTTATCTCATGACTGGAGACTTAGATCACGATGATTATGTACAGTCTAGGGTGCACCGGATGGTATCGTCTAATGCTTTTTGAGATCGCCACAGCTTCCCATGCTTGCTCACTTTTATCGTAATACTTTCCAAGAATTCGCCAAATGAGGAACATGTGCGCCAAGTCTTGAATAACGAGTGGTTGAGTGCAACCACCATAAATTTTTACCTCGTGTATGTGTTTACTAATTCTCAATATTCACTTTATGTATAGTTTAATTTTCGCTTTTAAATATTAATTAGCGATATATGTTGGTTAAAGATATTTGGGTGAGGTATATCTCTCCGTAGATGTTCGAGCAAGTGGAATGTATTCCTTCGCCTCCCCCGTGTGTCTTCAGATATGGGTGATAGGGCATGCACTATGGATAGGTTAGTTAATCATATGTCAATCAAACCGGGAGCGATCATCTCATTTTTTGGCCAACAAATGTGGGGTGAATGATAAACATTTCGTTAAAATTTGTATTCATGTTTATAATATTTGCATATATATATGCTAAATTTGCGCTTAATTTTAATATTCTCAATATAATATAGGAACCATTGGGTGTTGGTCACCATACACATGAATATATTATGTGTGTATTTTATGGACCCAAACCAGATGGAGTTTATTCAAATCGCCCGATCTCGTTTCATATATGGAAGCGCAAGTAAGTTCATTTTAATATTCTATACAATGATTTGTTTTACTTTTAAAATTATGCATATTTAATCTATTTTTATTTTTTTTAATTATAATAATAATAGTGTGATGACGATGTATCGAGTCGCCTTCAGAGTCAAGGTTCAAGATCTAAGTTAAATAAAGTGAAATCGATTAACATTAAGGTAAATTTAATTTAGTAAATTATCAAATTAATAGAAAGAAATCATAATTGTAATACGTGATTATAATTGTTAATCAACAAAAGTTCCGAGGCAACGTAGATAATGAACATTGTGGACATTTTGTGTGTTGCTTTATTGAAGATATAATCCCGCTTTTCTAACTAACATTCCTCTCAATGTAAGTCAATTTATCGATTTATTTAAATTATTATTGATTGAATAAAAATTCATACTATATTGATTGATTCGTTGTTTGCAGTTTGTCTATGAACATGAGCTCAAGTCTTACTCTAAGAAAAGACTAGAGAAATGGAAAAACGATTGGACGGGATACCTTTACAATCGATTCTTATATTCATACGATATTGAGTGATCGTTGTTTGAAATTTTGGTAGCATGTAATTAAATTATATATTTGTGATGATATATATTTCATGTTTTTGGTGTATTGGATGTATGTTTATGATTGTATGTTTATTTATTTCATGATGTGTATGTTTATTTATTTGATGTTTTGGTATATATATATGTGGTATAAGTTTTGGTTTATGGTTTTATTATAGGATTTTTGGTTTATGGTTTATGGTATTGGACGTATATATAAGTTTTGGTTTATAGTTTTATTATAGGATTTTTAAAATATAAATTAATAATTAAAAAAAAGATATTGGACAGCGGTTAATAACCGCTGTCTATCTAACATAATAAACGAAATTATAAAAAAAATAAGTTAGACAGCGGTTAATAACTGATGTCCAAGCCCCCCTCTTGCAATGCGGTTGAAAACCGCTGTCCAAGCCCAACTTTTGGACATCAGTTTTTTAATAGATGTCCAAGCTTGGATAGCTGTTACTTGGACAGCTGTTATAACCGCTCTCTAAGGGCTTTTTTAACAGCTGTCCAAGCCCAAATGTGTATTAGTGATTTAAGATTGTGATATATTTTTGAGTTGGTTGGTGATTTTTTATGTCAATTTAGAGATGAATATGTGATGCATATATATACCAAGTGTTTGATCAAATGCATGTGTAGGATTTAAGCATAATTAGGATTGTGATATATTTTTGAGTTGATTGATGATTTTTTATATCAATTTAGAGATGAATATAAGATGCACATCAAGTGTTTGATCAAATGCATGTGTTTTAGATAGTTGCTTTAGATGATTGATGGTATATATATATTAATGTCTTGAGAAGAAACAAAACCTTAGGTACGTTAGGATTGTGATATAGCTTTTAATAAGAAAATGATTAGGAAGATACATTAGGATAAAAGTTGAGATCAATTATGGTTATGTATATATACATTAATGTCTTGAGAAGCACTTCATACTGTCTTTCCTATAGGCATCTCTTTTTCTATATGGATCAAAAGTGGGTTCGAGCAGATCGATTATCAGATGAGTATATGAATGAGGTGGAAGAGTTTTGTAATCATGTAATTAGAGGATGATGTACCCTCTTTCGATGATCTAGCAAATCCACGCCCGTACCAGAGAATAATTATCGATGAGGATGAATATGGCAATCCCGATCTTGTTAACATTTATGGTCATGAACGAGAAAAGTCAACCAAAAAATGTAAAATAAAAACAAGTGCTAAAAAGAAATGTACGACTTTATTGAATGTTGTTTCTTTTACTTTATTGAATGTTATTTCTTCTGCTTCCTTAAATATTGTTTGTTTTTTGTTTATTAAATATTATTTCTTCTGCTTTACAGGATCATGTTTTATCTGCCACATCCCGGATATGATGGAGATGATGATGGAGTACATTTAGGAGATCATGGTGGAGATTATGATGGAGATCATGGTGCTGATGATCGACATGATACTGATGACTTGAGACAGAGTGACACTTCTGCTCCCACCACTAGCAAACTCTCCGGGGATAAGCGCAAGAGAGGTATAGTCACGATGGCTTATATTAAGAGGGCTAGAAAAGGGGAAACAAGTGTCAGTAATTTTATTACAATTGAACAGTTGAAATTGTAATATATTGATTGATCGTTGAATCTAATTAAATAATATGTTATTGCAGTTATCATTCAATGAGTATGGGCAGAAAATCGGTAAACAGAGTGAGATGTTGCCTTTCTACCTTGGAGTCGCTAGCCAAAGCGATAATCCCTATCGTGTTGTCATCCAAGGATCCATGAATGACAAACTGACTTCTTTGAAGGAAAGATTATGAGATGAACTTTCGGTATGTTAATTATATATATATATATTTATTGAAAGTTGTTGTATGATTACTAAATTTACTACATTGTTATGTTATATGCGCATGAGTACATTTTCAAATTTTGATTATTCAAAGAAGAACCAAAATACCGCCGCAGTTCGGAGTATTGGCCAAGAATTTTCGGGCTTACCGAGAAGTCAAGCATTTAGATCCTGACATCGGGTCTTTACTCGCTAATCCGCCCGAGGCATATCGTAATTCGTTCTACGGTGGGCCCCACATGGGAGGAGTTTAAAAGCGACGATCTTTCGAGGATGAGTTCCGTAAAATTGATCAATATCATTTAATGCCCTATGCTTTTCGTTGTTTATCGATTTTATTATAATCGTAGTCACAAAGTGAGAAAAATCGCAAACAAGCCAAGTCGATGGAGGCGCGATATCATGGATCGAACAAAGGTTATGCACGATAAGAGAAATCGGTGAGATCAAAATCCTAACATTTAATTTTGTTTATATATTCACTTTTAATATATCTAATAAGGGACACATTAATGACTATCGAGAAAGAAGAAAAAAAATAAAGTTGGAGAGCTGAGTCTGTTGTTACCCGCTTCGAAAGTTATTTCAAACTACTAGAAAGACTCGATTCGTGGATATTCCCGATTCCAAAGGCAACAAACATATCATCGGCTAAGGGTAAGTTATCCATTCATTTATCTTTGAATTACAAACTATTATTTCTAAACAAATGATTAAATAATAATCTTTCAGTAATTCAAGAGCGTGATGTCTCTGCACTATGACGCCCAAGACATCCGGGCTTTGTCGGTCCCCGATGATCTACTTCGACGGGCTATAGGTCGCCAAGAGCATCCCACCCGCCGCCACGGAGTGTTGGATATGGCGTGACGAAGTCATCATCGGCCATGTTACCGCTTCTTCAAGCCATGAATATGGTGGGTATACTTTCGAATAGGTTGCCTGGGGATGGCTAAAGAGTTGGAAATGATGAGGTCCGAGAGACGGTCACATCACTAATGTCCTCGAGTGGAGCAAGCTATATGAAAAATAGTGTCGCTGATGCTATGTTTTCGGCTAATGCTAGGGACGATTTTATTGAGGCACTTTGAAACGACATCCCGCAGGTATCAGATGTGTCTCACATTTATTTTAATTAAAGACTAGTATATATATTAAAATTTTCTAACTAAATATCTTATTCGAACATTCATCGACCCAATGCTTCCTTTATTTGGAGGATCCTACTCGGTTGGTGGCTACAGGAACGTTGCTCAATAACTCCGATGGAGTTATTCATGGTAGTCCCATCACTCCTGGTTTCGTGAGGGTCACGCTCGATGTACCCGTAATCGGAGAAGAGGATTCACCAATGCCTAAACCAATTGATGATGATGTCATAGTCGGAACAGCTGTCGGACACTTCATCGAATGGCCGCATCAACTTGGTCTCTTCTCACCATGAAGATAAATTTAATATATGTTATTAAAGTTCATTATCTTATTTGTCGCTCTAAATAATGTTGCAAATTGATTGTAGAAACCGCCGACACCACAATAGCCCAAATGTAAATCAAAGTGGTGTCACAACCAAAATGAGTGAGATACCGAGGGACTCCACTATTGGTGGTCGCAGACTAATCGGTTATCCATTGCCTGGAGACTTAGATCACGACTACGCCATACAGCATACGGTGCAAGTGATAATGGAGTCCTCCGATTTCGGAGATGAGTCACAGCCCGATGAATGCTTACTTTCATCGGAATTTATTGAAGAATACATCGCCGAAAGAGCATGTGATTGAAGTCGTGAATCCACTCAAAGGGTTGAGTGCAACGAGCATAGCCTTTTATCTCAGGTATGTGTTTACTAATTAATTCTCAGTATTTACTTTCTATATATAGTTTAATTTTTAAATT
Source organism: Stenogyne calaminthoides (assembly GCA_037126765.1). NCBI lineage: Eukaryota > Viridiplantae > Streptophyta > Magnoliopsida > Lamiales > Lamiaceae > Stenogyne > Stenogyne calaminthoides. The sequence goes on from JBBCBC010000032.1 coordinate 18,320,769, forward strand.
AAATATTAATTAGCGTATATATGTTGGTTAAAGATATTTGGGTGAGGTATATCTCTCCAGAGATCCTCGAGCATGTGGAATGTATTCCTTCGTCTCCCCCCAAGTGTCTTGCTTAATGGCTGATAGGCCACAAACCATGGAGTGGTTAGTTTCTCATATGATGAGTTATACTGACAGAGATCATCTCATTTTTTGGCCAACAAATGTGGGGTGAGTACAATAAACATTTCGTTAAAATTTATATTCATAATATATATGATATTTGCACATATGCTAAATTTATAGTTAATTTTAATATTCTTAATATAATACAGGAATCATTGGGTGCTGATCGCCATAAATATGAGCACATTAAGTGTATATTTTATGGATCCAGCTGCGAATGAGTTCGCTTTAAATGGGTCTGATCTCACTTCGTACATGGAAGCGTAAGTTCATTTTTAATATTATAATATAATAATTTGTTTTACTTATTAAAATTATGCATATTTAATCTAACTTTATTTTTTAATTCTAATAATAATAGTGTGATGACGATATATCGGAGTCGCCTTCCTAATCAAGGCTCAAGAGCTAACTTCAATAAAATGAACTGGAAAATGTTAAGGTAAATTTAATTTATTAAATTATCAAATTAATATAAAATAATTATAATTGTAATATGTGATTATAATTGCTAATCAATAGGTACCGAGGCAACGAGATAGCGATCACTGTGGACATTTTGTGTGCTGTTATATTGAAGATAAAATATGCGCTTCTCAAACGTCGATTCCTATCAACGTAAGTCAATTTATCGATTTATTTAAACTATTATTAATTGAATAAAAATTCATACTATATATATCTAACTATATTGATTAATTGATCGTTGTTTGTAGTTTGTCTATGATCGTCCAGTCAAGTCTTACTCCAAACAAAGAATGAACAAATGGAAAATGGATTGGACAGGGTACCTTTACAATCGATTCTTGTATAATTATAGATAGAGTGAGATAACTTTTGGTAGCATATTACTTATATATATTTGTATTGATATACTTCATGCATGTTTTAATTTGTTGTATTGGACGGATATTTATTTCATGATATGTGTATGCGTTTATTAATTTATTTGATGTTTTGGTATTAATTGGACGTACGTATATATATTATCGTGTGGTATAAAATTTGATTTTTAGTTTTGGTTTTGATTTTATATAAACATGATTTTAAAAATATAAATTAAAATTAAAAAAAAAATATATTGGACAGCGGTTTTTAACCGCTGTCCAAGTGTATTAATATATATATATATAAAGAGGTAAGAGAGCGGTTTGTAACCGCTGTCCAAGTGAATATTCTTGGACAGCAGTTACAAACCGCTGTCTAAGGTATTAATTTGCAATGCGGTTAAAAACCGCTGTCCAAGTGCAATATCTTGGACAACGGTTTTTTATCAGCTGTCCAAGCTTGGACAGCTGTTATTTGGAGAGCTGTTATAACCGCTCTCCAAGGTCATTTTTAACAGCTCTCCAAGCCCAAATTTGTATTAGTGTTTGCTTTCATGTCTTGTGTGTAGAAAGAACCTGATCAAATTTCTTCCTTCTCCGTTGTCACACTTTTGATGTTTTTTTTTACTTGATGACAAGCAAATATTTAAGTGCGGGGGTATTTAGTAAGTAGGAAATTATGCATATTTTTAATGGATTAAAATGCAATTTATTGGACTCATTTGCATTAAGATGTCATGATTAATTACTTATGTGTGTTTTAATAATATTATTTCATGCTTGATCTATTTCTTGTGCTTTATGTGAATATCAGGTATTTCTGGAACATTTAATAAAGCCTGAGATGAGCCAAGCATGAAGATACAATGAAACTGGGTCAATCGGAACGAAGACAAAGAAAAGACCCAATATTATTAATTTCAAGCCCATATTCTATTTTTATTTATTATATGACAAATCAATTTGTCATGTTAGAAAGGCCTATGGGCCCATGATTTAGAAGCTTGTGCAGCTTGTTGGTTAAGAATTCGCACGGTGCTGACTTTGAGAAAAAAAAGAAAAAAAGGGCTGGTCATTAACCTAATATTCTAGTATTATTTAAGGTTGGGGTGTGAGGCAGCCGTGGGGGAATTAACTGTGGACGCAGCAAATTGAGGAAGAATCACGACACAGGCGAGGAGATTTGGAGGACGCAACATACTGCTTTAATTTTGGGAGTCTTAGTTAGTATTTTTGTTTATTTCAATTCCAGGGATTTCTGAACTCGTATCACTACTAAAAAAACCTCCCTGTAGTGACGTTTTTTTGGTGACGCTTATAAATAAGTGTCACATTGTACAAGTATAGTGACGCTCCTATGGTTTAATTACATATTGTGACGCCTCTGAAATTTCAAGGCTTCCATCCCTATTCTTCCTTCTCACTCGCCGTGCGATCAAGTCTTCCTTTCAAATCTTCCTTCTCTTCAGATTGCAACACAATGGAACCCTAATTTCGAGGCGCTCCGTCTCGCCCAAACTAATCTTCCCTCCCATTTTATTAAATCACGCTCGCCGCTCAGTTCCTAAAACAGCGTTTTCTTCTGAATAAGGTACGTATAACGAATGGAGCACCTCTAATTTTTGTTTAGAATGCTCAAGATTTTTCAGCAATTTCGTTGTCGCTTCAATTAATTTGTTTAGAGAGCAAGATTCATGTGATATATACATTTTTATTTGCTGTTTAGGCATGTGGGTGTTCTGGAGTTAATGGTTTATTTGCTGTTTTTTTTTTTTTTTATTTGCTCAAGATTTATTTATTTGCTGTTAATGCTCAAGATTTATTTATTTGCTGCTAATCAAGATTTATTTATTTGCTGCTGTTAAACGACAGCAAATAAGGGGTCATTAACAATACTTGAGCTGGTGGAAAAGGAGTAGCATGATTCGACAAAGTTAAAAAAAATCGGGAATTGTGGGAGATGCCCATGTTTGGTTCATCCCAATTCTTAAAACTGTGTAATCTTTCTCTAAGAACCGCCCTATTAACACTTGACATCCATATAATATAGTAATTTTACACACTAGCTTAATAATTTTATTTCAAGTCATTAATAGCTAAGAAGAGGTTGTGCATATAGATATATTGAGTAATTTACTAAAATGTTGATATACGTATCTCTCTTCTAAATCAAATAAATATTACATTTACACACTTAGATGGAGCCTGAGGGGAAGTACATACATGAATTACAATGCATGTGTGTGTCTACATAAATGATAATGTGATTTTAAGTTGAAAAAAAATGAATGGAGAAATCTCCAGGTTTATTTGCTGGTTTTCTACTTTTTTTTTTTACTGTATTATTATGTTTTTGGTTTGTGTTCTCTTTCATGTCTTCATACGTGAGTGATATTTCCATCTCTTGTTTAAACTGAATATAACTTGGAGCAAAAAGTTGACATGGAGCAAAAAAGTTGGGGAATGAATAACTTGGTGCATCTTAATTCATCATCTTCGCTTATGAACAAAGAGATATTTCTAAATGGTTTATATATATTGTGGCCCCATATCAAAATTCCATTTATTGACATGTAGGCCTATCGGATTGAGTTTTCAAGTTTATATGATTGAACAACCAACCCTGGACAATATTTATGAAGATATATATATATGTGTATGTAATTTGACAAAATACATTTGGTTTTCATTTAACTCAATAGTTTTTTAATATGATTAATTTTGTAAAATTAAGGCATATACTAAGCCCATCTCCAAGGTGAGGCATATTTGAGTTTAACTTCAATTTTGCCACTCTTTTTTTTCAGGTTCCAACCAACTAAAATCCCAACTGTTTGTAGTGGCAAATATGCTTTATTTTTATTTTATTTTTTGAAAAGCATGACAAATTTTTTGGCTATTAAAATTTTGTATTTTGGTGTTTTATTAAGTTTTATTTACACTGCAATACTAGTGAAATGAAATACAAGGTATAATAATATGATAAACTATTAATCTTTTGATTATGCAATCGTGATCAGTTTGCTTATATCTAATCAACCTTAATAAGTCTTGTAGATTGGGTGGAGGATGCTAACTTAAGAAGTTTATCGTAGACTCTGATGTGCAAAATGAGAGATCAGAATGTTGTACTGATAGTGTGACTTATACAAGTGTTGTACACCAAAAATTACGGAACGAGATTTGTGATGTGACTATGTGATTTGGTGATACAAACAAGTATTAATGAGAGTGCAAGTGTAATCAATGAGGAACACAACGAATGTTCTTCATTGAATAACAATGATGAGAATACGAGAGAATAAATGCAAGTAAGTAAATGCGAGAGGATTTGGGCCGAAGGCCTCTTTTGTTGGCTGATAAAGCCGTTGTATTGAATGTAAAATTTGCCTACCCTTTAACGAGTCTTAACTTCTAGTATTTATACTACAAGTTCACTAGTTGGTCTTTCTCGCGCCTCAAGGGGAGTTTGACACGGCATTAAATGTTTCTCAGCTAAATTGGACTCTAAAACCCTATCACATTAACCTAAACACGTCTTTCGCTCTGAAGCGCGGTGGGTTGCAGATTGTTCACGGAAATCTGCGCCTATTCTTTCCTCTTTGAGTCCGTGACTATAGAACCAGCCATATCTTCAGAGTCTTCTCGGCCATTTGGGGGAGATTCTCTAATGTTGGTTATTGTTGGTGGTTTGCGTGTTTGGTTAACCAAAATCAGACCTTGGTAAGTGGAAAATCTTTGTCAAGTCTCTCTATCCCATTTACCTTGATAACGAACCCCACAAAATTGGTTAAGTGTAGTTCGTCTCTGTGTGTACGCAATTATATTGAGGGTGCCTAGTCGTCAATAGGGCGACCACTAGGCGAGTCCTTACAACCCGACGAGCGACTTGCATGGGCGACTCAAAATGACCATGAGCTCATGGGGCACTATGGTCGCTGGCAGCGAGTATTCCTAGCTGGCGAAGGCGATGAAATGGCACTGGCACGGCCAAGCGAAAGTGGCGATGGTCGCATGGTGAAGCGCGGGGCGCTGTGAAGCGCTGGGAATGATCGTCGGCTGGGCGAAGGCATGGTCGCCGGCGGGCGAGTAGCGGTCACACGGCGAAGCGAACGGGCGATGGTCGCCGCAGATGAGTAAGTAAGCGGTGAGGGCATGGTCGCCGAAGGGGCGAAAGCATGGTCACCCGGGCGGCGTAGTAGGGCGGGTCGCCTCGGGCGAAAAGGGCGGTCGCCCGCAGAGGGCGAGTAGCGTCACCCGGCGAAGCGAAAGGGCGATGGTCGCCGCGCATGAGTAAAGAATGGTGCGAGTAATTCGTCCGTCCTTGAATTCGCCCGGGCAAGTTCGTCCTTGACTCATGATGATTTGCCCCATGACTCGATTTCAATCGAGTTGACTATGACTTAAGGATATACCAAATAATTAGCTGAGATTATTTGGTACACAACAATCGCCCCTCATGTTACAATTCGTTTTAAACGAAGAGTGACATGACAAGTATTCTTTAATTATGAATCAGGCGGGTCCCTTGAATCATTTCTCTCGAATGGGCCCCAATGGGCGAGTTTGGTGTGGCACGAGTCGGATTTCCGCTTTAGACCGCCTAGGGCCGAGTTCGGCGGGTTGGGCGACTTAAGTCGGATCCACTTGGCTAGTCCTTACAAGTCGGCTAGGATTTGACCATGAGGAGACCCTTTATCCACATTGGAAGTTGAAAAAGCAAAAGCTAACCACCTTCCCTTATTTATTTTTTTTTTTTTTTTTTTTGTCAAAGTGATTGACCGAATGGACTTGATTTGATATATCAAAGCCAAGATTTATGGGAATTCGAATTTTGAATTTGGATGAGAGCCCTAATATCTTCTATAAATAAAGGCTCACTCTCTCTTTTCTTTTTTCTCCTCTTCTTTCTCTTCCAATCGGCCGCCCGTCTCTTTCCTTCTAAATTTTTTTATTTTTCCTTTTGTTTTCGGCTCTGTCCGGCCACCTCTCCTCTTATTCGTACGACGACGGTCTTGTGTGAGGGAGTATCATCTCATCATCTCCGGCGACAAATAGGTACTGTTTCTTTTTTTTTTTTTTTATATTGTCGTCCAAATCGGCTTTCCTCGTGGGGCAGGTGGCTGTGAGGCGGCGGCTTGGGCTGTGAGGCGAGGAGTGGGCGACGTAGGCCGTGAGGCAGGCGACGCGGGCTGCTAAGCGGTTTGAGGTCAGCGGCGTGAGAGGCAGAGGTAGGCGACGCGAGCCCCGGGCGTGACTTGGGCATGACTTGGGCAGTGAGGCGGGCGGTGAGTTGGGCAGTGAGGCGGCCCGGGTGACGACTTGGGCGGTGGTTGATTTCAACAAGTATGCTCTCCTTCCTTGCTTTATACCTTTAATGTGTTTCTTATGGAATTAGAAATTTGTGAGTATATGCATATAGGAGTAGGGATTTGGTGATTTCAACATTACGGTTTGTACGTGGCTTTCTTTTGGGTTAGAGGGAGATTGGGGAATTGAGGCTTTCTTTTTGGTGTGAAATGAATGGGTCCAAAAAATTCGACCTTGCTGTGACTATAATTGAAAATTTCGAATGAACCATATAGGTGACAAGTAGGCTTGGGTATTTGAGGCTGTGGAATTTCATTCTTGTTGTAGGAAGTGTATGTGTGACTATTGAATTGAGGTGAGTCTGGCTATACGATTTTGTTTGTACATGCTATATTTCGTAATGATCGAAAATTGGGGATGTTGAAATGTAGGACGTCATTCCCTGTACTAGTATGTATGTTTATGTGTTTTTGGACGATGGGTATACTAGCATGAATATGAACTTTTGGGTCATTTGGTTTTGCAATTTCAATGGTCTTGGTAGAAATTGGCTTATTTTGGTGTGGGATGTGACGTATGTGATATGATAAATATGATTCAACAATTGCATATAGATACCTCAATGATTAAGTTTTGATAGTTGAACTTGTTGAATTCCTTGATGATTGATGTTGATAGTTGAACTTGTCGATCATTTGCTCCAAAATCATCCATCCCGTATCTTTCATTAAGATTTTGTTGTTGTTCCTAGGTGACTCGACCCTTTCATTGAGCTTTCGTGGACTTGATTCTTATTCGACATCGGCATTGCGACATAGGGTAAGATTCTTCCCATTTCTTGGCTCTTTATTCCGACCTGGTGGATATGTCGGGTGTTAGTAGTGCTTCTGACTCCGAGGGGCTGTCTGATTCTGGTGACTTGGAGACGGGTCATGGGCACCGTTATTCTATTTCTGATTCGGAAGAGTCTAGTGGTTTTGGGCTTACACCGACTGCGTTGACTTCTTCTTCTGAATCGGACCACATTAGTTTCCGGCATTCGGGGGTGCCCAAATCAGTTTTAGCTTCCAATCGCGATGGTGGCGGGGATGATAGTATAGATGTTATGGGAGAAGAATCGAATGAGGAAATCGAATTGGATGATGGGGCCGATGAAGTTGGGTTGGATGAAGAGGCGGATGAAGTCGTGCCCAGTGGGGGGTCAAAACAAGTCAAGACTCGGGTCAGAAAAAAGATCATGGTGGATGATACTGAGGTTGACCGGTTTATCAATGAGGCAAAGGAGGCGACACGGATTCAGATGAACCTGCCTGAGGGCCGTCCCGCTGCCTTTGATTTTGAAGCTTATCGGTTGCAATTCATGCGTAGCCATCTTCCACAGCCATACCGTGACTTCACGGAAGATACTTTTGCGTCGACGGGGTTTGTCTCTTGTGTAAGAGATTACGATCTCGCCAACCTTCGGGCCAAGTACGAGATCCCTAATGATGTCCACCTCTATGCCCCGACACATAAATAGCGGGCAAGTTAGCCTTCGGCAAATTGTATCGCAGTGAATACGGGCGCCATAGAGGTTGGAATCCGATTTCCTCTTCATCCAGCTGTTAGCCGATTTCTCGAGTATTGGAATTTATCATTGACCCAGATAACTCCAAATGGGTGGAGTACTTTTTTTGGATTATTGGGGTTGTTTGGCAAGATCCAAACTTCAGCATTCCCTTCTCCCGCCGAGCTCTTTTATTTCACTCAACTTACTAAAGGTGACGGTGAAGGTTATTATGCTCTTCGGGCCCGGAACGGTTGGAAAATTATCGAGGAGGTTTCCAATAAGGCTAAGCGTTGGAAAGATTCATTTTGGTTTGTTGGTGGGGATTGGAGGAATCCGGCTGATGACTCCGGGGGCTGTGCTCGTATTGACATCCCTTGTGATTACAGAATTAAGACCGGTAAGTCCTTTATTTTTTAATTGAACTTGTCTCGAACTGACCTAACTTCTTTTCATCTTTTTCAGATCATGACCCTCTCGAAGACAAGCAACTAAGCAGGGACTTTGTTGGCCGCCTATTTCAAGTGAGTTGTGTGGATCTTGCCAGTCGGACTGTACCTCGTCTGACCCACAACTCTTTTCTCAAAAAGATCGGGCTAGTGCTTCCTCCGAATCAGGTCCGAGATCGGATTTCCTCAGGTACAGGCTCGTCTTTAGCTTTCGTCCATTTTCATGCAGTTTTTTTTTTATTATATGACTTGCTTTGCTGATACCTTTGACTTTTTTCCTTTTAGTTCCGTCTCTCGCCGCTATATCTCATATTGATTCGCCATTCCGCCTGACGATGGTTCGTACAGCCCCTTTCCTCCTTGCTAAGAACAACAAGAGGGCTATCAACAAACAGAAGGAAAAGCCGTCCTCCGATAACGTTATCACTGCCACTTTGGCGCTTGCCGCCCCTTCGGCTCCTCGCCAAGGATCGAGCAGACAGCAATCTCGTCCAACTGTGACTCAGCCGACCAGGACCCATTCTGGAGGTCACAAAAGAGGGTACCTCGACGGCACCTCAGTTCAGGAAGATCGGGCGTCCCAACGAGCTGTTCGCCAGTGGGCTGAGTCGGAGACCATCCGTGATGGAGTTCAGGCTATTCCCGCTCGCCCTTCGGACGGAGCCGGGGGATCCGACTCATTTGATCCCCCTCCCATCATTCGCACAGTGGTCTCGCTTCCTCGTCCCCGGTCAGAGGAAGATGACACTTAGTTGGGCTGGAGTGATGCCCCGGCACTCAGGTAACCTTTCTTTCATTGACTCATTTCATCTTTAAAAAGGAGCCGTGTTCAATTTAATGAATGTGTTTCTCTTACTTTTTTAGCTATGACAGTGACTCCACACATCGATCCGAGCCGTATCTCAGTTTCCTTCGATTGAGAAAGCCCAAGCCCGATGATCGTGTTCCTTCGTCCGTTAGGAAAGTGGGAGAGATGACGCTCCGATGCTGGACCCAGTCATATGAGCGAGATGCTCAGGAGCAGGATCTTGAGGCGAATGCCGCCACAACCTCCGTTCTTACGGCCCGAGCCCATGTTTTCCAAGAGAGGGCAAGAGAGCAGGCGTCCAAGCTAGAAGATGACCTCGCGCAATCCTCTTTCATCCGACAACAACAGAAAGAGAAAATTGAATCCTTGGAGAGAGCGCAGAGCCAGTAGGCGAAGGAAAGAGGAAAGATGACTTCTCAACTCGAGTCGACTCATACTAGTCTTGCTCAAGCTCAGGGTGCCCTCGCCCAAAAGGAAAAAGAACTCAACCGAGAAAAATGCTGATGTGCCGATATGACTCGCTTGGCCAACCGGGCGGAGAGTGGTCTAGAGAAGATGGGGACAGATCTCGAGACTTCCTTGGTTGCGAATACAAAGTTGGAGGAAAATAAGAGGTTGGCTGGGAAGATCGCGCTCCTTGAGACCCAGATGGCCGATTTGTATGATGATGAAGGAGCTGGCAAGTTGACGAACTTCACTTATGTCCTAGCCTTCGTCGATTCTATCCGCGCTACCCATGCACCTGACCGCAATGTTTCGAGTATTCAAGCGGCCCTCCGCCATCTGCTCATGGATTTTTTGAGGTCGAATCCTCCTGGCCCAGATTATGCTTTGCCCATCGCGGACCTCGTTCGCGATTTTGGTTATGACTTCTCCTCCTTTGATGATGAGTTTGCAGTTGTGTATCCTGCGGATTCGGCAACTGATCTACTTCGACGCGAGCCGGACACTCCCCTTATTGATGAGCTAGATACCTCGATGGGAGAGGTCCCATTTGGTCGAGTCACAGTGGCGGGGAAGAGCGTTGAGGAAGGTGCCCAAGTCGCGGAAGCGAGTGTTGAGAAGAGAGTCGAGAATGGTGGTGGAGAAGAACTGGAGGGAGTTGGAGACGTCCTCGGCAGGTTGGTAGGCGAGAGAGTTGGTGAGATGGTTCCCGAGGTCGGGGGAGATAGTGTCCCGGTTGTTGATGTGACCGAGCATGGCGGGCGAGATGATCCAGTTGTTGAGGATCTCGGCCCCAATGGGGAAGGTGTTGTAGCCCCTTCTTGAGCTTTAGGTTGTTCATGCTTTCTTGTATTTCCATTGTTTCGTACTCTGTTTGGCCGCAGGCCTCTGACTATTGTTATTCGGCCCTTGGTGGCGCTTCAATTTAGTGATTGTTACTTTTGTTTGACTCGGATTGAGAAGAAATTTGTGCTTGATCTTTATTTTCATATCTATGAGTTTGCCAACTACTTGATTGACACAAATGGTCTATTTTTGTTGTCTCATTGCCATTCAACTTTTCATTGATTAGTCGTCTTATTTGTGTGCGACTTTGTTGTCTTATTTTTACGCAACTTTTAATTGGTTAGTCGTCTTAATTGTGTGCGACTTTGTTGTCTTATTTTTATGCAACTCCAATGCTTTTACCGTTTTGCTATCAATTAGTCGGCTTACTTACATGCGACTTTGTTGTCTTATTTTTATGCAACCTTCATTAGCTAGTCGTCTTATTTATTCGCGACTTAACTCTTTATCATCTTGCAATTGGCTAATCGTCTTATTTATACGCGATCTTCATGCTTTTAGTGCTTTGAATGGAGCGTTATGAGCATTTTCCGCTTAAGAACTATCTTTTTAGGTACTCTAGCCTATTGACCTCCTTCGGAGGTCAACGACCTGCCCCTTAGTTCGTGACGTGAAAAGTTATAATCGTCTTATTTTTCTGCGATTTTTGGGTCGTCTTAACTTAGCGCGACCTGATGCCTTAGCCTTTTATGTTTAAAAACATAAAAATTGATCTCGTTAGAGGTCAGATGACCTGCCCCTAATTTTTTATCGCTAAAATTTAAGTGCATCTTCTAAAATGGCTAAATTTCGAGAAATTACAACTAAGATGAAAATAACGACTTATATTATATAAGGTAATGTAGTTCGATTACAGGGAAAGCTCGACTACATATTTGAAATATAAAATAAAACCTCTCTTACTGGTAGAGTTTCTTGAGATAGGTGGCATTCCAGGGGTATTGGGTCGGGGTTCCATCAATGTGTTCAAGCTCGTAAGCTCCATTGGGTAAAACTTTGGCGATTTATAATGGCCCCTCCCAAGTTGGCCCAAAAGGGCCTTTGTGAACTCCCAAAACTTTCTTCAAGACGAGGTCGCCTTTTTTGAATTGGCGAGCCCGTACCTTCGAATTGTAGTACTTTTTGTATCTTTGCTTATACGTGGCGTTTAGGATGTTGGAGTCAATTCTTTTTTCTTCCAGCAAGTCGAGTTCAACTGCCTGAGCTCGTTCATTTTCCTCATTGACGATCTGCGATGTTCGATAGGTGGGGAAGTTTACTTCTGATGGGATCACCGCTTCTGATCCGAATGCGAGCGCGAATGGAGTTTCGCCAGTTGAATTCTCGATGTGGTCTCAGATGACCAAAGTATCTCTAAGAATTTGCTAGCCCAAGTTCCTTCGACCCTCAATCCTTGTCTTTAGAGTGTGTTTGATAATTTTGTTGATGAAATTTCGACTTGGCGCTTGGATTTGCGGATGGTAGGGGTGTAGAATAACTTGAGATTTTCCCATTTAAAAAAACGATCTATCTCCAAAGCCCTCAAATTGCTTTCCATTGTCTCAAACGATTGCCTCGAGGAAGGCCGAACCTACATATGATATTCTTCCAAATGAAACGGATGATGGTCTTTGATCGGTGCTTCCCAAAGTTTTCGCTTCAAAACCCACTTTGTGAAATAGTCAATGGCGACTACAACGAACTCGACGGTCTGTAGGGGCCGTGGGTAGAGGTCCGATTAGATCGATCCCCATTGAAAAAAGGCCACGGATCAGAGATCAAGTAAGCTCCTCGGGAGCAAGTTTGATCATTAGGCTTAAAGTTTGGCATCTCACACATGCCTTAGCATACTTTAGTGCATCATTTTTTAGGGTGAGCCAGAAATAGCCTTGGCGAATGATCTTGTAGGCAAGAGACCTTCCACCCGTATGATTACCGCAAATTCCTTCGTGGATGTCTTTCATGATCTCCTTTCCCACTTCCCGGTCACACACTTCAATAGTGGTAGGCTTAAACCTCGCTTGTACAATTAATTCGTCGCCGATTATTACGATCTACCGCCAAGATCCGAGTCTACTAAGCTTCCACTCTGTCTTCTGGCAGCTCACCATTCTTGATGTATTTGATTATGGGAGTCATCCAAGTGTCTACTTCTGGGCTGAGGTTAGCTATCTTGATTTGGCTTCCAGATGGAGCGAGTAGCTTGATGATGGTAATGTCGGACATGTCAAGGCGCTTTTCCGAGGTCGCCAGACGGGAAGCGATCCGCTTGAGTGTTTTTCCTGATCGGCTCGATAAAAACTTGCTCAAATTTCTCCATTAGTTTTGTCGCATCTTGTGGTAGGCGATCATTCGTTTCCCGGCTTCATACTCGCCCGACACTTGAAAGGCAACCAATTGGGAGTCGCAAATAATTTCTAGCTGCTGAACGCCCATGGCCATCGCCATCTCCAAGGTACCTGCAAAGAAAACACACAAAGTTAGTTTCCCGTACCTGCACAGAAATAACACAAAGTTAGTTCACATACGTGAGAGCATGAACACAAAGACACAAAAGTTTCACCTTACTCAGAGCATTCAACAAAGCACACAAAGACAAGCACAGAGACACATGCACCAAAACACACAAAGAAACATGCATCAAGACACACAACGAAACATGCACAAAGACATACAAAGCAGCACAAAAGAGTACAAAGAGCACACAAGAGCACAAAGGAGTACAAAGAGTACAGAGAGCACATAGAGCACAAAAGAGCACCAAAAAACTCAATGGACAACACCGAAGTCCTCATAATCTTCACAAGTAGTAGCCACATTAGCACGATTCTCTGGCTGGTCATTATTAGGCTGCTGGTTCTTTCTAGGCTTAGTGCATTCCTTAATCATATGACCAGGATCACCACAATTATAGCACATCTTAATCCAAGGCCTACCACGAGGTTTTGACTTACTACCAGATTCATCATTCTCATCATTAGAACTATCATGCTTCTTACCACCCTTCCCTCTAACATGCATAACCTCACCAGAAGGATTCTTACTCCCATTATGTTTAAAATCTAATTCCTTACTCTTAAGACCATTTACCACAATATCAAGCATCACAAAATATCTACCATACTTTATAGCAGATTTAACATCATTATAAGAGTCAGGAATAACATTCAACAAAACAACAAGAGAATATTCATCAATATGCTTATCATCAGTCAACTTAATATCCTGAATCAATTTAGTAAACACATCCAAATTCTCTTCAATATCACGGTCCAAATGAAGCTTAAAACAAAAGAATTTTTCAAGCAGAAAGAGTTTACTAGGCAACGAAGTATCAGTGTATAGCTCTATTAATTTGTCCTATAACTCCTTGGCAGAGTCCATAACACCTACTTTCCTAAGCAATTTTAATCGATAAATGCAAGGTGATAGCAGATAAAGCAAGTTCATTAATTTCCTTCTTTTTATCAGCAGTATCAGTGGAAGCATAAGATTCATCAATAGCCTTAAACACACGTTGTTGAATCAAAACGCACTTTATTTTTTTGTTTCCACATACTGAAATTAATTTTTTCATCAAAAGGTTGCATGCCAAAAGAGAAATGCGAAGCCATATTAGCAAAAAACAGAAACAAATTAAATATAGAAAAGGAACAACGAGTTGAGGACACCTTCTGTTCTCAATTGGGATTTTCACACGGTGTATATGGGGTTTACACAAAGATTCTCCTCACTCTCACAAATTCCTATAGCACTCCCTCTTCTCTCAAAGTTTCTGTATTTCTCACGGTTTCTCTAATACTTAGTGTATCCAAAAGACTGGCCCATATATCCTATTTATATTGGTGAGGATCAATCAATTGGTCAATCCCACCGGAAATTCCATAATTTTGGAGAACAAATTGGCAAATCATTGAATAAATTGGAGAGCAGATTGGGGAGGCTGCCAAGAGGAATAAAAACGGGTGAAACTAAAAAAGAGTGGAAGAAAGTATGTTGGGCCAAAGTTATATGGGCTCAACTCAAATGAGCCCAAAATATTACATATAATATTCTATAAGTACAATTAATTAATATTATTGAGCATATTCATTAATATAATACATAAATAATTGAATAAAATCAAATACAATGTCCTCGTAATAATGGTCTCTAGGATACAATAATTTATAATTAGCCCGCATCCGTATATAATTCGTGCGTCATGATCAAATTGATCATGTGGAGTAGCCAGGGAAGCTGAATCACATGCTTAAAAGCTAGCTGATTAATTATTACTTGTGCCACCAAAGAGACTATATAACCAGCTAAGCTACGCAGACTTAATTAGTTTAGCGAGTTTAAAAAATTATACAATTTTATATTTTCTGTGCATGCAAATATGATTATATAGCACGATTGACTGTTAGGTAGCTTCGTTTAGAAAATTAGAATTAATACAGACATTAATTAATAGTGTAAAGAAGATAATAATATAAACAATAAATGGTGGCTAACCAATATAGGAAGAGCCAAGGTATCTTTGATTATATATGCTTATAAAAATGAAGATTTTAAAATTCACATAGCGAGAATCCAATGGAGATTTCGATGATATACTATCTTCTGCGTGCAGCGCGATACTTGAGGTGGATGTGCGTTATGTTAAATTTATTAATGACAAAAACTTGTATAGACTTGGTTCATGCGATGAACTCGGTTATTTAAGTATCACTGTTACATACAAAAATTATCACTGTTATATATAAAAACTACCACTGTTATGAACAAAAACAATCACTGGTTAGAAAATGTTTTATAATTTTAAACAGTGAAAGTTTTTGTGCATAACTGTGATAGTTTTTACACATAACAGTGATAGAGTTCATGTGTGAACCTGGTTCACATGAGTGTTACTTTTTATTAATTAAGCTAATACTTGTACCTTTATTTTAATTTTACGTTAAAACATTTTATACTGGCAAAATATATAGTAAACACTCAAAATTGGATCCTTAAGTTCTAAACTGGTCATATATAATTAAAGGGATTAACTTATATTAGAATTAATTAGTCATGATAATTAAATGAAATTACATTATATTACTTAAAAGATATTAATCTTAATAATTAAAGGATATAACTTATATATATTAAAAAATACTCCATCTGTCCTGCTATAGCTTTCTCCCTTTCCTTTTCTTTCCACTACTCATAAATGTTATCCTTACTTTTCACACAATATTACAAAAAATATCATTCACTACTCCATTCATTACTCCACATATCTTTTTTCTCTCTCTCAATACCCACAACTACCCTTCATTTTTATTATTTTATTATTATTCCTTAAACAAAACAACAAAAAGAAATAGAAGACTTATATCGGGACGGAGGGAGTATATATTAATCTTAATATTTGAATAATATAATTTACATTACAATATAATATTAGTCATGAACTAGGTTGCACAGATACTGGTACGGCAATACGGGTACGGGTGCAGGTATTGGAACACAGAATTTTACAAAATAATTGGGTAAGATATGATCGAGGTACGATTGTAATTTTTTAAATTATTTTATATTTTCATTATATATATATAAATATTTTCATTTTTTTTTTTGAAAATATGTGTCTATTGAATCTATGCAATTTTTTTAACACCTAAACAAATATAAAATCAAAACAAGATGAACATCATAGTAAAACATGTGAACGACAAATAATTTGACAATGGTGTGACCGTGTGAGCAATAGAAAGAGCCGATATTCTTTTTACTATTCGTGGTCAAATTTTAGTTAATTTAATATAAAAAAAAATTCAATGCAAAAAACAAAATAAATTTTACAAATTTGACCCCACGTGTACCTTATCCGTGTCTGACACGCTAATCAGTCGTGTCCGACACGGTACCTAAAATTATAATTAATATTTTTAATTTAGACGCGTCATGTGGCGTATCAGGTGCGTATCCCACCCTTATCCGCGTACCCACGTAACCACGAAATATCCGACACTGCATTATTCAAAAATTCTGAGTTCTCATGCATCCTAGGTCATGAACATTGGAGGACACGATTTATATTAATTAAAAAATGAGTATTAATCGTGATACTGGGAAATGTATGACTTATATTAAAAAATTATATTAATCGTGATACTCGAAGGATTAAGTCTCGATTCATTTTGTAAATGACTAAGTTTTGTATGCACCAGGTGCACCGTACACTCCATAGTGTATTTGCAATTTAATAATATATACGGGATATCAAACTTTTTTACTTAAAGTAATATGATAATTATTTTAAAAATCACTTAACTACAACCCATTTTTACTGTTTTAGCCACTTCTTAAAAAACAAAGTTCATTATATCACATTCTAGTTTGAGTAACACTCATGTAAATTAAGTTCACACTATGAACTCTATCTAATTCAATATGACCTGTTTTGAGGTATGGGTTTACCCGAATTTTCGCCCCCAATCCATTAATTCCAATTTTCGCTCCATTCACGCCTGCGTCGCATCGCTGCATCTCATTCCACGCGTACGCTGCATCACGTCATTGCTCTAGCCACTAAACCTCATTCCACGTTGCATTTCGATGCTAACTCTCATGCCGCCGCACCACGCTCTTCCACGCCCTAACATCACACAATGAGACAAGCAATGAAGATGAAGGTAAATGGGAAAATAACACTATGAACGATTGTGAAGGAAAATACTTCACAGCTAGTACTAAATCTCATTCCACACTGTAATTGGTCCTTAACTAGTGAAAGTGATAGTTTTTTTTTTCACTTAACTACAATATTTTTTCTTCATACCAGTGATAGTTTTGTGTGTAACAGTTATTCTTACTATAGCATACAGTGACAGTGATAGTTTTTCTAAGTAACAATGATAGTTTTTATTTGAATTGGTGTTTTTTTTTTTTTGCATACTAGTGATAATTTAATAGCATTACAATAAGAGTTTTTATACATAACAGTGATAATTTATGTGTGTTACAGTGATACTTAGTATAGCATACAGTGACTGTGATAGTTTTTCTGAGTAACAGTGATAGTTTTTATTTGAATTGGTGATTTTTTTTTTTCATACTAGTGATAATTTAATAGCATTATAGTAGGAGTTTTTATACATAACAGTGATAATTTATGTGTGTAATAGTGATACTTAGTATATCATACAGTGTTTGTGATAGTTTTTCTGAGTAAGCCATAGTTTTTATGTGTTATTAGGTTCTATCTCTCTAATATTGTTACATGATTTCTATGAAAAAAAATGGTGAGTGAGATCACCGGAAATGACGAACAACAAATTCCACCAACAAATTAACAAAAAAAAAAGACGAACCTCAAATTGTAGTTTTCGGCGACGATTTTTATCAGAGGCGTTTCCGGTTCGCGACTCGAAAGATGAAAATGAACTTAAATGGTAGCTTACAGTCGCTTGAGAAGTAGTTTTCACAGAGGAGAAAGGATAGAGGAGAGGAAGAGAGACGCGATACAAAATATGAACTAAAATGGTTATATATGTGACCCGTTTATAGTGTATGAGTCAAGTTTGACCCGGATGCATAGCATGAACCAAGTCTATATAAATTTTTGTCTTCCAGTTTTTGACTTTTTTCTTTTTCCCATAGATTTTTTAGCTTTATTGTTTTTCTCTACGGCTACTTGTTTATAACTAAAATAATTATTGATATCATCAGCGTTAAATCTTCAATCTTTACTTTTTTTTTCATTTAATATCCAAATATATATTTAGAAGAACACTAACGAATTAATTTAAAATTTAAATATAAATACTACTTACTCCCTCCGTCTTATTTTCGATTATCAGGTTACTGTATACATATAGATTAAGAAAAAATAGGAGATAATAGTATTAAATGGTGTAAAGTGGGTAAAGTGAGTTTGGTGGAGAGAAATAATAGTATTAAATGGTGTAAAGTGAGTTTGGTGGAGAGAAATAATAGTATTAAATAGTATTGAAAGTTGTTTTATTTCCTTTTTAGGAAATGACCAAATCAAAATTATGACAGAGAGAGTACTATTTATTAAAAAAAATTAAACACACATAATTAAGCATGTAAAATTCAAATTGCAATTTTAAATTCACATAATAGTTAATCAATAAATATTAAATCCTATTAAAAAAAATCAGTAAATATTATACTCCCTCCGTCCCAAACTTAACCTTACAGTTTTCGTTTCGGGCGTCCCATACTTAACTGACAATTTCCTTAAATGGAAATACCCACTTTATCACTTTATCACATAAAATACTAATAAATAACTCTTTCTACCCCCAACTATTCATCATTTTATCACTTTATCACATAAAATACTAATAAACAATTCTTTCTACCCCCAACACTTTATCATTTTTTCTTAAAACCCGAGCACACAGTAACTGTAAGGTTGAGTTTGGAACGGAGGGAGTAATATGTAAGAATATTAATATATTTCAAACTTTTAATCATAGAATTTAAAAAAAAAAGTATAATTCATAGACTCTTAAAAATTAAATACTTGACGGAGTACTTTTTAAACGCTTTATGTTTTTGGTGGCGGCTGATGAGTTAATTAATTAAATAAAAATATTAATAAAAGTTATAAAGTGCCTACATCAGCAGTCAAACCTCAAGCAAAAACAATCACTAGCATCATCCGTTCGGATAATGCAACGGTCATGTTTAATTTTTGTAACAATAAAATTTTAAGCATGAATCGATAGACTGGTTTGCCTCAAGAAATGCTAGGGATTAAGTAAATCGTGATTCATCGACTGGTTCGCCTTAAGAAATGCTAGGGCTTAAGTAAATCGTGCACAAGAGATTCACTCTTTGCAAAGATACTTCTTTTTATTATATTATTTAATTACCGACAACCCGTCAACTCACCACGTTTCGTGCGTGCTAGATCTACTAATTAGAATATTAATTAATCATATCTTCTTACCAATAAAAATTATAAACAATTACTCTCTTTGGTTATATTTATACCCCTAGCAACTTAGCAGTATTAGCACAAATTAAACCATGTCTTCCCTTCAATCTTCATGCTCTTTGCTTTACACCACTTCACCCCACCGCAACACCGCCTCTTCCAAGCCTTTCTCCGCCAAGCCCTCCCCCTTTCTCAGCCATGCAAGGCGGAGCAATGCCTTCCACGTGTCATGCAACGGCGGCACCGACCGGAAACCCTCCCCGGAAGGAGGGCTCGACCGGCGAAACATGCTCCTCGGCATGGGCGGCCTCTACGGCGCTGCCAACCTCATATCGGACACGAAACCCGCTTCCGCCTCCCCACTCCTGCCCCCCGATTTCACGAAATGCGGCGTAGCCCACGACGGCGACACAATCCTCGACGCCAAATGCTGCCCCCCGCTTTCCGAAAACATCGTGGATTACAAGATCCCTCCGTTTCACAAGCCGAACATCCGACCTGCTGCCCACAAGGTGACGAAGGAGTACATAGCCAAATTCGAGAAAGCAATAGCACTCATGAAGAAGCTTGATGTTGATGATCCGACGGATCCTCGCGGATTCATGCAACAAGCGAACATTCATTGCGCTTACTGCAACGGGGCCCACGATCAGGTCGGGCACCCGGATCTGGATATTCAGATTCACAACTCGTGGCTCTTCTTCCCGTTCCACAGATGGTACTTGTACTTCTACGAAAGAATCATGGGGAAAATGATCGGCGATCCAACTTTTACTCTACCCTTCTGGAACTGGGACAACCCTAAGGGGATGCAAATGCCCAAGATTTTCGACAAGGAAAAGTCTCCGCTTTATAACACCAACCGGAACCAAGCCAGTCGTCCCCCGACCCTCATTGACCTAGGTTTCACGGGGGAAACCGACCAGGCCCAGCTTATCGTGAACAATATGAGTGAAATGTATAGCGAATTCTTTCGCAGTGTGAACTCAACTCTAGATTTTATGGGCCAGGCCTACAGGGACGGGGACCAGCCCCACGGGGGAGACGGAGCTGGGACCCTGGAACGAGGGTCCCACGTCTCCGCTCATGTCTTTGTCGGAGACCCCAGGAACAAACTCAGAGAAGACATGGGGAACTTCTACTCCGCGGGAAGGGACACATTGTTTTACTGCCACCACGCGAACGTCGATCGAATGTGGTCCATCTGGCGCGGCCTCAAAACCGACGTCCCCAAGGACATCCAGGATCCGGATTACTTAAACGCGTCGTTCCTGTTCTACGACGAGAATAAGCAGTTGGTGCGCGTAAAGGTCGCCGATTGCATCAGCAACGAGCGAATGGGGTACGAGTACGAGAAGGTGGACATTCCGTGGCTGAACTACAAGCCATCCAAGAAGGCCGAAAAGGCCGATATCAAGACCATTTCAAAAGGCGCTCTGACGGCGGATAAGCTCTTCCCTCTCACTCTCAATAAAGTTACTAGGGTTTTGGTGCCTAAAACCGCGAAAGGGAAGGCCGACGAGGTTCTCGTTCTGGAGAATATTGTTACGGACTCCACAAAGTTCGTCAAGTTCGACGTCTACATCAACGACGAGGATGATAACCCGAAAGAGCTGGATAAGGCGGAGTACGCGGGAACGTTCGCCCAGGTGCCGCATAAGACCAGTAGGGCCCACCAAAGCAACGGCTCCATTAACTTGAAGTTGACCGACATTTACAAAGACATTGATGTAGATGATGATGATACGCTTGTTGTCACACTTATTCCGAGATCCAACGGCCAAGATGTTACCATTGGTGGTATCAAAATCATTTCGGCCCCACCCAAAGCGGCGTGATCACTTCAGTTTTAGCTTTATGGTGTGACTGTGGATGTGTTGTTTTTGGAATTTCCTTTTTTTCCTATTTCGACCTACGGCGACAATAATATTTTCAAATATTTGTGCCCACAAGTATTGAATTGTTTTCTCCTTTTAATTCCGAGGTGTTGTAAGCTTCTATATATTCATATTATGCTTATTTTGACTGGAGTATTTTTATGTATATTACGATTTCTTTCTCCCACTTCTCATAAATTTTCAAATAAAAAAAATGATAAAGGAATTTATAAAATTAATAATATTAATTTATAAGTACAATAATATCAATTTTATAATATAAAGGAATTTTATGGGAGAGTTTATGTAATGATAAATATAAAGAGGCAGGAGTAGGTACTCCCTCCATCCTATGAGGACTTGAACACTGAAAATGACATGCAAACCAAGTAAAATTAGTTTTAATGGGTTTGAGTGGAATAAAATATGGGTATTATGAGTGTATTAATATTATGTTTATTTTCATTTTGAGAATATTCAAGTAATATTGGGACGTCCAAATAAAGCAAGTATTTGAGTAATGTTGTGACGTGGGAGGGAATAATAGTGTATTAGATGAAAAAGAAATAATGATTTTTCCTTCAAATTGTTAATTAGTGGTTTCCAAACTTGCGTTTGAATTTTGTAGAAGATAATTAAGGACCGGTCTCACTACATGAATACATATTGTTTTCTTTATTTATATATTATTGAACGTACAGGAATCCCATTTAAACAACCAATTTTAATACTCCTATATAGTAACTTTATTTCGTTTAGTGAGCGTGGAGATTAATAAATAACAAGAAGCCAAATTAAGGAACCTTTTCTCTTTAATTAAGGAGTTTGTACAGGAGAATCTATTCATGTTGACATATATACGTACGTTGTTGTTTAAAGTAATCATTTTGTATTTAATAACACGTGTTCTTCGTTTCAAAAAAAACCGCCATAAAGTCCTTCAAAATAGAGGAATAAGCTATAATATTTTTTTTAAAGGAAGAAACACTTTTTTTTTTAATATTGAATAGTTAATTTTTTTTTTTTTTGCTCTATTTTTGAAAAAAAAAATTATTTTTTGTTCTTTTATAACATATTTATCCTTTTTAAAAAAGAGTAGTGCATGGATCATAAATTGGGGTCACGCGTAGGTAGTGCATGGATCGCAGGTTGGGAGAGATAAAATGTTAATGTAGTAAGAGTAAATATATCATAAAAGAGCAAAAAAAAAGATTGAGCTATCAATATAGGTATTAAGGATAATTAATTTATATATTAAGGATAATTAATATGAAATTAATAGATTAGATCTTGGTCATTATTGGTCATTAATATGTAATTAATAGATTAGATCTTGGTCATTATTGGTCATTAATTCTTGGTCATTATTGTTGTAATTGTATCCTTATTTATAGTGGAATTATTCCAATCATCTCATTAACGGTGATATTCTAATTATCATCACATGGTATCACGATCCTAAACACGATCCTAAACTTTTTTTGCCGCCGCCGATCATCTCTTCTTATTTCACGAATCTATTTGTTGGATCGTCCTCCAACTCCTCGACCGATTTTCGGAGGTCCCTCCAAAGATCATTGTCTCAAGAAATATTCTTCTCACAACCCTACACTTCAGGTTTTTCAATGGCGGCATCATCCTCTTCCACCACCGATCCGCTCCCTGTCAATACCATGCTCTCAATGGTACCGATCAAACTTGAACCCTCTACTTACTTGATGTGGTAACGTCAAGTCATTCATATGGCCGAGTGCTTCGACCTAATGGGATTTCTTGATGGATCAGTCGTGGCCCCATCCCCTACAATCACGATTGATGGCGCCCATCAACCAAATCCGGCGTTTCTTGCGTGGCGTATGAAAGACAAGAAATTACTCAGCGTCGTCTTCACGTCGCTCACTCCGGATGCGGCATCGGAGGTTCTGGATTGTCAAACCTCTCATTCGGCTTGGTCGACGCTGCTGGCGGCGTTCTCCGACTCATCCGCTTCTCACACCCATCAGCTACGTGAGGAGTTGCTTTCTCTTCGGAAGGGTGATCTCTCGGTGGACGACTATGGCCGGAAATTTAAGAACTTGTGTGATCAACTTTCGGCAATTGGTCGCCCTATTGATGAAACTGATAAAAGCCATTGGTTCTTACGAGGGTTAGGCATTCAATTTGCCTCGTTTGCTGACACTCGAATGGCGCTAACCACATTGCCTGTGTTTCGTACCTTGCTTCATCAAGCTCGTCAGTTTGAGATGATGTTGCGTGCTATGGAAGGTGGTTCTCCATCTTCGGCGGCGTTTCGGCTTTAAACCCGCAATGGTCGATGCGGTGGTGGCCGTTCCTCAGGTGGACAAGGTCAGCCTAAGGGCGACTCCGGTTTCTCTTGGCAATCAGGGGTTCAACAACAGAGGCGAAAATTTTCAAAGACTCTAACAATCGTCTGCGATCTATGTGGTTTCGTGGTAATTCGGGTAGCAAACCGGGTAATCAGGGTGGAAACGGGTCGTCATACCTATACTCCTCGTTGTCAGATATGCAGCGGTGAACATTATGCGATTAAATGCCCTCAATTTATTGATGCTCGGAATGCTGCTTCTTCTGCCAATCTTGCTCAGGCCTTTAATCACTCATGTGTCAGATTTGATTCCACTCCTGATTGGTATTTGGACTCTGGTGCTTCTGCGCATATGACGAATCAGACATCTGCTCTTGAATCCTTCGGGCCTTAACCGGGTAACGGTTACATTATTGTTGGTAATGGTTTCGCTTTTAAATATTTCGCGATATTGGCACTTCTAAATTATCTGGGGATGTTAAATTGTTGGATGTATTGGTTGTGCCACATATTACTAAGAACTTATTATCTATTTCTAAGTTGAGTGCTGATTACCCTGTTGACGTTGTGTTCTCTGATAAGTTCTTTGCCATTCAGAACCGGGTGACAAAGAAAATTATGGCTCAGGGAAGGGTTGATAAAGGTTTATATTTGCTTGATCGGGGTGTCCCGGCGCTAGTTGCAGCAATTAGGAATAAAGACTTGAAGGCCAGTTTTGATTTATGGCATCTTCGTTTGGGGCATGTCCGATTTACATTATTATTTCTTTATTGCAAAAGATAGGCCAATTATCTATTACTTCTTTATTACCGACTCCTACACTTTGTTCCTCTTGTCATTTGGCTAAGAGAAAACGTGTACCTTTTCTGTTGAATGAAAAATGTGTTGATGCAGTACTTGACTTAGTCCATTGTGATCTGTGGGGCCCGGCCCCAGTTATTTCGTCTGACGGGTTTAAATATTATGTCTCTTTTGTGGATGATCATTCTCGTTTCTCTTGGATTTATCCCCTTCGTGCTAAGTCTGAATTTTATGATATTTTGGTGAAATTTCATGCTTTTGTCTGCACTCAGTTTTCCAGAAAAATCAAGGTTTTCCAAAGTGATGGTGGCACAGAATTTGTGAATTCTAGAGTCCGTGAATTTATGTCACTACATGGCATTCTTCATCGTCTCTCGTGTCCATACACTCCTCAGCAGAATGGGCGGGCAGAACGCAAGCATAGACATATTTCTGAAACAGGTCTTTCTATGTTATTTCATTCACATGCTCCTGTATCGTTGTGGTTTGATGCTTTTGCCACTGCAGTTTATGTTATTAATCGTCTGCCCTCATCTGTACTGTCTAACAAGTCTCCCTTTGAGCTTCTTTTTGGATCAATTCCAAACTATGCCAATTTTAAACCGTTCGGTTGTCGAGTTTATCCATTTTTGAGGGACTATGCTGAACACAAGTTGGCACCCAAAAGTCGGCCTTGCATCTTTCTTGGGTACAATAGCACACATAAGGGATTTCGTTGCCTCGATCCAGCTACTTCTCGGGTCTTCTTATCGAGGCATGCTCAATTTGATGAACTATGTTTTCCTTTCTCTGAGAACTCGTCTGCAACACCGATGTCCAATTTGGATTTCTCAAGTTTTTTGGATGGTACTATCATCGTGCCCATGCCTCTGCCGCCATCCCATCGTCCCGTGTCATCGCTGCCTGTTTCTCGTCCTCACATCATTCCTTTGGATGATGAGGAACAACTCCCACTGCATACGGCACCTCCGGCACCGCCGCCGCCTAACCCAGCCCCACCGTTGGCACCACTAGCCGATCCGGCCCCAGAACCCGCTCCTGTTGCGGTCCCTGATCCACCAGTCCCGGTCGCGGGGCCCGTCCATCCTATGGTGACGCGTGCCCGTGCCGGGGTGTTCAAGCCTCGTGGCGGTTGATCTTTCTTACCTTTGTTATCTCTCGATCTGCTAGCTCACGAACCTAGAGGTTTCAAATCCATTTGCCAAATCTCAGAATGGTTGTACGCTATGCAGAAGAGATCGATGTTTCACGCCAAAATAATCGTGGGATCTTATACCTTGTCCTTCACGTACTAATATTGTTGGTTGAAGTGGGTTTTTCGGACCAAGTTTCATTCAGATGGTACTTATTGAGCGTCATTAAGCTCGCCTCGGGTAGCCGGGGTTTCTCAGTTCGGGAGGCCGATTTTTTTTCATCATACATTCTGCCTTGATCGTCAAGTCCGCTCTTGTTCGAAGTTATTCTTGCTCTTTGCATTGCAATCTCAAATTGGTCGTTGCATCAATTAGATGTCAAGAATGCATTTCTCAATGGATTTTTGACAAACCGGTTTTCATGGCTCAACCTCGGGATTTGTTGATCCACGCTTTCTCGATCATGTTTGTCGCCCTAAAGAAGGCGTTGTATGGTCCCAAACAAGCCCCTCTTGCTTGGTTTCAACGATTTAGTACATATCTCTTGACTTGGGATTTGGCGAGTCGATCCGACTCATCTTTGTTCTATCTCGCTCGAGGTACTTCTATTCTCTATCTACTCTTATCGTAGATGATATAATTATCACAGAAATGATGGTGACATGCTCAAGACATTCATTGCACGCACGCATAAGGAATTTGCTATTAAGGATTTGGGGCGTCTTAACTATTTCCTTGGTCTTGAGGTCTCGTGACACTTCGGATGGTCTTTTTGTTGGTCGTGCCAAATATCTATCGACATTTTGGAATGGGCAAAACTATCGATTCCAAACCGGTTTCCACCCTTGCTCATTGGAGAGGTTTTGGTAAGTGATGGCCCACCGTTCCACGATCCCACTTTATACCAGCTTCTTTAGTCGGGGCCCTTCAAGATTTTGACTATTACCCGCCCGGATTTATCATTATCTTTGTGAATGTTGTTAGTCAATTTCTTCACTCACCGACGGATGATCATTTTAATTTGTTAAGCGGATTTTACGTTATGTGAAGGGTACAGTCCACTTTAGCTTATCCTTTACTCGGAATCCAGAGTCTGCTGTCATTGGGTACTCTGATGCTGATTGGGCCCGTTGCATTGAAACCAGACGATCCACGTACGATTACTCAATTTTTCTTGGCGGAAATCGCATCTCTTGGAGTGCAAAGAAACAACCTACAGTGGCTCACTCGAGTTGTGAATCTGAATACCGTGCTATGGCCAATGCAGCGGCGGAAATTGTTTGGCTCACCAATCTTCTCGATGAGCTCCTTCTCGATGAGCTCTGGGTCAAAATCTCCAATCGTCCTGAACTCTTGTGTGACAACAAGAGTGCTATTTTTATCAGTCAGAATCCAGTTGCTCACAAACGAGCAAAACACATTGATCTGGACTACCACTTTGTTCGTGAACTAGTATCCTCTGGGAAGATTTCCACACATTTTGTTCCATCTCATCTTCAGCTTGCAGATATTTTCACCAAGAGTCTGCCTCGACCTGCTTTTAAGCTTCTTCGATCCAAGCTTCGCGTTTGTCTTCACCCCACGTAACGCTTGCGAGGGGTATTAAGGATAATTAATTTATATATTAAGGATAATTAATATGTAATTAATAGATTAGATCTTGGTCATTATTGGTCATTAATTCTTGGTCATTATTGTTGTAATTGTATCCTTATTTATAGTGGAATTCTTCCAATCACCTCATTAACGGTGATATTCTAATTTATCATCACAATAGGACTGTTGAGGAAAATTAAATAAATGAATTGATTCTCACCCTCTCTACAAGTTCGGACTTTTAGATGAGACGGAATTCTTTCATGGTATCAGAGCTTGGACTCGCCTAGATGCTGGGTTCGATTCCCGTGGAAAGCACTCCACCCATTTAAATTGTACACTCGTTGGGCCTCCTCTCCAGATGGCAGAGGCAATGATTCGGCTCACGAGTGAAATTAACAGTATCTCTATCTCTCAATTCACGGGCCCAATAAAATTCCCATTTCCACTCATCCCCTACCCAAGCCAACATCTCATACATCTTTGTCTCTCTCTACTTACTTATTCTACATAATCTTTTAAATTTCATTCTCAATACTTCCTCTCCTACCCAAACGTCCGACCAAAAATAAGTTGAACTCCCATCCCCACAACGCTCGAAATATCCTCTCTTCCCTCTTCCTTTCATTCCTAAATATAAATCACATATATCACACCACCAATCCAAATAAAAACATGAATAACTTATTCTTCCTCTCCTTCCCAGACCTCTAGTGGTGCTTCTAGAAGACAACAACTCAAGCCCCCCACCCTCCACTTTGACTTAATGACTCTAGCTCACAATTTAGCCCGTTCATTAAGAAAAATGTCAAATCCACTCACTAAGGAGAACCAAATTAAATTTACCCAAATTCCTAATCCCCAGTCCTCCACCTTTCTTTTTCTCTATAGATTATTTCCCAACTAACCTACATAATTTGTTATCATTCCCACCACCCTCACATAAATTTCTTTGTAACGTTGTGATCTCTCTAATGGTTTTCTTTGATATGTGATAGAAAGATAGACAGTAAATTGATACAACTGAAATAACATATTGGACCAATGTTATTCGTCCCCCAAACGAGATGTTCTTATTGTTCTAGCTTACCAGTCTTCGCTTGATTCTATCCACCAATTTTGTCCAAGGAGAAACACGTCTACGATTGATGCTAAAATTTAATCCTAAATAAGATAATGGTTGTCACCAATGACACAACCAATATGTGCAACCGTCAAACTGAGTTACTCTCGATCCACATTCAGCCCCATCGAACAACATTTGCTAAAACTGACTTTGAATCTAGAAAGACCTTTACAATTTCTTAGAATGTGTTTGATGGTTCTCACATTTTCCACCTTACCTGAACAAGTAAACATAGTATAATCTATTTACTAGAGACAGACTATCGAAATCTTATCTTTCCCCACTGATGCATGTTCCAGGAAGGTCATTATCAACTGCCGAAGAAATCAATCTACTCAGCCTCTCAGCAGCAATCAAATAGAGAAAGAAGATAACGAGTCTCCCCGTCTGAGCCCTTTCTCTAGCTTGAATTCTTGAGTAGGTTACCAACACAGATGCTGATCCTGATGAAACACATTCCACGATCCACTTCCTCCATTTAACACAAAAGTTCATATTAACCATATATTCATCCAAAAATTCTCCATCAACCAAGTAGTTGGGGTTATACTGGAAAGTATGTTTTTTACTTTGTATAGCCAAACTGAATTTCTTATTTATTTACTGAAATAAATTATTTATCAATGTTGCATTAAATATGATTGAATGTTATATATATTTGTTGCAAACCTGTTCAATAAATAGTATGTGTTACATTGTAGTTAATTTGGTGATACCAGATCACGGAAGATCAAATTAACAATTCCTCGTAACTAAATACAAATTCACAACCCAGATGAAAATGAACAATCCATCATGAAAGGTTGAAGTGTAAGGCTCAGATTGACTTGTCTTGACCAAGAGATTACACTAGTGCATTATGATGCGCTGAATAGGACCTACAAGAGGATAAATTCTTCGGTACTGAAATAGAATTAGACCTCAGTGGATCGTTATTTCTTAATCTCTGTCCCTTAAATAGGATCGTGTGAAATTAATAACTATTGCTTTGATTTATGATGGGAAGAGAATCAACGCGATTCGATACCTTATATCTTGGGCAATATTATTAGTTACATGACGATTGCTAAGATTTAATACGGAGAATCATGTGCAAGTACGGCTTGCTTGATTTGTCCCCTTGGTGGGCTTAGAAGCTTTATCATACCAAATCTTGCAAGTGTAAATTTATTTTCGGTATGGATAATAATGTTGAGCTGTCTTTACTCCAAGGACAAAGATAATAATTAATGTAAAGCTTGTTCAGTGGCTTAATTAATTAGTGGACTAGATAATCTTAAACACGGGAAATAATAACCGGGAGCCATATTATTGAAGCATCATAATATAGATTTAAAATGGATAGTTCAATATTAATTTTTTAGTGGAGTAAATTAATATTAATGGGCTTGAATAACATTTGGCTTAATATTAAATATTCATAGCCCATTGGAGGTCCAATTTTAATTCTCCTAAAGGCCCTAAAATAGCCCAATTGAAGTCTAATTAATGAAAAGGAGAAGAAAATATTATTGCCTATTTTTCCTAATATTTTCGAAAATATGAGTAGGAGAGAGAAAAAGATTTTCTTGATTTTCTTGGAAAGATTTTATGGAATAAGTATTCTTGAGATACAAGTTTATCCCATAAATTCAAGAAAGGTAAAAGATCTTATTCCTTCCCTATTTTATTTGGAATTTTCAAAAATTGTGTGACAAGAAGGAGGAGAAGATCTTGTTGGGAGATATTTTGAAAAATAGAATATATTGGATATATTCAAGATTGTATCTTGAGGAAGAAGCAATGAGGTTTCCCAATGACCCAAATTAACCTAAATTTTCGTCCCCCCTTGCTCTATAAATAGGGGATGTATTTTTCATCCCCAATGCAATTCCATGTATTGTAAAAAATAGAAATCCACAAAGGTGGTGGCATATATTTTTATTTTTCTCCTTTATTAAAATCGTTCGTGAGAATCCTTCCACCGGATTGCGTTCGTGGACGTGGGATATATTTGAGAAGGCTTTTTGGGTTGATCCATCGTCTCAATGGTTGTCTCTACAAGAGGTACGTAATCTCGTAACTCCTAGATTCTGCATGCTTAGGATTTATGTGAATTACGTGTACGCATGTTGCTAATTGCTTGTTTAATTATTATGTTGAATTGATTTAGGATTAATTCATGTTAGTAATTAATTTAATAATTTAAATATGTATTTAAATACACCTCGAATAGATCCGGGCACCCCAAATTTCTCAACACAAGTGGGAGCACCACTACCTATGCCATGAGGTCATGGGTTCGAGTCACCATTTGCCCGATAAAAATAAAAATAGATATCCCTATCTACATGAAAACAATATATGGAAAAGATATGTGATACAATGTAAATACAATCTTGATAAATCTTGACTATAATGGAGTTGTATCTTGGGTCTTGGATAACTTCGAATTACCATCTCTAAAAGGCCCCCACTGTTGGGGAATTAATTGTCCGATCTATTCGGAGTGAATATTTAAATATAAATTTAATTCTAACAATTATTACTAGCATGAATTAATCCTATATTAATTCAAATAATAATTCAACAACAAATCTTGCATATAAACAAGCCACATAAATCCCACGCATGCGGAATTGCTAGGAGTTTACGTGAACTAACCTCTTGACAATCAAGACAGCAGAGAAGACGAGCAACGTTCCACGAACACACCCAAAGTCCTTCTCAAAGTATTCCCACGTCCTTGTTCAATAATCCGGTGGTAGGATGCTCACGAACAATTAACAAAAGGAAAAAATAAAATTATGTTGCACCACCTTTGTAGATTTTTAATTTTTCCAATACATGGAATTGCATTGGGGCTCATCCCCTATTTATAATACAAGGGGGGGGGACGAAAATTAGGGCTATTGGGGCTCTTGGAAAATTTCCTTGCTTCTTCCTCAAGATACAATCTTGAATATATTCAATATATTCTATTTCCAAAAATATCTCCCAATAAAATCTTCTCCTCCTTATTGTAATATAATTTTCAAAATTTTCTAATTAATAGGGAAGAAATATGATCTTTGACTTTTTTTCAATTTATGGGATAATCTTGTATCCCAAGAATACATATTCCATAAAATCTTTCCAAGAAAATCAAGAAAATCTTTTCTCTCTCTTCCTTAATTATTTTCGAAAAATAGGGGAAAATATGCAACAATAATTTATTTTATTTTAATCACCTTTTTCAGTTATTGGATTTTATCTTTGGGCTACTTAAGGGGCCTTTAGGAGAATTAAGATTGGACCTTCCAATGGACCTTGAATTATCAATATTGAGCCACAATATTATTCAAGCCCACAAATATTAATCAATCCCACTACATAATTAATATTGCACTATCCATCTGAACCCATATTACTGTTAATATGGCTCCCGATTATTATTTCCCATGTTTAAGATTATCTAGTCCATTAATTAATTCAAGCCACTGAAGAGCTTCATATTAATTAATTTTTTTCCTTGGATTAGGAACGACTCAACATTATTATCCATACCGGAAATTAATTCCACTTGCAAGATTTAGTATGATAAAACTTCTGAGCCTCCCAAGGGGACAAATCAAGCAAGACGTACTTGCACACGATTCTCCGTATTAAATCTTAGCAATCGTCATGCAACTAATAATATTACCCAATATATAAAGTATTGAATCACATTGATTCTCTACCCATCATAAGTCAAAGCAATAATTATTAATTCCACACGATCTTATTTAAGGGACGGAGGTTAAGAAATAACGAACCACTGAGATCTAATTCTTCTATATTCAGTACTGAAGAACTTATCCTCTTGTAGGTCCTATTCAGCGCATCATAATGTACTAGTGCAATCTCTTGGTCAAGACAAGTCAATATGAACCTTACACTTCAACCTTTCACGATGGATTGTTCATTTCCATCTGGGTTGTGAATTATGTACTTTGGTTACAAGGGACTGTCAATTTTTAATCTTCTGTGATCTTGTATCACTAAATTTGACTACAATGTAACATGTACTATTTATTGAACGGGTATGCAGTAAATATATGTAACATTCAATCATATTTAATGCAATAGTGATAGATAATTTATTTCAACAAATAAGACAAAAATTCAGTTTGGTTATACAAAGTAAAAACATACTTTCTAGTATAACCCCAACACCCACAAGATAGAGGATACATTGGATACACCAATCTTGGAACGAAAATTAAAAAACTTAGAGGAAGATAGAGGTTTTGTGAGGATGTCAGCTAACTGATCATGAGTAGATATATATGAGACATGAAAAGAACTGGAGTTAACAAGAAAGTGGACGAAATGATAATCAATAGTAATGTTCTTTATGCGTCAGTGGAAGTCTGGGTTAACACATAGGTAAGTAGCAACTAGAGTATAACAAGGGGGAGGGGGGAGAAGGCAATGAGACATGAAACTCCTTAAGTAGATTGGTTAACTAGAGTATCTCAATATAGCAAGTGGCAAGAGAACGATATTCCGCCTCCTTCGACAAACGAGCAAGATAGATAACGAAGGCAAAGGTTGAGGTACGATCATCGTGATTACCAACCCAATCCGAATCAGAGAAGGTCGTGAGGGATAGAGATGAGTTTTGTTGAAGCAAGAGTCCATGAAAGATCGAGTGTTAAAGATAATAGAGCACACACTTAACAACAATGAGATGAGTGGTGGTGGGTCGATGCATATATTGAGAAAGTTCCTGTTGGGATATTTTAGTTTTGATGAATTATGCCAAAACATTATCAACTTGTGTTAATGAAGCTAATTTACAGATAACAAGTTGAGGGGGAACGAAAGAACAAGTTGAGGGGGAACTCACAAAATCAGAAGTAGATGATCGAGATCAGACGAGGCTGCAGACGAGACTGATCGAGATCAGATGAGTTAGATGAGTTCCGAGTTAACTGGTGAGCTATGCAAAATCAGAAGAGAAGAAAAGCTAACCCCACCGATCGGAAGATCGATGACCCTGAATTGACGGATCGGATGATCGGAAGAACAATGAAGTGATATGGTGATCGAAGAGCGCACAAGCCGATCGTAAAGAAACCGACCGTAAGATCAGAAGAGAAGGTTGCAGATCAGAAGAGGAGCAGATGAGACTGATCGAGATCAGACGTGATCGAGATCAGATATGAAGATGAGCAGATGATCAAGATCAGACGTGATTGAGATCGGACAAAGCTAAACCGATATGATAAACCTAATATCTCGACCGATGTTATCCTTAGATGTTGATTCGAAGATGTGTTGATCCGATCGGTCGAGCCGATCGGATCGTGCAAAGAAGAAATCGATAGCTCGAGTCAAAAGTGACTGAAGGTCGGGATGTCTCGAACCAGAGAACTGAACTTCGGTCGGAAAGTGTCATTATGCCCGATCGTATAAGGTCGGCCAAGAGAAGTCTGGCATTGAATCAAGTATCCCGAGGCTCGAGATAAACCGAGGCTCGGATGAGAAATCTGAGACTCGGATAAAACTCAAGACTCAGATAGAATCAAGACTTCAAGATGTCTCAAGACACCGAGACTCGAGAGAATCTGAATGATTCCAAGGCGAGGAATCTGGGGAATATAGCCATTAGAATCAGCTGACGTGGACCAATGAGAGGAAGACAACCAGCCTGAAGAAGTTGTTGTACTTACAAGAATAGTATGGATTTGAATGTGATTCTCTCCAACGGTAACATTCAAATCCACACTATAAATACAAGGTCTTACATCATTCTAATGTGTGGATGCATGGAGATTATAGCACGAGATGCTACAGAAGCCAAAGAGAGTTATACCCAAAGCATTCCCACCCTAGAACACAAGTCTGTAGATATACAAATATGTCCAAGAGTGTTCTAGAACCCAATCTAAGCAACCCACGATGTATCCTAAGCTTAGAGAGATTCTCTCAACCTTAGCATTGAGGCTAAACCATTGTAAGGGAAAATCTCACCATAGTGGAGACAACACCAAACCCAAACCCCATTCTCGTAAGAGATAACTAGTGGTGAAGTGAGGTAGTTGTTAGGCAATCCCGAGTGAGGGTGATAAGTCTCGTTGGAGTGTGAACTCGTTAAACATCTAGAGGCGAGCCCGAGAGGGTGATAAGTCCAGAGGCGAGCCTGAGAGGGTGATAAGTCCAGTTGGAGTGAGAGCTCGTTAAATATCTAGAGGCGAACCAGAGAGGGTGATAAGTCCAGTTTGAAGGAATTTCCCTAGGAACAGGGAGAGTGGATGTAGGAGCTTGAGTCTCTGAACCACTATACATTGTTGTGTTGTTTACTGCTTTATGTTCTTATATTGTCATATGCATTCGATTATAAGCAAAACACAACACATGAGCTTAAAACGCAAAAATCTGAAATCACCATTCCTTCACCCCTGTTTTTATATGCATTTCATGATTATTCCGCATTTCATGGGTTTTCCACCGGGACCATCAGTTCCCCAAACGCGGAAGATGTGTTCGGACGAGTAAGAGCAAGATATTGCAAGGCACCAATGATTTGACGATATTCACGGGCAGTAGTTGTAGATAATCCATCGTCGAGACAGTGAGGACAAAGGGGACATGGGCGAGGAAACCTCCTTAGCACCTCCTTCAGCACTTGACTTGCGTAATATACTGGCAGATAAGTTGCCCCGTCTGCACGGACGAGCACAGCGCTAATAGCATGTTCGAATGCTGCTAAGTACAAGTAAAGTTGCTCGCCGGGCATGGGTTTGGATAATGTCTGCGTGTCCGCCAGGTATAGTTTGAGGGACTCGAATGCACTTTGGTAGTGTTCGGTCCATTGAAATGTACCTTTCTTTAAAGCATCGAAAAATGGCTTACATCTATCTCTGGTTCGTGAGATGAACCAGTTTAAAGCTGCTAAACACCTTGTTAGCTTTTGGACTTCCTTTGTGTTTCTGGGGGCCTGCATGTCGAGCATAGCTTGAATCTTTGATGGATTTGCCTCGATTCTTCGTTAACTAACCATGTGCCCCAGAAACTTTCCCGAATGTACTCTGAAACTACATTTCTTGGGGTTTAGCTTCATGTTCTATGCTCGGAGAATATCAAAGGTTTGGGCGAGATGGCTGAGGTGGTCTTCTTTGTGTTCGCTCTTGACCACGATGTCATCGATGTACACCTCAACTATCCGCCCAATATGCTCATCAAACATTTTGTTCACCAACCTCTGATATGTTGCCCCAGCATTTTTCAATCCAAACGGCATGCTCTTCCAGCAAAACATATTTTTCCCGTTGCAGAATGAAGTACTTTCCTGGTCGTCTAGGTACATGGGAATTTGATGGTACCCGGCAAAAGCATCCATGAAGATCATGAGTTCATGCCCGGCCGTACTGTCGACCAGATAGTCGATGTGTGGTACTGGAAAATTATCTTTGGGGCATGCTTTATTCAGATTAGTAAAATCTATGCATAATCTCCACGTACCATTAGGCTTTTTGACGAGCACATGATTTGCTAGCCATTTGGGGCATTGGACCTCCCGAATAAGCTTGTTATCGAGAAGCTTTTTTACCTCAACATCCAGCGCTGTATACTTCTCCGGACCAAACTTTCTGCATTTCTGAATAACCGGAACTTGCTTTGGGTTGATATTGAGATGATGGCATACATGTTTGGGATCAATGCCTACTATATCTTTATGCGACCATGCGTATACGTCTAAATTTGCTCGCAAGTATGTGATTATTTCGGACTTAAGTGGTTCCGGTAATTCAGATTCAATGAAGATTTCCAATTCTGGTCTGGCTGGGTCGACCTGTACAGACTCCAATTCTTCAACCGGCATTGCTCGCCACTTCTGTTGCTTCCATCGCGGATCCGTGATCGATCCCCTGTGTTCGCCTTCCGCCTCTATAGATTTGAAACCTATACGAGGTTCCAAGTCTAGTGACAGATGGTTGAATGGTTGTTCGGCTTGGCCACCATAGTCATCAATGTTCATGGGATCGGGGATCAACTCGGTCATTGCACCCGTGTTTAGCTCGGAAACTCTGTTTGCTTCCGGGCTAGGTTGACGTGTTTCTCTTATCTCCAAATCGATGGATTCTATCATGCTTATAGTTGCTTGTGTTCCAGATGAACATGATAGTAGACAATCACGGGCTTTCATTTGGTCGCCCTTCACGCTGCCCGTTCCTTCTACCGTTGGAAACTTAAGATAATAGTAGTACGTAGAACATGCTGCCTTCAATTCATGGATATACGGGCGACCCAGAAAACCCGTTGTAAGTAGACGAAACATCAACGATTACAAAATCTAGCATTCTAGTTCGTCGGATGTTCGGGTCTTTAGACGACTCTAACTCTACACCTAACCTAATCAAACCATAAGGCCGGGTTATAGCATCCCCAAAGCCCATGATGATATGATCACATGGTTCGATGTAGGCACTAAGATCTCCTACTTGTTTCTCCATCAGACGCAGAGTATTGATGAATAGAATGTTGGCATAAGCCCCAGTATCGATTAAGAGTCGATGTACCTTCAACCCGAGTAATCGGGCACTGATCACCAGTGAGTCGTTGTGTGGGGTAATAATGCCATCGAGGTCATCTTCTGAAAAAGTGATCTGATGGGAAGGTAGTGTGGCAGCTGACGTGCTCGCCATACTTACTTGGTGGATTCCCTTCATGGTGCGCAACTCCATTTTCTTACGCCTGTTCGAAAAAGTGGGTTCCTAGTAGCAACCCCCAACCGGCCCATATGTTGGGCGCACCATGTTTATTTCTTGTCCCGCTCGACCTTTATCGGTAGTAGGGGCATCTTTCTTTGGTAGATTCAACTGTCGTCGGAGTTCTTCCGCTTCATTGTCCGATACTTCTTCTGCCTTATGTTTCTTCTTGCGGTCGTCTGATGGCTCCTTTCGAGCATCTTTGCTCGCCGGTTCTTTAAATACCGAGTAAGGCGGTTTTCCTCATATAACTTTCAAAGTTGTCGTAACAAATCCGGACATTCGTTGGTATCTTGTCCGATGAACTTGTGGTATGAGTAGAACTTGGTCGGATCCAGGTTGTCCTTTCTTCTGTATATCCGCCAAGGTGGCTCTAGTAGATCCCGGTTTTTGATCTGATTATATATTGTCTTAGGTGCAACACCGAGAACACCCCGGAGAATATATATTTCGGAACTTTCAAAAGGTTTGAAAGAACCCGGAGCCTTGTATCCGCCTTCTGTGACAGGTTTCTTATTGGTGAGCACTTTCCTGGTCGCCCCTTCTTGCCCGACTCGTGACTGGGCGAGCAACTCTTGCATGGTTATGATCTTGGACACTCGTTCGCGAAATTTGGAGTATGTGCTCAGCCAGTCTTGATGCATAGCCTTCCACATATCAGTATTGAGGGTGAGACCTGTTGGAATATAGAGGCACGTAAACACGTAATACATGCGCAGCGGAAATTAAAGTTCACCAACAACAAACAGTTAATTGTATAATTAAATACGAGTAAACGTAAACAAAATTCTTACAGTAATTCATACATGGATTCCTCAACTATGGTATCCACGTAACAGTCGTTTACTAACTCGCACAGATCTGCCAGCGTTGAATCCCCGAGATGAATTTTGCTAGGAAAATTCTAACTTAGAGATTTTATGGAGAAATATGAATTCACGTATTATGAATTCCCAAGAGCTCATATATATAGGAGAGGATTAGCTTAAATCTCAAGCTAACCTAATTAGAAAATAAAATCCCTAATCTTTATTTAAATAAATCTATTAGATTTATTTCCCACATATAAATTTCTACGGATTTAAGTTTCATATATGACAAATCTCTACGATTTGTTTCCATATATATTAAATCCTACAATAATATTCCAAATATTATTATTGGGAATTCTTATTTAATTAAATCCAATTTAATTAAATATTAATAATAATTAATTCCAAATTAATCTATTATTAATTTCTTCCCCATAAATTAGATATTAAATCTAGTTTAACATTTAATCAACCAACTATAATTTGTAAACAACCATTACTTGTTATGTGACCCATAGGCCCTCATATATCGAGCGATTAGTCAAACTAACGGTCTTAATTGAACCCTAGACAATAAATCAGACATTCTCAATATATGAGGTACGTTGCGAGGAAATGTGCAACTACCTGTAACTGAAACATGGGCTATTACGATTTACTCCTTTCATTCACGAATACTCGATTAAGTCTTGAACATGATGAAGTGTCTATTCAAATAACTTAATCAATTTATCTGTAATCACTAATTGATCATGTATGTCACACTTAGCCACAAAGTCTAAGTTGACGTGCATCGGCCGATGACTTAGATCCAATTATGATGAGAAGATGAGTATTATCTCTAAATCCACATTGAGGAATGAATCTTATTCT
Organism: Stenogyne calaminthoides; assembly: GCA_037126765.1. NCBI lineage: Eukaryota > Viridiplantae > Streptophyta > Magnoliopsida > Lamiales > Lamiaceae > Stenogyne > Stenogyne calaminthoides. Next base: position 18,359,342 of record JBBCBC010000032.1, read on the forward strand.
TGGCTCAACTACCACGCACATGCACTTCGTGATGAACCCAATCCAAGCCATATCTACCCATAGACGGGTGCAAGCGTCGGTCATGGTCAAAGTTCATCACTCCACACATGTCGTGCGTATTGACCTCAAGTCAAAGGAGTATCGCATCGCTCCCACTAACCGAGACACCCGTAGACACATATAGTTGAAATACATCAAACGGTTTCTCGGATGGGTATACATACCCTCTAAGGTATTTGTGCATCCATCATGAGATACCTAGTATCTCGTAGTAAGTGAGATCTTACTACACTCTCTAAGAGTATGATGCAGATCGCACACCAATCTCCATTGCATCATCAATATCCCATTCTTGATGATCCTTGATCGGGGCTATTTGAGAATCATGCTTAAGTCATCTGAGTTCTCACAACCTCAATGACAACAATGACTCATGGGAACACTTGTACGAGTAAATGCAAGCAATCAAACATAATATTCAAACAAGTGTATTGTCATACATTAATATTAAATGAACTATAATATTAAATCAAACTGAATATCATCAAGTATTATGTACTTATAATAGATTGTCTCTAGGACACTAACACTAACAATCTCCCACTTGGACTAGAGTCAATCACTTAAATGTCTAACCCCTAGACCATCAAATGTCTAGTTTGTACATGAACACTCAGTGTTTTGGTGAAAAGATCTGTCAAATTAAATATGTGGGAATACATTTTAATTCCATTTCTCCTATCCTTATGATCTCTCGGATCAAATGATAAGTCTAGGTACATGCTTGTTTTTGTTTGCTGATCTCGATTCCTTTGCTTGCGCATTCGCACCAACGTTGTCTTAATACAACTTTATTAGACAACTGGCACTTGGAACTACCCCTAGTTCTCTTAAGAACTAAAGAATCAAGACAGCCTCCTTGAGGCTTCTGATACAGCAATGTACTCAACTTCGGTTGTTGAATCTGTGGTCCTTTTGCTTGAACCTATTCCAACTGACCGCCTCATTATTGAGAGTGAAACGTAACCTGACTGTGATTTGTAATAATCACAGTTGGATTGGAAACTTGTGTCAGCATAACCAGTCACTACTAGTTCTGACTGTCTACCATAGACAAGGAAACATTCTTTAGTTTGTCTAAGATACTTCAGAATGGTCTTGACAGCAATCCAGTGAGACTCACCTGGATTCTGATGGTATTTACCAGTGATGTTGATAGCGTAGGCCACATTTGGCCTAGTGCAAGTCATGGCATACATGATTGACCCAATTGCATATGCATATGGGATATCTTCATGTGCTTGATATCAGCTTCAACAGAAGAATAATCCTTCTTTGATAGCTTTATCCCATGATTTGCCGATAGATATCCTCTCTTAGAGTTCTCCATCGCAAGACACTTCAACACCTTGTCTACATAGGTGGACTGTGACATCCCCAACATCCTCTTGGATCTATCCTTGTGGAACTTAATCCCTAGGATTTAGCAGGCTTCACCAAGACCCTTCATCATGAAGGTCTTTAACAATAAATCTTTAACGGACTGCATTAACGGGATATTATTTTCCAAAATCAATATGTCATCGACATACCCGATTGTGAAAATAATATTCTTCCCACTGCGTTTACGATAAACGCAAGGATCTTCCGAATTTCTGATGAAGTCAAAAGGACTTGATAGCTTCATCAAATCAGATATTCTAACTCCTAGAAACTTGCTTCAATCCATAAATGGATCTCTTTAGCTTGCATACTAGATTAGAATTTGACTTAGATGTAAAACCTTAAGGTTGAGTCATAAACACTTTCTTATCAATTGTTTCCATTGAGGAAAGTTGTTTTGACATCCATCTACTAAATCTCCTAATCATAGTGTGCTGCTATCACAAGTAAAATTCGAATGGACTTGATCTTTGCAACTAGTGAGAAGGTCTCGTCACAGTCAGTGCTTTTGCATTGATTATAACACATCGTTACCAACCTAGCTTTGTAGGTTTATACTTTGCCATTTGCATGGGTCTAACCTCTTTAGGCAACTCAACCAAGTCCCAGACTTTATTGGTTTACATCGAGTCCATCTCGGATTTCATGGCTTCATGCCACTTCCCTGAATCAATATCTGATATTGCTTCAGAATAAGTATTATGATCGTCCTTATTCGTTATGTCAACATTAATGAGTTCCTCCAAGAGGTATCCGTATCTAATGGGCGGATTACGATTCCTAATTGACTTACGGAGATGTGGTTGTGCAGGCTGTACATTCTGATCGTGAAATTTTGTGGTGCATTGATTTCATCAATGTCCGGAGAGTCCTCAAGAGCTACACTTTCAGATGCCTCTTGGGCGGGAGTTTGAACTATGTTGTTCTCATTCAGCACACTTGGAGGTTCTTTCACTGGCAAGCCTACTCCAATTACGCCCCCACTAGCTGAAAGACGATCACCTAGTGAAAGACTCCCACCGTGAAAGTCGCTGAATACTCCCACTGATTCCTTGTCATGTTGCTTTGACAAGATGTCAGTCTCTTTGTTAATTTGTGGTTCTTGAATTTCGTCAAGTTCTATCAGCTTACGACCTTGTTCCTTAAAGACATAGTCTTCTTCGAGGAACTTGGTCTGCCTAGAAACAATCACTGATTATTTATTAGGTAGATAGAAGTAATATCCCTTAGTTTCCTTAGGATATCCCACAAAGTAACCTTTTTCACCTTTGGATTCCAACTTGTCGTTAAGCATCCTTTTCACAATCACGGGGCAACCCCATGTTTAATATGTGTAAAAGTTGGCTTCTTGCCACACCATAGTTCATATGGTGTATGCTCAACCGATTTAGATGGAATCATATTCAGAATATAAATTAAGGTTTGTAACGCGTATCCCATAAGAATGTTGGAAGACAGGAAAAACTCATCATGGACCTCACCATGTCTAACAGGGTTTGGTTTCTTCTCTCGGACACACCGTTCATCTGAGGTGTTCCGGGAGGAGTCCATTGTAAATGGATTCCATGTAACTTCAAGTAATCAGTGAATTCATGGCTAAGGTATTCACCTCCTCGATCTGATCGAAGAGTCTTGATACTCTTACCAAGTCACTTCTCTACTTCAGCCTTAAACTCTTTGAATTTCTCAAAAGATTCGAATTTATGTTTCATAAGATACACGTATCTGTATCTTGAGAAATCATCAGTAAAAGTGATGAAGTAGCCGACGTGACCCCTAACTAGAGTGGGCAATGGTCCACAAACATCATTTTAGATCAACTCTAGAACTTCTTTGGCATTGCACCCCTTTCCCAGAAATGGGTCTGTTGATCATCTTTCCCACGAGATAAGATTCAAAATTACCATAAGACTCAAAGCCGAATGGGGTTAAGTAGTCTAACTTTCTTAACCTTGCAATTCTTTCCTCGTTTACATGATCAAGTTCTACAATGCCATAAGTAAGTCGGGTTTTCATGATTACTAAGTTTGAGTCTTTTATTATGTATATTAAGAACATCGTATCCACAATGCAACAAATATATGTTGCTAGTAATAGAAAGAACTAGATGACCATCATTAAGTTCCAATCTAAAACCAAAGGGTAAGTCTAACATATAAGTTCTCACACGTTCAGCAGCAACTTTTTCTCCGTTTCTACGTGTAAGACGACTTCACCCGCCTTAACTGTCCTATAACACATGAGCCCTTTCACATTAATGCAAATGTGAGAGCCACATCCGGTATCCAATACCGAGCAGTTAGCGCTATTAGTGGACATGTTTATCTTAATAACAAACATACATGTTCTAGTGCTAGAAGCACCTAGTGTCTTCTTTTCAGCAACTAGAACCTTATAGTCCTTCTTCCAGTGTCCTCTTCTACTTACAGTAGAGGCACACATCCTTGTTTACCCGCTCCTTCTTTTGAACAAAATCTTAGTGATAGTGAACTCAAAAGTCTTGAGCACGTTGTGAAGTTCAGGCATGCTCGCATCCGTCTTATTTATATTGTAGTTCACAATGAAGCTAAAATATGAATTCGGGAGCAACCGGAGGATAACATAAATGAAAACGTTGGTCTTTTAGCTCAAAGCCTAAATTACCAAGTTTATCAATTAGGCATATCATCTTAAGCAAGTGAGGTGAAATCTTCTCTTCTTTAGCTAACCGGCATTTGAACAAATATCTTATCATTTCATAAATCTCAGAACGAGATTCAGAATCAAAGAGATCCTTCAGATGCTTGAGCATTTAGAAGGGACCCATTTTCTCATGTTGCCTATGTATATCGGGAGTCATGCCGAGCAACATCACACACTGAGCCTGGGAAGCATCCTCTTGATACTTCTTCTGAGGTGCTACGTCAAATGTGGCTGCCTCAGAGTACCAACTTTAAGGGTAACCGGGATAGGCGTGTCCAACACGTACTCAATCTTTTCTTGCCTTAGAACCAAACACATGTTTCGGTGTCAGTCCAGAAAATTTAGCCTAGCCAATTTGTTTGTTTCCAAAACACATCTCAATTAACAGTTATACATTTCAACTAACCAAGAGAAATAAATAAAACGGGAATTAAAACATATAATTCCTATGATCAATACTCAGCAATCAAAATAAACATGGCCTTTCTTTTGTGTTTATTTTGTCTCCATTATTTTCACATACTCAACGACCTCATCGGAAGAGTACGAATTTATACCAAATATAAATTGTAATAGACTAGGATCCACATTCCTACTATCATGATCCCTACTTTGACTGAATATCACAATAGCATAACTGGTAGGTCTCCAAACCAATTACAAAATTTGCAATTCCTAGTTGATTAAACCCAATTTAATCGGATGTCCCTTAACTTTCGTTTCCCTGCTTTGTCTGGTGAAACAAAGTTAAGTTGGTTTACAACCATCAAGCGGCGACACCACGTGTCCCTATAAAAGTCTCGTTGAATGTAGATCCGAGCAAAAGAATTTGGTCTTAAATACCCATTGGAACGAAATCTCCAGTTTACTTTTAATTTCGATGGAAGACATCGTTTCAATTTAATGAAAAACCATATTTTAGTGAGGAACATTTTAAAGGCGGGGTATTAATTGCTTAATCGAGATCCAACATGTTAATCTACATCACATTTGAGCATTTATTGGGCGTCGCCTACCCAAACATGATATTATATGGACTAACACTTACATGGGCACCGTCTACCCAAACAATTAATATGGTCCGACAATTATTGGGCGCCGCCTACCCAAACAATTATAATGCGGACGTAAAATGCGTTAACAAAATATAAGACATGTTAATCAAGTGGGAATTAATAACTCGTTTAATCATTTAAACCACAATTTTAAAATCTAATTTTAAAATCAAGTTTTAATAATTAAATTCATTATTAATATTTTGACCTTTAATTAATCCAATTAAATTAGTCCGTCATTAGTCCAACTAATATGTTTTAGTGAGATTTAATAATTCTTTTAAGACGAATTTAAAATCCAATTTTAAATTCAATTTTAAAAAAATATTAACTTTCAATAATTAATCCAATTAATTATTTGGTCTAACCAAAATTCAATTTTAAAATCAAACATTATTAATTTTAAAATTAAATTTAATTGTTTTGTTGTTAGGGGCTCAGGAGAAATTTCCAAAATTGCTCAGAAGGGCCTGGTGAAAATCAAATTTTCAGTCCAGCCCTTCCTGCATCACCGCCCAATTTCACAGCAACCATTCTGTAAATCGGGACATCCGTTTACAAACACCAACATCCATAATCCAAAACATACATACCAAATCTGCAATATACATCACAGAAAAAATTTGGGATCGTGAAATTCAACACCCCTGCTACAGAGGAGTCTTCAATCATGACAGCGTATCGCCGCCTAGGGACTCGAATCGCCGCCGTGATACGCACGCGTTGCAAATTGCCGCTTAGTGGCTCGAATCGCCGCCGCGAGACTCGCGCGTTGTGAATCGCCGCCCAGCGGCTCGAATCACCGCTGCGAGACGCGCGCGTTGTGAATAGCCACCGCAAATTGGATCGATTCGCCATTGCAAGTCGCGTACTCTGCGAATCGATGCTCAGCGGTTCGAAATGTCGTCTCCTGCAAATTGAAACAGAGAAGGGGCCTTGACCCGGCGCCGCCGCCTAGCTGTTTCAACGCGAGGTCACAGTGTCGTCGCCGCCACGTAGTAGTGCGGGTCCACGCGGTTACCGTGAGGCGCGTCGGCATGTCGCCGCCTCAAGCGGTGCACCGCGGGTCACCGCCTCTAGCAGCGCAGAGCTTCGCCTGGATTAGGGTTTCACAGAAACCAAAGTGATGCAAGTGGGAAGAAACATCACACACGCGCAAAAACACAATATGCAATTAAATCAAGAGCCTGGAGCTCTGATACCACTGTTGGAATATAGAGGTACGTAAACATGTAATACATGCGCAGCGAAAATTAAAGTTCACCAACAATGACCAGTTAATTGCATAATTAAATACGAGTAAACGTAAATAGAATTCTTACAGTAATTCATACACGGATTCCTCAACTATGGTATCCACGTAACAGTCGTTTACTAACTCGCACAGATTTGCCAGCGTTGAATCCCCGAGATGAATTTGCTAGGAAAATTCTAACTTAGAGATTTTATGGAGAAATATGAATTCACGTATTATGAATTCCCAAGAGCTCATATATATAGGAGAGGATTAGCTTAAATCTCAAGCTAACCTAATTAGGAAATAAAATCCCTAATCTTTATTTAAATAAATCTATTATATTTATTTCCCACATATAAATTTCTACGGATTTAAATTTCATATATGACAAATCTCTACGATTTGTTTCCATATATATTAAATCCTACAATAATATTCCAAATATTATTATTGAGACTTCTTATTTAATTAAATCAAATTTAATTAAATATTAATAATAATTAATTCCAAATTAATCTATTATTAATTTATTCTCCATAAATTAGATATTAAATCTAGTTTAACATTTAATCAACCAACTATAATTTGTAAACAACCATTACATGTTCTGTGACCCATAGGCCCTCATATATCGAGCGATTAGTCAAACTAACGATCTTAATTGAACCCTAGACAATAAATCAGACATTCTCAATATATGAGGTACGTTGCGAGGAAATGTGCAACTACCAGAATCAAAACATGGGCTACTACGATTTCCTCCTTTCATTCACGAATACTCGATTAAGTCTTGAACATGATGAAGTGTCTATTCAAATAACTTAATCAATTTATCTGTAATCACTAATTGATCATGTATGTCACACTTAGCCACAAAGTCTAAGTTGATGTGCATCGGCCGATGACTTAGATCCAATTATGATGAGAAGATGAGTATTCTCTCTAAATCCACATTGAGGAATGAATCCTATTCTTGGCTCAACTACCACGCACATGCACTTCGTGATGAACTCAATCCAAGCCATATCTACCCATAGACTGGTGCAAGCGTCGGTCATGGTCAAAGTTCATCACTCCACACATGTCGTGAGTATTGACCTCAAGTCAAAGGAGTATCGCATCGCTCCCACTAACCGAGACACCCGTAGACACATATAGTGGAAATACATCAAACGGTTTCTCGGATGGGTATACATACCCTCTAAGGTATTTGTGCATCTATCATGAGATACCTAGTATCTCGTAGTAAGTGAGATCTTACTACACTCTCTAAGAGTATGATGTAGATCGCACACCAATCTCCATTGCATCATCAATATCCCATTCTTGATGATTCTTGATCGGGGCTATTTGAGAATCATGCTTTAGTCATCTGAGTTCTCACAACCTCAATGACAGCAATGACTCATGGGAACACTTGTACGAATAAATGCAAACAATCAAACATAATATTCAAACAAGTGTATTTCCATACATTAATATTAAATGAACTATAATATTAAATCAAACTGAATATCATTGAGTATTATGTCCTTATAATAGATTGTCTCTGGGACACTAACACTAACAAGACCCCCCACCACTGTGAGAACCTTAGCGTCCTCTTCCATCGGGGCCCCATCAAAAAGACACTTATCGAACCTTTCAATGTATGTTCTATCTGATTCGCCTTTCATATGTGAAAAATGTGCTAACCTCTGCATTGGAGCCTGGCGAGCACACATTGATGAGAAGTGGGACAGGAATTTTTGCCCCAATTCAGTGAAAGATGTGATAGACGCAGCGGGCAGAGTCGAGAACCATCGATGTGCCCGATTGCCCAAAGTCATAGGGAAAGACCGGCACTGTGTAGCATCCGTTGTGCCTAAGGCGATCATGAAATCTAAATATTTACTGAGATGAACATGTGGATCAGATTCCGCATCAAACATTGGGATCGGTGGGTGCTTCTTTGCCACTTTTTCCTGTACGGCGGCGGACATGATCACCGGGGATAAAGGTGAGCAAGGCAAGTGGCCGAGTCGTGGTATCCCCTTTGATGCCGCCAGATCAGCTTGTAAGCTTTCGATAGCCTTTTGCATTTCGGCGAACTTGGTGGAGGTGACGGACCCCGAATGGGGGTAGGCTCTACCATGATGACTCTGGTGGCCATGCTCATGGTGGTGTCATTCCTCCCTTCGTGGTCACTCCGAATTTGTTAGGCGGTGGTGGACAGACAGTCTCGTTCCCACCGATTTTTCTGGTATCGATTCCTTTTCTGGGTGATGGCGAGCATGCGGGGTTGAATAACTTGATGTATTCATCCGCGGCTTCTTCCCGGGATCCACACGCCGGTGTTTTCCCATCCGATCCTTAACATAAAGTTTCAGACGGTGAAAAGCCGAGACCCTAGAGTCTTGGGGACGTCCTCCATCGGACAAATCTTCAGCCACCTTTTCAGCTTGCTTTTTGGCTGCGGCTTTTTTCCTGACCTGCTCACTATCAAGTGTATGCGAGCGTAGGTCGTCATCTTCAGGGGCTTTTTGTTTAGCCAACTCTTTTTCGGCTCGTTCCTTCTGAACCTCTAACAAGAAAATTATGGCTTTAGTGGTAGCTGCCAGATCCTTGGCTATGCCCTCCAGATTTATGTCTTCTGGAGGCGGATTTTCTTGAGGTTGTCGTTGAGCCTCTCCTTGAGCGCGAGATGGGCTATGTACCGCTTTCTCGGTCTGCGTATTTCTCGATTGAGGCATTTTATTTCTATTTTCTGCCACGTTGGTTACCTTCCTTCTAGCGTCAATTGTTGTTAGTCGTCTTATGTGGAAATTATGATGTGGCATTGTGTATCTGACAACGTAACAAACAAGATATGATGTGACGAGCACAAGTGTATGTGATGAACACACGTGTAAATATGAGAGGGAAAACAAGTAACACAGTAGACAGGGGGACAATTTGTGATCCCTTTATTTGACCTCTGAAGGTTTATTTATACTAGTTTGGCAAGCATGTGCTGCCTTTCCTAGCATGAGCTGGCTATTTCTTGACATGCAAGATTACACGAGGTTATGTCATGTGTCCATGATGCCCTGTATGGTCGCCACCTGTCCTTTCCTCTGCTTGAAGTCTTCTATTCATCATCCAGGTGGTCACTGCTGAGCAGGTGACCTGTCTTCGTGTTATGTGAGTCGTGCTCGTCTGCTTTGGTTAGACAAGTGCTCGACTCTATATGGTCGACCATGGTTTGACATAGAGCATGGATTCTTTTGCCTCGCATATTCGCCTGGTGTGAAGGTGAAATGGCCCCCCCAGGTGATAAATCATAGGGGGCTGGATTTGCCTATGATGGAGAGAAGAGTTTGGACTTGCCTTGATTCTCTCTTTCTTCCCCATTACTTCAGCTCAGGTCCCGTAGTGGGCTCACCGGATGTCCAGTGGGCCCCCGGGCGAGCATTTCGCTCACCAGTTGGAGTGGGGGCCGGTTTGAGTTACTCGTGCTCTTCTGATGTGGCGAGCTTGCGTGTTGCTCCCGTGGCTGTCCTTACATGCTCGCCTACCTGGCGAGCTCCTTTGTGTTTAGCTGGCTCTCCTTCTTGTGTATTGGTCCACGTGTTCGCCCGACGAACACGTGGCAGGTTGACTTTGACTGTTTTAATGGAGAGCACAACATAAATTTCTTGCAAAAAGGCGCCCTTACAGTCGAGTCAAGAATATTAAAGAGAAGTAGGGTAATAACCCAAAAGGTTAAAACACAAGTAATTCTTCGGTGAAATTTGTTCACGGTATAAAATTTATATTGTTACACTTATAAATTAATATCATCACACTTATCAACGGATACCATTACACTTATAAACTAATATTATAACATTAAAAACCGATCAAAAAAATATGTATCATAACATTAAATATAACGGGTATTAATCTATAAAAATAATAATATTAATTTATAAATATTATAATATCAGTTTCATACTATAGAAAATTTTAATTGGAGAATTTGTGTTAAAACACCCATTATAAGGAGAGAAACACAAAACAAGAGAAATAAACCAAGATTCATTTCACGATCTAACTTTAATGCCTTTCAACATCTTAATTCACATCCGGTGAGTGTGAAAATATAACATAAACATTTATATAAAATGTTTTACGAATCGGAGCTCCCTAAAATATAACTCAGTCAGAGGGAGAATAACAATTTTACAACAACGGAGAGAGTGTTGTTTTATTCATAGAATAACACGTAGTTCTCTTTACAGTAACACCATTGTGTTCATAAAGTTATAGTCACGAAGATAGACTTACAAGTTTTTTCACACAAATTAAAAAATTAAAGTTATATGGAGTATTATAGTTACAGATTTTCGCTTTGTTCTTCTGTTTTACCCTTGTGTAAACTAGTTTTTCAAGACAATTACTAAGAACAAGATACATTAAATATGGACAAAAGATGAAAATTAATATTTAATGATAACTTAATTAAACGTAGTAGCAAATATATCTTTGTGGGACGAATGAAAATAGAAAGTAAGACTATTTTTGGGATTGGGGGAGCACTTGTCCTTATACTAACACATTTTTGCTCTTATAATAATATAAACTTAAGAGCGAGATTAGGAGGTTTTTTGTTGAGGGAGATAGGTTGTGGGCGAGAGTCATAAAATCATTGTACGGGTCGTTGGAAATAGGGGAGCTAGGATTAGAGTTGAGGGGTGGGAGTGGGAGAAAATTATCTTGGTGGAGATATCATTAAAAATGTATATGATGGGTGGGAAGTGGTTTTGGGGTCATGTGGAGAAATGTGTGGGAAACGGGAGAGGGAGTTACTTTTGGGAGAGTACGTGGGCTGGAAATGTTCCTCAAAAAAGGAAGTTTTCGAGGTTATTTTATTTGAGTGAGATGAGGGAGGGGAGATTAGCGACACGGGACATTGGGATAATGGGTTATGGAAATGGGAGTGGAAGTGGAGACGAGAGCTATTTGATCGTGAAAAATTTGCTATTTTTGATCTTGAATGCTTTATATACTGGTTTCCTTTGAAAGAGAACGTGGAAGATACTTGGAGATGGAATTGTTCGACAAAGGGCATCTTCAACATACTAAAGGCATATGAATTATTGAGCATCCCGGAAGCAACCACAAATGTCGGCATAGAGAAAGAATTGATCCTGAGAAGAGTCTGGTGTTAGTGTTAGTGTCCTAGAGACAATCTTTTGTATGGACATAATGCTAAGATAATATTCAGTGTTGGTTTAATATTACTGTTTGTTTAATATTAAATGTATGGCATTATACTTATTAGAATATTATGTTTGATTGTTTGCATTTGTTCTTATCTGTGTTCCCTAGAATCACTACTGTCATTGAGTGTGTGAGAACTTTGATGACTTAAGCATGATTCTCAAATAGCTCCGATCAAGGATCATCAAGAATGGGATATTGATGATGCAATGGAGATTAGTGTGCGATCTGCATCATACTCTTAGAGAGTGTAGTAAGATCTCACTTACTGCGAGATACTGGGTATCTCACGATGGATGCACAAATACCTTAGAGGGTATTAGTATACTCATCCGAGCAACAGTTTGATGTAGTTTCACTATATGTGTCTACGGGTGTCTCGGTTAGTGGGAGCGATGCGATACTCCTTTGACTTGAGGTCAATACGCACGACATGTGTGGAGTGATGAACTTTGACCATGACCGACTCTTACACCCTTCCATGGGTAGATATGGCTTGGATTGTGTTCATCACGAAGTGCATGTGCGTGGTAGTTGAGCCAAGAAAAGAATTCATTCCTCAAAGTGGATTTATAGAGAATACTCACCTTCTCATCATAATTGGATCAAAGTCATTGGCAAATGCACGTCAACTTGGACTTTGTGGCCAAGTGTGACATAAGTGATCAATTAGTGATTGGAGATAAAGTGATTAAGTTATTTGAATAGACACTTCATCATGTTCAAGACTAATCGAGTATTCGTGAATGAAAGGAGGAAATCGTAATAGCTCATGTTATAGTTACAGGTAGTTGCACGTTTCACGCAACGTACCTCATATATTGAGAATGTCTTATTTATTGTATGTGGTTCAATTAAGACCGTTAGTTTGACTAATCGCTCGATATATGAGGGTCTATGGGTCACACAACAAGTAACCCCCGTGTACGGATTATAGTTGGTTGATTAAGTATTAAATTAGATTTAATATTTAATTTATGGAGAATAATAATATATTAATTTAGAATTAATTATTATTACTATTTAATTTATTAGATTTAATTAAATAGGAATCCCAAATAATATTATGGAATATTATTGTAGGAAAATATCCGTAGGGAAAAATATATTTTTGAGATTTGTTTTGCAAGATTATGAATTATCTTCCTAATAAAGATTGCTTGAGATTTAAGCCAATCTCTCCCTATATATATGACATCCCGGGATTCATTATTTACTACAACAAGAAAACCTAGTTTCTCCATAAAATATAGAATAGGAATTTTCCTAGCAAGTTCCGTCTCAGATTCTACACTGGCAGATATGTGCAAGTCTGTCCACGGGGATTACGTGGATACCATAGTTGAGAAATCTGTTATCGAATTGCTGTAAGATTTCTTGTTATGATTAATCGCACTTGTTTATGCAATTAATTGTTCATTGTTGGTGAACTATTTTATTCCGCTGGCGCATGTATTACGTGTTTACGTGTCTCTATATTCCAACATCTGGAACAAGTCAATCCCAAAAAAAACTTCGACAATGGCGTGGAGATTGATCTTCAACCTACTTCCTACAAGATTGAACCTTGCAAGCAGAAACATCCTACCTCAGTCGGGCGACCTAAACTGTCTTCTTTGTGTGGCTAATGTGGAGACAGCTTCCCATCTATGGATATGTGTTGTTTGGACAATTTGGAAGAATATGAATAAACAAATTTTTTAAGGCTTTAATTTTGAAATGGAGAGCACTACTGAAGAAATTAAAGGAAGACTTTATAGTAATTTTCATCCGCATGTAATGTCATTTATTTTGATTGGTTAGTAAATCCTAGGAAAATTCTTGAGCAAGTTTTGTAATGTCACTTATGTTAAATCCTAGGAAAATTTCTTTATTGGTTAGTAAATCCGTATGTAATGTCACTTATGTTAAAGGAAGTTTTGTACAACATACATATTTGTACAAGTATTTTATACCTTTACATTTTACAGTGAAATTTTCCTTATTAAAAAAAAACAAATTTTTATATTTTGTCTTGTACGAATTTTTTAGGAAGATACATTTGATCCGATTCAACCTGATTTTTTTTTATATATTTTTTGCTCCATTTCAATTTATACTAATATTTCATGCGATATATTTTACCAGTGTCTCTTAAATATAAATGGGATAGCATCCTTCTCGTAGACCCACCGAAATTTGTCAAGAAACAAGTGGGTACATTATTCTATTTTTAATTTGAATTTCTTCTTGGCAAGATATGGATCAAATTGATAATTAATTAGGTATAGAACTGTAAAGGTATATTCCACATGATCGTCAAAGGATATAGTAATTCACCTACTCCCCATGATATAATTGGAGATGAAGATAAATAGTTAGAAGGAGAATGTTTTATTTCCGATTCTATGGTTGATATAATTGGAGATGAAGATAAATAGTTAGAAGGAGAATGTTTAAATTAATATTATAACAATTATAGTATTAAATTTTACAAACAATACTATGAGTGGTGCACGATAAACCAATTTCATATGAAACTTTGCCATTTAGAAAATTTAATTAATATTAATTTTAAAACTCTTTACAAGTTTAATCTTTTTTTATGTACAGGAGACGGAATCCTTTCATATTTATACTAACGTATTTCTATAAAAGTAATTTATATTTTTAATAAAGAAAATTAGGTATTATGAATACCATAATGCATATTTAAAATATATTATTTACTGCACTAAAATATATAATTATAGAGATAAATTGTTATATTTAAAAAATAATAAAAATTTATATGAGACATGATACAATTTAAAACAAATCAACATTCAGTCATCTACTTCTTTCTAAAGTTTTAAATCGTCAATCCACAAAATTATGTTTCATCTTATCGTGAAATCGTCTCACGTAACTCTTAAAAAAGTACACTGAATTTGCGTGCAAACGTAAATGGTAGACATTCGCAAGTGGCCCATGTGACCTTTCATGGTGTTTTGATTAATTAAAAAACGCATTGCATTGTTGAATTTAGTAGTATTTCTCGAGATTCACGTTTTCTCTTTTCTCGAGATTTCTTTTCTCTCGCTTCGTTACAATACCATCTTTTCGATAATTGAAATCAACTTATTTAAATAATATGAATTTATATAAATGAATTGATTCAATATTTTAATATAAATTCAAACTTTCAGATTAAATGTAATTTTTTCAAGTATTAGAATTTTTTACTCATGCCCTATTCTGACTCATGACTGAAATAAAATACCAAAAAATTAATACAAATGATTTGATTTTACACATTTCAATAAATTTAAACTTTTTGATAAGATAATTATTTTATAAGATTATGGCTAATTTAATAGCGCCTCATTTGAAATGTTTCTTATTTGACATTTCCTAAAAAACTATGTATTAAACATGTGTTGGAATTCTTATGAGATATGTAGTGATACATTTCAATTAAAGAAAATACTAATTTGAATTTTATAGAGATGGAGAGTGGTATTTCTTCATATGACGATTAATTATTTTGTAGAGAATCGTTTGAAACTGTTGACTTCCATTTATTTCCAACCAATTCCAAGAAAGAGAAAGTGTTTTGGTAGCTGAAACCACGTGCATGGGCGCATCACCTAACCACATGACATGTGCACATCCTAGGAAAAAGTATTCTTATCCCCTTCTCTGTGATAAATACTACAGTGCTTCAATTTTTCACTTTTCATTTTTATCTAAATTATTTCGACAAAGTATTGTATCCGTCATATTCATCGTACAATATAAATATATTTTTAATATATAATATTTTAATAAATTAAAATTACATATTTAAAATATGCACTTTATAAATTGTATGTGCAATTGATGCACATAAAACCTGCTTAGCTATATTAATATTCCTGTCCCAAAAAAATAGTCGTGTTTGAGAGTTTATATAGATCAATAAAACTTCATCTATTGTCTATGAAATTCTCAATTTAACTATATTTTTTTATTTATTGAATATAGAAACAATAGTGACAAAATAAAGTGATGTTTCAAATAGAAGTTTTTTACATAGCTTACACACTTTTAATACAAAAATTACTATAAACTTTTTGGATTAAGGCTTGTATGCATTCGGGTGTGTTGTGTCATTATTAATTCGACACAAGCCCATTAATATTGCATCAGCTAATAAAGGGTTCAATCAGACAATTGGGCCGAACTAGCCCAACTCGGCCAAGTTAAATGAGCTCCCACCTGATATGGACTCTAGCTCACTAAGAAAGGGCGGAGGGCACCACCCCCAAGTAGCTCGCTCATAGAGCTCTTAGAAAGTTTCAAGTGTCAAGAGCTCGTCATGAGCTCGCTCAATGAGCTTAAACTAGCTCATTGTGAGTTCCTCATAGAGCTCTCGGTAAGTTTGGTCATAGCGCTCACTATGAGCTCGCTCAATGAGCTCTCGTTGAGCTCACCAACTAGCTCACTATGAGCTTGCTCAATGAGCTCTCATTGAGCTCGTCAATTAGCTAGCTCCTCATAGAGATCTCCTCAAGCTCACTCATAGAGCACACCAACTACCTCATCATGAGCTCCTCATAAAGCTCACCAACTAGTTCGCTAGGAGCTCGTTCGACGAGCTCTCGTTGAGCTGGAGCAAGCTGCAGGAGGTCTCTTATCCAAACTCGTCAAGGTACAACAGGTACAATGTCCGCTAGGAGCTCACTTATACATAAGGGATTTAATGCCGCAGTGCGGTACTAAGTCAGGAAGACCATCCAAATGCGGCTAAGTCTAGAGCTCGAACTACAAGACGACAACTTTGGTTACGCCGCTTGGGGAAAGGTCAGAGGACTACGAGAAGGGATTCAGGGACCTTTCAGGTGTCACGCCGCTAATTGAGGAGAGCTCCCAAGAGCTCTCAGGATCTCCAAGATATGTCGAAAATTCATGTAAAGTGAAGTACCGGACATTAAATGGAAGTTTAACCATTTGATGTCCCGACAAGAAAAACGGAGAGTGAAATGCACTCTCCCGTATAAATATGGGCATTTAAGACCCAAAAACAGTCCGAAAAATATGAATACAAGAAGCAAAATTTGTCCTAGTCGCCGTGCACTTTATTTATTGTTTTCATGCTTTCAGTCTTTAAATCTTTCAGAGTTCAATCATTTGAATTATCATTGTTTGATTAGTTAGTTTCCACAAAGTCATATTCCACACAGTTAATCCATTTAAACTAGCTATCAACAAGGTGCACCGTACATTTATAGTGTATTTTAAAATCTTGCAACTTGTTATATATTAAAATATACAACCTGTTTATACGAAAACTTGTGACTATTTTATCATAGTAATAATTGCACGGATCAGTATAAACAAGATATATCTTTCAATATAACAAATTGCACGATTCTTAAACATATTATGAGTGCACGATGTATTTAAATGCACATGAGACCCACTCATTTAGGATAAAATAAAAGAAGTTAGTTGTCTTTTCTGATCAGAAAGAAAATCATGCCTTTTTTATGGAACCGATGAATTATTATAAACTAATAATATTATTTTAATTATATGACATTAACCTTATTAATTAATATGATATTTTTTAATGTAAAAGAAAATAGAAAAAAAGTGAGGTCCAAAAATAACCCGTCACAAAACCATGTGACATGCCTAAAATAGACCATAGTGACCAAAATTAAGCAAAAAACAATTTGAGTCAAAATTACCAAATACAGTTATCTAAAAGATATACAAAATTCAAACATCTCATTTAAGTATCTCTGGGAGTTCAGAGGACTTTCTCTATAAGATATACAAATTCAAACAGCACATTTAAGTACCAACAGCGTTGATTTGATCCATCACATATAATGCATTTCAGAGGACTTTATCTACTTTGCAGCTGAAGTACCCCAAGTAGGGACAGGCCCGGGGGTGGTGCATTTTTTAAAAAATTAGTATACATATTTAAGTAATGGAATTTATAAAATATACTTTCTTCGTCCAGGATAACGTACACTTCTATCCAGACACAAAAACTAAGAAATCTTATTTTATTAGTATTATTTAAATCAATTATAATGATATTGTGAGTTTGTAAATTTTAAGTGTTTTGTCATTTTAAAAAATATGCACATTATTATGAAAAAAAAAAAATTATGCATGTTATTGGGGGATAGAGGGAGTATGCAGTTTGCGTTGTGGCATGGTGGTTGGGACCCATTTATAGGTGTTAACATTTTGGGGCAGCCCCGACTTCGAACCCCTACAGAGCGGGATGTACCTTTTTTCTAATTAATATTTTGAATAATGGAAGCTTTTCTTCTTCTTTTTTTTTTTAATTTATTTTTCTCTACAACTCTTAATTTATTTGCTTATTTTTTTTATATTTTTTATTCTCTCGTAACATTTAAAAAAATTCGTATATCATTAAGTTAGCACTATTTTTATTAATGAAAAAATTATGGGTTACAATTTGATTGTGATATCGGAATCTTAGCGATTTATTTCAAATTTGACTTACAATTTGATAGTATTGAGTTGATGGAGTACGTCATTTTTTATTTATTCCAATTTCCACCTGATTATTGAAACTCAATTTTAATTTTTCTATTTATATATGAGCAAGAAAAAGATAATCTCATTAATTAGAACAAATATATGATATTCATCGATTCTGGAAATATTATTTTATATTCTTATTTTTAAAATTAGGATTTACACAATATATGATATTATTAATTTTAATAAAATTTCAATATCGTCAAATGCACCCTCAAGACATGTTGAAAAGACATATAGCGGATGCAACTCAGTCTCAAATGTAAAACTCAAAATGTTGATTTGATATGTCCCTAATTAAGATGAACTTGACATGCCCCCAAAGGTGATTTGATATACACCTCAAAATTCTACATCGAAGATCCTTAAAGAGAGGAGATGAAGAGTAAAAATTGTCCCACCAGGCATGTCAATTTGTAAAAAAAAAAAAAATGGGGGAGTTGATGAACTCATGATTGTAACTATTCCATCTGACTACTGAAACTTCATTTTGATTGTTCTATTGGCTAGGTCTTGTATGTATTCGGGTATATTATGCACTCATAGTGTATTTTAGAAGCACTTGTTATGCTGAAAAATGCGACTTATTTACACAGAAAAATGCAACTGTTAATTTGGGAATATAGTTGCATGCTTCTGTTTGAAATAGTTGCACGTTTCTATTTTATATAATTACACACTTCTAAAATGCACTATGAGTATACGGTGCACCACATGACATGTCTTATTCTATTTATAAGACATCAATGACTCAGAGAGAGCACTAAAAAGATAATTTCAAATCTTAGTAGAAGATAATTACAATAGGAGATATTATTATATATTCTTATCACAGAAATAGGAATTTGCACAATATATGATACTATTAATTTTGATAAAATTTGATTGTCTACACTCATCAAACATGCACTCATCAAATTTGATGGGCTAGAGTTGCTACAAATAAACCTGAATCCTCACCAGCAGCCAGGTTCGGGCACCTAAGGCAATTATGTCATTCTGTGTATCATTCATATCGCCCCCTCTCTAGATTAATTTCAGCAAAAATAAGACTTTACCGAATTTAAAATTTGCTTGCAGCACGATATGACAAAATAGTAGAAGAAAAGAAAAGATTCGGGTTGAATCCTGAACGAGGCAGTAGTAAACCACTTGCTCTTAAACTCAATTTGCTCACCAAATTGCTCCATGCCTTCACGAACAATGAATTCCTAAGGTACAATGCCCAATCTCAATTGCTTTTCGAAAGCAACGAAAAGCAGTTCCTTGAACTTTTCGTAGCTAGAACCCTTGCAAGACTTGATAAAAAAATCCAGGAAAAACCATATGAGAAGGAAGAAATTTTTTATCGTGTGTCTGTCTCATAGGGGAAAAATGACCATCCTTATATAGATGTGGAGATTAACGCACCATGAAGAGTCTCATTACTCTTCCAATAAGGTGAAAGAAATGAAAAGCCAAAGGTTTAAAGATAATTAACCAAGGGAATAAGCGTGGGAAAATTTTGGAAAAAATCAAAAGACACTTTTTAGAATTTTCTTAATCTTTAACAAATTGTGAAAAAAAAAATATAATCATGCGTTCCCGGTAAGAAAACGCGTGAGCGGTATCCCCTAATCAATTGGGATAAAGTACCTCAAACTCGCCACTTTTAGCCAATTTATTATTCACACCTAGAATTAGTTTTCTTACTTGTTATATATGATCAAGAAGCTTGCGCAAAGCACTACGTAACGTATTCAAAAATTAAACTGAGTGGTGGAGTCTACAAAAATCTTAGCTCAAAGACGTCCACTTTAAAATTAAATTATCAACCTTTTAATTCAATTTTCACTTAAGCCAAGCCCAACCCAACCAATTCTCCAAAATGCATCCTTCTCCTGCAAAGCATCAAATTGGTTCTGTGTAATCTAATTTATTCATAGCTTCTTAATTTTGTGACCTTTTTTTTGAAGATCCAGATGTACTCTTGCATTTGTCCTTTCGAACTTTTATGTTTTCAATATTTCGATATCTTCTCCGCATATCTCAAAAATCAACAAATGATAGAAGGAAGCACAATATATAATCAACACAATATATTTGGCCTAATAATTTAGAACTGTTGAGATAATACTTAAAGAATGAGTTTTCTGTGCAAGAATTCAAAATGGACTAATTATGGAGAATTGTTGAGGGCGAATTTATATTTTTTTGGCAAAAATGGACCTAAATTGTTCAAAAAAAGATGTAAATTATACACTTTGGGACCAAAAATGATAAAGCAAAAATATAAAGAATTTATTTTTGAATGAGCCAAACTTACGGGACGTAAAATAAAATTTTCCCAATTTTATAATGTGAACAAATTTCACCGCAGACTTACTCCTTATATAATTGTAATGAACATATTTGGTAGTATCTGTTAGTAAAGTTGGCTCTTTTGTATGTAATATAAAGTATTTCTTCATAATAATAGTGAAAAATTATTTTTAATAAAGGGTATGTACAAATTACAGCTTTGTTCTTTGATTGTTTGAATTATAGAGTACAAAATATTTTGAGTTGTTTTTCACTAAATCTATTCTTTTATTAAAAAACAAAAAACCTAAAACCAAGAATTCACAAGTCGGAAAAATTAAAATTTGTCTTGGCGCATTTCGCTCCCGAGTTCGTTGGCCAGCGCGGCGCGTAAAATAATTTCCAAATTAATTTGAAAGGGTTTTATAATGTCTTGAACTCAGGATCTTTCGACCTAGGTAGTGGGGCTTTAACCACTTAAGCTATACCACTTTGTCAAAAACTTTTTTTCATACTACAGCCCTCCGCTCTACCAACTCAGCAAAGGTCGGATGTTCAAAAATACCACTTTTGAACATATTACCTTCTTTCTTTTTCATGTTTGCATTTCTCCAACTCTGCAAGTTTGTGAGGGTATATTCGGAAAATTATGTATATAGCATGTTATCTGCCCTATTATCCAACACAACAAATGAAAGATTTGTGTTAACGCAGTTACAAATGGTGCAATTAAAGCTAGCAAAAGATGAATACATTAAATTTACGCATCTAAATATTAACAAACCCAACGCATCTCAACCCATCAAGCAAACTAGCACATGTGGTTTTCCGGCGAGTTTATATTTTTTTTAGCAAAAAAAGACCTAAATTGTTCAAAATTGGATGTAAATTATACACTCTAGCTAGGACCAAAAATGATAAAGCAAAAACATAAAGAATTTATTTTGAAATGAGTCAAATTTACAGGACATAAAATATTTTTTTTCCAATTTTATACTGTGAACAAATTTCACCGCAGATTTTACTCCTTATATAATTGTAATCAATATAATCCCTCCGTCCCAGATTACTTAGCATAATTGACTTTTACATACGTTTTTGCGAGCAAGTTTTGTATTAATAATTAAAATGATAAAGTAACTTTTAAGGAGGGGTATGATAGATGAGGGGTTTATCTATCGTACCCCTCCTTAATAGTCACTTTATAACGTATTAGGACAAATCCATTGAGACTGACAAAGTTCTATAATAAAAAATCATATTTTAAGAATATAGTATTTTTAGCGTGTATGCGCAATAATTGAGAACAATTAGATTTTTCAGTTCGCATTTTCATATTTCGTTGGTGTTTCATTCTATATATTTGAATTTTGAATATGATGATACATTAGATATTTTTTAATTTTCAACGTGACATCCATTTATAAACCATGTGATCTCGTTCCAAATAAGGAAGTGCGTTGTACTGATATTTATTCATTAAGCAAATACTTTACTACATGGATCTCCTATGCATTTCATAGTGTATTTTTGAAACTTGCAACTTGTTGCACTGAATCTTACGACTCGGTATAATAAAATGGGCAACATGTGCTCGTAAAAGGTAATTGCACATTTCAGTGTAACAAGTAGCAAGACTCGGTGCAACAAATTGTAAAATTTTAAAATACCCGTTGCATACCAAGAGCCAGCCTACTTTACTGAACCTTTTTTCAATTTTTTAATAACTTTTTTTATCAATCTTTTTCGAATGTTGAGAACTTACTATATATAGTCAGTAATTAATTACAAGACAACCATCAAGTGACCATGATTCGTTGAATTGTTGGCGCTAGATTTACGATACAATTAACTCATATCTTGCCAAATAAAGAATTTGAAATATCTTCCCTCTTTGGTTATATTTATACCCCCGCCACTTGGCAATAGCGGCACAAATCAAAGCATGGCTTCCCTTCAATCTTCATGCGCCGCGCTTTGCACCACCCCGCGCCACCGCAGCCCCGCCTCTTCCAAGCCTTTCTCCGCCAAGCCCTCCTCCCTTCTCCCCCATGCAAGGCGGCGCCCCGCCTTCCACGTGTCATGCAACGGCGGCGCGGAAGGAAGGGTCGACCGTAGAAACATGCTCCTCGGCTTGGGAGGCCTCTACGGCGCTTCCAACCTCGTACCCGACCCGAAACCCGCATCCGCGAACCCGATCGAGGCTCCGGAGTTCACAAAATGCGGGGTGGCCATGACGTCATGTCGGGCGATGTTCTCGACGTCAACTGCTGCCCCCCGCTTTCGGACACCATCGTCGATTATAAGCTCCCTCCGGTTCACAAGATGCGGGTCCGACCGCCGGCCCACAAGGTGACTAAAGAGCACTTGGCCAAATTCGAGAAAGCAATAGCACTCATGAAGAAGCTTGATGTGGATGATCCAACGGATCCTCGTGGGTTCATGCAACAAGCGAACAATCATTGCGCTTACTGCAATGGGGCCCACGACCAGGTTGGGTACCCGAATCTCGATATCCAAGTTCATAATTCTTGGCTCTTCTTCCCGTTCCACAGGTGGTACTTGTACTTCTACGAAAGAATCATGGGGAAAATGATCGACGATCCAACCTTCACTCTACCCTTCTGGAACTGGGACAACCCTAAGGGGATGCAAATGCCCAAGATCTTTGACAACGAAAAGTCTCCGCTCTACAACTCAAATCGGAACCAGGCGAACCGTCCGCCAGCCATCATCGACCTAGGGATGACTGGAGAGACCGACAATCTCCAGAACGTCGTAAATAACCTCAGTCTCATGTATAGTGAAAATGTTCGTAGCGTGAACTCCACGCTAGCTAGACTTCGTGGGGAAAGCCTACCGGGCTGGAGACCAGCCCGGTGGGGAAGACGGCGCAGGATCCTCTGAACGAGGGTCCCACGTCGCGGCCCATGTCTGGGTGGGAGACCCCAGGAAAAAGTACTTGGAGGACATGGGGAACTTCTACTCCGCAGGAAGGGACATACTCTTCTACTGCCACCACGCGAATGTCGACAGAATGTGGACAATCTGGCGCGGTCTCCCCACAGATGTTCCCAAGGAAATCAAGGATCCGGATTTCCTGAACGCCTCATTCTTGTTCTACGACGAGAATAAGCAGCTCGTGAGCGTTATGGCCGGGGATTGCCTCGATCACAAGAGAATGGGGTTTGAGTACGAGAAGGTGGATATTCCGTGGCTGAACTACAAGCCATTGAAGAAGGTTGGGAGAGCGAAGATCCAGAAGATATCCAAGGGTGTCGAAACTCCGGATAAGCTGTTTCCTCTCAATCTGAAAAACATTACTAGGGTTTTGGTGCCTAAGCCCACGAAAGGGAAAGCGGACGAGGTTTTGGTTCTGGAGAATATTATTACGGACTCCACCAAGTTCATCAAGTTCGACGTGTACATCAACGACGAAGATGATAACCCGAAGGAGATGGATAAGGCCGAGTACGCGGGAACGTTCACCCAGGTGCCGCACAAGAGTAAGTCGAACCAAAGCAACGGCTCGATTAACTTGAAGTTGACGGACATATACGAAGACATTGATGTTGATGATGATGATAATGTTGTGGTAACACTCATACCGAGAGCCAACGGAGACGATGTTACTATTGGTGGTATCAAGATCATTTCGGCGCCGCCCAAATCTGCATGAGCAACTATTGGTGGATTTCATCTCCGCTTGACTATTGGCGTTATGGAACTTGTGTGTGTTGGTTTTACGATGGCAATTACTTTTGTGCCGAATGTTGAATTGTCTTCGTTTTCCTCGGTTGTGCGTTCTTAAATTATTTTATGCTAATTTGATTGGAGAGCTTTTTATATATTTTTTTATTTTCCAATGGCTTTGTGATTTGAGTATATTTTATATGTAGACATGAAATTGCACCAAGTACGTGTTCTCTGTTTTAAGAAAAAACCACGATCTTTAGATGATTTCATCATCGAAAATGAACAACAAATGAAAAGATTCAAGCTTATAAAGCCAAACTCAGTAAGGCCCAAAAGGTTAAGATCGAACAAGATATAAAGGCTAAAAGTAAACTACAAAGCTGAACTGGCCTAAAAGATATAGAAAAGGGAACTAGCCCATTTAGATCGAAGACCACGACCCAAGTAATTTTGCCCAAAGTTATAAGTCAAAAGGAGATCAAAAGCACAAAAGGGTGTCTACACTGCTTGTCAAGGGAAGGGGATGAACCACTTTATCAACCACTGTCAGCTTACAAATCCGAAGCAAAAAAAGGTTTGGTCGTTAATTTGGCACTCTACTATTTGGCACATAAAGATGTCGAACGGTTTTATTTTGTGTGGAGTTTGTGAAAAATCTAGTTAAAGATCTCTATTTCCTCAATTGAGGTTAACATTTTTAGTGGAATAATTAATATTTTTTTTAAAATATACATAAATTTTTATCGAGTAATTTTGAAATCCCACATTCAAATTTTTTTTTATCGAGTAATTTTGAAATCCCACATTCAAACCAGGCTTCTAAGTGATTAATCACATTGAAGCAGACACCCCATTCTCACCCCCAACTGGCTTCGATTTTCTATTCTTGGGAGAATGATCCCAACTTATTTTCTTGATTTTCCTATTAGAGGACTCGCCACACAGATCTTTATGCCCTTTAACAAGCCGGGATTAAAATGATACCCAAGAAAATACAACAGCCACTTCATAAAGTGCTTACAGAATTAGTTAAGAGCTGTTTCGTCCAATCATTTGGTTCCCAGTCCCGTGCAAAAGTAGCAACCGCTTGTTTTTGCACATCCACGGAGTCGTGTCTACTACGTCTGCGCATGTCTTCAGCAGGCAACTCTAGCATACCTCTTATTACATTCAGCCCAAATCTCCTTTTAAACTCTTTCTCATTGTCTATCACATGAACAAATCCCCTCTTCAATCCAAATTCAACGTGGAAGTATGGGAAATTCTTGGGGATTGAACCACGCAACCCCTTTTCACTAGTGTCGATGAGCTTCTTTGCGTTGTGCTGACTCCATTCATCTTCTGCTTCATCAATTGCCTGTAGTAGTTATTGTACATTTAGAAATTAAGTATTTCAATATCAAAAAAGATGTAATGTTATCACATTTAGGATACGTTTGGTTTGGAATTATAAAACTGGATTTGGGATTTCAAAATCTAAATCTGTTTCTACATTGGGATCTTAAAATCTGGTTTTCCTAACCAATAGAACAGCTTACCCTACATATACCTATAAGCCATGCAGATATCATTTTTTCTCTGTCATGCTCTCCCCAATAACCCATTAATTGCAAATATGATTTTCATATTCCCACTCTTCTTTTATTTCACTTTTCACGTATTTTCTCCTCACTTTTACAACTTTGAATAAAACACACTAATCATTACACAATCATTACAATTCCAATCAAAACAATAGAATAATACAGCACCACACACGTTTACACATATTTTACAAAAAGATAAATTATACCCTACTTGAATATCTCAAAACAAAAACACCCCATTTCCATTTATCAGGATTTTGAAATCCATTATGTTTGTTTTGGGTTTTTACAAACCAGGTTTTGGATTTACAAACCTAAATCTGTTTCTACTTTGGAATTTTGAAAAGCGTTTTTATAAAACCACCACTACAACATCCATAAACCTACAATCACACTTTTCAACTCAATCAATTCTCTCTCCTTACACTTTAATATATTTAAATCATAACTCACATCATCAAATCATTACAATCACACTCAACAACAATATAGTAGCATCATTCACTCTTACACATATCATTTAACATAAAGTTTACTCCCATCCTACTCAAAATCTCAGCCAAACACACACCTTAATATGTATTGGGATTTCAAAAATCTCCCTAGATTTTGAAAACCAGTTTTTCAAAAACCACTTAAAACCAAAACAAACCATGACCTTAAATTTTGAAATCCAGTTCTCAAAATCCACTATGCCCTAAATCAAACATACCCTTTTGGCTTTATATCCAGCTGGAATTTTCAATACTAATAAGGATCTCATTATTTCAGCGCCCTAATATAACTTCAAGGAGGTAGGTGCCTATGCTGCTGATTTTAATCAGCAAGTAATAAAAACAATGTCTCAGATCTGCAATTACTAAGAAAAAATCATGTAAAAGAGAATTCATAACAGAAGATCAGACCTTCTTGAAGTAAACAGGGGCCTGCCTTGCAATATCTCGGGGCAAGGGGACGCACTCAACCAAGCAGTGTCGTCGTTGTTGTGCCAACCCCATTACAGTCTCAATGAACACTACATCTTTTTCCTTCTTTCCAAACATCATTATCAAGCATTTCTTAAAGTTCCGAATCTCATCCCATACATTATCATCTACACTTCTCGTGGAAGGTTCATGCTGTAGAGGAAAAAAGAACACAGATTAGTTGAAAACAATCTATATAAATATATTCTATCGTAGAACATTAGTTAAGCAGCTAAAGGTAGAAAATGAATCAGCAAAAATACCAAAATATTACGGACATTAGTGGTGTTTGCAACAAGTCATACCAACCTTAATCACTTCTTTTACTTTTCAGTATCAATTTACAGTGTTTCATCTTTTATCAGATTAAATAAGTTGTCAAAAGTTATAATTTATATGCTGGAAATTATGAGTTTTCTTTAAATAAAATCAACTTTTTTTGCAAACACTGCCAACTTTTCTTTGATTTTTTATGCAGACACTGTCAGATTTTAGTATTTTACTAGGAATTCATTTCTCCATAATCATTAACTTTAATCACATTTAAAAGCATACTTTTTTGCAAACATCTACATAAAATCATGTACTAGAAGATTAATTGAAGTGGTAGCGAGACAAAAAAGAAGACGTAGCGAGACAAAAAAGAATCTACAGCTGAATTCAACTAAAACATTCCACAAAATACTAGGGAATCATTGTACGGCAAGGTAGTATTGGCAAAATCACACCTATATACTAATAGGGAGTTTAGTATGCTGACGTGTGATTTATGGTTAATTTAGCTTACGTGTCGGTCAATTGTTATTTGAATCTCATGTGTCATTATTATATTGAGTATGGAATTTTTTTAATGTTTTGAGATGCCACTTTTCTATTGGTTTGTGTTTAAGATAGGATATATATTATGTTTTTGTATAATAGTGAATCCAAGTAATGCAATCACATGAATTTGAAACTTGTACCCCATTATTACCAACTAGACAAATTTATACATTTTTACATATTTTGAATATCTATTTATTTAATATTTTTAATATTTTCTTATTTTTATGTTATAAGAAGAGAATCGTATTAACACCAACTAATGATTTAACTTTTATTATTAATAAATCTAATGATTTCAGCCTTTTTTTTAATCCTGAAATGCTAAATAATACTTACATAATTTTAAAATAAATTGTGTATATGATATTTTTGTACATGTACAATAAACTGGATATTTCTATTATATGATACTCCCTCCATCCCGGGATAACGTGCACCCCTATCCGGGCACAGAAACTAAGAAAACTTACTTTATTGGTAATATTTAAATCAATTATAATGATATTGTGAGTGTGTAAATTTTGAGTGTTTTGCCATTTTAGGAAATGTGCACGTTATTGCGGGATGGACCAAAAAGGAAATTGTGCACGTTATTGCGGGACGGAAGGAGTAAATAATTTATAAATTTAAAGTACTTGGAAAATAGAGTGTTAAAATATTTATTATATAATAATATATTTTTTTAATATGATGAACAAATTAATTAATATAAATGTAATGAAGTATAATGTTAAATTGACTTTCATGAACATTTCGCATGTTCTCATCTAGTATTCATCTAACTGAAAGAGAAGAAAACGACAAATAATGAACTCACCTGCAAAGTTGCAATGCTACAGTGACCTGGGACAACATGCTGCTGATGGGGTAGGGACAAATATGTAAAATTGGCAATGGCAATGATTAGATGCTTGGGTCTTGTTGAATTTTCGAAACAAAATTGGCAGCGTTCCTGCTGAGTCAAGAATCTGTTTGCTGAATTACTAATTTCAGATTTCTCGTGATTGCCCCCCCTTCTTTCTTTTGGATCTTTCTCCGAGGACCATCGTCATAGTCATATTCTTCATCAGCTTGATTGGCAAAGCTATACCGATTATTATGCGTGATTTTGTTAGCTAGATGCAAATCACCATTATCCTCTTTCTTCTTGTGTCTTTCAGAGACGTCATGCATAATGAACCTAATTGGAATGTCCCAAAGAATAACAGGCAGATCAACAGGACGATATCGTAAAATACTAGGAGTTGGGGGTAAGAAGGGAAAGAACCTGCTTGTGGTCCCATCGATTTGCCGTCTGCTGGATTCAGTACCAATGTTATGTCTTTCTTTAACATTCTCAGCTTGCTTCTGAATTAATAAGGGGGAACACAATATAAGATCCACAATTGATGCCATTGAGGTGATAGTGAGTCACTCTGTACAGTCACAATTTGCAAAAGCAGCATTCAGATTTCTCCAAAGACAAAGAAAGAAGCAAAATGTATATGCATCCATGATCATATATTGTTACAAATGAGAATAAACATTTGCATTTGTTAGAGAATTCTGGGAAAAACAGGTAAAATGAAGAAGGGAAAAGGTACATCTAGACCCATTAAGTATTACCTGAGGCTTAGGTTCAAGTAAGCCCTTAAAGAACTTTTTGGTACATCCACACCCCTCGCATATAATTCCAGGTCCAAGTAAACCCTTTAAAGTATTTTTTGGTGCATATTAACTCTTTATCTTTTAAAAACTGATCAAATAGACACTTCTATTCATCCAAAAAGTATAGTTTATGTCCAAGTATCATGCCAAAATAACAAAAAAGAAACGTAACGTAAATAGTACTCCCTCCGTCCCAAACTTAATAGTAAAGTACCCATTATTTTTGTCCCAAACTTAATGGTAAAGTTACTTACCCACTTTATCACATAAAATATTAATAAACAATTCTTTCTACCCCCAATTACCCATCACTTTATCATATAAAATACTAAACAATTCGTTCTACCCCACCACTTTATCACTATTCCACTAAATCTTTATGAACAGTCAAATTATCATTTAGTTTGGGACCGAGGGAGTAGATCATAATTTCATTTTTTTTAATGGAAACATATTAAAAATTCAAGAATCACATTCATTAATAAATAAAAACACTAAATTTTAAGAAAATTACTACTAAAACTAAATTTGGTTGGCTAACAAAAGAAATTTTACCCTTACTTTAGATTAATAAAAATGCCTTTTTATTTAGTTTTAAAAGGATAAAGGGCTAACTTGCACCAATAAAAAAAATTAAGGGCTTTGTTCAATTTGAAAAAATTTAAGGGCTAATTTGCACTAAAATATACACTAAGGGCCTACTTGAACCTGAGGTAATACTTGAGAGGTCTAGATGTACCTTATCCCAACAAAGAATTGCTGGAAATCTAATAATTTCATCAAAACTATTAACATATTGATAATAATTAAATCAACAAAGAATTTCTAAAACAGCATATGCAGAGAAAGAATCATATTCAACCTATTGCAGAGAGTACAAGTTATTACCATCAATTTTTCTGCTTCCTCGTGTTTTCCTTTCATACGAAGTTGCAAGGCCTTCGCAGCTAACTGATTCGCACTCATGGCAGGCTCCAATGCGCCAGGATCTTCTGTTTTTGCAAACTCGGCAGATTTAAGCTCTGGCCTTGCTTTCTCCTCCTTACTCTCAAATTGAGCCATGAAATTTCCATCATCAGAAAAATTATTCAAATTGGACAAAGCAGCAGAGACGAAAGCAGTGTCTTCAGCCGACAGTTTATTATTTCCCCATTTCCCCCAAGATAAAGAATCGTCAACTTTCGGAATTTTCATTTTAGGATTCCGTGGGGTAACATCGTTTATGCTTTTCTGACCAATATCCTTAAATAAATATAATATAAGTCAGTTTTAGAAGACCTTTATATTTTTCCACAAAAAAAGGAAATCAACGACCATTATTCTTCTAAACATAAAGTCAGTATGAAAATATATTTTTATATTTATTTTCCAGTTAAGAGTAAACAACGTCCTTTATGCTTCTCTTACCAATATCCTCAACAGTATGTTTGTTTATCGCTTGGAGTCGATTTCAAACCCAACAGGTGGATTTAATGAATAGTAAACAGTGTAATTAGATATTGTATTTGTTTGGGATGTAGATTTTGTAGGATTTGATAGGTTATGATTTTGAAAATAAAGGTAATAGATGATTGATTGTGTATTGGAAGTTTTGTGTAAAGTAAGAGAAAGAGTGTGCAAAGTAAAAAGGAGGAGAGTGTTGAGTTGGGTAGATTATAATAATAATTATTTAAAAAATGGGAGACGATTGATAGTATATTGGAGATTGTGTCTAAAAAAAGTAAAATAGGTATATTGTTGGTGTTGTTGGATAGACTTTTAGGGTATGCTTGTTTTGGGTTTTAAGTGACTTTTAAAAACCGGTTT
The DNA here is from genome assembly GCA_037126765.1 of Stenogyne calaminthoides. Classification (NCBI taxonomy): domain Eukaryota; kingdom Viridiplantae; phylum Streptophyta; class Magnoliopsida; order Lamiales; family Lamiaceae; genus Stenogyne; species Stenogyne calaminthoides. The sequence continues at coordinate 18,390,315 of JBBCBC010000032.1, forward strand.
TTGAAATCCAGGGATATTTGAAATCTGGCCGATTAAAATCCGTGTTTGTTTTTGGGTTTTGAGTAGGGTAGAATTTAACTTTATGTATTATTATATTATTTGTTGAGTGTGAGTGTACATGTAATCATTAATAAGTTTTATAGGTAATGTGTTGTGGTGTAGGATTAGGTTTTTGAAAACCAGATTTTAAAACCCAAATTACAATGAATTTTAAACTTCAAAATCAAAAACCAGTTTTTTAAAACCCAAAACAAACATACTTTTAGAGGATTTGAAATCCTATACCAAAATTCAGAGAAACAAATGTAGATATGGATTTGGAAATGTCATTAAGATCCTATACCAAAACCCAAAACAAACGTAGATATTAATTTGTTTCCAAACACTTTTAGTATCCAAATATGAAGGAGATTACGGATCTAGGCATACCATCTCTGCAGGAAGGTTAAGATCAAATGACTTGTAACTTGGCCAGAAACCAGTTGTTAGGACGGTTACAGTCAAGTCAATCCTGGATTTGCATTTGGAGTATTGTTGAGATATTCCTCAAAGCTAGCTTGATTTTCCCTGGCTAGGGTCAAATCGGTGACCTGGAATAAATAAAAAGGAAACAATTGAAATCATACCATATTGCTGACTTCAAAGTTTGAATAAGCATTGTGGAACTATTTAATTTTAAATGATCTTCAGAAAAGTAAATATTAACTAACCATCCCCTCAATTTTTGAGGTAAATTGACCACCACATTGCTGCTTCAATTTTGTAAAAATATTTCGCTCATGCTCATCGTTTGCACTTTTATCAAACAACAAGCGTCATGCAAGCTATTTCCTGTCAACGTGAAATCAAAAAGAGTAAGATAAAAAAAATCTCACTAAAACACAACCATCGAAACTACGGGATTTTGAAATACTGATAAATAGTAAGGTGTGTGTTTATTTTATTATGTCAAATCAATGTGTAAGGGTGGGTGATGATATATTTTATTATATTGTTGTCGAGTGTGATTAAAATCCAAACCTAAGAAGAAATAAAATATAATATTGAGATACTAGTTGGAATGGGATCAATTGGTTATTTGATTCAAGCTACTCGGGAATTGTGCTCATATATAAGCTTCACTGCTTCAAACAGAAAATATTGGTAGTGATAGCATCAGTCATCACAGCTACTCATATGATACTAAAACCAGCGAAATAGATAATTCTTTTAGCATTTAAGCAATCAAACTAACAAAAACTATTTTCGTAATTGAAAAATGATAAACAGAATAAAGAGTGCTTTGGTGGCTACACATGAATAACACATCTTAATAAGATACCTACACTAATCCAACAGCAATCATGGAAATCTCACAGTCAATAAATATAGCACAAATCAAAACTTGAAATAATAAGGGCATCTTAGCTAATGAGCTTGGATAAAGGCATGATCTGAAACATTATCATGCCAATTTGTGTATCCATACTTTGATATGATTGGTACTTACACAAGGCCAACAGTTAGTACAACATAGATTTAGATGGTATAGTCCATCTATCCTGACAGTATCATATCCAGCAAACATGCCCTCATAGTATGATGCCATTAAATTTCAAATAACAATGATTAAAATCTAAGTTCAACAACTCAATAATCAGGAGCATACACTTGTAACGCTCAAGATATATCAACAAACAAGGAGCTACAGAAAATTCACTTATAGTTCTACAGAAAGAACGCTGAAACCTCCCCAAAGAAAAAAAATGATTAAAAATAAAGGCCATTAAACAATCTCCCCCAAGAACCCCAAAGCCATAACAAGTTAAAACCCTAAATAAATATAAACAAAAACACGAAACCAAACCAATCCTGAAATTTGATTCAAAATCAAATTGAAACTGAAACAAAAAACCCACCCGCCTCAATTCCGGAATCAAATAGAACACACCCAATCCAACACCAATCGCACAAAACAATAGCACACATATTGAACCGACACAGAAAACTCGACAGGATAGAGAAAATACCTGAAGAGCTCAGAGGAGAGAGAATTTGGTGAGATGTGAGAAATCCCTCTCGATTTTTTTTTCTCAGCCTTTTTATTTTTTTTCTCCTTTTATGCACCTTATATATATTTGAATTTTGAAACGCTCAAGCTGAGTGTTTAAAGGTTGTTACTAGAGAGAAACATTATGTTTATTTCACCCAAAATCTTGGGCTTACAAGACGGGTTCTGGGCTGAAGACGCGAAACGAAAAGAAAAGGCCCAAACGGCTGAACTAATTCAACGACTAGTTTAGTACACATGTGCGAAACGTGGCGATCGTTTTATTCGGAACTAATACCATTCAAACAAGCAACTGTAACGGGCCTTATCAAACCCGAAACCTTTTCTAGCTTCTCTCCATGAACCATAATGGGCCTCACCATCAGTACTTCAGAAGGGTGAAATGTTGGAGCCCCAAAAAGGTCAGTAGACGTAGTTCTGCATGATGGACACTAAAGGCAATTGGAGGGACAGTTACATCAGCATTGACAACAGTTACACCAGAGTTGAGATCAGAATTGTTTCCAGAATCGGAAAGCATTGCAGTGATAATATTTGTCTTGTGATTGTTTGGTCAGGGTACAATGCAATGGAAAATATGAAATAGGAAACACAAACCGAGTCAAGGAAATAAAAAAAATCCCGCAAGACAAATACGTCCTGACTAATGCTCACATCATATACGTAATGTCTCAAAGGTAAAACGGGTTTGTCTTTGCATCAGTAGCACCACTGAGTATAAAGCTCTCGCGAACGGAGTTAGAGCAGAACGAACTCTAAGAATGAATGCAGAAAATGTTTTTGAAAATTCTATATGCTGAAGGTTCTCTGTGTATGCAGAAAGTGATTTTCGAAGTCTATGTAATGTCCTATTAATACACGAATTAACACCCATACATCGTGGAGAAAAGAGTGAAGTGATCATGAAGTTAGTTGGAGGTTTTGACCGCACGATCTCAGGTAACTCCCTGGCTTGGGGGTTACGAACGTTCAGGTTCAAAAAATCTTACGAATAAGCACCGATCAATTCAAATGGTCCATCAAAGTCCAACTGTCAAGACCAAGGTCCATGGGTTAGGGTCCTCATGCACATTAATTAATTGAATAGCTTGAACTACTCCCATATATATGCACAAAACTTCTCTTACATTTTTTTCAACGTGGGACAAGTGGGAAAACTATACTTATTTTTTCTCCAATCCACTAATATTCCTTTCACTAGAGGTTGTGACGTCTCATCTTCGCGTATTAATTTCCCACCCACCAAAATTCGATTTGGAGATTTTAAATATATCATGATCATATACTGCGCGAGTAGAACGATCATATCACGATTAATTTTCAAAAAAAATCAAAATTTTATCCTCCAAATTTTTGGTCAAACATGAATATTTAAAATATCTCATAACAAATATTTTGAATATTTTCTTCCATGTTCTTATCCTCACCAGGCTTCATGCTCGTGCCGCAAAAAAATAGGAACTAATTTTTGGTGTTCTTTATTATTTGGGAAAGTTACCCGTACACAATCCCCCAAAATTTTACCCATAACTGCATCCCAAAATTTTTATTACTATTACGTACAAAAGAACACATATAATCTCCTTTATACCCTCGGCTACCATTTCAACTTAATTAGTCATTTATTAATTTATTTAACAAAAGAAAATACGCTACCTTCAGCTGCTACACCTCGAACTCGACGGCGACGGCGGCACGTCAAATCAGAGAGGAGAGCAGGTATAGTACATCCTCCTTTTCATCAGGCTAATTCAAATTTTGAATTTCCATTTTGTTAATTACTGTTAGTGGTTTCATTTGTATTTTTCATAATTCACCAAATTCCTCTTTTCAATTTTTATCACCCCACATTGATGTTAATTTGATTTTTCCGGTACGGCCGTGAAAGGGGTTGGTGGGTTGGGTGAGGTCTTTGCTTTTGTGCATTTTTAAACTGGTTTCCGAGGGCCGATTTTGCGGGTTTTTGGGGTTCGATTTTGCGGGTTTTTAGGGTTTTTGACGTGCTTAAAAAATTTCGATATATCTTTTTGTGGGGGTAAACTAATTTAATGTCGATTGATATAATACTCAGCGTTTCGCACATGGGAGAATGCATGTTGATATCTTTGAAAGGAATGTCAAGCTAAAACGATCTTGCACTTCAGACTGTTGGTAAGTGGCCCCATTTAAATCTTTGCAATCTTCAATGTAGATTTGATGTTGGTACTGTAACAAATTGTTTTTTGGAGTCTGGGAATGATTTCATGAATTTGATATCATTGTGTCAGATCACATCTCAAAAAATAGTGATTGTTAAACTGAAAAACAGTGATTGCTCAAACGTTGATAAATCTCCCAATTTGCACAGTAGGCCTAACGGTGTTAATTTGCACAGTAGGCATAACAACGGTATGCCTCCTTAACTTCTTAGCATCGTCACTGCTATACTCTGATGTCGAAGCATCTAGCACGTCCTTGTACGTAACACTATCACCTGCATGCAATTTCACAATAATGCATCACCTTAGAATTCTTACTCTTTATATGCACTATTAGTTCACCATAATGCATCAACTAAGTTATCAAATGTACATACCATCAGAATGGGAATCTGAACATGTGGATCCTCCATCCAAATAAGATTCATCCTCTAGAAATAACCACATTTGCACACGTTCCACCACAGACAAAACATCGTGCAATAAAACCAATAAAAAAAAATCGTGAATTTCAAGTCATGGATTTGATAAAGCACACAAATAAATCTAAAAATTGTCTTATTTGTTAATAAAACTCATAAAACAGCTACCACAGAACGTATACGAACTAGACAACGTGTTGATCCCGATATCCAATTGCTTACCTTCAAATTTCAAATTCAGTTATAGTTATACAATAACATATTTATGCACACAAAAGTTACAGTGTACACAGAAATTCTAGTCAGAGTGCAAATTACTTATGCAATAACATATTTATGCACAAACAAAGACCCAAATATTTATGCACAAACACAGTAGGAAAGCAATTTTTTTTTTTTTTGCACTAACAAAACCAAAACTTGAACAGACGTTATCAGTCAACCAAAAAAAATGCACAATCACATATATATTTTGCACAATACTCAAGCTAATAGTTACAGTGTACACAGAAATTCTAGTCACAGTCTATTGTTTGTTTCATGTAACTTTTTTTGCACGGATAATACAAAAACATGAATATAAATCTACTTTTAATAATCTAAACAGATCTTTCTACCTTTTCTATAACTTCTTCTACCTTTGCTTTGCTTCTTCCTGCTCGATGAAGCTTCATATAAAAAAAAATGCTTTCAGATAACAGTAAAAAAGTTGGCAAAACGAATACAGAAAGTGGGGATTGAAAATCTCAAACACCTTTTACTGGCTGTTTCTTTTTATTATTCTTGGAGATAATAACCTTGGTCTTCCCACCGCTCAAACGTTTACTGCGGCGTTCTCCAACCATATGTCTTTGCCAAAAATGTGTCTGCCAAAATATGCAACAAAAAAAAAAAAAAAAAAAAAAGATGAAAATAAGCCCCAAAAAACATCAAACCGGAAAAAAAAAACAGAAAACTCCTTTGGCCGGAGATGAAAGTACATCGGAATTCAACTTACGAGCAAAAAAACTTCAGTCGCTATGCAGAAAAATCCAGTTCCTTTTTTTTTTTTTTTCCGAATCGAAGGAAGCTTTTTCTCTCTGCTGTGGGGTGGTTGAAACTTTGGGGGAAAGAAGAAATGAATTTTCGAATTGAATGTGCTGAAAGGTTTTCTTCTGATTTTGGTTTTGGTAGCATGGGGAAGGTAAACCGAGTGTCAAATCAACATTGGGAAGGTAAAAGGTTTTCAGCCTTATTTTCATTTTTGCCGGTTATAATAGAATGGGTTTAGTAAGATTAGTTTTGGGTTTTTACACTAGTTTTTTACACTAGATTTTGTACTTAAGAGTGATCCCCCCTATTAATTTGTTTGCATCTTGTCAAAGTAATACATTTTCTCTTACAAAGAAATACTTTTCAAGATTTTTTATCATACTCCAGTGTTGGTAATTTGGAGCTCGAATCCACAATATTTTCAGAGGTATTTACTCTTGATTAATATAAACTATTAACAAGCTTAACAAGGGCGTTAAACTTTGTTCTTTTTTTTTAGGATTAAATTTTTTGTAGCCCAATAATTTTGGATCATTTTAAAATTGGTCCTATATATACCAGATTATGATATTGTCCCTATATGTTTTCACTTTTTTCGATATTAGTCCTCAAAATCGGTCAACACGGTTGGTCTACCGATAAATGTCTACGTGAATTCTCCTTTATTTTTTGGCCCGCTACGTGTGTACTTTCTATTTTCATTATATTTTTATTTTTAATCAATAATCTGAAATGGGTTCCGGGTTGGGTGGGTTTCTGGGTTGGTTCGGGTCGAATCAACCGGGTCGGGTTTAGGCAATTTTTTTTTTTTTGTTTGTTAATCCTGCTCTCCATCCCCTTCGTCTTCCTCCTTCGCCGCCTCTACCACCTGCCCAAATCTGGTGAATTGCTTCAAATCGGGCTGCTGCCACACGATTATGTCTTTCCCCTAAGATGCGCTGAGGATGAATTCGCCGGATAGGGCTATGCAGGAGACCGACCCGATGTGGGCCGACAGGACCGCCAAGAGAGAGACAGATAAAGTGAGCTGACCTCCTTCACATCCCCACCAAAGAGAACCAAAATTCCAGATACCAAATTCAGTGAATGCGAAGCCCTAGGGCTCGGAAAATCCCCATCGCCATCTGCTAACAATCTATGGCAAAGCACAGAGTCCAACTCGAAAACCTGCTGGTACACGTTCCTCCACGGAGTTCGTCGCACATAATTGGAGCCCTTGAGAGCATCGAAGGGCGTTTGGCCCCAATCCCTCTGGCATATCGATTCCCAGAGCGAATCTGAAGACGCTAGAGACTTCGATTTCTTACAATTCATGGCGAAAGAGAGAACGGATTCAATCGGCAAGAGAAGCAGGATTTAATAGAGATGGTCTTGAGGTATTCTCGTCACTGGCGATGATCAATTGCTGTTGCTCTCCGCCATGGGACAAATCCTCTGTTTTCTTGTGCTGTTGCTATCGTTGTATTATTTTCTAGCCTCTTTTTCACTGCTCATGGTTTTGGTTTTTTACTGATGGTCCTGTGTGTTGTTTTGGAGATGATGGCCATGGATGAAGAATGAAGGCGAAGGAAGGAAGATGATGGAGATGGAGAGGAGGATTAATTAAATATATAAATAAATAAAAAAAACCTTGGTCTAAACTCAACCCGTTTGATTCGACCCGAACAAATTCAGAAACCGACCCAATCCGGAACCCATTTCAAATTATTGATTAAAAAAATATAATAAAAATAGGAAATACACACATGGCAGGCCAAAAATAAAGGAGAATGAAAAATTAAATGTCACGTAAGCATTTTACCGGTTGACCAACCGGATTGACCAATTTTGAGGACTAATATCGAAAAAGGTGGAAACATATAGGGGCAATATCATAATCTGATATATACAGGACCAATTTCGAAACAACTCAAAAGTTATTGTACTACAAAAAATTTAATCTTTTTTTCTTACCCATAAAACTTCAATCGAATTTTAAATAGTAATTAACGATTAGGGTTTTTAGTCATGTTTCAATTTTGTTTGCAAACTAATATTTTCGACTCGTTTCATATAGTTTGCCCAATTTACAAAATTATTTCTACAACACATAAGATAAATCATAGTAGTATTTAGATATACATATTTTTAAATAGATCGTGTGTAGATATTTCCTAGTAAATCAAAGACAAAAACTTGTATAGACCTGGTTCATGCTATGAACTCGGTTATTTAAATATCACTGTTACATATAAAAACTCTCACTGTTATGTATAAAAACTATCACTGTTATTAACAAATACAATCACTGTTTAGAAAATGCTTTATATTTTTAAACGGTGAAAGTTTTTGTGCATAATAGTGATAGTTTTTATACATAACAGTGATAGAGTTCATGTGTGAACCTAATTCACATGAGTGTTACTATAAATCAAAATACAAGGCTGATTCGTAGTTTCGACACTTAAAACTAAAAAGTTCATAAATTTTAAATTAATGATCAAAATTTAATGAGTAAGTTCAAGATTTAGAGCCTATTTGACATAGCTTATAAGCTCTATCAAATAATTTATAAATTGTTTAAGAATTTATAAGCTTTTTATGTTTGTTTGACAAAAGTCACAAAATAAGATGTTTAGTATAAGAAATTAAAAAAAAAAAAAAAAAAAACTCTTTATGGATCATAAGCTCAAAAAAACAAAAAATTGGGATATCCCAACTTATTTTACAAAAATTATATAAAGCTATATTCTATCTCAACGCATTTCGGCCCAAACCCAGTCCAAATTAAACCCAACTCATCTCGTTTTTTGCGAAAAAAATAAATTATTTTAGGAAAAAAATTTATTAAAAAAAATTAATTTAAAAAAAAATTTGTTAAAAAATAAATAAACTATATTATATAATTAAAAAAATATTTTTTTTAAAAATTATTAAAGAACTTATAAGTTTTATTAGCCAAACACTTTAACAACTTTACTTAAAAATTACATCTTATAAGATGTTAGAACTTATAAGCTGTTTAAAATAAGTTTAGTCAGACGGGCCCTTATTATAATTTAGAACTATATTTTTAAATTGAGTAGGTCTTGTGTGAAAATTTTCATTTGTGAAGAATAAAAAAACTCGCGAATTATAGCCTTGAAAGAGGAGAGCGAACGAAATCAATATTCACTACAAAAAAGGGGGTGTTTTACGACGGATTTAACGACAGTTTTAACCGTCGCACCAAGGATTTGCGACGGTTTTAGCTACCGTTTATCATCCGTCTGGAAAATGAGGGTCGTTAACATTTAACGATGGTTTTCCCAATCCGTCGCTAGGTAGCGACGGCTTATTTCCGTCGCACAAAATATCGACGGCTATATTCCGTCGCAACATAGCGATGGGTTTGTCGACGGTTATGTGGGCCTGGGCACGGGTCCAAAAATTTGTCACTACGTCGTCACTAAACCGTTGAAATATTATCGACGGTTATGACGTCATAATACCGTCATTAACAGCGAAGCCTGTCCGTCGGTATTTGCGATGAAAATATTCGTCGACATTTGCGATGGTTATTACCGTCGGTATTAGCGATGGTGAAAGGCGTCGCTAACGCCATCGCTATATCCGTCGCTATATCGTGATTTTTTTTTTAAAAAAATGGCTCACTATGGTTTGAACCCGGGCCCGGGGGCGCCCGGGTGGGCACCGAACCACCCGAGCCACGAACCATCTCGAATCCAACCACCAAGCATCTCATATATAAGTTACCAAGCCTCCCAATTAAATTGAGTATTTATTCGCTCCCATGGGGGACCGAATACGGGACCTTGGGCGCCCAAGCGAGGATCAATTCCGCTCGGGCACTTGCTCTTTCGCGTTTACTTAATGAATTTAATTCTATATGTCCTAAAATTTATTTATTTTTTCTAATTTTTTTTAAAATTCTTTATTTCAATTATCTTATTTAATAATTCAATTACATTTTAATATAATAATTTATATTTTTTTTATAAATTATAATTAAATTAAAATATATTAAAATTGTATTTTTTTAACTTATTTTTAATAAAATTAATTCTATATGTCCTAAAATTTGTTTTTTCTAATTTTTTTAAATTCTTTATTTCAATTATCTTATTTAATAATTCAATTACACTTTAATATAATAATTCATATTTTTTATTTATATATTTTAATTAAATTAAAATATATTAAAATTGTATTTTTTTAAACTTATTTTAATAAAATTAATTCTATATTAATTAATTTACAATTCATTTTTTTTAATTTTTTTTAAATTATTTATTTCAATTATCTTATTTAATGATTCAATTACATTTTATTATATTAATTTATATTTTTATTTATAAATTTAAAAGAAATTGTATTTTTTTAATTTTTTATTTCAATTATTTTATTTAATTATAGTTTTTATATTGGATAATTAGCAAAAAATAAATTATGTTAAACAATTTCAAATAACTTGTAATATGCAAATACATGAAAATATTACAAATGAAAGACAATATAATTATTATTCGTCATCCTCATCGTTGCCCCCATCTGTATTATCATCATCATCCTTCTCCTCGTCCTCATCCTCCTCTTCCTCACCATCTTCATTCTCATTCACATTCTCATCTTCATCATGATCGTCATCCTCCCCGCCGCTGTCAATCTCTATCAAATCTGGATTTGCAGCGGTTAAGTCTACGAAAAGATTGAAATCTCCTGTATGCAATTCAGTTTGAGCATCAACTTGTTCCGTTTGGAACGGAGTGTCGTCAACCACAACAGTTGAATCCGATTTAGGAACTTCCATTAGTGATCTCGCCTTTACTTTGCAAACGGTCATCCATTCATTATTTGCTCTCGAACCTGGATACATGCAGTAGTACACTTGGGATACCTGAGCAGCAAACACAAATGGATCATACCCCGAATATTTTTTCTTCTATGAACATCGACCAGTTTGTATTCGGGATGAATCCTTGTTCCTGAAGCTGGTGGATCATACCAATCACACTTGAACAACACAACAGTCTTCTCAGGGAACCCCTTATATCCTACTTCAACGACTTCTTGTAGGTGTCCGAAGTAGTCTTGGCTTTCTCCATTGAACATTGCACTGTTAATACAAACTCAACTGTTTGTAGTATATCTGGTCGAGTCATACTCCACCGTATGGAATTTGTAACCATTTACATAGTATCCTAGGTACGTGTTGACCAGACGTAATGGTCCTCTACTGAGATCCCGCATAAATGGGTTCTCAATGTGTTGATTATAACCCTGTGACGGTTTTAGGTTAAATATATAATTGTAAACATATAACATGAATTCACTAATAAACGGTGGTTAGATAAGACTCACATAGTTTTGGAACCACTCTGCAAAACCACGAGTAATATATTCACCTACTTGTGCATCTGTGATGTTTGGATGTATTAGTATAGATCCTTATTGAAAGTAATATATTATTAATCATATATTATATAATTATAATAAATATGTTATAATTAATTAAAAGTGTAAATGATACGCATATGAAATACTTACTGAATGTACGGTTGGACTTCATCACAATTGAATAACACATACTTATGTGCAGCTTCAACCTCTTGTCAGTTTAACCAGGGTCGTTCAATACTTTTTTCCCAAACATCGACCTGGAAACTTAAACACGGACAAGTTACCCTCAATATCATCAGCAACATTGTTTGTGCCTCTACCGTCGTAATTACGAGGCTCGTTTCTCAATCTTGTTCTAACATGATCCACGAAATAGTAAGAACAAAATGTTGTAACCTCCTCACACAAGTAGGCATTAACAATTGATGCTTCAACTTTTGCCTTTTATTTAGCATTGAGCTTCAAGTTATGGAGATACCTATAGATATATAATAAAAAATTTGATAAGAGCTAAACATAAATATATATATTTGTATAAATAGATTGTTCAGTGAAGGTTTACCTCTCAAATGGATACATCCACCTGTATTGCACTAGACCAACAATTTTGGCTTCATATGTTAAGTGCATCGGTAAGTGCTCCATCGAATCAAAGAAGCTGAGAGGGAAAATGCGCTCCAATTTGCATAAAATAACTGGAATGTCTTTCTCCAAACGGACCATGTCGTCCCACGTAATCATTGTAGATGTTAAATGTTTGAAGAATAGACTCACTTCAGTTACAGCCCTACAGATACTGTTCGGTAGGAATTCCCGGAATGCGAGGGGCAACAATCGTTGCATAAACACGTGACAATCGTGACTTTTCATACTAGATACCTTCCCGTTTGATGTGTTTACACAACGACTCAAATTGGAAACATAGTCATCTGAAAATCTCAGCTTTCCAATCCAATTACACAAAGCCACTTTCTATTTCTTATTAAGTGTGTAATTGGCTTGGGGATATCTTCATGTACCCTCATCCCTCTTCAAGTGATCACGTTTGCATATCTCGTTCAACTCATCATGCGACTTTGCAGTGTCTTTTGTCTTGCCCTCTGTGTTCATGATTGTGTGGAACAAGTTATCGAACACATTCTTTTCGATGTGCATCACATCTAAGTTGTGCCGAATCAAAAGTGAGCTCCAGTAGGGCAAATCCCAGAAAATGCCCTTCTTCTTCTAACCACCCGGTACCATTTTATTATGCTCCTTGTTAGTGTTAGTGTCCTAGAGACAATCTATTGTAGGGACATAATACTCGATGATATTCAGTTTTATTTAATATTATAGTTCACTTAATATTAATGTATGGCAATACACTTGTTTGAATATTATGTTTGATTGTTTGCATTTATTCATACAAGTGTTCCCATGAGTCATTGCTGTCATTGAGGTTGTGAGAACTCAGATGACTTAAGCATGATTCTCAAAATAGCCCGATCAAGGATCATCAAGAATGGGATATTGATGATGCAATGGAGATTAGTGTGCGATCTGCATCATACTCTTAGAGAGTGTAGTAAGATCTCACTTACTACGAGATACTAGGTATCTCATGATGGATGCACAAATACCTTAGAGGGTATTGGTATACCCATCTGAGAAACCGTTTGATGTATTTCCACTATATGTGTCCACGGGTGTCTCGGTTAGTGGGAGCGATGCGATACTCCTTTGACTTGAGGTCAATACACAAGACATGTGTGCAGTGATGAACTTTGACCATGACCGACGCTTGCACCCGTCTATGAGTAGATATGGCTTGGATTGGGTTCATCACGAAGTGCATGTGCGTGGTAGTTGAGCCAAGAATAGGATTCATTCCTCAAAGTGGATTTAGAGAGAATACTCATCTTCTCGTCATAATTGGGTCTAAGTCATCGGCCGATGCACGTCAACTTAGACTTTGTGGCTAAGTGTGACATATACTCATCTTCTCGTCATAATTGGATCTAAGTCATCGGCCGATGCACGTCAACTGAGACTTTGTGGCTAAGTGTGACATACATGAACAATTAGTGATTAGAGACAATATGATTAAGTTATTTGAATAGACACTTAATCATGTTCAAGACTTAATCGAGTATTCGCGAATGAAAGAAGGATATCGTAATAGCCCATGTTTCAGTTATAGGTAGTTGCACATTTTCTCGCAACGTACCTCATATATTGAGAATGTCTGATTTATTGTCTAGGGTTCAATTAAGACCATTAGTTTGACTAATTGCTCGATATATGAGGGCCTATGGGTCACACAACAAGTAACGGTTATTTACTAATTATAGTTGGTTGATTAAATATTATATTGGATATTAATATTTAATTTATGGAGAATATAATAATAATTATATTTAGAATTAATTATTATTATTATTACTATTTAATTAAATTTGATTTAATTAAATAAGAATTCTCAATAATAATATATGAAATATTATTATTATGAGATTTGATATACATGGAATCAAATCCATAGAGATTTGATATACATGAAATTAAATCCGTAGAGATTTTATATGTGGGAAATAAATTTAAGAGATTTATTTTATTAGGATTTTCCTAATAAAGCTTAGCTTAATATTTAAACTGGATCTCTCCTATATATATGAGCTCTTGAGAATTCATAATACGTGAGTGTTGGGGAATTAATTGTCCGGATCTATTCGGGATGAATATTTAAATATAAATTTAATTCTAATAATTATTACTAGCATGCGAAATTGCTACGTGTTTACGTGAACTAACCTCTCGGAGTGACAACTGTTGAGAAGATGGATCTCGTTCACACGAACACACCAAAAGATCTTCTCAAGTATTCCCTTATCCTTGTTCAACAATCCGGTGGAAGGAACTCGCGAACAATTTAACAAAAAGGAAAAATAAAATTATGTTGCACCACCTTTGTGGATTTCTAATTTTTCCAACACATGGAATTGCACTAGGGATGAAAAATTCATCCCCTATTTATAATACAAGGGGTGGCCGATTTTTGCCCTAGGAATAAGATGGGAAAATCTTTTTCTTGCTCTCCAAGAAATCTTGAATATATTCAATATATTCTTTTCTCCATATTTAAAATATTCCACAAAAATCCCAACTCCCTATATTAAGGGAATTTCGAAAATATAACATTAAATAGGGAAGAAATAGGATCTTTGACTTTCCTTGAATTTATGGGATAATCTTGTATTCCAAGAATACATATTCCATAAAATCTTTCCAAGAAAATCAAGAAAATCTTTTCTCTTTGTTCCTTCAATGTTTTTCGAAAATTATGAAAAAATTAGCAACAATAATTTATTTTATTTTAAACACCTTTTTCAGTTATTGGACATTATGTTTGGGCTACTTGAGGGGCCTTTAGGAGAATTAAGATTGGACCTTCTAATGGACTTTGAATATCTAATATTGAGCCACAATATTATTCAAGTCCATAAATATTAATTAATCCCACTACATAATTAATATTGCACTATCCATCTTAACCCATATTACTGTTAATATGGCTCCCGGTTATTATTTCCCGTGTTTAATATTATCCAGCCCATTAATTAATTCAAGCCACTGAAATAATTTTTCATTAATTAATATCTTTTGTCGTTGGTCAAGGAACGGTTCAACATTATTATCCATACCGGAAACTAATTCCACTTGCAAGATTTGGTATGATAAATCTTATGAACCTCCCAAGGGGGAAAATCGAACAAACGTCTAATTCTTCCTAATTCAGTGCTGAAGAATTTATCCTCCCGTAGGTCCTATTCAGTGCATCAGTCATGCACTAGTGTAATCTCTTGGTCAAGACAAGCCAATCTGAGCCTTACACTTCAACCTTTCACGATGGATTGGTCATTTCCATCTAGGTCGTGAACAACGTACTTTTAGTTACAAGGGACTGTTAATTTAATTTTCTGTGATCTGGTATCACTAAATTAACTACAATGTAACACGTTCTATTTATTGAACAGTTATGCAGTAAATATATGTAACATTCAATGATATTTAAAGCATCAATGATAAATAATTTATTTCAGTAAATAAGACAGAAATTCAGTTTGGTTATACAAAGTAAAAGCATACTTTCCAGTATAACCCCAATAATCTCCCACTTATACTCAAAGTCTGCTTTTAAGTATACTACAACATATCTCGTGTAGTTCCTAATGCGTGACATCTAATGTCACCTACACGAACCTAATAATATCTCCCACTTATACTCAAAGCAGATTGGCAACGGTCTTGACACCCATTCCTTCCACATGTCTCTCGAATGTGTTCTGAGGCAGACCCTTTGTGAATGGATCTGCTAGGTTGTCTTCTGACGCGTTCTTTGCCACCTCTATATCTCCTCTCTTAACGATTTCTAGTATAAGATGGTATTTCCTTTCAATGTGTTTGCTGGCCTTGTGGGCTCTTGGTTCCCTTGAATTTGCAACTGCTCCGGCATTATCACAGTAAACAGTAATTGTGCTGGGCAAATTCGGAACTACATCCAAGTCCACTAGGAAGTTCTTGAGCCAAACCGCTTCTTTCCTTGCCTCGCAAGCAGCTACGTATTCGGCTTCCATGGTAGAATCGGCGATGCATTTCTGCTTAACGCTTCTCCATGTCATGACTCCTCCCCCCATGCAAAACACACTATCAGAGGTAAATTTTCTGGAATCTAAGTCTGATTGGAAATCTGAGTCCGTGTAACCGATGGGGATTAAACTATCTGACTGATAAACTAACATTCTATCCCGAGTTCTTTTCAGATACTTCAGAATGTTCTTAACAGCCATCCAATGCTCTGTTCCCGGATTACTTTGATATCTCGCTACCATGCCAACGACAAAGCAGATATCCGGTCTCGTGCACAGCATTGTATACATAAGGCTTCCGACAGCCGAAGCATAAGGAATGTCTTTCATGTCATCTATCTCCTTTTGTGTCTTAGGGAACATTTCCTTGGATAGATGGATTCCATGTATGAAAGGTACGAAGCCTTTCTTTGAATCCTGCATGCTGAATCACTTCAAGACAGTGTCTATATATGAAGCTTGCGATAAGCCTATCATCATTTTCTTGCGATCTCGAGTGATCTTGATCCCAAGGATGTGCTCGGCTTCCCCTAAGCCCTTCATATCAAACTATTTTGAAAGCCATGCCCTTACGTCTGACAACACCTTTACATCGTCCCCGATGAACAGAATGTCGTCTACGTATAGTACCAAGAATACCAATGCAGTTCCGACACGCTTCTTGTACACACAAATTTTGTACTCGTTTTGATCAAACCCATAAGACTTTATTACTTGATCAAAACATTGGTTCCAAGCTCTGGATGCTTGTTTGAGTCCATAAATGGACTTCTTGAGCTTACAAACTAGGTGTTCTTGGCCTTTTTCAATGAAGCCTTGGGGTTGTTGCATATAGATTTCCTCTTCAAGACTTCCGTTAAGGAAAGTCGTCTGGACATCCATTTGCCAGATTTCAAGGTCGAGATGCGCAGCAATCGACAAGAGAATTCGGATGGACTTGAGCATTGCTACAGGTGAAAAGGTTTCCTCATAGTCGATCCCTTCTTTCTGAGTATAACCTTTCGCCACAAGCCTTGCCTTGAAGGTTTCCACCTCCCTGTCCGGTCCTCCTTTCCTCTTGTATACCCACTTGAAACCAATGGGTTTGACCCCATTAAATGGTTCGACTAGCCCCCACACTCTGTTATGATCCATAGAACCCATTTCGGCTTCCATTGCTGTTTGCCAAGAAACCGCATCCTTGTCTTGGATTGCCTCGTCGTATGTCCATGGGTCTGATTCATCTTGACTGGGGACTAAGTCCGAGGACTCTCCTACCCCCATGAATCTCTCGGGTTGTCTTACAACCCTCCCACTACGACGAGGTTCCGGTTGTGTAAGTGTGTCGTTTGGTATGTCATCTTGTACAGTTGGCACTGAGGTTAGCCCCTCTTAGCTCATTTAAGGTAATCTCACTTCTGGGCTTTCTTTCGTTCATATAGTCTTCTTCCAAAAATCTAAAGTGAGTGCTTATTACCACCTTTTGATCTTCGGGACCATATAACATACACCCTTTTGTTCCCTCGGGGTATCCTATAAACAACCTTAATTCTGATCGAGGATCCAATTTTCCGGCTTCCTTGTCCAACACATAGGCCGGACACCCCCAAATTCTCATGTGTCTCAGACTGGGCTTGCGCCCCGTCCACAATTCTTTGGGAGTTTTGGGAACCGATTTGGATGGCACCAAGTTTAGAATATAATTCGTTGTTTCCAAGGCATGACCCCAGAACGACTTGGGTAGATCCGCATAACTCATCATTGATCTAACCATTTCTAAAAGAGTTATGTTTCTTCGCTCTGCAACCCCGTTTTGTTGAGGGGTTCCGGGTGCAGTTAGCTGGGATACAATCCCTTCATCTGACAAGTAGTTCAAAAACTCAACGCTGAGGTACTCACCTCCACGATCAGATCGTAGAGACTTGATACGTTTTTCCCTATGATTCTCTGCTTGAGCCTTAAATTCTTTGAATTTGTCAAAGATCTCAGATTTATGCTTCATAAGGAAAATATTGTCGTACCTTGAGTAATCACCAATAAAGGTGACAAAATACTCATAACCTCCTCTTGCTTTGATTGACATTATACCACATACGTCTGTGTGAACGATTTATAACACTTCTTTGGCTGGCTCTATTCCCCTTGGCTCCGAATGCCCTCTTGGTCATTTTACCTTTCAAAACATGATTCGCAAGTTGGGATTGGTTCAACCCGGAGAGACTCCAATGAACCATCTTCTACCAACCTTTGAATCCTTTTTGGATTAATATAGCCTTCATCGTTCGTCTCGAAAAGCTCCCACTCGTCCGCAACATGTTCTTTAAAACGTCCTCTGTCTAGGTCCGAAACGACGTCCGACATTGGGTAGCTCACGGTCCGGAACACGTATCCGCGTGCGCGCCTAGGGGTGAGCAGAATATGGTAAAAACCAAAAAACCGAAAAACCGAACCGAACCGAAATATAAATTTGGTTCGGTTAAATCGGTGTTCGGTTCGGGATCGGTTTTCAATTTTAAAAATATTGGTGTTCGGTTTTTTCGATAAAAAAACCGAACCGAACCGATTTTACTTAATATATATATACCTCCCAAGTCCCACCTAACCCTAAAGTCTTAAACCTAATCAGATTTCATTCAGCCGCAACCCGCAGCAGCCGCTTTCAGCTTTCTCCATTCCATTTCCATCCGCCGCTTTCACCGCCCACCGCCCCACCGCATCGCGCCAAGCCAGCCACAGGCTCACAGCCGAGTCCGACCCACCGCGCGGCGCACGCAAGACGCAATCCCTCCAGTCCATTGCGCGGTCCCGAACCTCCGTGAGTTACTTCCTGAAGATTATCAGCTTCAGACCAAGTTTAGCCAGGTCCAATTCTTGTTATCCCCTTTTCTTTCTTCGGTTTTGTTGATATTTGAGCCGATTGAATTTCACAGATCTATTTATTTTGGTGATTGTGTGTTGTTTTGATGATTTGCGTCATTCGATTTTCGTTTATATGGGGTTTTAGACTGAGTTCGGATTGCACTGTAGTGGAGTGTTTGGGCTTTGTTTTTTTTTTTTTTTTTTTGTTATGTTAGTAGTAATAATGATGTATGATCTCTGAATCTTGGTCTGCTGGTGGTTTTTTTCCATGTATGACCATGGGAGATTTGGCTTCTGGTGGTTTTAATCCAACGTTTGATTTTCTAATCTGTATTTGTTTCCTTGGTTTTAATCTGTATTTGTTTGGCTTCTGGTGGGATGAAAATGAAACCTTGAATCTTAGCTTCCAGTTCTAATCTGTATCTTAGCTTCCAGTTCTAATCTGAATCTTAGCTTCCAGTTCTAATATTAGAGGTTGTGATGTTTTTTCTTTGTGTCTTTTATCTTGGTCCATATATGAATTAGATGCAAAATGAAATACATAATTATAATTAAAGATCCAAAAATATATTACTATATACTAAAACTTAGTATACATTAACTAGTAGGCCGTGATGATGGTTGGTTATGATTCTATTAGATAAGTTGTTGAAAACTTGAAATCATATAAATAATGAATGAGAAGGGTGCTAATTTATGAGAATAAAGAATTTGATTGGCTATATACGAGTACCAAAGGACATATGGAGGTTATTCAACTACCAACATACTAATATAAAAATCCATGGTTGCTTAGAAAAATGAGTTTTATTTTTACTGATAGGAAATGGAAATGGGATGAAAATGAAACCTTGAATCTTAGCCTCCAGTTCCCTCTCCATTACTTGTTCTGCGTTAATCTGTTCAAGAAATGGCAGAAGAACTTTTATTATGTATTTAGCATACTGAATCTTTTGACCTTCATTAATTTTGAGTTTTGACTTCTCCTCAATCTGCTCACGATCCTACACACATACATTGCATTTGATGCATGAGAAACTAATAAAAATCTATTGAAGCGGCCAAAGCACACAAAGTGAGTTCGAAAACAAACTTTAACGAGAACTTCCATGCGTAAACATGATGTGCAATTGCGATTCGGTCTACAAACAGACAAGCCTTGGATATAATCTCTAGAGAAATATATCATTTTATGTTTTAAATGTTAAACAAATGTTGCATACTCTAAGTTCAGTTTGTTTCATGTATGTAGATGTCAAGCTCTAATACACTAACTCAAGAAGGAGGTGTGGGCAGCAATGCGATTGAAGAAGAAGAAAATGAACAATTGGAAGAAGAAGAAGCATCTGAATTCCTTTCTGAAAATCCAGTGAATTCTCAATCAACAGTGGATAATAAAGTGAAGAGAAAACCGATGAAACCAAGGTCAAAGGTGTGGCCACACTTCAAGAAAATCAAGAATGCAGAAGGTGTTGAGGATACTGCTATGTGCATCCACTGTAAGTTGATACTTCGATGTGATCCTAAAAAAAATGGTACTTCATCACTAAATGGCCACTATAGAAAATGCATGGAAAACCCACTTAATCAAGAATTGAAACAAGGATTATTGAATTTGGAGTCTGATCTTGATGGTAGTTGTGTTATTGTTAGTACTTGGAAATTTGATCAGGATGAGATTAGGGCAGCACTTGCACGCATGATAATTGTTGATGAACTACCATTTAAGTGTGTGGAGGGTGAAGGGTTTAGGGATTTTGTGAATAGAGCATGTCCTAGGTTTCAAATTCCTTCTAGATGGACGGTGGCAAGGGATTGTTATCAATTGTATCTTAATGAAAGGTCAAAATTGAAGTCTTTTATGAAGATAAACCTGTGAAAAGAGTGTGTATTACTATCGATACTTGGACTTCTTTACAAAGAATTAACTACATGTGCATTACTGCTCATTTCATTGATAATAGGTGGAATTTACATAAGAAGATAATCAATTTTGTACCCGTTTCTAGTCATAGAGGTGACTACCTTGGTAAAGCACTTGAAAATTGTCTTCTTGATTGGGGATTGAAAAATGTGTTCACTATAACCGTAGATAATGCAAGTTCTAATGATGGGGCTATAAAGCATATGCAAAAGAAAATTTTGAATTGGGGAACTGGTGTTGGGAGTTGTAAATACTTGCATATGAGATGTATTGCACATGTAGTTAATTTAGTAGTACAAGATGGCTTAAAAGATATTGATGATTCAGTGAAACGTATGAGGGATGCAGTTAGGTACATTAGGAATTCCCCTGCTAGAATAACAAGATTTAAAGAGTGAGTGGATTTGGAAGGAATAGAAAGTAAAAATTCATTGTGTTTAGATGTTCCTACTAGGTGGAATTCAACCTACACCATGCTTAGTACAGCTGAAAAGTTTGAAAGGGCATTTGAGAAGTATGATGAAATAGATACAAGTTATAGGACTGATTTGGGGGAGGAAAAAGTTCCATTTGTTGCTGATTGGACTTGTATTCGTAAGTATGCTGATTTATTGAAGCATTTTCATAAGTTGACTGTGCGCATTTCGGGTTCATTTTATGTCACATCTAACACATTTTTAAGTGAGATTAGCGATTTGTGCTGCATTTTGAATGATTGGAAGGGTAGTACGGATAGGGATACTAAAAATTTGGGTGAGTCTATGAAAAAGAAATTTGATAAATATTGGGGAGATGCGGAAAAAATGAATAAAATCATCTTTTGGGCTAATGTTTTTGATCCACGTGATAAATTAGGCTATTTGGAGTATTCATTGAGCGAAATGTATGGGGGGGAAAAAGGTGGCACCATCTTTCAATCTGTGAGGAATGAGCTTTTTGAGGTGTTTAGGGA
The DNA here is from genome assembly GCA_037126765.1 of Stenogyne calaminthoides. Lineage (NCBI taxonomy): Eukaryota > Viridiplantae > Streptophyta > Magnoliopsida > Lamiales > Lamiaceae > Stenogyne > Stenogyne calaminthoides. The sequence continues at coordinate 18,411,735 of JBBCBC010000032.1, forward strand.
GTATGAGAATAAGTATCAACCAGTGAGTGAAGTGAATGATAGTGGCAACAAGTCACGTTCTAATGGTGTGTCCCATTGTGAAATAGATGGTGATGATGAGTCGTTGTCTAAAGCTAGATATATAAGAAAGCGAAGAATGGAGAGTGGGATAGATGGAAGCAAGCAAAACGAACTAGAAGTCTACTTGAGTGAAGCTATGTTAGGGGAAATTGGATGTGTTAAAGTGGTGGAGTGTGAACTCTAAGCAGATTTCGAGTTCTTTCAAGAATGGCTCGTGATATTTTAGTCGTTCCAATTTCAACCGTTGCAGACGGAGTTGCATTTTTATGAAGGTGGTAGGATGTTAGATGTATTTAGGAGTTCTTTAACTCCTAAAACTGCTTCAAGCTTTGGTGTGTGGGCAAGATTGGCTTCGAAATTCACGAAGTTCTATATGTGTCGAAGAACAACTTGAGGAACTTGAGAATTTTGAGAATGGTAATTAAGCTTATGTGACTAATTTATCTTTTCTTGATGTTTTAATTTTCTTGATTATTTTATTTAGTAACAGATTATTTTCTAATTTTTTTTCAGATTTGCCAAATGTTGGAACCAAGAAAGAAATTTGGAGCAAACAACATCAAATACCAACACGTAGATTTGGAGGAGATAGAGGCGGGCTGTATCATCACGTACTTGCTGTTTTTAGACAGATTTGCAGTTTTTAGACTTACATTTGCATTGTTATGGATTGTAATTCAGTCTTGCATTGTTATTTGGGTTATATTTTGTAGCTTTTGGACATATTTGCAGCTTTTGGGTTATATTTTGCATTGTTATGGACTGTAACTCAGCCATAAATTAGGTTATTTGGAGTCCTTTTGTGTTATGCATTTCTGGAATGTATTGTTATGGTTATGGACTTGAATTTCTGAATTTCAGACTTGAATTGTTATGGTTATGGAGTATGGACAACATACTTGATTTATGTATTGTTAAAATTGAATTTCTGAATTTCAGACTTGATTTATGCTTCATAAGGAAAATATAGCCGTACCTTGAGTAATCATCAATAAAGGTGATGAAATACTCATAACCTTCTCTTACTTTGATTGATATTGGACCACATACGTCTGTGTGAACGATTTCTAACACTTCTTTGGCTCTATGCCCCTTGGCTCCGAATGCCCTCTTGGCCATTTTACCTTCCAAACATGATTCGCAAGTTGGGATTGGTTCAACCCGGAAAGACTCCAATGAACCATCTTCTACCAACCATTGAATCCTTTTTTGGATTAATATGTCCCAAACTGAGATGCCATAGAAGTGTCTCGTTCACGTCTGATGAACATTTTCTTTTATCGAAACAGTTGATGTGTTATAGGATGCATTTCGTGAGTGGTGTGCACAGTTAATTGTATAGAGATTATTCGACAACGTTCCGTGACAGATAAATTTATCATAAAGAGAAATGGTAACAACTTTGTCAAAATTAACCGAATATCCATCAAGGTAAAGTTTAGAAATTGAAATTAAATTATATTTAAAACTAGGAACGTAAAGAACATCTCTTAAAATTAAAACTCTGTAGGTGCACTTCTCCCACTGCTTCAGCTGCCACTCTCGTAGAATCGCCCAGTGTGATGAGGATCTCACTCCCACTAAGTTGTCGGGTCCGCTTGAACCCCTGTGAAGTGAAACAAACATGATCAGTGGATCCCGTATCCACCACCCATAAATGGGAGGCATACGCCGCTAAACAAGTTTCAACAACTAGTGCTTGAGAATTACTTTTCTTTCCCTTTTGGGTTTGGAACAGTCTGACCTCCAATGTCCTTTTTCACCGCAGTTGAAGCACTTCCCCTTAGCTGGTTTACTCATTCCTCCACCTCCCTTCACCTTATCTTTGCCCTTGGCAACACTTGAGTTCACTTGCTTGTGGCTTTTATCCTTTTTCTTGTTCTTACCACCCTTTGGCCTAGAAGAAGAAGAAGGTCCATTTGCCACCAAGGCTTGGCTCTTTTGCCCCAATATCGCCTCTGCCGAGACTAAAGCTTGCAACAGGTCATGCATCAAGAACTTCTGATTGTTCATTTGGTAGTTCAGCCTGAGCTGTTCAAAACTTTTCGGTAGAGAGTGGAGCACGAAATCAGTTTGGGTCTCGATGTCGTATTCAACGCCAAACACCTCAAGCTTGTTAAGGTGAGCCATCATCTAGATAACGTGCTCCCTTACGGGCGTTCCCTCCACCATTTTCATAGAGAGCAAGTCCCTCATGGTGATCTGACGAGCCACACGGTTCTGATGTTGAAACATCGCTTTAAGACTAGTCATGATGTCTGCAGTGGTCTCAACGTTTTGGTGTTGGTGTTGCAACACACCTGACATTGAAGCCAAGATGGTACACTTTGTCATTTCGTTGGAACGCTCCCAGTCAACATACTCTTTCTTAACCGCTTTAGTTGACTCATCATTTGGCTTTTCTGGTTTATGCGTAGTGAGAACCCAGTTATGGCTTTGTGCAGTGAGGACAATAGTAAGTTTACGACTCCAATCAACGAAGTTTTTACCAGTAAGCAAATTGTCTTTAGGTATATTGAACAGTGGATTAAAAGGTTGCGACATGCTGAACTGACATAAATAACAATTTGTATAAGCACAAACATATCACAAGGTTCGATCACATGTATCATATTAAAATCTCAAAAAAAAATATGAACATGCATCAGCCAACATCTCAAAAAAGTTTAAATAAGCCACGTGGGGTGGGTCATTATTTAAACACATTCAAGCAGGTTATAAACAAGAAAATAGTTACAAACCTTTAATATCCAGATTAATAGTTGGCTCACACTTGACCAATATAAAATTGACAGGGACTTCGGGGAAGTATATGCATATCAATTTTATACCTAAGTAATAACCATGATTAAATACATAATTATTATTTTGTTTTGAACGAGCCTCGTGGGGAGGATCATCGTCGCCACTAATAATAACCCACAATCATCCTTTCGGAATTTATTCATGTGAAATCTATCTTTTGGCCGTCCCGTGGGGAGAATTTCTCCAAAAGAATCCACAAATAAATAAATCATGGAGGTCAAAATTAATTCAATTTTATTATCCGGAATAAAATTGTCAATTAATTATTTAAACATACTTAGTAATTTTCGAAGGTGAGATTTTTCAAAACATTTTCCCATGCATCGCATATTTAAACACAATTTAAATAAGCATAAAATAATGCAAAACATCAAAACAAAAAATTATACACATTGGGCACATATATCCAATTGTCACGGTTAATTTCTATCATGTCTTGATCTTGAGAAATCGTCTTCATAGCCTTCATCATTAGTCTCGAAAAGCTCCCACTCGTCCGCAACATGTTCTTTAAAACGTCCTCCGTCTAATGGACCTTCTAATGGACTTTGAATATCTAATATTGAGCCACAATATTATTCAAGCCCATAAATATTAATTAATCCCACTACATAATTAATATTGCACTATCCATCTTAACCCATATTACTGTTAATATGGCTCCCGGTTATTATTTCCCGTGTTTAAGATTATCTTGTCCATTAATTAATTCAAGCCACTGAAATAGCTTTCCATTAATTAATATCTTTTGTCATTGGTCAAGGAACGATTCAACATTATTATCCATACCGGAAACTAATTCCACTTGCAAGATTTGGTATGATAAATCTTATGAACCTCCCAAGGGGGCAAATCGAACAAGCGTACTTGCACACGATTCTTCAGATAAATCTTAGCAATCGTGATGTGACCAATAATATTGCCCAAGATATAAAGTATTGAATCTCATTGATTCTCTACCCGTCATAAGTCAAAGCAATAATTACTAACCACACACGATCTTATTTAAGGGACGAAGATTAAGAAATAACGAACCACTGAGGTCTAATTCTTCCTAATTCAAATCTTTCAAGAATTTATCCTCCTCAGAGGTCCTATTCAAAGGCATCATCATGCATTAGTGTAATCTCTTGATCAAGACAAGCCAATCTGAGCCTTACACTTCAACCTTTCACGATGGATTGTTCATTTCCATCTAGGTCGTGAACAACGTACTTTTAGTTACAAGGGACTGTTCATTTAATCTTCTGTGATTTGGTATCACTAAATTAACTACAATGTAACACGTACTATTTATTGAACATTTATGCAGTAAATATATGTAACATTCAATGATATTTAAAGCATCAGTGATAAATAATTTATTTCAGTAAATAAGACAGAAATTCAGTTTGGTTATACAAAGTAAAAACATATTTTCCAGTATAACCCCAACAATAACTTGGTAAGAGTATCAAGACTCTTCGATCAGATCAAGGAGGTGAATACCTTAGCCATGAATTCATTGATTACTTGAAGTTACATGGAATCCAGTCAAAATGGACTCCTCCCGAAACACCTCAGATGAACGGTGTGTCTGAAAGAAGAAACCTAACCCTGTTAGATATGGTAAGGTCCATGATGAGTTTTTCCTCTCTTCCGACATTCTTATGGGGATAAAGAACCTCGATTTACATTTTGAATAGGATTCCATCTAGATCGGTTGAGCATACCCCATATGAACTATGGTGTGGCAAGAAGCCAAATTTTACACATATCAAACATGGGGTTGCCCCGTGATTGTGAAAATGATGCTTACCGACAAGTTGGAATCCAAAGGTGAAAAAGGTTATTTTGTGGGATATCCTAAGGAAACTAAATGATATTACTTCTATCTACCTGAGAAATAATTAGTGATTGTTTCTAGGCAGACCAAGTTCCTCGAAGAAAACTATGTCTTTAAGGAACAAAAAAAAGAAGAACTTGAAGAAATTGAAGAAATTCAAGAACCATAAATTAACAAAGAGACTGACATCTTGTCAAAGAAACATGACAAGGAATCAGTGGGAGTATTCAACAACTTTCACGGTGGGAGTCTTTCACTAGGTGATCGTCTTTCAGCTAGTGGGAGCGTAATTGGAGTATGTTTGCCAGTACAAGAACCTCCAAGTGGGCTGAATGAGAATAACATAGTTCAAACTCCCGCCCAAGAGGCTGTTGGGGAATTATTTGCACGAATTTATTCGGGATGAATATTTAAATACAAATTTAATTCTAACAATTATTACTAGCATGAATTAATCCTATATTAATTCAAATAATAATTCAACAACAAATCATGCATACAAGTTTGTCACATAAATCCTACGGATGCGGAATTGCTAAGAGTTTACGTGAACTAACCTCTCGGAGTGACAACCGTTGAGAAGATGGATCCCGTTCACACGAACACACCAAAATACCTTCTCAAGTATTCCCTCGTCCTTGTCCAACAATCCGGTGGTAGGATGCTCGAGAACAATTAACAAAAGGAAAAATAAAATTATGTTGCACCACCTTTGTGGATTTCTAATTTTTCCAACACATGGAATTGCATTGGGGGTGAAAAATTCCTCGGGGTAATTACTCGCAGGTACAAACTTTTGAGAAAACTTACTGGCAGGTACAAATGAGATTGCATATACAGTCAAAATTGCATTTGAAAGTGCAATTGTACATACATATATGCAACCATTTTGTACCTGCTAGTAATTTTTAAAAAAATTTGTACCTATTAGTAATTTTCCCAAATTCCTCCCCTATTTATAATACAAGGGGGGGACGAAAATTTTAGGGTTTTAGGTGATTGAGAAATTTCCTTGCTTCTTCTCCAAGAAACAATCTTGAATATATCCAATATATTCTATTTCCCAAAATATCTCCCAAATAAAATCTCATCCTCCTTATGTTATGGAATTTTCGAAAATATCATTATATATAGCAAAGTGGGAGATTTCTTGAATTTAATGAGATAATCTTGTATTCCAAGAATACTTATCCTCGTTCCATAACAAAATTTAAAGAAAATCTTGCTCCCTCTTTTATTCATAATTATCGAAAAAATTAGAAAAATTAGGCAACAATAGTTTATTTTATTTTAAACACCTTTTTCAGTTATTGGACTTTATGTTTGAGTTACTTGAGGGGCCTTTAGGAGAATTAAGATTGGACATTCCAATGGACTTTGAATTTCCAATATTTAGCCATAATATTATTCAAGCCCATAAATATTAATTAATCCACTACATAATTAATATTGCACTATCCATCTTAACCCATATTACTGTTAATATGGCTCCCGGTTATTATTTCCCGCGTTTAAGATTATCCAGTCCATTAATTAATTTAGGTCACTGAAATAGCTTCATATTAATTAACATATTTTTCCTTGGTCAAGGAACGACTCAACGTTATTATCCATACCGGATTCCACTTGCAAGATTTGATATAATAAAACTTCTGAGCCTCCCAAGGGGACAAATCAAACAAGACGTACTTGCACACATTTCACCATATTAAATCTTAGCAATCGTCGTGTAACCAATAACATTGCCCAAGGTACAAGGTATTGAATCTCGCTGATCCTCTTCCCATCATAAGTCAAAGCAATGGCTATTGATTCCACATGATCCTATTTAACGGACGGAGATTAAGAAATAATGAACCACTGAGGTCTAATTCTTCTATATTCAGTACTAAAGAATGTGTCCTCCTGTAGGTCTTGTTCAGTGCATCATAATGCACTAGTGCAATCTCTTGGTCAAGACAAGCTAATCTGAGCCTTGTACTTCAACCTTTCACGATGGTTTGTTCATTTCCATCTGGGTCGTGAATTATGTACTTTTAGTTATAAGGGACTGTTGATATAATCTTCTGTGATCTGATATCACTAAATTAACTACAATGTAACATGTACTATTTATTGAACAGTTATGCAGTAAATATATGTAACATTCAATGATATTTAAAGCATCAGTGATAAATAATTTATTTCAGTAAATAAGACAGAAATTCAGTCTGGTTATACAAAGTAAAAGCATACTTTCCAGTATAACCCCAACAGAGGGATCTGAAAGTGTAGCTCTTGAGGACTCTCCGGACATTGATGAAATCGATGCACCACAAAATTTTCACGATCAGAATGTACAGCTTGCACAACCACAGCTTCGTAAGTTAACAGAAATCGTAATCCGCCCATTAGATATGGTTAACTCTTGGAGGAACTCGATAATATGGACATACCGGATAAGGACGATCCTAATACTTATTCTGAAGCAATATCAGATATTGATTCAGGGAAGTGGCATGAAGCCATGAAATCCGAGATGGACTCGATGTACACCAATCAAGTCTGGGACTTGGTTGAGTTGTCTGAAAGGGTTAGACCCATATGTTGCGATTGGACCTTCAAGCGCAAGACCAATGCAAATGGCAAAGTACAAACCTACAAAGCTATGTTGGTGGCGAAGGGTTATAGTCAACGCGAAGACATTGACTATGATGAGACCTTCTCACCAGTTGCAAAGATCAAGTCCATTCTAATTTTACTTGTAATAGCAGCACACTATGATTATGAGATTTGACTGATGGACGTCAAAACAGCTTTCCTCAATGACAACATTGATAAAAATATTTATGACTCAACCGGAAGGTTTTATATCTAAGCCGAATTCTAATCTAGTATGCAAGCTAAAGAGATCCATCTATGGATTGAAGCAAGCTTCTAGGAGTTGGAATATCCGATTTGATGAAGCTATCAAGTCCTTTTGACTTCATCAGAAATTCGGAAGATCCTTATGTTTATTGTAAATGCAGCGGGAAGAATATTATTTTCATAATCGGGTATGTCGATGACATATTGATTTTGGAAAACAATATCCCGTTAATGCAGTCCGTTAAAAATTTATTGTTAAAGACCTTCATGGTGAAGGGTCTTGGTGAAGCCTGCTAAATCCTAGGGATTAAGATCCACAAGGATAGATCCAAGAGGATGTTGGGGCTGTCACAGTCCACCTATGTAGACAAGGTGTTGAAGCGTTTTGCGATGGAGAACTCTAAGAGAAGATCTCTATAGGCAAATCATGGGATAAAGCTATCAAAGAAGCATTGTTCTTCTATTGAAGCTGATATCAAGCACATGAAAGATATCCCATATGCAGATGCAATTGGGTCAATCATGTATGCCATGACTTGCACTAGGCCGAACGTGGCCTACGCTATCAACATCATTGGTAGATACCAACATAATCCGGGTGAGTCTCACTGAATTGCTGTCAAGACCATTCTGAAGTATCTTAGACGAACTAAAGAATGTTTCCTTGTCTATGGTGGACAGTCAGAACTAGTAGTGACTAGTTAAGCTGACACAAGTTTCCAATCCGACTGTGATGATTACAAATCACAGTCAGGTTACATTTCACTCTCAATAATGAGGCGGTCAGTTGGAATAGTTCCAAGCAAAACAACCGCAGATTCAACAACCGAAGTTGAGTACATTATTGTATCAAAAGCCTCAAGGAGGCTGTCTGGATTTTATAATTCTTAAGAGAACTAGGGGTAGTTCCGAGTGCCAGTTGTCTAATAAAATTATATTAAGACAACGTTGGTGTGAATGCGCAAGCAAAGGATCGAGATCAACAAACAGAAACAAGCATGTACATAGTCTTATCATTTGATCTGAGAGATCATAAGGATAGGAGAAATGGAATTAAAATGTATTCCCACATATTTATTTTGGAGGATCATTTCACCAAAACACTGAGTGTTCATGTACGCACTAGACATTTGATGGTCTATGAGTTAGACATGTAGGTGATTGACTTTAGTCCAAGTGGAAGATTATTAGTGTTAGTGTCCTAGAGACAATCTATTGTACGGACATAATACTCGATGGTATTCAGTTTGATTTAATATTATAGTTCACTTAATATTAATGTATGGCAATACACTTGTTTGAATATTATGTTTGATTGTTTGCATTTATTCATACAAGTGTTCCCATGAGTCATTGCTGTCATTGAGGTTGTGAGAACTCAGATGACTTAAGCATGATTCTCAAATAACCCCGATCAAGTATCATCAAGAATGGGATATTTATGATGCAATGGAGATTGGTGTGCGATCTGCATCATACTCTTAGAGAGTGTAGTAAGATCTCACTTACTACGAGATACTAGGTATCTCATGATGGATGCACAAATACCTTAGAGGGTATTGGTATACCCATTCGAGAAACCGTTTGATATATTTTCACTATATGTGTCTACGGGTGTCTCGGTTAGTGGGAGAGATGTGATACTCCTTTGACTTGAGATCAATACGCACGAAATGTGTAGAGTGATGAACTTTGACCATGACCGAGCCTTGCGCCCGTCTATGGGTAGATATTGCTTGGATTGGGTTCATCACGAAGTGCATGTGCGTGGTAGTTGAGCCAAGAATAGGGTTCATTCCTCAAAGTGGATTTAGAGAGAATACTCATCTTCTAGTCATAATTGGATCTAAGTCATCGGCCGATGCACGTCAACTTAGACTTTGTGGCAAAGTGTGACATACATGATCAATTATTGATTAGAGACAATATGATTAAGTTATTTGAATAGACACTTCATCATGTTCAAGACTTAATCGAGTATTCTCAAATGAAAGAAGGAAATCGTAATAGCCCATGTTTCAGTTACAAGTAATTGCACATTTTCTCGCAACGTACCTCATATATTGAGAATGTCTGATTTATTGTCTAGGGTTCAATTAAGATCGTTAGTTTAACTAATTGCTCGATATATGAGGGCCTATGGGTCACACAACAAGTAACAGTTATTTACTAATTATAGTTGGTTCATTAAATATTATATTGAATATTAATATTTAATTTATGGAGAATATAATAATAATTATATTTAGAATTAATTATTATTACTATTTAATTAAATTTAATTTAATTAAATAAGAATTCCCAATAATAATATATGGAATATTATTATTATGAGATTTGATATACATGGAATCAAATCCGTAGAGATTTGATATACATGGAATTAAATCCGTAGAGATTTTATATGTGGGAAATAAATCTAAGAGATTTAATTTTTTAGGATTTTCCTAATAAAGGTTAGTTTAAGATTTAAGTTGGACCTCTCCTATATATATGAGCTCTTGGGAATTCATAGTATGTGAGTTCATATTTTCTCCATAAAATCTCTAAGTTAGAATTTTCCTAGCAAATTCATCTCGGGGATTCAATGCTTGCAGATCTGTGCAAATTAGTAAACGACTGTTACGTGGATACCATAGTTGAGGAATCCGTATATGAATTACTGTAAGAATTCTGTTTACGTTTACTCGTATTTGATTATGCAATTAATTGTTCGTTGTTGGTAATATGTTTATTTTCGCTGCACATGTATTACGTGTTTACGTGCCTCTAAATTCCAACACTCCTCACAATATATGATCACAACATTCATTTAACATAAACTATCTACACAATATATATCAACATCAAATACAAAACAAACTTATCAATTGTATACATTACACTATATATATATATATATATATATTTACAAATGGTAGAAATGTGAAAACGTAAGGTAAAATCATTCTATATCTACACAATATGCACTTCAAAAATAATTTTCGCCTATATCTACACAAAATTTGATGTTGGTTTTGGAAAAAAATGGAGTTGGTTCGACTGTTTTCTGTAAAATGAAGCTGCTGGTTTTTTTGTTGTTGTGTTTAGCGATGGATACAACGACGGTTACATAAAACTGTCGCTATTATAAACAGATTCAGCGACGGAAATTACCGTCGTAGTTAGCGACGGAATTCAAATTTCCGTCGTTAATTCCGTCGCCAAAACCGTCGCTAAAAACATAACTTTAAAAAAAAAAACAGAAATTAAAATTGTTCAATCATTCATTAAAAAAAACAGATATTAAAATTGTTCAATTACACATAAAAATAATAACATAAACTAAAATTGTTCAGGCATACTTATTAAACACGAAATTATAAATTGTTCATAACATAATTAAAATAAACATTGACCCTAGAACGGATCTGCTCACCATACAACCACAATTGACTCTCATACTTGGTGTCAAGTTCTTCTGATAGGTTCACCCCTTCTTCCCTCCACTGCGTACGCCACCTGTGCATCATGTCATGGTAACGCCGTCCAGCAACCTTACAAAATGCCTTGTAAACTTCATTGGTCTCGAGATCGGGACTCCATGTAGTTTGTTTCTATATTTCGAATATAATAAGATAATTAAATTAATTGTAATCAATATATATTGAAATAAAATATTAAGTTAAGTAAATTTTATACCGTAAACTCCTCGAAATACAATTGACGTTGGTCAGTTGGCACATATTTCCAACTGTAAGCGTTGGCAGCAATTCCCACCCCCATGATGACGTTTTTGGCTATAATGAAAGCCTCGTGACCAGGTACAATACTAACACATTAAAAAATAAATACATAATTAATAATTAATATTAAATTAATTAATTATATAATTTAAAAAAAAACAACACTTACTCTACATTGATGATATTGATAGCAAACGAGAAATAGGCGCCCGGGATGAAGCTTGGACGTTATTACCAGCATCCATCTAATTTAAATAAAATATAAAATTTATATATTAATTAATTAATATAAAATACAATTAAATATAAATAAATAAACAAAAAAAACATTAAAATATTACAGTGATATCGAAGAATACAGATGAAATTGTCTCATTTGTGTTGTTTTCTTATTTGATTGATGAGACAAATGGGCAAGCAGTGGTGGTATTTATAGAATTGGATTTAGCGACGGATTTTTTAAATTCGGCGCTAAAACCGTCGATAAAGCTTCCCCAATTAATGACAGCGGCTCCCAACGGGCGTATCTCTTCTTTTTCTGCACTATTTAGCAACAGATTTTAAATATCCATCGCTAAAGGCGTAGCTAGAAGTGACGGTTCGAATTAATCGTCAATGAACCGTCGCTAAACCGTCGTAGCTAGCGACGGTTTTGGAGTCCGTCGCCAAAAATGGTGGATTTGACCGTTTAACTAATTTCGTCGCTACATCCGTCGCAGTTAGCGACGGCTATTGTATCTGTCGCTACTCTCCGTCGTTAAAACCCACCTTTTTTGTAGTGATTACTTGTGCTGGCAGTCTAATGGTAAGCTGTTTCATCTATAGCCCAGTAGAAACGGGTTCGGATCCTATCCATCGCAGCTTTTTTCTGACAAAAATATAATTAATCATATATAATTAGTATCGTGACAAGTCAATTGGAAGAGTTGATGTACACATTTTGAATATTCATGTAACACCCCGTTTTTAGAAAACTTGCATTTCATGTTTTAAGCAGTTTAATTATTTATTCAAGTATTAAAATTGTAAATTATTTCGAGTGTTTGTAAGCTTAAGATTTATGAATTTTAAGATCTAATGTTTTCAACATATATTTTTAAAGAGTGTTTGCAGGGTACCCTATTGAGGAGACCGAGCTTGGTTTTGACTCACTTGACATAATTAAATAACGAAAAGAGATAAGTAATTTCTGGAACAAAAATTAAGATAGAATTGAATAATAATTATAATAAAAATAATATTAATGAAATTTATAGTAATTAATTATAAAATATTTCATATCAAGAAATATTCTGCACTAATTATCTGGTTACAGAAATTCCTATAATTATGGGATTTAATTAGATTATTTCCATATCTTGATGATTATTGTATCTTTATGCATATATGTGTGTATCTTCTATATAAAATATTAATTTATTAATTTTTCATAATAAAACTTATATTATTAAAAAAAAGGAAAACAAAAAAAGAAAACGCTTTTAAAAAAGGAAAAATTGCTTAATAAAAAAAAAAGAGAGAAGAAAATTCACGCCCAAAAGAAGCAATCTGCTCATTCTCATTCAAAGCCTTTTCTCCGCTCTCTCTCCATATAATATCTCTCTAAAAGTTCTCATTAAACAACCAACAATCTCTGTAATTTCTCAAGAAAATTTGAAGATTCAAGAGCCTTTCAAGAAAGAGAAGAACAAACACTCTCTTTCAACCCTTCTCTCCAAATTAGGTTTCAATAAAAAAATCTGATGCGATTGTATAACAAGGTATTTTGGTTTTTCCCCAATTTATTTCCTATGATTTTGTTAGGATGGTGTTTAATAATTTGAGATTAAACCTAGAAACGTTATTTTGACATAAGATTGAGAATTTTGAATGGATTTTATGATTTGGCTTATGGATTTGTCAAATATGTGATTATTTGATGTTAATTAACGGGTTGCATGTTGATTTCGTGATTACATGTGACTTTTGATGGTCATTTGATGTTTAGATTGAGTTTGGTGCCCCAACTAGACTACTGTATGTATTAATTTTGATGTTGAAATCTGCTCTGCAATTGCATGTTAATTTCGAGAATTGTTATGACCTTTTCTGAAATAATTTGATAAAACCCTTTTGTCACATTGAATTTCTGGAAGTCTATGGTGTGTGGTAAAAAGTTCAGAATTTTGGAGTTGTTTTCAATTTTATATGAATTTTCTATTAAACAGTTGTACAGCCGAAAAAACGGCCCTATTTTTGGCGAAGATTGTAGAATTTATTGGGTACATATAACTTCGTCTTTGAAATCGATTTTTTATTATATTGTTCTATAGAATCTTATCTTTCATATGAATTTTATTTTGGTAAATTTGGAGTTATATTATTTTTTTAATGATTTTTCTAACAAACAGTGTTTTTTCAGTGAAAATGAGCAGTTTTAAAGCTCTAGAACAATGTATAATTAAATATGAAATTCAAATATTTAAATTTTGATAATTTTACTGGTATTACTACCGACTCTCAAGGTTACAAAGGATTTTGTCTTACATTTTTATGAGAAATACACAAATTCTACCAAATTTTAGAAAATGACTTGACGTAGGACTATTCGTAACATGTTTTTCAGTCCACTTGTAAAAATCACAAGAAAAGATCTAAATGCAATTTTGAATTGAAATTTTTATAATGTGAAGATATATATGTTATTAACCTACTGTATAAATTCATAATATTCTGATATTTTTATATTTGGCTATAAATTATCTATTACAATGTGTCTTTTAGGGGAGTTCGTTATATAGAAATAAGTTGGTAGATTGTTTTATTTTAATCATCTAGTTAACTAAAAATATAAAAACTTAAGAATGAACAAACTGAACTTTTTATGAGCATGTTAATATACTTTTATGATTTATTTTAGATGTGTCAAAATATATTTGGATGTTATGACTCAACATGCTTTTTCATGTGGATTTGTCTAGTTTCTGCAACTCGATTTTCCTTGAAGTATGACTAAGCTAGTAGAAATATTTATACCCTTATGCATAACACGTGGGAATACGGTACATATGTGTTAGTTAGATTACATGATATAGTGAAAATAATATGTGTACATTGAAACTTTTAAAGATTTAAAAGACTGAAAGATAGCTAAATGTGTCGAGTGCAGTACGAGACAGCCGGACTCTGAGGAAACTATCCTGCTACCTCCAATATCAAGAAAGTGGGTAACATTTAATTACTTTTGCATTAGTTGGATTAATTTGTGTGTTGATATGACCAGGCAGGTCTACGGACTATGCTCTGTGTGAAATGAGTAAGTCGATCTGTGTGAAATGAAGCTGATCTCTGTGTGTGAAATAAGGCAAGCCTACGGGCTATGCTAAGCTGTGTGCAATAAGTAAGCTAATCTGTGTGAGATGAAGCTGAGTCAGGTCTACGGATCTTGACGTGTACTCATATTACGTGTTAATTAGTCTTTTTAATGTGATTGTGCTTAAAATGTTATCCCATGTTGGGAAATACGTAACTTAGTTTTGATGGAAGTTCCAAAACAGATTGTAATAGAACCAGTCAGACCTGTTAGCTGACTGATGACTTATAATCAGATTAAGATGACCAGCTGAAATGTATAGATAGCTGAAGTAAAAGATAGGTCATATATTGAGGGGGAACTCAATATGTATAGGTCAGGTCGAAGCATCAGATGACCCAGATAAGGTCAGATGATCAGAAGACTAAGCGCAAATCAGAAGACAAGAAGTCAGAAGATCAGGTGAAGATAAGAAGACACTGAAGACTCAGATGAACCTGAAGACTCAGATGAACCTGATGACTCAGATAAACACTGAAGACTCAGATGAACCTGAAGACTCAGATAATCCTGAAGACTCAGTAACAAACCTGAAGACCCAGTACGACTGAATACACTGAGACTCAGAGACACCTGAAGATCAAAAGACCTGAAGACCTACATTCAGCAGAGTCTGCATATTGAAGCTAAGACAATGTGCATCTGAAGACTCAATCATGGTAGACTGATCAGTTACCTGATCAAGTCAGCTCACACCTGCTGACAATCAAAATGATACACCAGACAAGCGAATCTTCTACAAAAAGAATATCAATCGTCTAACGGGACAAATTCCTTAAGTACCGCCTCGCAAAGCCAAGAAGAAAGCGACACGTGTACAAAAAGAGCTGACATTGCGGGATACGACGTTGCGGACAAAAACGACACTAATGATGCCTATGGCCACGCCGATAATCGGAGCACGTCACAATCATATCCTACAACCTACCTAATATAGCCCGAAATTCAAATTGCTCTCCAACGGCTCTTTGATTTCGAGGTCTATAAAATGGGATCGATCTTCACTTTGAAGAAAGAGGACCAACAGTGATTAACAAGCACCAACGAGTGAAAACAAGCAAGAACAAACACGGAGACACAGCAAAAGAAGCTAAAGCTACAGCAAAATCTCCATTCAAAGAACACTACATTTGAAGATTATTCTTAGAGTGTTCATCCCATTAGTTCTTAGCAAGAAATCCTATCCACTAGCATTTTGGCTACCTAAAGCATCAGGATAGATTTCCAGTTGGAACCCTCAATTATTCTTTACCTAAACGCAAGTTAGGTTAAGTCTGTAGAGTGCGAACACATTAAACATCTCGGCTATCCTTTTTAAGGATATAAGTCCCGCTGGTTACGTTTGTAGAGTGGGAACTCGATAAACATCTCGGCCATCCTGAAAAGGATATAAGTCCCGTAGGTTAAGCTTGAGTGGGAACTCGGTAAACATCTCGGCCATCCTGAAAAGGATATAAGTCTCATGAGTTAAGTTTGTAAGAGTGAGAACTCGGTAAACATCTCGGCCATCCTGAAAAGGATATAAGTCCCTTGAGTTAAAGTAGGTTAAGGTTCCCCTGTGTTAAGGGAAGAGTGGATGTAGGACGGGTTTCGTCTGAACCACTATAAAAAGTCTTGTGTGCATTTACTTGCTTTCTTATTGCTTTACACAAGTCACACAACTGAGTTTTAAACAGCATACATATTCTAAGTTAAGCTCGATGCACCAAGCAATCGATCGATCGATTGACACCTTAGTCAATCGGGTTGAAAATTGACTTTAATCGATTGATAAAACTGGTTTTCACAAGGGTAAAAACAAGCTTCCGCACCATTGATTTAAACCGACAGATATCGTCGATCCGCCTTCAGCACTCAAGAAGATTGAACATCGATCTAAACCGATACACTAGCACTCGACGGGTAATCATCAGTTCACACCTGATCCACATGTAAAGTTTTGGAAGTCTATTCACCCTCCCTCTAGACTTCCACCCTCACAAAACCCGTTCGGGACCTACAAGTGGTATCGGAAGCGGTGGTTCTCTGAGACCGGG
Source organism: Stenogyne calaminthoides (assembly GCA_037126765.1). Lineage (NCBI taxonomy): Eukaryota > Viridiplantae > Streptophyta > Magnoliopsida > Lamiales > Lamiaceae > Stenogyne > Stenogyne calaminthoides. Next base: position 18,428,385 of record JBBCBC010000032.1, read on the forward strand.
CTTTGAGTATCATTGATTCTTGAGGAAGAATCTTTGTGGTCATTTGAACAGATCTTGAAAAACCATTTTTAAAACTCATTCGTTTTCAAAATCACTCAGCATGGATAATACCTCTGGTATGTATCATGATTTGCCTAAGTTTTCAATTGATGAGTATGCAGATTGGGCTATATATATGTGCAACCATCTAGGATCGATAAGCGGCAGAATGATGGAAGTCATCGAACGAGGACCCATCATCATATATCACGACAACCCAGCAGTTGGAGGAGATCCAGATTTTGCCAAGGGAAGTCTTGTGCGAAAAAGCCCAGCCTTGATGGATGAAGAGAAAAGAAAGTCAGATACTCTAGATACAATCGTCAGGCATATAATCATGAAGACAATGGATAAAGTCACCAAGGAGAAGATAAAGTATCTCAAAACCGCAAAAGCAATGTGGGATACTCTTGCTGAGATATGCGAAGGAAATGATCAGATCAAAAGACAGCCTACAAAATGTCGAAACCGGTGAAGTTCGAGCGATTAAAGATGTTGCCCAATGAGACAATCAACGAGCTCGATGGGAGGATCACCATGTCGGTCAATAAGCTACGAGAACTTGGTAGAGATGTCGGACAAAGATATCAACTATAAGATCTTAAGATCTCTCACCAAGAAATGGGACATGAAAGTCGCGGTAATCAAGGATTGCCAAGACATTTCAAAGATGAAGCCGAGTAGCTTGTTCCTAAGCCTTAAAGCTCACGAAGTTCAATTTAATCGAAAAGAGGACAAGCGGTGAAGATGAGACGCTCTTTGAAGCCTCAACATCTAAACGGGATTATGCGTTTAAAGCAACCAACCAGCAGATCAAGGCCACCGAACCCGTTGGAAACATAATAAGTCAAGGTAACAGACGCTCGCTATCAGAAACTTGAAAGAACAAATACTCACCTTGGTAAGTATCGGAGATTCTCAGGTGACTATCAAAGAAATAGGAGGCCAACCGATGATCACGAGAAAGAACTAGATCGATGATCGAAGAGATCACAGAGAAGAAAAGAAAAGAGATGATCGGCAGATGAGAGAAGAGATAATGATCGGCTGGAAGGAGCTCAGACATTATCGAAAAGGAAAGTCACCGACAGATCCTACTGACAAGTGACTCACTGGCAGAGGAAGTTCCAGATCGAGGATCATGCTTCAATCCTGCGAGAAACCAGTCACTATAAAGACCGATCGCTCCGACGACTCGAGAAAGAGAATAAAAACGGAACAAAAAGAGAGCAACGCCCGAGATAGAAAAGCCCCGGTAGTGACACTAATATCCGAATTGATGATTCCTATCGCCTTCCGGAGGACTCGCTACTCTTCAAGAGAAGACTTACATCGATAAGCGATCTTTGTTGACTTCCACGGGCATGAAGATCTGATATTCTCTTTAGATGACGATGAAGTCCCTTTGATGGCGAGCGAGGACCAATCTGAGGTAACCTCAAACCTTCCTTTCAAATTTCACACTCTTTGGAGAGATTGACTTGCAAATTTCTACTCGAGCAATTGCTTGATGATCTCTCTGATGCAGAGACACTTATACAATAGTGGAAGCTGAAAATGACAAGCTAAGGATCAGGAATAATCAGCTTGTTAAAGAGAACGCTCTCAGTAAAGCTACTGAACTAAAATCATTGAAACCGCTTTCGAGGTAATCGAGGAACTTAACATTCTGAAAGTTAAATCTTCTGATCAGGAGAAGCAGATCAAAGATCAGCTAGCAATCAACAAACAACAAGCTGATAATTTCAAAATCCTTCAAGCTAAATTTGATGAGCTATTCCGACTACATGAGAGTCTAAAAACTACTGAGGATAGTTTGCGCAAGAAAATAGAGGTTTTCACGAAGTCATCTAAAACCGTTCAAGAAATGAACACCTATTTTCGAACGCCGACTAACAAGAAGGGAATTGGGTATGAGAACCCTTCTACATCCTCAAAAGCCCCGTTTGATTCACTTCAGAAGGGTGTAATCAAACGAGTCTCTGACAAAGATACACTAAAAGCTAAACTTGTATCTAATAAAGAAAAAAAGACTCACGAGCAAGTAAGACAGTGCCTAATCGAAAGGGAGGGAACGAAATGAACCCCTAATCGATAAAGCATCACCGAGGAATCAACAGAAGAACCCAGTTCTTCTGAAGAAACCTCAACCTGATCAGCAGATTAGGTATCAGAAGAGACAACCTGTAAGAAGGAAATCTAATCTGAGACCCAATCAAGGTCAGCTGCCTAATAAGCAAGCTATAGGTAAACTGCAAAGACCACCTATGCCAAAAAAAAAGATATGAATCTTTTGATGGTAGCAAATGACCTACCCCTATAATCGAGAGATCTAGGCTACTTTCTTTTTTGAGCCACCTTTGGATTAAAAGGAGACAAAATATAAAGAAAAATCCCAAGTCTTCTAAGTCAACCAAGGCTCACACGAATAATCATACTAATCAGAAAGCATATAAAGAGACGTATGATTATGTTGATATGTATGGAAGACAAATCAGACCTTCTAATCTATCGATTTTTCATAGAAGTGCTTTCTGTTTGTGTGGATCCCTAAATCCACCACTAACCCCCAGGACCCAATTCAAAGGGTACCTAAAGCCTGATTTGATTGCTTGAGGTGTTCGTGGGACTAGCCAACAAAGGAGGTGCACAAGCAACTATCCTGGTACATCGATAGTGGTTCCTCAAGGCACATATTTGGAAGCAAACATCTCCTTAGCTCTTACAAAAGAACAAGAAGGCCCACGTGTACTCTTCGGTGATGATAACTTTGGTTTTACCAAAGGATTCGGAACCTTAGAGAATGATGATGTATGAATCGAAGTCTCGTATGTCGAAGGATTGAAGCACAATCTACTATCGATTATCACAATTCTGCGACAACGGATTGGTGTTGAGTTCTCGGCGACAAGTGTACGATAAGGAATCGAGCCACCCAACAAATCTTGCTAATCGGTTCAAGGAAAGACCACAATCTACACGGTGATTGGAGCAGGTTGCCCAAAAGAATACATGCTTAATTGTTAAGAGTTCTAAAAGTAGCGATTGACTCACGGCATAAAAGAATGAGTCATCCGAACTTCAAGACTCTTAACAAGATCGCTAGGATGTCTTTGGTTGAGGACTTCGAATGAGATATTCTCAAAGATCGGACATGTGCCATGTCGGAAGGGAAAACAAGTTAAAGCCTCATTCAACGGAATACTAGGACCAAAGATCCGGTGAGAGTATTGCTGAATGCGCCCATATGGATCTATTCGGACCCGATTACACCCGGTCGATCTCGGTGGGCCAAATATACTCTTAATCGTGGATGATTATTCCAAGTTTACTTGGGTTGTATTCTTATACAAGAAGAACGAGATAACGACTAAGATACCCGAAATTTGCTCAAGAAGCTACAAAACGAGAAGGGTGTCAGAGTTCCTGAATTCCTTTATTACTTATTTTTGCACTGAGTTTGGTATACAACATGAAACGTCAGCTGCAAGAACACCACAACAAAATGGAGTACCAGAACGGAGAAACAGAACTCTCAAAAAGCTTTCGACTATGTTAGCTAACCATGCTACACTGCAAGCCGTTTAAAGGCGTAAACAATCAACACAAACATGCCATACTCGTAGCAGATGTTCTCTGACTAAGACTCACTTCAAAACACCTTATGAACTGTGGAAGGAAAGAAAACCTCGTGTTTCATACTTCCATGTTTTTGAGTTCAAGTGTTTTATTCACAACAATGGGAAAAGTCAGTTGAAGACTTTTGAGGCCAAGTCAGATGAAGGTATATTCTTAGGATATTCCTCATCCAGCAAAGCCTTTAGGGTTTACAACAAACGAACCCTAGTTGTGGAAGAAACACCGCATGTGGTCTTTGATGAGACATCTTCTGAACAAGAGAAAGCTGCCTCAGAACAAGCCATACCAGATCAATCGATACCTGACACGCAGAAAATGGATCAGCTAAGCATCAAAGAGAGAAAGGTGAACACATAAAAGTGTACATCCCGAACTTGATCTTTGCCGATTCAACAGTCAATCGGACCTAAGGTACTCAAACTGTCGATGAAGAAGTCACATTACGGTGAGGCGATATCAATCGAACCATCGGTTCGGGGAACTCTGAAGTTCCTCTGAGCGGACATCAGCACATGATGAGTCCAACATCAGCTGAGACATGTTCTTATCAAGTGGATCATAACTCCGCACCACTCCCAATCACTAGTAATGAACTATCAGATATGGATGATGTTCTCCAAACAAACGCACATCGAGCGAAGGACTGGATTACGGTCATCCAACCGATCGATTATCGGAGACCCATCGATAGAGTCAAAACTAAACATCGATTGGTGAAAGTGCCATGTCTTGTTGTTATCTGTCTATGAAGGAACCAACTACGGTAGAGGAAGTTTCTACAAGGACGAAGTGGATTCTAACCATGCGGGGAGGAGCTGAACAATTTGAGAGGAATCAAGTTTGGGAATTGGTGGACGGACCAACTCATCAAGGCGTAATTGGCACGAAGTGGGTATTCAAGAACAAGAGAGATGAGAAAAAATGTCATAACCGGGGAATAAAGGCAAGACTTGTTGCTAAGGGGTATTCAATCGGGAAGAATTGATTATGATGAGACATTTGCACCACGATCGCCGCCTAAAAGCCATTTGGTTGTTTCGGCATATCTTCCCATGAGAGGGTTCCTTTGTGTATCGAGATGGATGTAAAAGTGAATTCTTAAATGGGGTACTAGCAGAGGAAGTTTATGTCGAACAACCTCCGGGCTTTGAAAAAAAGGCAACCAAGTGTCTTTGTTTAAGGAAAGCTCTTTACGGATGAAATAAGCTCCTCGAGCTTGGTATGATACACTCTCGGTTCTTGATAGGCGGCGGGTTCACTAAAGGAATAGTGGACAGAACCTTATTCAGAATAGAAGATGGAGAAGATATTCTGATGGTTCAGATCTATGTGGACGACATCATCTTGGATCTCCCAACAAGAAGGTGTGTGAGAAGTTCAACAAGTTGATGCAAGAGGAAGTTCGAAATGTCCATGATGGGTCGGATGAATTACTTTTTTGGGTTTACAAGTCAAGAGAGTCTGAAGGGATATTCATCGCAAAGCGAAATACACAAGGAATCTCTTGGCAAAGTTTGGAGTTCAACATTGCAAGGAAGCCAGAATTCCCATGATGACCGGGTTCAAGATAGATCCAGACGAAGATGGTCGGAAAATGAATCAGAAGGAGTATAAAGCTCTAATTGGATCACTACTATACCGTTGCCCGTGGACGGACATTACATTTGCAGTAGGTGTATGTGCCAGATTTCAAGCAAATCCAATGCAAAGCCACCTAAAAGCAGCTAAGCGGATTCTCAAGTATCTGAAGGGAATTGTAAACCTTGGTTTATTTTACCCATCAGATGACAATCTAGAGCTTAGTGGGTATTACGATTGATTCACGGAGGTTGCGAGAATCAGCGTAAAGTCAACCTCGAGGTTCATATCGGTTTCGGGAAATAAAAGGCGATCTCATGGTTTTCGAAGAAGCGAGACATCGATTATGACATCTACTCTTGAAGGAGAATATATGGTTTGCGGGCTGTTGTTCCCAACTACTGCAGCTAAGTCGTGACTAAGGGATTACAACATCGTAGCTAAGAACGTACCTATATTCTATGACAGTAATAGTGCTATTGCAATCACTCAGAATCCTGTTCTACATACAAGATGCAAGCATGTGGATGTCAGACACCATTTTATCAGAGATCATGTTGAAAAGAAGAATATAAGGATGAAAAAGATCCATACTGACAAGCAGAAAGCTGATATCTTAACCAAGCCGCTAGCTGAGATCAGATTCAGAGAGTTATGCAACGAGCTAGGGCTTCTGGATCTTGGAGAAAATGCACCAGATATGGTTGAAGGAATGATCTCCAGAACCAGTTGGTTAAAAGACTAACCAGGTTAAGTAGAATAAGTTGAGTCAGGAATCTCAACTGATCAGACGACCAGACGAGGAGCCGATCTGAAGTTCAGATAAGAAGCAGATCAGAGAGTCAGATAAGCAGCCGATCTGAAGTTCAAACAAAGGGTAGATCAGTTCAAGACATATCAGATTAAGGGGGAACTGATCAGATTGGAAGATTACTTTATAAGTCGATTAAAGCTACAGTCAACAAGCAAATCAAGATTAAAGCTACAGATCGCATAAGTCAGAAGAAACAACACAGCAATGGAATAACAGAGTTTTTCATTGATAAAGACCCGGAGATCATATTTACAAGTTACAAGTGATATCACAAGCTACAAATGCTACAAGTTATCTTCAAGTGGTATTACAAGTACAAGAAGACCCGGAGGTCAAAGCATAAACCATCAGCCCTAAGACAACCCTAGGCAGGGAACGCGAGAGAGAGGTCAAGGTATGACGCTCTCATTTTCCCTCGATCCTGAGAAGGGACGTCAGAGAGGCTTCGAGAATCCTGAGCCAATCTCAAAGCTTCGGAAGGAGGAGCAAGAGAGGCTTTGAAGGATGTCCAAGCCGGAAGCCCTCAGATGTAAAATCAACTGGACTTCCAGCTGTTAAATGGGGCACAGTGCCAAAGGTTTGGTCACAAGGACCAAACAGACACTTGTGTCGCATGCAAAAATAGAGCTTGATATATGGAGATCAGTCGTTGACTGATGCAGACCATATACCAAACTCATGTTTTGTTTCAGACTAAGTCTGTTGATGCTAATTCCATCATCTCGATAGGCGCACAAGGTGCATATGGTTAGGAGAAGTGCCTTCTCATTTGCTTTAGCAGATCCGCCTCCACGGTGGTAAAGAAGCTTAGCATTGATCGTATGAGAAATCTTAGATGACGACAAAAGCAGTGTGAAGGAACACATAGGGTTGATCTGAGAAGCTGGATTCAATGGAAATGGGCTAAAGGTTCCCACCGGAAGTTTCACCAGAAATAAGGAACTCATCGGAAAAGCATGAAGGATATGCTAAAGAAGATGAAATGGTTTATGATTATGTTGTTTGCCTAACACCCCAGGCTAATTTATAGAAGGAAATTAGGGGTATAAATGCAAATTTTATCTTCTCAGAAAATCTTAAGAGAAATTTGCATCTACAACGCGTTAGGTACACGCGGCTAATGGTTGGATGAGTTAACGGTGTGATTAAATCACAACGTATCTATGCCATTATTACGTATGTCAAATCGTGCCGATTTGGGAATCGAGGCAACTTTTGGACTCCCCGAAGTAAAAGTTTTGGCGGGAGTTGACTTCAGTAAATGCGGGTTGTTTAGAAGAATGTTTAGAAGAAGACTGAAGGATATAGAGTATCAGAAAAGAGGATCAGATAAGTGGCGAAGTGTTTGAAGCAAGAATCTGATCAGATAAGTGAGATATTGTTGGGAAATGCATAAGGCAACCATCAGATAAGTCAACAAAGTACCAGATCAGATCACCGTGGTAACTAATTGATTACAATATCAATCAGTCAGATACGCTCTCTTATTTATCTCTTTCTGAATACCTTATATGCGTTATTTATTTTAATTGATTTTACATTGTTCATGACGCATGCTCTGCAAAGCTTTTAATGCGGACTTGGGAAAATGTTTTCAAAACGTTTTATTGCAATTTTTCGAGTCCGGAAAACGAGAAGACTACTTTTCTCAACCGTGCGATCAAAATATCTTTTGACCGATTAATCTCAGCCACCGATTTCAAAACACGGATACTTGAGTACTTTGGAAAGTTGTGCAAAAAGGTTTTCCTTCGTATTCTACAAAATCCAATTTTTTTCTCAGAAAACCGCTTTCCACTATTTCGTCTTCTCAAAAGCTCTTAAAAGATCTTTTTTTTAATCCTCAGAGAATTACCTTCGAAATTATTTGATTCTACTCTTCCGATTTCAAAATCTTTCGAATCAATTACTGGTAATTTCTTTTTAATTAATTATATGATCTCAATCTCTCTATGGTACGTAGGTTTTCAAGTTGTGATTCTGTTTTTACTTGATCTAAAGGCTTACTTGCTAAATTGATGCTGAAATTACGAGTTTGACTGAATTTTATGAATTATCTTACTCAAACTAAACATCAATTTGCATATAAATGCAAAATGGCACACCTTGTTTCAAGACCGGGGCAAGGGAAAAAGTCTTGCAACTTTGCATCGATGAAGAAAGACATCATTGATGAAAAGTACGCCGTCTTCAACATCACCTCCGGATCCGTAATCGCCGAAATTGCAGAGTGCCTCGAGAGTGTGGATTTGGAACGATATTGCTCTACTCATCGTAACATCGTTCACACCCATGAAGCCACGAGTTTCTTTATAATCTGCGGAGGGATGAGGACAATGATGTTGACCTAATTTCTTTCCGCGGCGGAATGAAAGTTCGAGTGACGAATGACGATCTCTGAGAGGATATTTGGCCTAACTCGAGGAAGCATCAATCCGAGTCCTACACGACTCTTGAGGAGAAAAGGAGTTTCTTGAAGTCGAAACTGTTGAGACCAAGCAAACAAGGAGAACACGATTTAACGTCAAAGCCTCCTCCTATCCGAAGAGAAAGTATCGCCTTCTTCTTGAAATTGTCGGAAGGTGATCATGTGCTCAACTTATAGCCTTGATGCGGTCACTTCTTACAAGATAAGTGTCATGGCCGCAATAATCAAGAAGGCTTCGGACATCGATTGGTTGGGTATGGTCAAAACAAGATTGAGAAAAGACTCGGGAAGTTCGAGTGACCCGAGCAATGAAGTGTGCTTATCTTGAAGTGTTCATTCATACACAAAATCTCTATCATTACGCCGGATAAGCCGCCACGAGAATTATAAATGGAACGAGAATGAAGCGAAGGTTTACCAAGCAAAAGCACAAGTCCATCTTTGGGCAAAGGATGAGTCCCTACCGGACAAGGCGATGAGGATCTAACTCCTTATGTGCCCAAACCCAAAGGGAGAGAAAATAAGGGAAAAGATAAAGGCAATCGATCGCGAAGTGCAAGAAAAGGCCATTTCGAGAGAAGAGGATGAAGAGGAAGGATCTCGCCAAGAAACCGGATGCTTTCGGCGGAACGTCGTCGGAAGAGAGTCTCATCTCCTCCGAAGATCGCTCCCAAGTTCGCCAAGACGGCGGCCAGAAGCGGAGGATCCGATCAAGAAGAATCGAGAAGAGGAGATAGCGATCCGCTCCGAGCCAACTATCGGAAGCAAGGAAGAACAGATGATCACAAAGAAGGAGAGAAATCTGGCCGAAGGACGTAAGTGGAGCAATCGAGGAAGAATCACCATCCGATTCTCGCCTCTAACCAAGATCTTCCGTAAAGCAAGATCGCCAACGCCCACTTCCAAATCACCATCACCTCTCCTCAAAAAATCATCACCTCCACCCTCTCCCACAAAAACCTTCTCACCTCACCTCTCTAACAACATCTCCCACACCACCAATCAATGAACCCGATTCAGAAACCGAACACCCTCAACACGCCGAAAAACGAACTCCGAACTACAAATATCCCAATCCCCGATCCGATCTCAAGAACACGAGAGATCCGGCGAACATGTGTCCATCTCTCATAATCCTTCAACACCGTAACAATACTTGCTTCACCGCTCCGAGAGCCCCATCATAAGGATAATGAAAGCAACAGATCAAAGAATATCTGTTGGATCTATGTCACGAATTGGATCAACATCCGGCATCCAAAGAACAGATAGAAGAAATAGTGTTACGGAGGGATATCGGTGAAGAGCATTGAAGAATTTTCGATTCTAATGACAACTCGGGATGATTTCTTTGTAGACTTGGAGTTGAAATGTCTACACAATCTTTGGGATTGAAAGTGCTATTGAATTGGCATCGACGACGATATCCGATGGCCGATTCACGAAAAGGTTCGGAATTGCCGATATGAGGAGGAAACCGTTCAACCTCCTACTGATCATCATGAGGGCGCCGATGAACCAAGAATGGGTGTTGCAGATGAGACCCAATTTGGCAAGGCCTCAACATCCGAAGCAGATCGCTACGATGATGAGCTCGATACCCTAGATCGTCACTCTCGGAAGATTCGGGGATGAGATCAAGGCGCATTTGAAGACAAATTCGCAAAGGCTCACAAAGCAGATCCGATGAAGCGGTTTGAAGATGAGCAAAGCGAAACTAGTTGACAAGGAACGGTCACACGAGATGGGATGCACAATGCCATCCTTGCTTAAGTAATGCAACTAGTATATCCTCTTGCCGAGAAGCTCAAGCTCCAAATCGACAAACTCACGAGCCGACAGAGATGCTCAATCGTAACCATTGTGTACTTTTGGAGAGTGTCTGGGCATCCTTGGACAAGACCAACAACCACTTAGATATGGGTTGGAAACATTTTCTAGCTTCTCTAATCTAGCAAAGACAGAGATCGAAATCGCTCTCGAGACGCTTCTTCACACCGCACCTTCTTCGCCACCGATTCGAGATCACTCCTCTTGTTGTCGAGGAACTCGAGAGAGGAGATCTCACGGCAATTAACAAACTCGAACAAGAAGATGTCCAACCTCTTTGATGCAACCAAAAAGGGGAAGGAAAAGAGTCCGAAAAGAGTCTCAAAAAAAAGAGAATCTGAAAAAACAGACTCAAGAAAAAGAGAAGGAAGAAAAACAGACTCAGACACATTTGGTAAAATTTTCATCTCTACCAAAAACCACTATATCTGACTTGCCAGCCACTCCATCTACCGATCTCGTTCTTTGAAATGAAAAAAAAAACCGTGGAGCAACACAAGAAAGAGATCGCCGAAAGCGAAAAATGCTCTTTCAGAGGTTACTGCCAGAGTCGACAAGATTGAAAACTTTTCCTCGTTCGTCCAGAAAAGAATAGAAACTGATGATCAGGCCAAGAGCCTTGAACTCGCTAAGAAATTAGCTAAAGAAGACGAACAAGATGAACCTGAGCAAACTCTGAGGAGGAAGAAAGGCAAAGGCAAGATGATGAAAGCAAATGCGGAAGATCAGAGACAAGGCCACTTATTCTCCAAAAAAGCGGATGACTCTGAACAAGTTCAAGAGCGAGACAAGGCTAAGAATAAAGAGAGGCCGCAATCAAGAAGCAGAAGTTAGCAGAGGCAAAGGGACTGAACATCGCTTACATCCGAAGGAAAATGAAGAACGAAGCTGCAGCAGAGGAGATTGCTTGGTAGAAGAATGCCCTTCCGGCACCTGTTAAAGGCATCCTCTGTGCACGACAAGATTTGCTTCCAGAATGGGATCAAATCGAGAGGAGAATAGTTATGTGACGCGTCTACATCACGGAGAAGATTCCAATTCATCAAGATCGATCGAAAATGATGATGAATTAGGAATCGGTTAGAAACAAAGTATCGAGACTTCTACAGAGCGGTGATGAAAGAAAGGCAAGATCATGTCACTTATACCGTAAGCTCCACCCTTTGAACCACTTCTTCCAACTGCGTCCGGACAACAAACTAGATCTGTTAAATTCAAGAATATCTACTATGGACTTTGAAAAAGGAGGAATCCATAGAAAAGAAGATTTGGACAAGCTAATGCAAAGGATGTCTGAGGATGTTTGGCATCCCCAAAGAATCGCAAATGTTCAAGTACACGAAGAAGACAACATGGAATCAAATGATAGGTACGCTTTTCATGTATACTACAATGCACACACCTATCTGAATGAAATTTACATCTCACTGATTCTAAGACAACATCTCATTGTCTTCTGAGGTATGTACCATTTGCATCATCTACATTTCCATTCATGGTATCTGTTTTTCTGATTAAGTTTGTTTAAGTGTTTTGGTTCCATCAAAAAGGGGGAAATTGTTGGGAAATACGTAACTTAGTTTTGATGGAAGTTCCAAAACAGGTTGTAATAGGACCGGTCGGACACATTGGTATTGATGACTTATAATCAGATTAAGATGACCAGCTGAAATGTATAGATAGCTGAAGTAAAAGATAGGTCACATATTGAGGGGGAACTCAATATGTATAGGTCAGGTCGAAGCATCAGATGACCCAGATAAAGTTAGATGATCAGAAGACTAAGCACAAATCAGAAGACAAGAAGTCAGAAGATCGGTGAAGAGATAAGAAGACATCGAAGACTCGGGATGAACACGAAGACTCGGATGAACTCGATGACTCGGATAAATCATCAAGACTCGGATGAACTCGAAGACTCGGATAATCCTCAAGACTCAAGAACAAACTCAAGACTCAATCTGTTGAATACACCGAGGCTCGAGACACCGAAGATCAAAAGACACGAAGACCTACATTTGCCAGAGTCTGCGTGATATTGAAGCTAAGACAATGTGCATCCAAGACTCAATCAAGGTAGATCGATCACATTCGATCAAGTCACCACACTCACGACAATCAAAATGATACACCGCACAAAGCGAATCTTCTACAAAAAAGAATATCAATCGCCTAACGGACAAATTCATTAAGTACCCCGCCTCAAGAAAAAAAACGACACTTGAACAAAAAGAGCTGACATTGCGGGATACGATCTGCGGACAAAAACGGCGCTAATGATGCCTACGGCCACGCCGATAATCGGAGCACGTCACAATCATATCCTACAACCTACCTAATATAGCCCGAAATTCAAATTGCTCTCCAACGGCTCTTTGATTTCGAGGTCTATAAAATGGGATCGATCTTCACTTTGAAGAAAGAGGACCAACAGTGATTAACAAGCACCAACGAGTGAAAACAAGCAAGAACAAACACGGAGACACCGCAAAAGAAGCTAAAGCTACAGCAAAATCTCCGTTCAAAGAACACTACATTTGAAGATTATTCTTAGAGTGTTCATCCCATTAGTTCTTAGCAAGAAATCCTATCCACTAGCATTTTGGCTACCTAAAGCATCAGGATAGATTTCCAGTTGGAACCCTCAATCATTCTTTACCCAAACGCAAGTTAGGTTAAGTTAAGAGAAGTCTTGAACTCATTAAACATCTCGGCTATCCTTTTTAAGGATATAAGTCCCATTGATTTACGTTTGTAGAGTGGGAACTCGATAAACATCTTGGCCATCCTAAAAAGGATATAAGTCCCGTAGGTTAAGCTTGAGTGGGAACTCGGTAAACATCTCGGCCATCCTGAAAAGGATATAAGTCCCCCAGGTTAAGTTTGTAAGAGTGAGAACTCGGTAAACATCTCGCCATCTGAAAAGGATATAAGTCCCATGAGTTAAAAGTAGGTTAAGGTTCCCCGTGTTAAGGGAAGAGTGGACGTGGGGACGGGTTTAAATCGAACCACTATAAAAAGTCTTGTGTGCATTTACTTGCTTTCTTATTGCTTTACACAAGTCACACAAACCGAAGTTTTTAAACAAAGATACATATTCTAAGTTAAGCTCGATGCGCACCAAGCAACCGATCCGATCGATTGACACCTTAGTCAACTGGTTGAAAAATCGACTTTAATCAGATTGATAAAACTGGTTTTTCACACGGGTAAAAACAAGCTTCCGCACCATTCATTAAACCGACAGATATCAAGCCGATCCGCCCAGCACTCAAGAAGATTGAACATCGGTCTAAATCGATACACTAGCACTGACGATCGGGTATGTCATAGGTTCACACTGATCCACACGAAAAGTTTTGGAAGTCTATTCACCCCTCCCCTCTAGACTTCCACCCTCACAAAACCCATTCGGGACCTACATCCCACTGGGCTTTCCCTACGGGGGAAGACTCATAATGCTACTTTAACTTTTTCAGGTCCTGTTGACGACGAAACGGACGCGTGACTAACTGGGGAGATTCCGTTAAACCTATTTAATGTGTTTTAAAACTAATGTATGAAGTGGATTAAGTATTGTTTATCTTAAATTATGGTGTGGAATTATATATGAATTTTTTTGGACAACTGGTTGAATAATTTACAAACTACTAGTTAGTCCTTTGAAATGTTAAAGCTGTCTTTTAAACGTTTGATTTCATAGTTACGTGAACATTGCTAGGTCAGGTAATCAAAGCTTTTTCAGACTGTTAGGATAATGTAGCGGTCTTTTTAATGTTAAAATTGCATGCACGACTGGTATGTCTTAAGTGACCTATCTTATCATATTAAGTTAATTAATTATAATATACTTGCGTGCATGTTAAGCTAATTTTGAAATTGTCATATTAAGTATGTGTTTGACTTAGAAATGTGGGTAAGACACGAGTTAGACACAAGCATGATTAGGCACTTAAAAGAAATAGTAAAAAAATGACTTGTAGTTTATGATGTTGTCTTCCGCTTTAATCACTTTACGTGTAAAATTTTAAATTCTTTTAACGTCAAATAATTTTTTCCCTAAATAAGTGGCACTGGGTTTGGGGTGTTACAACGTGGTATCAGAGCCGAGGTTGGGTTTTTCTTTCCTCGGACTCTAATTCAAACGTTTTCCAAATTTAATGTTTATGCATGATAAATATACCTGAAAGTTATCATTGATGATTAAGAATGAAAAGGAAAATATAGAAGGGAATCCACAGTCAGCACACATCCAAATCGCTTCCAGGTAACCACCTGAGTTTTATTTTAAAGGCTTTGCAATGGATTTTATTGAAAAGATATTTACGTTCACGAAAGGAAGAGATTTATGTCTATGTTAAAAGATGAAGAGAATGAGATATGAAAGGATAAATGTCTCTCAAATATGTCAAGAAAATGCTATCAGAATGAAAGAGTGATTTAAAATGTTTTAAATTGTTTACTATTTTGATTTTCAAATATCGTTTCTTTGAAATTCCATGAATTGTTTTAAATAAAAATAAAAACTATAATTTTGCGACTAAAGCTCGATTTAGAAATAGTTACCTAGGATGTAGACCAGACCATACGAGAGTTTTTATCTAGGATAGATGTGACATAGGCATGCTCTTAGAGGGGAGAAATTTAAGGAGATTATTATACTCAATAACTATTCTCACAATCGCCATGAGATAGGGAGATAAAAATTATGGAATCCCATCAACAAACCAATCTAGTTACAAATTATGAATGTAAATTCGATTCGCTCCCTCAGTATGTTCCACATCCGGTAGACACCAACAATCGGAAGACATGCAGGTTGGAGAAGGAACTAGGACCAGGAGTGAGAGGAATAGCGCCTGGTTGATTTTCACACTTCAGATATATTTATTTTTTTATCAGTACACTTCAGATATATTTCTAAAAGAGCAAGGGTCGTGCCAATAAGTTTGTGCTTGATATATGAACAATAACCATTGGCGAGTGAAATGAAAAGGAAAGGTGCACCATAGTCTGGATTGAGATGGAAAATTGTGGCCAGAGATATTCGACCGTTTATGGTCTTACCCCAAGAATGACCTCACCCTTGCTCAACTTGTAGCAAGATTCACCTAGGAGAGTGCCTCCTTGAGAGGAGCAACTGCTATATGTGCCGACAACCAGACCATACATCAATGTATGCTTTAACACAGTGGGTGCTCAACGAGGATTACAAGAATGTCGGACTACAATCGCTAAAGGTGTTAAACCCTCGAGGTGTGAACCAGAATGATAAGACCAAGCTGATGCATGCCCAATGTCGAGTTCGCTGAGGAAAATAAACAACCAGAGGAAGATGACAGGCAAAAAAAATTGTGACAAGTACGATACTCATTTGGAGTATGCTTCATATGTCTTATTTAACACCAGAGCGTCACAGTCGTTCGTACCTAATACCTTTAAGAATGAACTTTGTTAGATTGCGTTAAAAAAATTGCAATTTAGATGTTAGAGTCCCCTCAGGAGAAAATATTAGAATTAGAGTTTAGCTAGGAGAGATACCTACCTAGGTTTGCACGTGATCGGGATGAAGAGTTTTTAGTATCATATTAGGGATGGATTGGTTGATTAAACACAAAGCAATAATTCCATGTGTAGAACGGGAAGTCGACTTAGAAATATTAGACGACCAACGTCTTACTTTTTACGGAACAAATATACGAGGATACTTACCTGTTTTATCTGCAATGAAGGCAGTTTAACTATTGAAAAAGAAAGGGTGTCAAACTTACCTTGTGAAGGTAGAAAAAAGGAAGTTGACACCAGCGGATGTATCGATAGTGATGGACTATCCTAATGTCTTCCCAGAAGATCTTTCCAGAGTTCCACCAGATCGATCTATAGAGTTCACTATCGACTTAGTTCCTGGAGATGTGCCAGTGTCTAAGGCTCCATATCGAATGATACCAAAAGAACTACAGGAACTGAAGGTTTAGTTAGAGGAATTGTTGGAAAAGAAGTTTATCTGACCTAGTGCTTCGCCATGGGGAGCACGAGTTTTATTTGTGAAGAAGAAAGATAGGACGATGAGAATGTGCATTGACTACTGAAAACTCAATCGGTTAACAATAATAATAAAAAAATACCCGTTGGCTAGGATTGAGGATCTTTTGGATCAGTTGAACAATGCGAGAGCGTTATTCAAGATCGACCTTATGTCTGGGTATCACCAACTCAAGGTCCGAGAAAGTGATATTTCTAAGACTGCAATAGGATCCGATATGGTCATTATGAGTTCACCATAATGGCTTTAAGAGTTACAAATGTGCCCGCAGTGTTCATGAATTTGATGAATCATGTGTTCCATGAATATTTGGACAAATTCGCCATTGTCTTTGTTGATGATATATTGGTTTATTCTGCTAAGAAGCATGAGGGACAACTCAGAACGATTTTAGAAGTTTTGGTATGGGAGAAGTTGTAGATAATTCCAGCAAGTGTGAGTTCTGGCTCAACAGGGTAGCCTTCCTAGGGCATATAATCACGGCTCAGGGGACAGAAGTTGATCCCACTAAAGTCGAGACAATTATAAACTGGATGCAAATAAGGTCTGCAGTTTTCTTGGCTTGGCAGTGTATTAGTGAAGGTTCATATAGAACATTTCACGTATTGCAAAACCACTCACGCATGTTACAAAAAGAGTAAAACGTTCGAGGGACACCCGAATGTGAAGCCAATTCGAGAGTTAAAAAAAAACTAATGATTGCACCGGTCCTAACGGTGTCTAAAAGATTATGATGGTGTCATCATTTGCCACTCGAGCAAGACAAATGTAGTAGCAGATGCACTCAGCAGGAAAAGAGAGAGTCAATTAGCATTGTTACTCACCCAACAAGAATGACTGATTGAGGAATTTGACAGGATGAAGTTAACCATTGTCAAACCAAATCAGTCAACTTCAATGCTAATCATGATGTCAGTTCAACGACCTTGAGAGAACGAATAATGGAAGCACGGAAGAGCGATCGATTTCTCCAACCAATGAGCAACGAAGTTAAAGAGAATCTGACTAAAGACCTTACTATAGCCCAAGATGGAGCTTTAGTATTTACATGTAGAATTGTGTGCCTAAGAAGGATGAGTTGCGAGACGATATAATGAGATAAGCTCATAACACACTGTTACCGCACATCTAGACAAAAAGAAATGTAAAAAGATTTCAAGAGTAGCTTCTGGTGGAGGGGCATGAAACAATCGATTAGTTTATTAAGATATGTCTTACTTGACAAATGATCAAGTATGAGCATCCAGTACCAGCCGGATTGTGGAAACCGTTGGACATTTCAGAATGAAATGGGAACATGTGACAATAAATTTTGTGATGGCACTACCCAGAAGCTCGAAGCAACACGAAGTTGTATAAGATATGATTGTTGGGATAACATATGCCAGGATCTATCGGGATGACCTCATAAACACAAATTTAAATCAAATAAATTATTACTAAGTGAATTCAAATAATAATTACACCAACAACGACATGCAAATAAAATTCACGTAAAAGATCCTAGCATACAGAATTTCTAGGAGTTTACGTAAACGTACCCGTTGGAGAGACGGTCTGAGATAGACAGGATCAAGTAACTAGTTACCAACCAAAAGTCATTCTCAAGTATTCCCAAGTCCTCGCTCAACAACCCCGGTGGAAGGTTCTCCAATGAACGATTTATAAAACAAAGGAAAATAAAATTGTTGCACCACCTTTGTGGATTTCTAATATTTTCAATGCATGGAATTACACTTGGGGATGAAAAATTCATCCCCTATTTATAAGTAAGGGGTGGTCGAAAATTTTGGGGTAATTAGGGTTTAGGAAAGATCTTTTCTTGATCTCCAAGAAATCTTGAATATATCCAATATATTCTTCTTTCCATGTGTATTTTTCCACAAAAATCTCACACCCTTATTTAGCCCAAATTTTTGAAAATTTCAAGAGGATTTGGACGATTGTATCTTTCTTGAATTTATGAGATATTCTTGTATTCCAAGAATACATATCTTTCTCCATAAAATCTTTCCAAGAAAATCAAGAAAATCTTTCTTCCCTTTCTTATATATTATTTTCGAAATTTATCATTAAAGGAGCCAAGTGGGAGATTTCTTGAATTTATGGGATAATCTTGTATTCCAAGAATACTTATATCATTTCCATAAAATCTTTTCATGAAAATTTTTTCTCCCTCTTTTCTTTAAAATTTTCAAAAAAAATAAGAAATATTAGGCAACAATCATTTATTTTATTTTAAGCACCTTTTATTTATTGGACTATAATTGGGCTACTTGAGGGGCCTTTAGGAGAATTAAGATGGACCTTCCAATGGGCTTCTGAATTCCAATATTGAGCCACAATATAATTCAGCCCATTAATATTAATTAATACCACTATATAATAAATATTGCACTATCCAACCTTAACCCATATTATGGTAATATGGCTCCCGGTTATTATTTCCCGTGTTTAAGATTATTTAGTCCACTAATTAATTAAGCCACTGAAAAGCTTTATATTAATTAATATCTTTATCCTTGGAGTAAGGACAGCTCAGCTTTATTATCCATACCGGAAAATTAATTCCACTTGCAAGATTTGGTATGATAAAGGTTCCGAGGCCACCAAGGGGACCAATCACGCAAGACTTTGCAAGCACATGATTCTCTGTTAATTTAGCAACTTTCGTACAATTAATATTATTGCCCAAGATATAGGGTATCGAAGTCGCAATGATTCTCTTCCCATTTATAAGTCAAAGCAATAACTACTAATCGCACACGGTCCTTATTAAGTAACAGAGATTAAGAAATCAATAACCACTGAGGTCTAACTCTTCATACCTTAAGTCAGTGCGAATGAGTTTATCCTCTCTACAGGTCCGCTTCAGCACATCGAATGCACTAGTGTAATCTCTTGGTCAAGACAAGCCAATCTGAGCCTTACACATCAACTTCTACCAATAGACTGTTCGGGTCTATCTAAGTTGTGAAACACGCACTAGTTTACAAGGGACTGTTAACATGATCTTCTGTGATCTGGTATCACCACGTTAGCTACAATGTAAATGTGATATTATATTAACGGTTTGCAATAAATATATATAACATTCAATCATATTTAAAGCAACAGTGATAAATAATTTATTTCAGTAAATAAGTGTTTAATACATAGGTTATACAAAGTAAAAGCATACTTTCACGTATAACCCCAACAATGATCCATAGGCTGACTAAAGTTGCTCGATTCATAATAGTCAAGATGAACTATTCAATGGATCGATTAGCTAAATTACATTGGTGAGATAGTACGATTACATGGAGTGCCAATATCAATTGTATCTGACCGTGATACATGATTTATTATAAAATTTTGGAGAAATTTACAGTTAGTCTTATGCACAAAACTGAATTTCAGCACTGCTTTTCATTTGAAGACGGATGGACGATCCGAGAGAATAAATCGAATCCTAGAAGATCTATTGAGGATATGTATTATGAACTTTGGAGAAAGTTGGGAAGATTACTTGTCCTTAGTAGATTTTTCTTACAATAACAACTATCAATCCACTATTGGGATGAGATGAAACACTCTACAAGCAAAGATGCAGAATACCCTCCATTGGGATGAAGTTGGAGTGAGAAAAAAAAATTGAGGCTAGAGCTAGTCGAGAAACCTGTGGAAACAACCAATAAGATTTGTGAAAGAATCAAGATTGTCTAAGATCGACAAGAATTGTATGCAGACTCACAAAGGAAGGATCTTCAATCTAAGAAGGGTGAATGAGTATTTCTGAAGGTTTCACCCATTAATTGGATAACCCGATTTGAATAAAAAGAAAAGGGTTTAGACCAAAATGCGTGTGACCGTTTAATATCTTAGAGCTTATTGGAGACGTGAAATTTCGACCTGACCTGACTTGACCTTGGAGTTTTCTGCAATACTTGATGTTTCCACGTGGAAATGCTTTTGAGATACATCCTAGAGCCCAATCACCACAACCTCGAAAATTTGGAAGTCAACAAGGATCTTATACATGAAGAGCGACCCATAAACATCTTAGAAATATATATATATATATATATATATATATATATATATATATATAAAATGTAGGTCCCGAATGGGTTTCAGTGAGGGTTGAAGTCTAGAGGGGAGGGGTTGTTGGGATATTTTAGTTTTGATGAATTATGTCAAAACATTATCAACTTGTGTTTTTGAAGCTAATCTACAGATAACAAGTTGAGGGGGAACGAGAGAACAAGTTGAGGGGGGAACTCATGAAATCAGAAGAAGATGATCGAGATCAGACGAGGCTGCAGACAAGACTGATCGAGATCAGATGAGTAAGATGAGTTCCGGAGTTAACTGATGAGCTGAGCAAAATTAGAAGAAAAGAAAAGCTAAGACAGCTGATCAGAAGATCAGATGACCAGATGACTAGATCAGAAGAGGAGGTTGTAGATCAGAAGAGAAGCAGATGAGACTGATCGAGATCAGACGTGATCGAGATCAGATAAGCTAACCTGATATGCTAACCTAATATGCTAACTCGATGTACTAACTGATGCGTATAAACCGATATGTCGACTGATAGCTATATCGACCGATCATGTGAGCCGATCGATCAAAGCGAGAAGAAATCGATATCGTGAAAACCGTAACTGCAGATACCAGATTAGGGCGAGAAGAAATCAAAGTAGAAGTCATCCAAGTCATGTTCATCGAGAATCGTAACGCCATCGATGATTAGTTAGCTTGAGTGCTAGTGACCTAAGGGTCAGATTGTCTGAAGTCAAGAGCCGAATCCGGCCACTGAGTGTCAAGTGATGCCCGACGTATTGTGTCCGCCAAGAGAAGTCTGTTGAATCAAGAATCTCAAGACTCGGAAGAATCCACAAGACTCGAGAAGATCCTCGAAGATTTATAGATTAGATTCGGTGGCGTGGACCAATGAAAGGAAGACAACCAGGCTGAAAAAGCTGCAAAAAGCTACATAATAGTATGAATTTGAATGTGACTCCATCCAACGGTAACATTCAAATCCACACTATAAATACAAGTTCTTCCATCAAATTAAGTGTGTGAAATGCGTGAAAAACACCATTGAGCTTCAAAGACAAATCATCAAAGATTTCCACCATATAACACTGAGCAAGAAATACACGCATATATTCAAGAGTGTTCTACCCTAGATCTAAGCACAAATGTAATATCCTAAGCTTAGAGAGATTTTCCAATCCTTAGCATTGAGGCTAAACAAATGTAAGGAAAAATCTCAACCTAGTTGGAAACCAAACAAACCTTACCCAAATCAGTTTGGTAGGATAAGTTTGTAGGTGAGTGTGAACTCGGTAAACATCTAGCAATCCCGAAAGGGAGGGTAGGCGATCCCGTGAGGGTGATAAGTCCCGTTTGAGTGTGAACTCGGTAAATATCTGTTGGGTGTTGGACTAACACGTTAAACTAAGTCCAGTTGGTTAAGTTGGTTCCCCTGATGATAGGGAAGAGTGGATGTAGGAGTTGGACTCCGAACCACTATAAAATTGTGTGTTCTTTACTGCTTTATGTTCTTATTTGCCATATGCATTTGATTATAAGCAAAACACACATCGTTCTTAAAAGCAAAAAAAAATAACAAAATTGGAATCACTCTGCCCTCACCCCTGTTTTATATGCATTACATGGTATTTTCCGCGCACATGGGTTTTCCTAATCGGGACCAACAATTGGTATCAGAGCGGGAGTTCAAAAGTTCACTGATTTCAATGTGACCATCTGAACTGATCTTTTTGAAAAACCCGATCTCTGTATAATGCATATATTTTAATGTTTTGGCGTCATTATCAAAAAGGGAGAAATTGTTGGGATATTTTAGTTTTGATGAATTATGCCAAAACATTATCAACTTGTGTTTTTGAAGCTAATCTACAGATAACAAGTTGAGGGGGAACGAGAGAACAAGTTGAGGGGGAACTCACAAAATCGCATTTAAGACGATCGAGATCGAGATGAGGTCATGATTTGAGACTTATCGAGATCAGATGAGTAAGATGAGTTTCGGAGTTAACTGATGAGCTGAGCAAAATTAGAAGAAAAGAAAAGCTAAGCCAACTGATCAGAAGATCAGATGACCAGATGACCAGATCAGAAGAGGAGGTTGCAGATCAGAAGAGAAGCAGATGAGACTGATCGAGATCAGACGTGATCGAGATCAGATAAGCTAACCTGATATGCTAACCTAATATGCTAACCTGATGTACTAATCGATCGGATAAACCGATATGTTGACTGATCTTTATAATGATCGATCATGTGAGTCGATCGATCAAAGCGAGAAGAAATCGATATCGAAACCGTAAATCTGCATACCGGATCAAAGAGAAGAAATCAGGCGAGAAGTCATCTGAAGTCATGTTCATCGAGAATCGTAACGCCATCGATGATCGGTTAGCTCGAAATCTTTAGTGACCGAGGGTCGATTGTCGAAGTCAAGAGCTAAACTCAGTTAGCCTGAGTGTCAGTATGCCTGATCAGACAGGTCCGTTGAAGAGAAGTCTGTTGAATCAAGAATCCTGAAGACTCAGAAGAATCCTGAAGACTCAGAAGATCCTGAAGATTATAGCCGTTAGATTCAGCTGACGTGGACCAATGAAAGGAAGACAACCAGCCTGAAAAAGCTGCAAAAAGCTACAGAATAGTATGAATTTGAATGTGACTCCATCCAACGGTAACATTCAAATCCACACTATAAATACAAGTTCTTCCATCAAATTAAGTGTGTGAAATGCGTGAAAAACACCATTGAGCTTCAAAGACAAATCATCTAGTATTTCCACCATATAACACAGAGCAAGAAATACACGCATATATTCAAGAGTGTTCTACCCTAGATCTAAGCACAAATGTAATATCCTAAGCTTAGAGAGATTTTTCAATCCTTAGCATTGAGGCTAAACAAATGTAAGGGAAAATCTCAACCTAGTTGGAAACCAAACAAACCTTACCCAAATCAGTTTGGTAGGATAAGTTTGTAGGTGAGTGTGAACTCGGTAAACATCTAGCAATCCCGAAAGAGATGGTAGGCGATCCCGTGAGGGTGATAAGTCACGTTTGAGTGTGAACTCGGTAAACATCTGTTGGGTGTTGGACTAACACGTTAAACTAAGTCCAGTTGGTTAAGTTGGTGCCCCTGATGATAGGGAAGAGTGGATGTAGGAGTTGGACTCCGAACCACTATAAAATCGTGTGTTATTTACTGCTTTATGTTCTTACTTGCCATATGCATTTGATTATAAGCAAAACACACATCGGTCTTAAAAGCAAAAAAAAAAACAAAATTGGAATCACTCTGCCCTCACCCCTGATTTATATGCATTACATGGTATTTTCCGCGCACATGGGTTTTCCTAATCGGGACCAACAGGGGTGAATAGACTTCAAAACTTTTTGTGGATCAGATGTGATTTGCACGTATGTCTGATCAGAGTGCGATGTGAATCAGTTTGGACTGATATCCGACTTACTGATCTGGTAGACAGATCAGTTCGGCGTCTATCAACTTAACTGATGGTGCCGAAGATAAGTTAACCCGTGTAGAAAACCAGTTTTACTCAAATAAGATTCTGACCAATGTTTCAGATCAGGTGACTAAAATGTCAAACTGACCAGATCAGTAGCTTGATGCTAATCTGATCCAGGTATAGAATATCATGCAAATAACAAGTTGTGTGCAGATGTGTAAAGGAAGATAGATGCACACAGATTTATAGTGGTTCGGACAACTTGTCCTACGTCCACTCTTCCCTATCAGCAGGGGCACCAACTTAACCAACTTGGACTTAGTTTATTGTGTTAGTCCAACACAGTACAACCAACAGATATTTAACGAGTTCACACTCAACCAATCCCAGAAATCTAATCTAGAAACCCTAGATAGAAATCTTACTATAACAAACTTAACCTAACAGTGTTTGGGTAAGAATTGTTTTGTTCCAACTGGAATACTATCCTATCTTCTGAGTAGCCAAGAGCTAGAGGATAAGTATTCTGCTAAGAACTAAGCATTGCCCTCAAGTATATAAAATTACAACTAGCTAGCCACCCTTTTTAACTTGAAACTCAAATCTTGATTTCGAAGTATTACATATATGTCTATATGACATAAATACATACACACTTTATTTCCCTAATCTATGCTTATGTTAACAGAAGAACGACAATTTTTTACTGAAATCGAGAATATATGACTATTCTGCCTGTCGATTGTATTTCGAGTATCTCATTATCAAACTACCAAGTCAAGAGGTTAGTTTATTTTTTATTTTTATTTTATTTCATATCTCTCAGTCCAGACCTTGTTCTTTTTATATCATTGAGAAATGTACAAGGAGGGAAACATCCTTTTAAGATAATTTATGTTAGTTAACAACATTTTGCACCTTTAAAATAAACAACAAATTCTTTAGAAGAACGTTTTTTTTTTAAATTAATTTTTTTATAGTCCAGTAATTTTACATCGTTTTAAAATTTGTCCCAATTATTTTGATTTTTTTTATTTTGATCCTAAAATTTTCAAAACTTTTGAAATTAATCTATTAACCTACAGGTCACCTAACAGGTACCTCCACTTGTGTAAATATTTGTTTTTTCTATTAATTTCGAAATGCCACATCGACATTTTAACCTAATAATTTTGAGTCTGGATTTTACTGCATATTTTATCAGGGAAAAAAATGACTTTTGCGTATTTTGATATATTTTAGAATTTTTGAGTCAATTTAGACTCGGTAAACCGACCCGATTCACTTTGTCTTTTAATATCCAAGTTTTCTTTAAACCTGACTCAAAATTATTAGGATTAAAAAGGTTCAGGTGTGGCTTTGCAATTAAAGAGAAGAAATAAAATAATTACACATGTGACAGCTACCTGTTTGGTGACCTACTGCAACAGTTTAAATGATCAATTTTAAATTTTTTTAAACTTACAAGATCAAAATTAAAAAATCAAAACAATCGAGATTAATTTTAATGATGCAAAATTACTAGATTACAAAAATCTTAATTAATTCATTTTTTCAATAAAAAATAAATATTTAGTAGTTAGAAGAACGACCATTATCAAGAAAACTATTCATAAAGCGAGGAAGTTCAACGCTACGATGACGACAATAACATTTCCACATCCTAAAAATTTTATGGGGATTGGCCGTACCACGAATATGATCAGATAAAAACGTGTATAAACCTGATTCATGCTATAAATTTTATTTTTAATTCATGGGCACATTTGAATTTATTCATAATATTATACATATCAAGTTTAATAAGTTAATAAAATGTGTTGAAATGAGTGAAATGAATTAAATAATTTAAATTTATAGTATTGATCTAGTTCATCATTATCTTGCAATAGAATTCTTTTACTCGCTGTCACAATTAAATTCCCAAAACTGTTCCCTCTTCTTCCCTTGACGTCTTGATTGTATCATAAACAACTTGTGCAATTCTATTTGCATCTCTAACGAACCGAAGATTCTTCAACCATGACTATGAATGACTACAAAAATCTTCAACAAAAATAATTGATACTACCTAGCTTATCACCCTCACTCAACCATCCTCAAATGATACTCATTGTTGATTTTCTAGTCAAATAATAACAATGTAATTAATAAATTCATAATGATTGACCCTTCATTGTACGGTGGCATTATAATTCTCATGTCACAGCCCTAAGCACTTTGCATACAACATTTGGGCCTTTGGAACACTTCAACCTATCTTTCCAAGCATTGTCAAATTGAATAGTTCAAATTCATGAATATATTTTAAACTAGTAAAATAATGGAAATAACAATAATGTTCATTATATTTTGAATTGATTTTCTTTTCCTTTTTGTTGTGTTATGTATGTCTCTATAGCACATTGTGAAAGGTAAATCCATCGTGGTTTTACTTGATAAGAACCATAAGCCATGTCGTGTATCACCATCAACGATATCCAAATTCAGTCAATTCCTTATGCCGGAGAATAACAAGGTTGAGGTAACTTTTTTACCAATACAATAATTAACTTTATTTATTTAATTCGTCTATCCAACTCGATTTTCAATGTGAATAGAACTTTTCTTTACATTATATTGACAGATTAAATGTTCCCAAAAGAAAGGCTTAGAGTCTAAAAGTGTCATGCTCCTTGTGGAAACTACTTGTGCTTAGTTGTTGGAACAAGAGGTATAGAAATAACTAACCTGCATAATTGCAGATTTACAGCAGAAGAATATTGAACACAATGGAATTTTACATACATACCATGATTCTGGTTGTCAAAAGTCAATCACACATGAATTTATTCACGAACTGATTCTTATTTCACGATACATAATTTACCCTTTGATTTGGTAACCACATAATGTGTATTTACTAACACAGAAAACTCTATTTATGTATTGTGTCTTTTTTGTTTAGTGGAGAGACGATGAGATATAATTGTAAATCTCAGATTATTACCTAATGAAATACCGTATTTATAATTCTTAAATTTATCTGGAACTTCCCTCAACTATCTCTCAACCATATCCACTTTCATGGAGTATATGTTAATTAATTTAAAAACTTTCATCTTCCATTATACATGAAGTATGAGTATTACAGTCATCTACTCATCTTTTTATATCATCACATAATACTTTTTTCATACAAGTAAATAAATTGTGTGATCTTAAAAAATATGAGTTTACATGCTATACACTTATTAATGATATGTAACAACTTATCCAATTTTACATGAAGAATCCCTTGAAACTATTAGAGCATATATATTCAAATGGACTTGGATCCCCTCCACTAAATAGAGGGTCTAGATGAATCTGGACCCTCCATTTTACACATATACACACATACTCATGCGGGGGTGTGTGAACTGGAGGGTCCAGATTCAACTGGACCCTCCAGTTACTGGAGAGGATCCGCCTCCATATTCAAACCTTTCAACAAATTTATGTATTAATAATTAAGTTCTCAACTTAATTGACCGATCAATGAAAACACAATATAACAAATTAATATCTAAAGACTTCCACTATAGCTGTTTTCGTAGATATATACTGCATCGCTGCATTATTCATAGTTATTAGTAATATGCGTAAGTAGCAATACTAAAGTAAAGACTTTAGAAATCTAGTATAAAGTGTTAAGGGTATAACATGCTCAATATGATATAATTACTTGTGAAATTTATTTGGGATGATTATTCGGTTTCACTATATATGTCTTATATGTAGTAATATTAAGTTGTTATAAATTGCAAAGCAAGATAAAATTAATTGATTGAGTTTTTTACGCCAAATATGCATGGATGTATATGAATGGAATCTGTTGTATTATTCTTAAAAATTCGACCTTTTCGTACTTGAGTTTTTGATAAATTAGAAAAAGTTTGGTATGAAAATTTGCATACATGAAAAAATTCAATTAAAACCTAATTTTCTTTGATTTGATTAAAAAAAATGTGAAAATGTGGTCGTTGAGTTTCGAACTCGCGTCACCCACGGAAAGAAGCATAATGGCAAACCATTAGGCTAGAGCAATATAAAAATTCAATTTTAATATCGGTAGGTATATACATCCTTTGATGTTTAGTCAATGTTATAGCTTTTGACAAATTCATCGTTCATTTCTCCTCTTGTGCATTGCCTCTTCTCCTCTCGTCTGCCATTAAGGTTCTTCGAGTAAAAAAAATCAGATTTTCAATTTTTATGATAGATTCTTCAATTTTTGATTCATCAATTTGATAATAATTTTTTGTATTACGATTGTTTGAGAACTTATATATCTGATTATCATATTTGATAAAAATTAATGGTCACCTTATTTACATATGTTTTAGTTCTTTTATTGATAATTTTGATATGACTTTGATGATATATTGTTTATTCAATTTTAATATCAAATAGATAAAAAAAAACCGTTGTAAATTATATTTGGAATTAGACGGGGTCGGAGGATGTGTTACTCTATGGGAAAATGCTCTAATCTTAAAAATTATTCATTGTGTCTTTGCATTTTTCATTTGCTTGTGTTTATTTTATAGTTTTTGCTTGTTTGTGAATGACTATTGTTCTAGTTTCAATCTCTATTGATATTAATCGATTCAACTACGTACATTAAAAGACTGCCTCAATACTAGATTAATTGGTTACGCTTAAATTAATAGTTGTGGTTCAAGTTTAGATTAATTGGTTACAACTCATAATGTGGAGTAGGATATGCTCTCATAGTTACTCAATTTTTTTTAATGTAATTCTGTTATGTTTTACCTGTAATATTGCTTACGTTTTGATTTTATATCTTTTAGAATTCACCTTTTTCTTATGTTTTCAATGTAATATTGTTATGTTTTTTCATGTAGTACTGTTATATTTTGCTTGTAATACTGCTTCCGTTTCAGTTTAATACTCTTCATAATTTTTTTTTTTTTATGTTTTGAATGTAATACGTGTTGGTTCAGTTTTGCATTTAATAACTTTTAGAATTTATTTTTTTCTTTATGTTAAGAGTGTAATACTATTATATTTTTTCTTGTAATACTGTTATATATTTTCTATAATACTTTTTATGTTTTGAATACAATACTGTTTTGCTTTAAATTTAAAACCCTTCAAAACTTACATTTTTTCTATGTTTTTTAATTTATGATAGAAGAAATGCTTCCAAAACGACTAGAAAGATAATGCTACTTTATTGTTCAAGACGATATGTGGAGAAAACACATTGGCAAACTCTCAAAATTGCTTTTTCAGATGAAAATGGTTCGCGCTCGTATTTATGTGCTAATTATTTGGTGTTTTATAAAACTATTAATTAAAAAAATATATACTTGAGCAAACAATTTGACAGCAAAAATTACTTTAAATTTTGCTGAGTGTGTATATAAATCTTATAGTGAGATGAATTGTAACACCCCAAACTCGGCGCCACTTACTTAGGGGAAAAATCATTTGAAGTTAAAAGAATTTAAAATTTTACACATAAAGTGATTAAAGCGGAAGACAACATCATAAAACACGAGTCTTTTTTTTTCTATTTCTTTTAAGTGCCTAATCATGCTTGTGTCTAACTCGTGTCTTACCCACATTTCTAAGTCAAACACATACTTAATATGACAATTTCAAAATTAGCTTAACATGCACGCAAGTATATTATAATTAATTAACTTAATATGATAAGATATGTCACTTAAGACATACCAGTCGTGCATGCAATTTTAACATTAAAAAGACCGCTACATTATCCTAACAATCTAGAAAAGCTTTGATTACCTGACCTAGCAATGTTCACGTAATTATGAAATCAAACGTTTAAAAAAAACAGTTTTAACATTTCAAAGGACCAACTAGTAGTTTGTAAATTATTCAACCAGTTGTCCAAAAAAATTCATATATAATTCCAAACCATAATTTAAGATAAACAATACTTAATCCACTTCTTACATTAGTTTTAAAACACATTAAATAGGTTTAACGGAATCTCCCCAATCAGTCACGCGTCCCTTTCGCCGTCAACAGGACCTGAAAAAGTTAAAGTAGCATCATGAGTCTTCCCCCGGAGGGAAAGCCCAGTGGGATAACATTTTAAAGCACAATCACATTAAAAAGACTAATTAGCACGTAATATGAGTACACATCAAGATCCGTAGACCTGACTCAGCTTCATCTCACACAAATCAGCTTACTTATTGCACACAGCTTAGCATAGCCCGTAGGCTTGCCTTATTTCACACAGAGAGATCGGCTTCATTTCACACAGATCGACTTACTCATTTCACATAGACATAGTCCGTAGACCTGCCTGCTCATATCAACACACAAATTAATCCAACTAATACAAAAGTAATTAAATGTTACCCACTTTCTTGATATTGGATGTAGCAGGATAGCTTCCTCAGAGTCCGGCTGTCTCGTACTGCACTTGACACATTTAGCTATCTTTCAGTCTTTTAAATATTTAAAAGTTTCAATGCACACATATTATTTTCACTATATCATGTAATCTAACTAACACATATGTATCGTATTCCCACGTATTATTCATAAGGGTATAAATATTTCTACTAGCTTAGTCATACTTCAAGGAAAATCGAGTTGCAGAAACTAGACAAATCCACATGGAAAAGCATGTTGAGTCATAACATCCAAATATATTTTAACACATCTAAAATAAATCATAAAAGTATTTTAACATGCTCATAAAAAGTTCAGTTTGTTCATTCTTAAGTTCTTATATTTTTAGTTAACTAGATGATTAAAATAAAGCAATCTACCAACTTATTTCTCTATAACGAACTCCCCTAAAAGACACATTGTAATAGATAATTTATAGCCAAATATAAAAACATCAGAATATTATGAAATTTATACAGTAGGTTAATAACATTTATATCTTCACATAATAAAAAATTCAATTCAAAATTGCATTTAGATATTTTCTTGTGATTTTTACAAGTGGACTGAAAAACAGGTTACGAATAATCCTACGTCAAGTCATTTTCTAAAATTTTGTAGAATTTGTGTATTTCTCATAAAAATGTAAGACAAAATCCTTTGTAACCTTGAGAGTCAGTAGTAATACCAGTAAAATTTTCAAAATTTAAATCTTTGAATTTCATATTTAATTGTACATTGTTCTAGAGCTTTAAAACTGCTCGTTTTCACTGAAAAGACACTGTTTGTTAGAAAAATCATTAAAAATATAATATAACTCCAAATTTACCAAAATAAAATTCATATGAAATCTAAAATTCTGTAGAACAACATAATAAAAAATAGATTTCAAAGACAAAGTTATTTGTACCCAGTAAATTCTACAATCTTCGCCAAAAACAGGGCCGTTTTTCTGCTGTACAACTGTTTAATAGAAAATTCATATAAAATTGATAACAACTCCAAATATTCTTAACTTTTTACCACACACCATAGACTTCCATAACTTAAATTTGACAAAAGGGTTTTATCAAATTATTTTAGAAAAGGTCATAACAAATCTCGAAATTAACATGCAATTGCAGAGCAGATTTTAACATCAAAATTAATACATATAGTAGTCTAGTTGGGACACCAAACTCAATCTAAACATCAAATGACCATCAAAAGTCACATGTAATCACAAAATCAACATGCAACCCGTTAATTAACATCAAATAATCACATATTTGACAAATCCATCAGCCAAATCATAAAATCCATTCAAAATTCTCAATCTTATGTCAAAATAACGTTTCTAGGTTTAATCTCAAATTATTAAACACCATCCTAACAAAATCATAGGAAAGAAATTTGGGAAAAGTAGAAATACCTTGTTATACAATCGCAGCAGATTTTTTATTGAAACCTAATTTGGAGAGAAGGGTTGAAAGAGAGTGTTTGTTCTTCTCTTTCTTGAAAGGCTCTTGAATCTTCAAATTTTCTTGAGAAATTACAAAGATTGTTGGTTGTTTAATGAGAACTTTTAGAGAGATATTATATGGAGAGAGAGCAGAGAAAAGGCGTTGAATGAGAATGAGCAGATTGCTTCTTTCGGGCGTGAATTTTCTTTTTTTTTTATTAAGCGTTTTTTCCTTCTTTTTTTAAGCGTTTTCTTTTTTTGTTTTCCTTTTATTTATTTTTTTAATAATATAAGTATTATTATGCAAATTTAATAAATTAATATTTTATATAGAAGATATACACATATATGCATAAAGATACAAGTTTAATAAATTTAATAAACACATATAGAAGATATACACATATATGCAAATTTAATAAATTTAATATTTCGTTAATTAATTATGTTAAGTGAGTCAAAACCAAGCTCGGTCTCCTCAATAGGCTACCCTGCAAACATTCTTTAAAATAATCTGTTGAAAACATTAGCTCTTAAAATTCATAAATCTTAAGCTTACAAACACTCGAAATAATTTATAACTTTAATACTTGAATAAATAATTAAACTGCTTAAAACATGAAATGCAAGTTTTCTAAAAATGGGGTGTTACAGTTCTCCCCACCTTTTAAAAATTTCATCCCCGAAATTGGACTTACTACACAAAAAGCTTAGAGTATTTGCTTAGCATATTTCCCTCGCGCTCCTATGTTGCCTTTTTTCTCTATGTCTATCCCAAAGCACTAGGACTAAACGCATGTCTCTATTTTTTCAAGGTCTTGATTTTTTTCATGTTTATTCTACTACTCTAGAACTCAAGGTATGTCTCTATCCTCAAGATTCTAATTATATATATTGTTGGGAAATTTATTAAGTTTTGATAAAAGTTCCAAAACAGATGTAATAGGACCAGTCAGAATATGTTAGCTGACTAACGTTTTATATTGAGAACTAGGCTGACCAGTTGAGAACTGTTGTATAGAGCAACTGATGTATAAATTAGATTAGAACACACATTGAGGGGGAACTCAATGTGTATAGCTCTTAGTCTTGAAGATCAGTTATAAAGATCACTTATGTAGATCAGAAGAGAAGAACTGAAGATCTGAAGATAGCAAGACTGAAGACAGATAAAGCACATCAGATGAAGTCAGTAAGTTGAGCTAAGACAACTTACAACCAAAGACTTCAGATAGGGCAGATCAGTTCTAAGAAGTGTTCTGAAAGT
Organism: Stenogyne calaminthoides; assembly: GCA_037126765.1. Taxonomy (NCBI): domain Eukaryota; kingdom Viridiplantae; phylum Streptophyta; class Magnoliopsida; order Lamiales; family Lamiaceae; genus Stenogyne; species Stenogyne calaminthoides. Next base: position 18,461,392 of record JBBCBC010000032.1, read on the forward strand.
TCATTACACTTTCAGAAAGGTCGATCAGACAACAAGCATAAAACCTATCAAGACCAGTTTAAATGGTACTTGCTAACCTATGAGAGATCGACACGACTGTACGGAACTGATAGGACACAGGGTTGGAGGCTCAATGTTCAACGACTAGAAATGACAAAGTTACATGCTTTCGGCATATTTTATAAATTTTGTCTCACCTCATACATTTATCCCACATCGAAAGTGTTAGAGAAAAATGTGAGAGGAATATAGATTTAAAATTTTAAATATTTAACATAAATTAATAATTTAATTTTAAAAAAAAAGAAGAAAAAAATCGGTTTTTTTCCGGTTGAACCGGGTTTTGACCGGTTCAACCCGGTTCAACCTGAAATCCGGTTATATAGGTGCTTTTTAACCGGGTTACCGGCCGGTTCCCGGTTCAACCCGGTTTTGAAAACATTGCTTGAGGGGTTTGTTTGAAATTTCAGAAACTTGATGAGTATCGGTACTTCAGATCCGATGGGTCTCATCTGCATTAAGGTGCATAATGCATTCATAGTGCATTCGTAATTTATTGTATTGAAATATGAAATTTATTTACACTAAATCGTGCAATTATTTTTCCGTATTAATAGTTGTACATTTAATTATAAACAAATTGCATATTTCAATATAACAAGTTATATAATTTTAAAATACATTATAAGTGCACGGTGCACTCGGGTGCATACAAAACTTTAGCCCAATTCCTAATAATAATTGAATAGTACTTTAAACAGTTCATCTTTCACACTACTTTAATAAGCACTAGTATAAATTTAAAAACAAATGGCATATTTAAATATTTTAGTTTGATTATCATTTATCAATATATTTACCCTCAAAGGCGCAATGTATTTCACAGAGATTTCAGACGCTGCTAGTATTTTATCATGAGCACCAGAATCGAACATGTCAATGACTTTCTGCGTACCTGTTCAAACAACAATTAATTAATAAATTTGGTTCCGTTGAACGAATTTGATCATATGCCTACCCGCGGACATAAACTTATATTCTCATCGCTTATGTGGCGCGCCACATATGCAAGATCTTCATTATCATTTAATTAGTTTATTTAATTAATTCAATCTTCTCATTTATATATATTCTATATTTTACCCAATTTTATTAATTATATTAAAAAAATTTACCCGATCCGAACTCAACCCAACCCAAATCCGAACCCGGCCCGATTGGTTCATAGTTCTCCCGGCCCGAATGGTTCATGGTTTAGGGTTCATAGTTTAAGATTTAGGTTTATATAATTAATTTTTATAATTATATTAATTTTTTTTACCTGATCCGGACCCAACCCGAACTCGAACCCAGCCCGAGTGATTCATGGTTCACCCGGTCCGAATGGTTCATGGTTTAGGGTTCATAGTTTAGGGTTAAGTTTATATAATTAATGAGAAGATTAAATTAATTAAAGAAATTAATTAAATGATGGTGAGACCTTGTATATGTGGCGCACCACATAAACGGTGGGCATATAAATTTGTATTCAATGCGTATATTTTAATAGTGTTTGTAATATAGATTGGATTTTGTTTTGTAGAGATCCCAACAAATAAATAGTTGAATTAGTCATTATTTATTTAATTTCTTCACTTATTCTTTCTTTTGGAAATGTAGCAGTCGTACCATGTTCAAAATAGTTGTTATAAACAGCATCTTTCACAACTCCATACTGATCAAGCTAGTAGGACCGAACTTGTAGTTGAATTTCATGAAACCAACTCATCCTGCCAAAAAAAAAAAAGAGCATATAAAGAAGTTTATTAATATTACGAATGACATTAGATAATTATGACAGTAGATATAATTGAGGAATTGGTTGTATTGAATCTTCTAGATTAGCATCCGCTGTAATTAATTCCCCCAAGGGTCTTGTATGCACCCGAGTGCACCGTGCACTCATAATGCATTTTAGAAGCGTGCAATTTGTTATGCTAAAAAGTGCAACTTATTTATATAAAAAAAGTACAATTATTAATATAGGAACATAATTGCATGCTTCTGTTTGGAACTAGGTTGACGGGTACGGGTACGATACGGTACGGGTACTGGGACACATATTTTTATAACTAATTGGGTAAGATACGGCTTGGGTACGATTATAATTTTTTAAATTATTTTATATTTTTATTGTATATATAAATATTTCCATAATTTTTTTGAAAATATGTGTCTTTGTAACTTATGCAATTTTTTAACACCTAAATAAATATAAAATCAAAACGATATGAACATTGTAATAAAATATATGAACGACTAACAATTTGATAGTGGTGTGACCGTGTGAGCAATAGAGAGAGTCAATATTTTTTTACTGATTGTGGGCTAATTTGGGTTAATTTAATATAAAATAAATTTATTTCAAGGCAAAAAATAAAATAAATTTTACAAATTTGACCTCACGTGTACCCTATCCGTGTCCGACATGCTGATCAGCCGTGTCCGACACGGTACCCAAAATTATTATTAATATTTTTAATTGGGACACGCCACGTGGCGTATCGGGTGTGTATCCCACCCGTATCCGCGTACCCAAGTACCCACGAAGTATCCGACACTGCAATATAAAAAAATCCGAGTACTCATGCATCCTAGATTTGGAATAATTGCACAGTTTCTATTTTGTATAACACTCTTCTAAAATGTACTATAAGTAAACGGTACCCCGAATGTACATGAGACCCACTCAATTCTTAATTGTATTTTTTTTTGTATGGTGTAATATATAATCAATCACCAATTCAACAGTCATCCTAAATTCACTGTCACATATTATCAGCCATTTGATTCTTATTCCTACTAACATTTGAATTTTTTCGTTCCAAGCTTTGGGTTCACTTGCATCCCCGCATTGCTTAAAGGGATATTACCGGATGACATTAGATAATTATGGCAATAGAGATAATTGAGGAATTACTTGTATAGAATCTTCTAGATTAGCATCTGTTGTAATTAATTCCCGATTGTATTTTTCTTGTGTTGTAATCTTTAATAATATATCGAGAAATAATCAATTTAGGAATCTTTGATCCTAAATTTACTGTCAAAATTAATAGATATATATATTCATGAAATTTATTTATAAATAAAGTTAATATCAATTTATAATATGTACTATAATTTTTCTAACAATTTACTATCTTTATATATATTTTTATCTAATTGCAAACTGTATTATAAGAAATTAATCAATTGCAACATGATAACCTAAACAATATTTTAAGTTGCAAATCGTAAAAAACATTGTAAATTAATAATATGTCAAAGTACAACATAAATTCCTACATGTAATTGCTAGAAAATACGAATTACGTACGTACCCTTTGCCACCTCCAGAATTGCCAAAAGCAATAGTCTGACATCTTTTCAACGGCGGTTGTTAAAGGCGCCGTGAAACATTGGGGAAACTGAGAGGGATTGGTTTGTTGATTTGAGTTAGGGGGTAGTGCAACATTTCCTCTCAACACTCGCTTTGTTTTGATAAAAAAAGTACAGTATATATATAAAATGCTGCTAAATGACGTGAATCACCCCGAAATAATAAGGACATTTTAGACAATTCGGATGGTGTATTGATTGTTTTATTTTTAATGAATTTTTTTTATGAATTAGTGGAGCCCACTATCATTAAGGGTAAAATAAATTAAACACAAATTCACCCCGGGATGAATCACCCCACTCAACATTATTCATATATATATATACTAGAGAGACACATTTGTTTAAGACGACCACATCGTGAGATGTACTATAATTTGAATATGATATTTTAACACTTAGAAATGTGATGGATGTTAATTTGAGTTAGGTTTCAACTCGTCTTATTAATCAGACCGTCTCATACGAATTTTTAATCATAATAAATGGCTTTTAAGACTCAAAATTTAATTTCTATCAAATTATTTATCATTTTTTAAGGATTTTGACCCTCTTCTCAATATATCCAATCCAAAAATCCCTTATTTTTTCAATTCAGGAATTTTTTTTATTATCATCTCCCATATCTTTCTTACAATATTATTTCCTAATTCTTTATTTTTTTCATCTTTTAATGTACCGAGTATTAATTTATTAAAATAAGAACGAGTATTAAATAAATTTATTAAAATAAGAACGAGTATTAAATAAATTTATAGGGCCGCCATAATATAAGTCAGCAAAAGATAGGAAAAAGCCCAAATTAAATGAGTCCCTATTCAATGCGTCAATACTTAAGTCGGGGCCTATGGGTTTTATTATTTAGATTATAATTGGGATGAGCAGCTACGGAATTTTAAACTCGAAATCGGGAACTCTAGTCTAGAATACTTGTAATTTTCTTTTTAGTTTTTAATTCTTTCATTAATTATATTTTAATTTTATTCCTTTTCTATTTCAGTCTTTCAGATCATTATAAATTCTAGAGTTTGAAGGATTTGAACATAATTCAATTATAATTCTTCTACACTGCAGTGGATTTTGGTTCAACGTGCAATTTATCTTTCTTTTTTAATTATAATGTTAAAATTATTTATTGTTGCACGTATAAATATGTATGTTTCATAATATGCTTTTATTGTGATTTAAATTTTTATATATTTGGAGTTATTAAATCTCACTAGTGTACATTAAAAATGACAAAACCATAGACCATTTAGAATTTGTGGGTATCATCAACTTTTTTAAATTAAATTAGCTGTAAATAACACTACAAGAAAATTAGCTATCAGTGATAACAATTCTATCATTAAAATTTCTCTAGTAAAAAGTCTTTAATAACAAAACAGTTAAAAGCTAAAAAAAATCAATGATGTTATTAAAAAAATTTAGCTAGAGAAACTTTAATGATATGAGTGTTGTCTTTAATAACAGAATCATTGTAATTAAAGATGGATTTTCTTGTAATGTAATATATAAATAATACAAACATTTAGAAAAATAATTCTAATTCTACAAACTTCTAAAAGAACCAAGATATATAGATATATGATATATCTGGTGGATTACAGTGAATATATATTAGATGGGTTTAGAATATACAATTGTAGAACACCAGAAATCGGCCCAAAAGTATTACACAACCGATTTTCACACAACTTATATATTTATACATGTATATAGGCGTCGGTCTCGATCTCTCTCTATGTTAGCTTTAATTTAAAGCAAATTTTTGTTTTTAAAAAAAAAAAAATTAAAGCAAATTTTAATTGCAAAGAAAAAAAAAATCTGCTTTGAGCCGACACTATTATTAGTAGAATGTCTAATGTGAAAATTTTCATATATAAAAATTTATAAAATTTACTTAAATCAACCATCTAAGTCCAAAGTCCATACTAAAAAGACTTATTTGTCCCTCCTTTTCTTCTTTTCTCTCTTCCTTTTCTCGCTCTCTCCTCTCAACAGCTGTTTTCCTTCCTTCTTTGTCTCCCAACTCACTTTTCTATATTTTTCATTCTTTTTTTTTTTTTCTCTCTCAATTTTCAGCGTTTTCTTCTCTATCTTTCTTTCGTAATTTTCTATATTTTTCTTTTCTCATTTTTTCCACACTTATTTTTTAAAATATGCATCAAAATTATTTTGGTGAAAAAACACCAAATTCATGTTAAATATAATTTTAAAATATTACACATTCACAAAATTCCAATAAAAAAAATATTACAATCTAAAATTTTTATATTAAAAATCTCAAAATTACAGAAATTAACTTATCTAAATCCAAAATTTACATGCAAAATCTCAAAATTACAAATTTTCATCCTTTCACGTGAACAGTTCATCACAACACATGAACAGATTCATCTAAAAAAAACTCAAAATTTACATATCCAGCTCTGTACACAACTCATCTTCTTCGTCGGCCTCTGACTACTCCGTCGATTTCTGAGAACTGACCTCATCTTTTTCGTCGAAAAATGGAAATTCAATTTAGAGAGAGAAACAGAGATCAGAGGCTTTTTTCACTCTTCTCTGTTCTCCATGATCCTAATCCAACCAAGATAATCGCAGGTGCACACTCCCCACTTCATCTTCAATCAACCAAAGATTAGGAATTTGAAATTTCAGATTACAAAATTTCATTAGACCCAAAACCAAAAGTTCAATTAAATTTTCTAAAAGACCTAAATCACAAAACAGTGGATCAAACACATCTTTTCTAAAAAATCAGATTAAACAGATCTGGAACCACATTAAAAAAAACCTTTTAATCTGCTTATTCACCCACTCGATCTCAAGGTCGTTGGGAGCGGTGATGTGGCGGTGGTTGTGGAATTTGCAAGTGGTTGTGGATGAGAATTGGGAGCGGTGATGTTGAGAAAATTGGGTTTCAATTTTAAGAGAGAATGATTGTGTTTTTTGAAACACTTAAAACAGCTTTCAGAATCACTTATTTTTAAAAGTTGTGAGAGAGAGCTTTAAAAATAAGTAATTCTGAAAGCTGTTTTAAGTGTTTCAAAACACGCCCCGAGTGTGGGTGGAATTGAGAGAAAAATAATATAATGGGTGTGGGGCTACGTGAGTTTTGTGTGGGTGTTTATTATATTAAAATAATAATTGGAAACCCACACTAATTAAGGGGTACAATGGTAAAGGCCCACGCCTATTATGGACCAGTAGTAATTATAAAAAAAAGTATAGATCTAAGAGTAATCTACACTCTATATATGGACCTACTATTAATTAATTCAATAAATAATTGTTTTAACCAGAAATAATTATGTGATTTAATGTGGCTTATAATGGGGTTTCTGACTAAACAACATTTCAAATAATCATATGAAAACTCAAGAACTCAGAATAACGTGAACGTATGTCTTTTGTGTAGTAAAAAGTTGGACATTTATTTATTGGGTTTTAACCCTTTTATACAAATACAAAAATTGGGCTAATTGTTATTAATTAGGCATCATTTGCGGCCTTTAAATCAGCATTTACATTAAATGAGCAAGCTGGTCGCATTTTGAATTGTCCACTGTGACGATCGCGCATAATTCATGCTTCCCTGATTTGCCTCTTATCTTTATTTTGATGGCGTGGTGTGGGCTCTTTCGATTCTTTATCGCTAGGCTTCGGTTGGGATCCCTATGGTGATCTGATTTTCTTGTTGACTAGCCCGCTTTAATATTCTAGGTCCCCTATAATCATGAGGTCGCCATGTTACTCTTTGTTGGGTCTTTACTTGGTCCACTTTTGTAACTTGACTTTGAGGTTGTCACATAATTATACTTGGATAAATCCATGTGTCACTTACCAAGGTACAACAATTGCCCCCACGTCGTCGTTCGGGTAATATCTCCGAAATGCGAGTTGGTATATGGTGACATTCTTTGGATAAGACTGATGTCGATTGTCCGTGCGCCATTGCAACTGTTTGCTTCTTCTCTTTCGTCTGGTGGTTTTACTCTTATTGATGAATCGCCCTCCACCTTCGGGGAGCAAAATCCACCTATGGGTGGCGGCTCTGGTATTGACCCAAGTGGTGAGGCTATGTCCCGCAGCGGCCATAGTGGGCTAGTGATGACTTCGCTGACTCCCTCGATTCTATTGAGTAGTTGCTCGATTCTATTGGCTCTCTACTCGATCCGTACCTATGTAGATTGGAGCCACGAGGTGGTTAGGCGATCTGGGCCGGAGGTCTTGAGTCGCCCAACCGTCTCAGGAAGATCTTGGGTGAGATGAGCCTACATCCTCTTCTCTTATCGTCGCCAGGCTGACCATCCTGGGCGATTTTGCTACGAGGCTTGCATCCAGCTGCATCCCCATCAGCGGAGTAGGTGAGTTTATAGGCCGGGTATCGACACAAAATTTGCAGCCTCTCAGCTCGCCAGTATTGTCATCGTAGACTACGTGAATTTCGCTCGCCATAAATATCAAATTTCAGCCGATATGCATTTTTACCGCTGCGGGAAGACGAGAGGGCGACTAACCACCCAAGGGATGATAGCCATTAATTATGGTGTTTTGGAGGCCAGGCTTCGCTTTCCCCTTGCATAGTGCGATCTCCCACCAACTTAGATAACTCCAAATGGGTGGAGTATGATTATGATAGTAATGAGCGCTTTAGGTCGCTATGCCCTCCAGAGACAACTTACTCCCTCCGAGTTCAATTATCTCATTAGCCTCGTGGCTATTGGTGGAGGACCTTTCACTAATTTCTCTTTTTTTTTTCTTATCTTTTTTTTTGTTCGACAAAACAGTAACAAATATCGTTGTTCCGTTTGGCCACATGACCGAATAAAGAATAGATGTTTGACCACCTTGATTAAATTGAACAACCACTACAAGAAGATAAAGAATTGACATGACCACATAATTTGTAATGAAAATAATATTATTTTTTTAATAATGAGGATTATTTTTGAAGTAATTTGTTTCCCACGTGCAAATTACAAATGTGTAGGAAATTTGCTCATGGATGCTATGTTTATCTATTAGAATTTTTAAAATTCATAGGGAAATTGTAGGTAATTTGTTTATCCATTAAAATTTCTAAAATTCGTAGATAAATCGTAGACAATCCTCACTACTTAAGAACAAAATTGTTTTTGTTGCAATTTTAGTAGCCATATTGAAAAATTTGTAAATAATTCTCTATTTTCTTGTAGTGAACGATTTTAATCGTAGTTTAATATTGGTCGGACATTTGAAAAAAGTAGGAGAATGAACGTGCGCATAATATTTGTTCATACATATGTGTGTGTGTGTGTTCCCGTGAATTTTGAATTGTGTTTCTTTATCACATTTAATAGATAATGGAGAGCTCAATTTGATGATTGAATTTTGAAAAAAGAGTTTACCACATTTGATTTTAGCCTACTGAACAAAAGTTGGGCCAATTTATTTATAACTTCTCATATGTTCATCACACAGCACCATTTGTAAATGTTACAGTGTCTAAATGACGAAATAAAAACAATAAGCACGATCAATTATGCTTTGAACAATCCTCTGGAGCAAATAAAAGCATCTCCTGCTTCAAATTGTATACCATTCTCACATTTGTCTGCTGATAAGCCCCCAAAATCATTGTGTTTGGAGACCCCATCATTGCCAAGCAAAAGAATTTGGTACCGTTAGTATATATAAAAAGGTTTTCTGGTGGAACATGAAAATCAGCCCCAGCAAAATGGAACATCATGCTTGGCATTTTCACGGACACTTTGGGTCGTGTGTAGCAAACGAGTCCTTTCAGTACGTCCTTTCCAACGTATTTTGTAACATTTAATTTGGAAAAGTACGTCGTAAGAAAGTTCGTTGCAGCAGAAAATGCCTTATGGTTCAAAAGAGTAATAGAAGAACCCGAATCAATTATGCAACCGTCTGGAAATATAGCACTTGTAAAACCCAAGTTTTTTCCCTCAATGCTGATATCATTTAACTTCGTCGTGTATAACATGGAGCCTCGGTTGTTCAACAAGAAAGGTGTTCTTTGACCGTTTGGTCCTCGTATCTTCGCTTCATCACCAAATGTGACATGCGATTCTTTGGCATTTGTTGTATTCGAGTTCAGACAATATGAGAATCGCCCGTTGATTTGGGTTCCAAGCTGTCGAGCAAAAGACTCTGGTTCTTTACCTAACCCTAATATACCATTAATCCCTCTGGGAAAACGACCAACGTTGTTCTTTCCACACCCAAAGACCAAATTAGGGACTGTTTGGGAAGTTTGTGCTGAAGTTTGGAAAGTGAAGTTTTCCAAGGCGGCAATACCTGATGTGAACTGCCCACTGTAATAACCAATGTAGTAAATACATCTGAACCTGGTACACGCGAACGTCTTCGACAGTTCATGTCCTTTTGCCAGCTTTTTATATGAAAGTGACTTTTTTGTGTCGAAAAGAGGCTGATCTTGTTTGAAACATAGGATACATGGTTTGCACTGTGTCCAAGTGAGGCTACTCCCCGTGTCTAAAATCAATGTTCTTTTGACGGCAGGGGTGCCTATGCCAATCTCAACGGTGAAGATTGATTCTAGGTGTTTTAACGGAAGTTGTATGGACCGAGGTTGGACCAATTGTTCGAAGTAAGAAGCACGAGCGTTGGTGGTTTCGATGTTTTTTGTATATCGATCGAAATCAGAAAGGTTTGGTTGGTATAATGGAGAGAGTGGAGAATCTCTATGAACAAGCTTCAAGGTTAAACCAGTTGATGTCCATGGAAGAAGAGAGAAAGAGAGAAGGATATTGAGGAAGAGAGAGATTGTCGTGGTCACAGTAAGAGCCATTGATGAAGAATACAAGAAGTAGCAGATACATATATATAAGCAGAGATATTTGGTAAGAGATAACATGATGAGTAATTAGAATGATAACATGATGAGTAATTAGAATATGCCTTGATGGATTACAGTCAACCAAATCCACATTTTATTCAAAAAGGGGTCACGTTTATTGCTTTATATTGCATGCGAAAAAAAATTGGACCATTGAAGTTTTGTAGATTTTAGCACTATAGTTAATTATACTTACTGCACTCTATATCTACATTTTATAAAAAATAGTTTAGATCACTGTGTCATTAATAAATGGCAGAAAAGTAACTCAGTGAGTCATATTGCAAGAAATAAAAAGGCAGTGAAAAACAATTATTAAAGTTAAAGGTCGTGATTAAATGGCAAAAATTTAAAAAAAGGTAGTAGGTTTATTTGCAATTTTCTCTTATTAAACTAAAGTGGCGCTTCTTTCTTTTCTTCTTTTTAGTTTTTATCATGAAGGTAAATTATTTATACTTAGTGATATCACAATTTTCCTATAACGAACAAAAGAAGTCAACAGTTCAAGTAACATCAAGTCTACATTAACATAGAAATGAAACGCCAAAGATTTGCTTTACTTTTACAGATACTACAAGGGGTAATAAAACAGCAGCTTAAGCATTACCTAAACTTACATTCTTCAGCCGTTGATCCAGAAACACGATTTTGATCAAAGAACACACAGCAGAACAAGTGTTCTTCGTTGTTCCTTATGAGAGTCCCATCCTGCAAACTCAATCATTACTCTAAACAAATAACGACTAATTAACAAGCACGGTTTTAAGATACTAAAAATGGTAAGAAACCATTTCATCAAACATAAAAAACTCAGAATCCAAACGACATTCCAAGATTCATTTATGGCCTTTCCTTTTCCACAAATCTCCAAACATTCGAATGCCTTTCCTCTTCTCACTCCCAAAAACATCATCAGTATCATCATCAATCAATCCAGGCGACCCCACATAACCGTATCCACAAACGTGATCAATAGCGTTTCCATAGAATTTATCCATTGATCCACATCTCTCAGATATCCTTCTCCCATTTGTCTCCACTCCTCCAGCTAGAACCGAAGCAGCAGCATCTGCTGCTTTTCTCCATTGCTCGGTTTGTACACGAACCCTTTTCATCTCTTCTTCCAGTTCCTCCTTTGCTCTTTCAGCAGCTTCAAGCTTCTCGTTAATCTGGATTCCCCTGCTTTTACTCTTCTCCAGTTCTTCACTAGCCTCATTCAACTTCCTTCTCAGTTCATTTATCTCAGTTTGTGCTGATGATACCTTTAGAGACTTCTCATCAAGCTGGATCTTTAAGCTCTCGTTTTCTTCACGAAAAGCCTCCACTTCTTTCTCCTTCTCATCTAAATTTCTCTTCAGCAAGTCTATCTCATCATTTTTAAAAGCAAGCTCATCAGACAATGGATTCTCAGGTGATTTAGGTTTGAGTTCGTCTTCTTCAGCTGGAATTTTAGGCTCCAAAGTTTCTTTTTGATCAATAGGAACTTCAAAAACATCAGTTTCCTGTTGGATATCATCTTTCATGCTCGTTTGGGCATCAATTGGAGTAGAGTGCTTTTCTTCTTCGATTTCTGGGGTATCAGGGATATCAGGAGCCTTCTGTTGTTTCTTAGGTTTCTTCTCAGTTAAGACTATTTGGCCCTTCAGATTCTTGAGCTCTTCCTGAGCTAGGCCAAGTTGAGATTCCAAATCGGCAATGCGGGTCCCGAGTTTCTTCTGATTCAACGGCTGAGATTGAGTGCTTCGCGGTGATACTTTGGTGTTCCTGGGACGAACATTTGGTGGATCAGAATCGGAGCTAGAAGTCCTGAGACTAGGAGGGCCTCGAGGAGATTGCCTCTGAGCAGTTTCAGTTAATCTGTGCTCAAAGAAACAAAGATTAGAAAATCACTCAAAAACAATGCTGCAAAACAAGATTCTTGAGATGGATAGTACCTAGTCGCCGGTCTTGGCATTTCTTCTCTTCTTAAACGGCAATAAAATGATTTTCAAGATTCAATCTGGGCATATTTGTATGAGAAAATTAGATTTGCTGTTCATCTAGAACATGAAAAGAGCAGTGACAACAGTGAAAGCAAAACTAGGCATTCTCTCACTTTGTTTTCTATGTACATTCCTAGAAAATGAGATTCAGCATAGTGGGAACAACTTTCAATATATATCACACAGAAACTGGAATTTAAAACAGCATTTCAAACTACCATGCATCTATTTCAAGTTATTGCAATTGCAATCAACATATTGGGGCAAAATCTAAATTATACAACTTTTTCACTAGTTATATGTTCTCAATACAAACTTATGCTTAAGCCATTACTACATTTATCACGTTACCTCTTCTCAGCTGTATCTAAATTCCTTTTTCAACATTTTAAGTCTTTCTCAGCAGTATCTAAATTACATCAGGGATCCACAAAGACATGATCATAGAGGAAAAGAAAAGGCTAAAGTTGCTTTCAGCACCATAAAAGTTTAAAAACTGAAAAGATGCACATTCACTATACCAGAACTGAGGTGGATCTTTATGATTAGAAAAAATCTCTCTCTCTCTCTCTCTCTGACGATGAATCAACTAATATTAGAACCGATCTACAAATAATGAAGCACATTCATTACTAAAAGTTAACATAAAATTTATCTATTTCTCCTTTAATTCCCTTCCATAAGTTTCAGTAAAAACCCTAAATACATGAAAATCCTTAATCAAGTTCGAACGCAGTCCAAAAAGAGTACTGGAAACAAGATCGCAACAGAGATTCAAGTTACAATTTCAGAATGGGCCAAAAATTATAGCATTCTATAGCAAATCACAGCGGCAATAAACTAACAATAGAAAAAAAAATCAGTAGAAATCTCACACTGATCACGTTCTTCTTCTTCTCTTCAGTGAAGAAACAACAGCAAATCAATGGTTTGAATCAAAAGCAGAATTGTGATTTAAAAATAAAAAATAAGTGGAAATGTGATTTAAATTCAAACGGTTGTATGCATTTATGAAGAGAATTGTACCGTGGGGGTGGGGGCGTGGGCGTGTTTGACAGCTCCTATTGGGGCACGAGACGATTACAAAGGCTAGAAAGAGAAAGGCGTTGGAAGTTTGAAAGTTTGAATTTAATGTGTTTCAACTCTCTATATATTTATTTATTTATTTTGTGAGAAAAATTAAAAAAATATTAATATTATGCATTCAGATATGTACACTCATAATATATTTTAAAATTATAGAATATATTATACTAAAAAATACAATTTATTTTTATTGAATCGTGCTATTATTTTTTATATTAATAATTATGCAATTTAATATAAATAAATTACATCTTTTAATATATTAAATTATATAATTTTTAAAATACACGTACGGTGAACTAAATAAATAAAAGATTTAATATGTGATAAGACGACAAGATGAGACGCAGAAGAGGACAATAAAGTAATTTTAAGAAACATTGGATTGGGGCGACAGGGGGACAAATGAAATGAATTGAAATTCAATCATAAAAATAAAAAATAAAAAATTCACCCTAATTGATTTATTTCTTATTTTATGTTTTTTCAAACTTAGATCTCTTTTTAACTATAAATCCGGCTCTGATATCTAAAATTATTCGAACCAACGTATAACCGGACAACAAAAGGTCCAAATTTGTGGTGGAAATGTGGAATTCCACCGTTGCAAGTACTCAACAAACTTCTTTCCTTTTCCAAACAACGTTTAAATATTTCAAATATAACGGGTCTCACATTTAATACAAGCTTATAAATAAAAATAAAAATAAAAATAAAAATAAAAATAAAAATTATAGTAAGAATTGGAGCTCTCGATCCTCCCTCAGTAAAGTCAAAATTTTATTTGTCATGAAACTTTTATCCATTAAAAGACATGTCAAAACGGGTTGGGTAGAGTCCTCCGCTCTTGCTTAAAAGGTAGGTTAGCCCGTTTGAAGTTGAGCTCGGGACGGGACAGCCAATTTGGTCCCGGGGCATTGGTGGGTCATGGGCGAGCCTAGGCCTAAATTATTTTTTTATTTTTACTTTTTTATTATACCTTTTACTAATTATAATATTATTTTTAAAATATTTTATAAATTTTATATATATGGATGATAAATTTAATAAGTAGTAGACTATGTTTATAAATTATTATGATGGATTAATGGTAAACTTTAATTTGTAAAAAATTATATTTGTTTTTATTGATTAATAAACTTTATTTTTGATAAATAGTTTCTTTAATTTTTTTTGTAGTGATAATAATCAACCTAAATTGTTAGATTTCATTTTATTTTAATGAATTTAATGTATTAGAATTTTAAAATTATATATTTTTAATTTTTAAAATATAAAAAAATTATTAAAAATATAATAGTGGGCTGGTCCGGCTGCACTCGCGACCCGCCAATTAATCGGTTGGGTTGGGTTGGGAGTCTTACAGTCCGCTAAATTTTCAGCCCATCCCGATGAACCGTCTTTATAGCTCTTTTTTTAAAAAAATAAAAACTCCCACACATAAATATTTTTATTTCTTGAAATGAACGGTGGGGAATTCAATATGAAAATATTAATTGAAAAAATCAATACTTTTATGTACTAGTTGCACAAATATAAAGTCCGTGGCTTCGGAGAAAGCCCCAAATTGGGGAATAGGTAATATTTTAGCTAAAAACTAATCATGACCATATTATGGGGGTATTTTCAAAAACTTATAAGTGATTATAATCACCTAGAATTGTGTGCAAAAATAATTTAGAGTGTTTTATTTCTCTTTTAGTAGCTTATATAAACTCTCATAAGTTATAAGCTATAAACTTAAAAAATGGTGTTTTTAGTAGTAGCTTATTAGTCTTTTTTTAAAACTTTTAACTTTTTTTGCAAACACTATCAACTTTTTTTTTGAATTTTTTTACAAACACTATTAACTTCTACTATTAATCACTTTTCCATAATCACTAATTTTAATCACCTCTTTAAAACTATAAGCTTTTGCAAATAGCCCCTATGTCAAAAGGTCACTAGTCCCAGACCTATTTAACATTCTCTAAGAATGTTTGGTGACAAATATTTATATTGATCGATAAGATCAGGAAAATTAGAGAATAGGTATTGTTTTAATTATATGTTAACCAAATTCCTTTGACAATGCGTAATGAAGGAAATGTTGAATATGGAATTGAAAGCTATGATCTAATTTCCTAATCACAGACTCTTCTGTTAAACTTAAGTCATGTAAAGGTATTAGTTGATAAGTATAATGATATTAATTTATACAGATTTGATCATATGCCCACAGGTGGACACAAACTTATATGTCCACCGTTTATGTGGCACGTCACATATACAAGATCTCCACCATCATTTAATTAATCTCTTTAATTAATTCAATCTTCTCAATAATTATATAAACCTGAACCCTAAACCATGAACCATTCGGGTCGGGTGTACCATGAACCACTCGGACCGGGTTCGAGTTTGGGTCGGGTAATTTTTTTTAATATAATTAATAAAATTAGGTAAAATATGAAATATATATAAATGAGAAGATTGAATTAATTAAATAAACTAATTAAATAATGGTGAGAACCTTGCATATGTGGCGCGCCACATAAGCGGTGAACATATAAGTTTGTGCCCACCTGCGGGCATATGATCAAATTCGTTAATTTATAATGCAATTGTATAAATTTAATTTATATTATGAATAAGTTTCATTGGAGACTTACTCATTCCTTATTATTGCTCCCCTCAAGGTAAGCAGTTGTTTAGACCCAATACAAAACTTGGACCGAAGCAACAACTCGAATTTTAGATGTGGTAAACTCTTCGTGAAAATGTTGACTAGCTTAAGATGTGAAAGAACAAATTGCATCAAAAAGCTTGTCTAAAGAGACGAGTTCTCGAACTGTGTTTAGCTCGCTTGTCTTTAAAAAAATTCATCTCAATTTCTTTTGTATCAATCCCCCACCCCCAACCCCGACCGCCTATGAACTGAATTTACGACTCTACCCTCTAGCAGAGAGGCATTAAAGTGGACAATTGAATATGTGTGGAGTTACTTTCTACGAGATTCGAACTAGGGTCATGTGCGTGAGCCAAAAGTTCTAATACCATGAAAGAATCTTAATTCATCTAAAAAGTCGAATATTATATAGAGGCGTGAAATTAATTATTAATTTTCTAACACTCTCCCTCACTCGTAGGTTGAATTTTCAACTTTATCTTTTGCTCAGAAGGCCTAACAAATGAAAAAAAATTAATATAGATGAAATTATTTTTAGCTGAAATTTTTTAAATCTTTCTCATACCCAATTAGACATTGCACCAAAGTTTATAAAAAAAAAAAAAAAACATCATTTTTCTAAATAAAACTAATTAATGAAGTGGCCATAATTTTAATAATTTTCGTTCAAATTTAATTAGGTGTAAATAATACTCCATGAGGTTGAGCTAAAGGTGGCGGTGATCGGTAGAGAATAAGCTGATGTGAGTCCAAAAAAGTAGATGCAAATTAATTGAAGACAATGCATGTGAAGCTTAAATGTTATCCAACCACTCTACCAAACCAGTCTCGTCGCATTTTACTTGTTATTTTACCAAAAATATTAATAATAAAATCTATACTAGCAAATCTTGTAAATAAATAAAATGAATGGGTTAGGAATGTCAGGAATGATAATAGGTTTCAAAGAAAACTCATCAAAAGCACGACGTACAAGTCTAACTAACGCACTGATTAATAAAATCTTGTCTGAAATTAATCAGGAAAATTACAATAAGCGCCAATATAGCAAGAAATACCATATCGAAAGGGCAAACATGAAAAGGATTGCACGAGCGAATCATATACAGACTATTATGAATTGTATTTTGCCTTGAATGGGTCAATTAAATATTTTCACTGAATAATATTAGTTGTTTTTATTATAAAGTATTTGATAATGTTTTTATTGAATAGTGTGCACAATTGATTTATTGTTCAATGTATACAATTAATATTATTTAATAAAAAATTTAACATAATTAAAAAATGCACTATAATTAAATTTCATGACACATACATAAAAGACTTTGCAGTTTGCACTTGTAGTAATACTTTTAACACCAAACAATGTGAATGCATGTTTTTCCAATTGTTACAACGTTTTAAAATTCACAAAGTACTAATGAATTACTAATTAATTAATGAGGCACACTTTCATGATACGATTTCACGGTAAGACGAGATATAAGTTGGGCATTGACATTTTAACACTTTAGGAGGGGTGTGATTTGTATTAGGTTGTACCCCGTCTCATATAAGTTTTTGTCTTCATTAATAACACAACATCACGTGTTATGCATCCTACATAATATAAAGATATAGAGGATCAAAGTCAGTAAAAGTTATAAATAATTCCAATCTTTTTTCCACATCTGTTTGCCCTCAATATTAGTTGAGGGGTACTCATTAATAATTTGATGTTCTTCGTCAATTTTTGTATCTGGATAACATGGGTTTCACTTCTCGATCACTATTATTACTTCTTACTTTGGTGTATAATTCTTCAAGAGCTTTCTAATATAAGGTTAATATATACCTTCATCAGTTAAGGGTACCTCATCCACCAATAATATAATTGCATGAGATAATTTCACACGACGTGTCATCAATTGTACATTCTTAATCTCATTGATACATGTCTCATTCTTGTCATTTATCACTCCTACCTTCATACTCTTTGTCCACCTATACATGATGTACTTATTAGATAATTCAAAGATTCATTTGACTCGAAAATGTATTAGCATTTGTCTACATGGTATTTCTTCGAACTCAAACATTTTATAATTGCACGAAATATGCTCTATTTTCTTGTTGTATAAAAGAATTCGATGCATGCTCCATTATTTCAAAGACTACTCATAGTTTGTGATATCTCTCTGCGCATTTCACCCCACGTTTCTGGACCCATAATTAATTTCCATCAACCATATCTTTTGAACTTGCTATCTTTTAACAACTTCGGTGTGCAATATTAGTTTGACCCTCCTTGTTATACAAGAAGTCTTTCCACATCACTACATTTGTTTCTTTAATTTTCTTGGAGTTTTGTTTTTTTGCACTAAACTCACTTTTTCGCGCATACTGATTATAGAAATTAAACGCATCCTTATGAGCAGTAAACTTTTGCTAAATGCACGATTTACGATCATTTAGAACTTAGGAGTATAGGTTTCCTCTCAAATTTCTTCATTCATCACTTTAAACTAAAAAAAAACCAAATTAAGAGAAAAAATTTGTCACGCGTACGATTGTTCTGCAAAAAAATGCCAAAAGTTTAAATTTGGTTCAACACTTAAAATGATAATTTGTTGTAAAGAGGAAATGAATCCACTTGAAAAAGGATTTATTAATTAAGAATTAAAAATTAAAACATTCATAACTTTTCTAACTATAACTTTATCCAAGATTAAAGTTTCTGCAAGTTTTTAACTTTTCTAAATGTATTTCGACAAAAAATTGATTGAGTCGGGGGATCACCCCCTTCAATGACAATAATCATTTGTGATTAAGCACTCAACCCCAACTTCTCTTTTATTTACTTAAACCGTTCAATCCCAACTTCTTGCGATTTTACGTCATTCGATTTTTTTATTTTTAACAAATGGTCGATAATATTTATTTTGAAACGACAAATGGTCGATATGATTATAAATTTTTGTTGGAATTTAGAGGCACGTAAACATGGTCGATAATATACATGCACAGTGGAATTAAACAGTTCACCAACAACGAATATATAATTGCATAAATGATTACAATAATCATAACAAGAAATCTTACAGTAACTCGAGAGCAGATTTCTCAACTACGGTATCCACGTAATCCCTAATCACAAACTTGCACGGATTTGCCAGCGTTGAATCCCGAGATGAATTTGCTAGGAAAATTCTAACTCTAAATCTTATGAAGAGAATAATGAATTAACGTTTATTTGTGAATTCTCAAGAACTCATATATATAGGAAAGACCCAGCTTAAATTTTAAGGTAACCTGATTAGGAAATAAAATCCATAATCTTATAAAATAAATCTCTTAGATTTATTTCCCATATATAAAATCTTTACGGATTTAATTCCCATGTATATCAAATCTCTACGGATTTGATTCCATATATATTAAATCCTATATAATATTTCATATATTATTATTGGGAATCCTATTTAATTAAATCCAATTTAATTAAACATTAATAATTCTAAATTAATCTATTATTAGTTAATTCCCCATAAATTAAATATTAAATTTAAAATTTAACATTTAATCAACCAACTATAATCCGTAAAAGGGAACTACTTGTTGTGTGACCCATAGGCCCTCATATATCGAGCAATTAGAAAAACTAACGGTCTTAATTGAATCCTAAACAATAAATCAGACATTCTCAATATATGAGGTACGTTGCGAGAAACGTGGAACTACCTGTAACTGAAACATGGGCTATTACGATTTCCTTCTTTCATTCGCGAATACTCAATTAAGTCTATTCAAATAACTTAATCATATTATCTCTAACTACTAATTGATCATGTATGTCACACTTAGCCACAAAGTCTAAGTTGACGTGTATCGGCCGATGACTTTGATCCAATTATGATGAGAAGATGAGTATTCTCTCTAAATCCACATTGAGGAATGAATCCTATTCTCGGCTAAACTACCACGCACATGCACTTCATGATGAACCCAATCCAAGTCATATATACCCATAGACAGGTGTAAGCGTCGGTCATGGTCAAAGTTCATCACTCCACACATGTCGTGCGTATTGACCTCAAGTCAAAGGAGTATCGCATCGCTCCCACTAATCGAGACACCCGTAGAAATATATTGTGGAATTACATCAAACGGTTTCTCGGATGGGTATACCAATACCCTCTAAGGTATTTGTGCATCCATCATGAGATACCTAGTATCTCGTAGTAAGTGAGATCTTACTACACTTCTCACACCAATCTCAATTGCATCATCAATATCCCATTCTTGATGATCCTTGATCGGGGTCATTTGAGAATCATGCTTAAGTTATCTGAGTTCTCACAACCTCAATGACAGCAATGACTCATGGGAACATTGCATGAATAAATGCAAACAATCAAACATAATATTCAAACAAGTGTATTGTCATACATTAATATTAGATGAACTATAATATTAAATCAAACTGAATATCATCGAGTATTATGTCCTTATAATAGACTGTCTCTAGGACACTAACACTAACAATTTTCAATATAACTAATAGTGAATTCCAAAAACTTGTATGTAATATTACATACAAGTGAATACTCATGTGTAACCATATAAACAACAATGTGTTACCATATGATAATGTATTTTTTTAAATGATAATGTATTTTTTATTTCATGTAGTAACACATATCGTTTCTATAAGTATCACATTTTTATTTCATGTAGTAACACAAAAAAAGAAAAAATTAAGTATCACATTTTGTTTCATGTAGTAACACATAGATCTGCGACCAAACTCATTAACAACAGATGTGAACCACTAGGCTAAAACACACATTTGATAAATATATTATTCTATACATATATATGCGAGGATTTCCTGCGATTATTTCTAGTATGGAATGGGTCAATTATCCACTTTGGTACCGATTTCGCCATATCCCCTTTCATGGTTTCTGCTAGACCAACATTGGCATTTTTATCCTTTCAAAAATAAGACATACTTGGTTCGATCTATTTCTTGATTTCCACATGATTCTGCCGCTTGCTTGTTTTTGGTCAAAAGATTAAATTCTTAATGATAGTTGGTTGTATTCGCCGATTTTTGCAATAATAGCTTTGGCCACGACAGGATTAACGATATTTTATATAAATATGAAGGAATTATTCCATTATTCCTCACTAATAATAGTTAATAATACCCTACCCCAGGGGTCTGCGGCTCAAATTAACTCATGCGACAAGTCAAGGCCCCGAAAGGGTCATAATATCAGTCAATTTCATTCTTTTACAATTCGCAGGGGATTGCACCAAAAATTCTAGTTCCTTTTGGATACATCCTAGTACATGTTCCTCGACGTTGAGGGCATCCCCCAAGAGCGGGGGTTTTTGTGACATCCAGGATTCAAGGAAATATTTGAATCTTGAAATTCTGAATGTCTTCGGCGCCAAATAAAGGCACGTTCTAGCGATTCACATGGCATCATCAAATGATACACAACCAATCCGGCATAATTTCTACGTTCATAGGAGTGCGTCTATAGTTTTTCTTTAAGAATATGATATTTTTTGGGCAAAATAAAAGAAGTGACAATAATAAATATAAGTATACGAAATATTGAACAAAAAGGATGTTCCTCCATTGATCAAGAATTTTGATTTTTGGGATTTAGCAGCAGTTTGAAAGGTTGCCCTATTCGGGAATCTCCGGATCTATGCTTATTTTCGACTCCCCGAATCATTTCGTCGATAACTACGCTCTTTCTCGTCTCTGGGTGCCTAGATATCCACCGTAAGTCTTTCCTCATTTGAGCCTCACCCTTATTGCTCTTCCCAATGTAGCATCTCATCTTCATTTATGGGATGATTGTAGTCTCTGTCAATTAAGGGTACGTTTTGCTTATTAGATTAGATATGTTAGATTAATTAGTAGGTCTTTTTAAGTTGTTTTGTATATTGTATTACAGCCCGGTTGGATTCCTGGACCCGTGTCCAATTCCCTTTTTAACCCACACACACATGATTATTGATGAATAGCAATGGGGTCAGATTTATAATCAAGACAAAACCTGTCCATTTGTTAGGAGATGAAATGTCACAAATGTCCTTCATTCTCTAACACATATTACTAAATTGCCATTAGTTTCACTGTATTATGGCCCAACCATCTGGCCCACTAGGTCAATAATTCAGCCATATATATACATTTTCAATCATCTTCATCGCGAGTTTCATCAATCTACTGCTCTCCGAAGGTATGTTCCGCTCTGAATCCAACTTTTTTCTGTCGTTATCCTTACATTCAAACGTTGTTTTCACTCTCATTTACGTTTTACTTATTTTTTTAGCTTGCGGTATGCGGTGTAATTAGTTCGTTGTAAATCTATGTATAAGAATCATGTATTTTCTTGAATCTAAAAATTTAGAATTCGTGGGTGAAAGTGAATGTTGTATTTATTTTGCATATGGTTCTTTGTCTAGTTTAGTGTGGGTTAATTTGAATCAAGTATCTATTTTTCAGGCCCTAAATATTAGGGTTCTTGTTTATGAAACAATATGTGCTTTATATTTTCATCTATTTATGTCACTTGATGAAACCGATGAAGATGTTTTAAACTTCGAAATAAAAACTACACTAGTCAATTACTTATGTTGAGACATACATACCGCAGTATCTGAAATGTGATGCTTCAAATGTTTTGACAAAGTTGTTCTCGTCTGTATACAATCCCGGTCATATTTCTGTTGGTTTTTATGCATAATTTATTTGTCCTGTGTAATTTAATGATAGTTTTGATTTTTAAATATACAAACAGACTGGTACTTTGCATTGTGCGATCCATATGAGTACCATTTGAGGTGTTTCGTTACTTATTATAATATTTCTTTAATAGTTTCTTATTTGAGGTGTTTTGTTACTTATTATGATATTTTTTTTATTTTTTTTTTATTTGAGGTGTTCTTTTACTTTGCATTGTGTGATCCATATAGACTTGGTCAAGTAGAATGAATAGCAAATTCCCATTAAATGTGATTTGTTGTAGTGCATTGTGAAAATGGATGTCATTGTTGAGGCTAAAGCAACTTTCGGGGTTGTCACTGAGTTGTTGTCTGATATTATGGTTTTTGTACTTCTGATGACATATGCTTATATAAGGATGCATCAGCTTGTTAGGAGAAACCACAATCACTGAAAACATTATAGCATTAAGGGAAACATAACTCGTCAGCTATACCATATGAATTATCTAGTTGGTTTTAGTGATGTGATTTGTAAAAACAACCTTAGGATGAACCGAGACTGTTTCAATCGGTTGTGCTTCTTATTACAAAATGTAGGTGGTTTGTACCCTGCGTGTAATGTCACCATTGCCGAACAAGTAGCAATTATGCTTACTATTCTCTCTCACCACACTAAAAAGTGAGTTATCCAAAAAATATTCTTCCGGTCGGGTTACACTATTAGCAAGCACTTCAACACGTTCCTTAACACGCTTCTTAAATTGCATACCCTCTTGCTTGTCACTCCTGAATCTGTTCAAGTTGACAACACTGATAGCCGGTGGAATTACTTTAAGGTAATATTATAATAAGCTAAAGGAGAATCATTTTATAAGCTCATGTAGTAACTTAATATTTGCGTGTAAGGGTTGCCTTGGTGCATTAGATGGAACCTACATCCCTATTAAGGTGTTTTCTCCAGACACTCCACGCTATAGAAATCATCATGGAGACGTGTCTGTTAATGTGCTAGTTGTATGCGATCGAAATATGAACTATACTTATGTATTATCCGGATGGGAAGGTTCTGCAGCTGATAGTCGAGTCTTGCGTGATGCCATTACCCGACTAAATAGGTTGAAGGTTCCAACTGGTAAAATGATAACTCTTTTTTGTTGTTGAATATTTTATTATTTAATTCTTCATACTAATATATTGATTGTGTTTATGTTTGTTTATTGACAGATGCCTATTATTTGTGTGACGGTGGGTATACCAATGTCAAAGGTTTCCTATCTCCTTATAGGGGAGTTAGGTATCATTTGAAAGAATGGGACCATGGGCATCAGCCTCAGAACCATCAGGAGTACTTCAATTTAAAGCATGCCAAGGCCCGTAACGTCATTGAGCGCTCTTTCGGAATTTTAAAGGCTAGATGGGGGATACTACGGAGCAACTCTTACTATCCAATCAAAACTCACAATCGAATCATATTGGGCTTCTGTTTGTTGCATAACTTCATCCGTACACATTTGGATTATGACCCCATGGAAGATGAAGTGCCTGAGACGTTTTATGAACAAGGAGAAAATGTACCCGATGTCGATGATTACATTGATCAGTTGGAACCATCTCATGCGTGGACAAGTTGGAGGGACAACTTGGCCACACAAATGTTTAATTTATATGATTGACCCTTTATTGCATTGTTGTGTAATGAATGTTATGATACTTTGGGAAACTGTTCTAGTGTAATGTGGCTTGTAATCTGAATCATGTGGATGAACTTTTCTTTGCTTGTATCCACACTTATGTATTTTGAGAATTCTAGTTCTTGTTTTTTTATCTTAATTAAAACTGAAATTCAGGTCCTTCCTTTTAGTTATGTAATCTGAATCATGTGGATGAACCTTTACTTGTTTTAATGTTGTTAACATGGGTCTGCTCTATTATTAATTTCATTTAATTAATTTATTTTGCTTGTTTATAATGTTTCTATTTGTAGTGTTACCATGGATGCTACAAATGGGATCCGGAAGAGGAGTGTTGGCGGCAGTCGTCGTGTTTGGACACCCGAAGAGGAAACAATATTGGTGGGTAGCTTGAAAGAATTAGTTGCTCGAGGTTACAAGTGTGATAATGGATTTAAGTCCGGTTATGGTGGCATATTGGAACAAATCCTGAAGACAGCTTTCCCAGGTACGGATCTCAAATCAGACCCTCACATTACTTCCAAGATCCATATCTGGAAGAAGCAATACGCTTGCTTGAAACAAATGTTGTGCAATTCTGGAATTGGGTTGAACTCCTCTACGTACCATATCGAGCTGAAGCATTCTCTTATGAAGTCATGGATTAAGGGTATACCGATCAACAGGATAGGGGCCAACCTCATGCAGAGCTCAAAGAACAAGCACTACATCGGAATGCATCCTCCGAGAGAGCCCAAAGCGGGTGAGACGGTGGTGAAACGCACCTCACGACGAAGGGGGGACGGGGAAAGCTACAGGCCAAAAGGCTTCGACCCTTCTTTGGGGGTGCCCGGGGCACCTCATCTTCTCATTTCATCCTTGCTTATTCCCGTTAGGCCGAAGTGTTTGGCCTTTCCTTCTCCGCGCCCGCTCACGCTTCGATTTCCTAGTTAGAATATGGCATAGAAGCGATATTCCTCGGCAAGAGTCTATATTTATGTAGTGAAAGCCTTCTCCGTCAACATGTTAAGGTGATCCATGATTATTCATTTTGTTTTATTAAAAATTATATATCCATAATCTTAAGCAGTTAGTGGTACAAAAATGTTCATCTACTTTAGTTACAAAGCTGCAATCTATTATATAAGACTCACCCAATCATGATGTCATTGTTTGTTGTCTTCTGCTTATTTAACATGTATGTAGCAATTAATTGAATATTATGTTAACATTGTGACTATCTATTATGTGTTAACTACATAGGTTGATCCTACTGCGCGTAGTCTGAGGAATAAATCATTTCCCTTTTACGATGATTGGGTTGGTATATTTGGTAAGGATCGGGCCAGTGAAGATGCCCAGGTATTTGTGGAGGCTGTCCATGATGTGCTCAACAACATGGAAAAATAGGTACTGCTACTGGAGTTGAGGATAATGGGCCGTTACCGATGCCGAATGATAAGCTTGGACCAGCTGAGAATATATTATATGTAGGGGAGATAGCAGCACGGCTGCCAAAGGCAAGGTTAGAGCATCCACAATGGTCCATCCAATGAGTGTTTAACCATTGGATGGATGAAAGTTGGTGTTTATAACCATTGTGGGTGTTCATTAGATTGAAGAGAGAGTGTCATCCATCCAATGGAATGGATGGAAAGAGAAAATGCTTTTTTTGTAGAAAAGTAGGTAGAAATGAGGTGAATGTGGGGCCACAAAAGGTGTATGGATGAATGGATGAATGATAAACCACTGTGAGAGTGTGTTTAAAGAATTGAATATTTTATAAATTAATGATGTGGAGATGATGTGGAGGAAAGAGAGTGGGTGAATGGATGAATTTTTATCAATTCATTGTGGATGCTTTAAGAGGTGTTAAGCGTAAAATGGTCGATGACTTTGATGAACGTTTCATGGATACTATTAACTCTTTCTGTGAGAAAACCGATTGTACGATTAGTCAGAGAGTTAAATATTTTTTAGATTATTTGTTAGGTTATAAGTTAAATGTTTGTTATAGGTTTATTATATTCTGAGTTACAAGATTTTTTAGATTATTTGTTTGATTATGAGTTATAGTTTTTTTAGATTATAGGTTTATTTGAGTTGTAGAATGGAAGAGTTATTATTATTAAATGGTCATACTGTTTGTTTAATGATGATATATAGAAATTCCATAACAAAATATTATTCATTTATTTTTGAATTATAGAATTGTTCAAAGTGAGAACCTATTCATTTGTAACATACATAAATAATTAGGTACAACAACCCTTGGATTTAAACATACACAATTCCTTCAAATACTTGGGATAAAAACATACCTACTGAATACATCCGATAATAATACATAATACAAATAAGGTAGAAAGAAAAATAAAATACATAAAGCAACAAAATAAAAGCAACCTACTAGTAAACATTAAATAGCAAAATAAAAACAACATGATCTTAACTAACATAAATAAATCAACAAACTCAAGTCAAAGATCTTATAAAAAGAAAAACCTAAAGCCATTACACCACAAGTCGGTGTAGAGGCCGGACCCCTGCTAAAAACCTCGCCAAGGTAAAACCCCCCTTGGGGCAAAACCCTTGATCATCAACATCATCACAACCCATGATCATCAACATCATCACAACCCATTATCATCCCAACAGCCTCATGTTCGAGAAACCTCCGCACACTTGCATTACTTTCAAGGAGACACATTATTCCATGATGGTGGAGGACCCTTTGTAGGTGTACCACCACCGGGTTGGTTGTTTGGATTGCTCAAATCGGAATGCCAAGAAGGGGAATCGGAATCGAGGTTGTGAAAGTTTGAAAGCTCGTTCCAAAAGCTACCTCTGGACCTAGTTTGACCATTGCCTTGTTCGCCAATGAGGGAGTATTTCTTCCAACGCTGTCTTGGTGCATGAATTATGTTGGAGCTGTCGGATGAAACAATCATGATATCCTCATTCTCACCAAATCGATCAAGCTGTGAAGGTCCATCAGGTGGGGGTCCAAACAAGCCCTTTAACTCCTTCCAACACGAATCACCAAAAGTGTCATAGGCTTGAGCAAAATCCTCAACCTACATCTGTGTATTAGGATTAAGCATATACGTGAATGTAAGAAATAGTAATAATAAATAATAGTATAATCTAAACATAATATTATTAGCTAGTTTAAACATATATATATATATATATACATGTAATCAGCCACATCTTATAGTAAATTCATAATCAATAAGCAAGATTACATCCAGTATGTACTCGATTAAGGTTGGGACAATACTAATGCATAGTTGTAGTATTATAAAATAATTTTACCGAAAGAATCGACGGCCACAAGTTAGGATTTGCATGAATGCGGTTTGTTGCCTCCTCAAATTGAACACCTGGAAGGTGAATCAACCAAGAAACTACACGGTGACGTTTCTTCATCTTCTGCACTTGCCTAGCTCAAAAGTTGAAGTCAAAGGATTTCTTAAACATCTTGTTCACCACATATTGCCCGGTACTGATAGCATCTGAATTATCACCATTTGCAACAAAGTTTTCAAGTTGAGCTTGGTCAAATAGCACCTCTACAAAGAGATAATCAACTTTTGCATCCCAGTTTAACGAGTACAAAAAGTCCTGTTGCCTAAGATGGGTATGAGGTATACTCATAATTTTGTGTATATAGCGTGTTAGAATAATTATACAGGTTTGTGGTTATGTTTATATAGAGGTAAAAATATGATTGCATGGCACCTACTTGGTTACATCTTTGCATGGGAAGTTATGATGTAAAATTTGGATATATAATGTAACTTGCAAGTGGCTAAAGCATGCATGTTGAATATTGTCCATAAAGTCGACTCAAGTTTGAGTAGTCTGATTCATGGTCATTTTTGTATTGTTAAGCATTATTATTTTTTACGTGGGTCTGTAAGTGATAGAATCACCATTGCATTGTAATGGCGTGGTAAATAATGCATGTTGATATGAAATGTCATGGCAGTATAATAGACAAAAACTAATCTGATGCAATAGATAAAAAAATAAAATTAAAAAGTTGAGATTACACATGTCCCACTAGTTTGAATGTAATAGTGGCTAAGATGATAGTACACTTGTGTGTAGTCATTCAGGATACATATATTTCGTCTAATTGGATATGCTTTTATATCAATTTATTATTTTATAAGAAGGCACACTAGCATTTCATAATAAAACAAGGGTCAGACGTATTCGTGTTAGAATGTATCATGTCTAATGCATAAGACCGTATGATTAAAAATATTGCATAATACTACTATGTTGTATTATTGTATTTATATATTGTGTTTATATTAGTGTGTTTATATATTGTGTTTATATTAGTGTGTTTATATATTGTGTTTATTTCTACTAATCTATGACATCTAGTTCTTTTGATGTTATATATTTATGCTAAAAAATCATGAACATTGCACTTTTCTCCATATAAGTAATTCACAAACATCAGTTCTACCAAATCATTTAATAAATTTAAAATAGAATGTAACATAAATACAAACTAAACCATATTCATCACTTCATATTTTGACAAACAAAGTTACAACCATAAATCATATTAATACATATTTATCAACAATTAAATTTAAAAAATATACTAAACGATAACCCAAAACGATCAATCAAAGACAATTAAATACATGTTATAAATGCATTTCTATTATAATTCCTAGTGCCAATAATGCTACTGTTAGAAACATTGTGATCATGGCATCTAACGACCACAAGTTTGAACAATTGGATGGTTTACCTGAATCCAACTGAACGCAATTTCATGCGTGTTGACACATATTGTCATCTTGATCATCAACACGAGAATTGGTGGTAGAAGATGTTGAACCAAAATAGTCGAAAGTCGTGGTAGGTGTTGTTTTAGTAAGGTTGGGGAGAGTTGACGAGTTCTTCATGTTATTTAGCTCATCACACCATATAAAACTTTGCTTGTGCTTCGAATACCCCGGGCATCTGAAATAGTAACGTCCGGGGTTGTTTGAACCCAAACCTGCACATAGGAATAACATCTTGCCTTGCCCGAAAGAACACTCTGGAGTTGATGAATTGCATTGAAATTTAGACATTCGACCTAAATGAAAGAAAGATTAAATACTATATTCATGACAACATGAGTTGAATTCCAATTCGTCAATATTGGCATCATTTAAAAAACTCATGTAGGTACAACGTAAATTACTTTGTTGCTTAAATAAATACTAGTTTGTGTGTAAATGAAAGGTGCCACACGTAGTATATCGTCTTTAAAACTCTACTGCATATTGTTCACACATTTCAAATACGCAAGATTACAGGATCCACCATATCACATAGGGGGTACAGCTACATCACCATCATAAAAAACGGCAATAAAAAATACAAATATCTCATCATATTTTCTCTAATTCATTATAAAAGTTGAAATACGTTTTGCGAAATGGCAACTTGTATGTTCTATATAGATATCACATTTTCAATTTAATTTATCATTTGAGTAATATTACTAACACCCCAGATCATATTCCAAAATTTATATCATTAGTATAATCCCTTAATCCCCTAATCAATATATAAGTGTTAGTCAACTTCAAACCCTAATTGTTTTACCAAACAATACACAATACATTGCATGGCTATTTTTATATAAAACATATATTAAATCTCGAGTTCGTTTAACAATTATGCATTGGCTCCGAGATTGATTGAAATCAGTTTGATTCAGTAAACATGGGATAAAAAAAAATATAGAACACAAACAATTAATACTTTGATTTCAATATGAATTCAATTAATACCACATCAATTATGATTCTGATTTGTAATGGGGTCAACATATAAGAGAGGAGACTTACCTGATGCCTGGGTTGAGAAAGAGAGCGGGTGTGTGATTGAAGATCGGTGGTCAGGTGGTGTATGGAGTAAGTTTTCAACCGAAGAACAATGAGCAAATCTAATTGAGATTTCGATCCAAATTTTTGTTTATGCCCGTTTGCATTCCCTTTTTATGGGCCAAGAATGAATGGGCTTTTGAGTCAACTCTTTCATTATCTTATATCAGCCCATTCAAGATATTATTTAATTAAATATCAGCCCATTTGTATGTATTTTAAAATTGTTTCATTATGCATCTAAAAAATCACATCTACATTACCTCTAAATTATATATAATTAATTAAAATGACCTCTAAATCTCACAATGCTTCTAAAAAATTAGAATCATGAATTCGATTGTAATTCGAACATAAACAACAATATAGAACGCTTTTACACTACTTCAGTCATAATAATGCATACTACCAACAGCAATCGGTGCGCAAAAATGTTCAGACATGCCCTCGTTTTTATAGCAAAGTAATATATGACATTCCTAATGTCATAATACTAGATGTCATACACATAACTGAAAAGCAGTTTCAAAAAAATAAACATTAGTTTTAAGTGCAATACTAAACATCATATACAAAAAAAATTAATATAAACTTCAAATCCTCCATTAGCAACTACACTGTTTCATGATAGTAACTCTTAAACGCATCATCGTCATCCTGAATGTTGATATCATCCGGAATATCAGGGTCAATGCTTGCAACATCCCCATACGCATATCTGGCCAACCCCATCAAATCGTAAACTTGGAACAATTCTTTGTAATCAAAGTATGTATCATCTGTCTTGAAAAAACTCATGTATTTTGGTTCCTAATATTACAAAGATGGAGTTAATATTTGTAAGAAAAATACAGGTGAAAATTGTCTATTAATCACGATTCGGAATTACCTTTCCAACATGGTCCCAATATACGTCGGTCACTCTGGATTCGCGCAGGTGGAAGTTATATTCCACGCCTTTCGTCTTGAAAAAAAAGGCTTAAACAGTTGATAAATGTAAGCAAATGAACGAATCTTCTAGTGGATACCATCAAAATTTAGAATTTGGCTGTCCGGGTCTCTATATTGACGGGACAATTCCTTCACCATGCCCTCAAAATCATCGTCACAATCCACGACTCGTTCGTGCATTATGTCTACTAGCTCGGAAAGGAACTCTTGATCGTTATTCGGTTCCTAATCACAAGTGAAGAAATACATATCAAACTCATCCCTACTATGAACAGTGTCCCTGAACATCATGTGAATCTCGGACTTCTTCATTTGCGGGTATCGAACCCGGTGCTGCCCAATAATTAAATAAATAAATAAATGATTAAATCAAGTATATACACATTACAATCCGACTATATGGTATAAGGGCCTATTTTGAAACAATTATATTAGGTTAGAAGCACACTTTTTTTTAATGGCAAAAAAAAAAAAAGTTGGGTCACACCAACTTCACAAAAAAATGCTTCTAACTATTCATTTACAGCTTCAAAACAGGCCCTAAGTGCACTGATCCAGTTTGAAAAAATAAATATTCACCTTCAGGTAGTGGAACACATTTGGACCCGATAGTCTAAAGCCAATTGGAATATTAGCATGCACAAATTCATCAATATATGAAGCATATTAATCTAGCTTACAATAGTCAAAGATGCAACAACAAATGTAATACAACCGAAAACCGTTAATTCGGAAGTATGCGTCAAGCTCAGTCTCCTACAATACTAGGGATGTTATTATTTAATATTAGAAATGTGTATACATGCATATGATCGAAATGGTACATACCTCAGAAATGCTCCTCCAATACTTTGGTCTAATCTTTACCTCGTTTGCATTAGAGTTGTATGATACACCATCTTTTCAAAAAATAAAAACCTTGAAGTGTTTATAAAGATCAGTTAAGTGCCTCATCTTCCTCTTGATGATGTGAATATTTGTCTTTTCATCGAGTGTCAAGCTCAAATAAGTTGTTACATCTTATATAAGCGTTTCATACGTGGACAGACTTTTCACCTGTAAGTGCTTCATCAAAAAACGCATTCCACCCAACAACTCATCTTCCTCCTCATATGTCCATCCGATTGTTACCTTAGCAACATTGTTATTTGGCAACGTATATGCCTTTGGGTGAGGGTGGTCCATTACTTTATGTGAGTAAGATACATTAATGAACAGTCAATCTACAGTAAAGTCCCAAAATATGTTGTTCATAATACTGTTGGAACAAATTATGACCAACATCATTATCAATCCAAAAGAGCAGAATATCTTGTTCTAAATGTGAATATCCACTTAAAAACATCAAAACAACCAATCAATTGAAGTACTAAAAGCATAACATACATATTTATATCACTAAACTTTGTTCTGTTTATGTATATACCTTCTGTTTTTTAACCAAACTTTGTTCTGTTTAGGCCTTTATACTCTCTTTGCAAGACAGTTCCATATTTCCAATTACAATTTCAATCCGTAACTCCCCACCCCGCCCCAACCCTAGTTAACTTCACAAGAACTCAACTCTTTTAAGCTTTCAGCAAAAACACCACATGAAATAGATTATAAAGTTGCTTTACTAATGAAAGACTATCATCTCTAATCATGAATCTACTATTTGGCATTCTGAAAAGTAGAGAATGTTTTCGGCTGATTCTCATCCAAACAAGCAAACTATAAAATACAAATGTACAGAATTCCAAATATAAAAATCATAAGTAGCAAAACCCTAAACTCAATGCCGAAATCAATCAGTCAAACAATGAATTACATACCGGGTTCATTTTAGTCCGGATGTCGTCGAAGAGGGAAGACAGATGAAGCGTTCGGTTTTCGTCGAAAAGCAAAGAGGGGAGAAGATAATAGATGGGTAATAGCGGCCGGCGTGGAAATCGTCAGTGGAAGAGGGCTAATTGGGCGGAAGTGGAAGATAGAATAACGATTGAGATAACATAACTCAAAACCCTAGCGAAGATAAAAATAAAATCATTTAAAAATGAAAAGGGTATTTTGGGGAAACCATTGCAACAATAAATTAATCCTACAATCCAAACAATTTAGTACACCCATTTATGAATAATTATCTCATACACAATCCTACAAACCATTCAACATATAATGTAAAAAAAAAAAAAATACAAGTGAATAGTGCAATCCCACATAATCCAATCGTAATAAATCAAACCTGACTCTGAATCCAAACGAGCCCTAAAGGGACAGGCGTGATTACAAAGTTTTCTCCAAGTCCTACATCTATTGATTGTGAATTATTCAAATAGGGATTCCTCCCTGCTCGCCCAACCCAAAGCCCTGGACCGCCCTGCCCGCCTTGTGCCCGACCCGACCCGACCCGCTTCTGACCTGCGAATTTTGAGTAAATTGTCTTAATTATGGTGTATTGCACATATAGATATGATGCAATATTTCACAAGAGTCTTACTAATTGCGAATACATTTTAAAGTTTATTTAAATGTGAAACTTATAAGTTATAATTTTAATTTATTTTTATAAGTGCATATTTATTTTATTTTTTAATATAACATAGAGAATATTTTAAAAAAATGGACCGAGATCATTTTAACGATTGTACCGAGATCAAATCGGTCATTGGACCGGTAATTGTTGGCAAATAGGGTGTCCGGATCTATTCGAGGTGCAATTTAAGTACAAATTTAAATCAATTTAATTATCACTAACATGAATTAATCCTATATTAATTCAAATAACAATTAAATATTCAACAACATATCATGCGTACAAAAATTGCCACGTAAATCCTACACATGTGGAATTCTAGGAGTTACGTACGGCGTACCTTTTGGCGGATTAAACGCGGAGAAGATGAGTGCCCATTCGACGAACAAACCCAAGATTTCTCATATTAGGGTTAGAAAATTTCTTTGTATCTTCCCAAGATACAATCTTGAATATATCTCATATATTCTATTTCTATAATATTCACAAAATATCTTTTCTTCCCCAATATATATATTTTTCGAAAATATCACCAAATAAATGAAGAAATAAGATCTTTGACTTTTCTTGAATTTATGGGATAAACTTGTACTCCAAGAATATTTATTCCATAGAATCTTTCCAAGAAAATCAAGAAAATCTCTCTCTCCTCTTTTTTTTTTTGAAAAATTAGGAAATAATTAGGCAACAAAATTTCTTTTATTTTAAACACTTTTTTTCAGTTACTGAACTTTATCTTTGGGCTACTAAAGGGGCCTTTAGGAGAATTAAGATTGGATCTTCCAATCGACCTTGAATTATCAATATTGAGCCACAATATTGTTGGGATTATACTGGAAAGTATGCTTTTACTTTGTATAATCAAAACTGAATTTCGGACTTATTTACTGAAATAAATTGTTTATCACTGATGCTTTAAATATCACCGAATGTTACATATATTTACTGCATAACTGTTCAATAAATAGTACGTGTTACATTGTAGTTAATTTAGTGATACTAGATCACAGAAGATTAAATTAACAGTCCCTTGTAACCAAAAGTACACCATTCATAACCTAGATGGAAATGAACAATCCATCACGAAAGGTTGAAGTGTAAGGCTCAGATTGACTTGTCTTGACCAAGAGATTACACTAGTGCATGACTGATGCATTGAATAGGACCTACAGGAGGACAAATTCTTGAAGGCCCGAACAAGGAAGAATTAGACCTCAGTGGTTCGTTATTTCTTAATCTTCGTCCCTTAAATAGGATCACGTGTGGTTGGTAACTATTGCTTTGACTTATCATGGGTAGAGAATCAACGAGATTCAATACTTTTTATCTTGGGCAATATTATTGGTCACATGCGATTGCTAAGATTTTTAATACGGAGAATCGTGTGCAAAACGCTTGTTCGATTTGTCCCCTGGGAGGTTCATAAGCTTTATCATACAAAATCTTGCAAGTGGAACTAGTTTAGGTATGGATAATAATGTTGAACCGATTCGTTAACCAAGGACAAAAGATATTAATTAATGGAAAGCTATTTGGTGGCTTGAATTAATTAATGGGCTAGATAATCTTAAACACGGGAAATAATAACCGGGGAGCCATATTATTCGTAATATGGGTTAAGATGGATAGTGCAATATTAATTATGTAGTGGGATTAATTAATATTTATGGGCTTGAATAATATTGTGGCTCAATATTGATAATTCAAGATCCATTGGAAGGTCCAATCTTAATTCTCCTAAAGGCCCCTAAGTAGCCCAACATAAAGTCCAATAACCTGAAAAAAGTGTTTAAAAAAATAAAATAAATATTGTTGCATATTTTTCCTATTTTTTCAAAAAAATTATGGATTAAAAAGGGAGAAAAGATTTTCTTTGAATTTTGTTATGGAATGAAGATATGTATTCTTGGAATACAAGATTATCTCATTAAATTCAAGAAATCTCCCACTTGGTTATCCATATAGTTATTTTCAAAAATTTTGAATATAAAGGGCAAGAAAGATTTTCTTGATTTTCTTGAAAAGATATTATGAAAGATATGTATTTCTTGAAATACAAGAATATCTCATAAATTCAAGAAGATCCAAATCTTGGATTCTTGTTCCCTAATATTTCGAAAATTCCATAACAAAGAGGAGTTGGGATTTTTGTGGAATATTTTAATTATGGAGAAAAGAATATATGGGATATATTCAAGATTTCTTGGAGATCAAGAAAAAGATTTTCCCATATTATTTTATCCCAAATTTTCGACCACCACACCTCTATAAATAGGGGATGAGTGTTTCATTCCCAAGTACATTTACATGTGCTGGAAAAATTAGTAAATCCACAAAGGTGGTGCAACAAAGTTTATTTTTCTTTTGTTAATTGTTTGCGAGCATCCTACCACCGGATTGTCGAGCAAGGATTAAGGGAATACTTGGAAATGTTTTTTTTGGTGAGTCTAATCAATGAGGCCATTGTCATTCCAAGAATGCGTTCACGTTAACTTCGTAGTAATTTCGCATCGCGTAGGATTTCGTGAACTGTTTATATGCATGATTTGTTGTTGAATTATTATTTGAATTAATATAGGATTAATTCATGCTAATAATAATTATCAGAATTAAATTTGTATTTAAATATTTATCCCGAATAGATCCATGCAAATTAATTCCCAAACAACTGGTATCAAAGCCTCGGTTTCGGGCTCTGAATTTTAAATTGTAATTTAATTCACTTTCATTAAATTTGAAATTGGATAGTAGAATTGCTAGATCTTTTTTACAGGTATCCAATTGTCATGGAATTTAATGTGTTTATTTATGCATGCATATAAATTGTGGTTTTTAATTCGATTCGTTCGGATTCGTTTTGCCTCGTGAGAAAATCCACAAGTAGATTAGGATTTGTTTGATTTGATAAATGTAATAGACTAGTCTAGATCTAGGTTTATTTATTTTTTATAAATAAATTGTAACCGGATCGGAAACGGAGGTGGAGACGAAGAATTAAAGGATAGATCCAAAACCGTACACGGACGTCGCCATGCACACGGGCGCGACGCTAGGCGTCGGGCGGGATCGGTTCAGTCGCGCACGGCGCGACGAACGGGCGATACGAAGCGCGCCGCATGGGCGCACAGACGGACCATGCGTGGAAGGCCGAGGCGACGGGCGGGCGAAGGTGAGCGCTGCGTGGGACGCTGGCCGCCGAGATTCGTGGGCGAGGCGAAAGCGAGAGCGATGCGTGCACGACGACGGATGCCGGATCGCAGCATCATCGCCGAAGCCGCCGCCGAGGAACGGGCGGGCGGAGCCTACCGAGACGTGCTGAAGCTGCCGAGGCTGACTCGGCCAAGGGGTCGGCTAGATGCGGGCGTGCATCCCGGCTACGAGCTACTTGGCATGGCGTTTCGAGATGGAGTTCTTTTCGAGACGATCGAGTGGGAGAAATTCAAGAAGGCATTTCTTCAAAATCAAGCCAAGAAAAATCAAACCATGACAATTGGATAATTTGTGCCCAATATGTTTATTTTTCCGCTTTGCTTGATTTATTATTGTGTTTTCTTGTGCTTTATTTAATTTGTTTAAATGTGTTTGCATGAGAGTTGCCCAATGAAAAATCTCACCTTCAAAAATTACTAAATATGTTTAAATAATTAATTGACAATTTTATTCCGGATAATAAAATTGAATTAATTTTGACCTCCATGATTTTTTTATTTGTGAATTCTTTTGGAGAAATTCCCCCCACGGGACGGTCAAAAGTTAGCTTTCACATTAATGAATTCCAAATGGATGATTGTGGATTATTAATAGTGGCGACGATGACCCTCCCCACGAGGCTTGTTCAAAGCGAAATAATAATTATGTATTTGATCATGGTTATTACTTAGGTATAAAATTGATATGCATATACTTCCCCGAAGTCCCTGTCAATTTTATATTGGTCAAGTGGGAGCCAACTATTAATCTGGATATTAAAGGTTTATAATTGTTCTTGTTTATAACCTGCTTGAATGTGTTTAAATAATGACCCACCCCACGTGGCTTATTTAAACTGTTTTGAGATGTTGGCTGATGCATGTTCATATTTTTTGGAGATTTTAATATGAAACATGTGATCGAATTTTGTGATATATTTGTGCTTATGCATATTATTATTTATTTCAGTTCATCATGTCGCAACCTTTTAATCCACTGTTCAATATACTTAAAGACAATTTGCTTACTGGTGAAAACTTCGTTGATTGGAATCGAAAACTTACTATTGTCCTCCTTTGCACAAAGCCATAACCGGATTCTCACTACACCTAAACCGAAAAAGCCAAAAGATGAGTCAACTAAAAGCGGTTAAGAAAGAGTATCCGACCGGGCGCTCCAACGAAATGGCAAAGTGTACCATCTTGGCTTTATGTCGGATGTGTTGCAACACCAACACCGAACGTTGAGACCGGGCTGCGGACATCATGACTAGTCTTAAAGAGATGTTTCAACATCGAGCAGGTGTGGCTCGTCGGATCACCATGAGGGACTTGCTCTCTATGAAAATTGTGGAGGGAACGCATAAGTAAGGGAGCACGTTCTCGGATGATGGCTCACCTTAATAAACTTGAGGTACTTGGAAACTGAATCGACGCCGAGACCCAAATCGATTTAGGTGCTCCACTCTCTACCGAAAAGTTTTGAGCGATTCAATTTGAACTACCGGATGAATAATTAGAAGTTCTCGATGCCTCATATATTGCAAGCTTTAGTCTCGGAGGCGATATTGGGGCAAAAGAGCCAAGCCTTGGTGGCAAATGGACCTTCTTCTTCTTCTAGGCCAAGGGTGGTAAGAACAAGAAATAGGACAAAA
Organism: Stenogyne calaminthoides; assembly: GCA_037126765.1. Classification (NCBI taxonomy): domain Eukaryota; kingdom Viridiplantae; phylum Streptophyta; class Magnoliopsida; order Lamiales; family Lamiaceae; genus Stenogyne; species Stenogyne calaminthoides. The sequence continues at coordinate 18,500,042 of JBBCBC010000032.1, forward strand.
AGCTACAAGCAAGTGAACTCAAGTGTTGCCAATATAAAAAGAAAAGGTGAAGAAGGGTGGAGAAGTGAGCAAGCCAACTAAGGGGAAGTGCTTCAATGCGGTGAAAATGGACATTGGAGGTCACTGTTCCAAACCCAAAAGGAATGGAAAAAGAAAGGTAATTTCTCACGCGACTAGTTGTTGAAACTTGCTTAGCGGTGTATGCCTCCCATTTATGGGTAGTGGATCTGGGGGGTCCTTCGATCATGTTTGTTTCACTTTCTGAGGATTCAAGCGGACCGGCAACTTAGTGAGAGTGAGATTCTCATCACCTTTGGGCAATACTACGAGAGTGGCGGTGAAGCGATGGGAGAAGTGCACTGTCTTTTGAAGGCGAGTTTTAATTTTAAGAGATGTTCTTTACGTTCGAATTTTAGAAAGAATTTAATTTCGGTTTCTAAAATTTTTCTTGATGGATATTCGGTTCTTTTTAATAAAGTTGTTACCAATTCTCTTTTTGATAAATTTATCTGTCATGGAGCGTTGTCGAATAATCTCTATACAATTAATTGTGCACACCACTCACTTAAAATGCATCCTATAACACATCATTTGTTTTTCGAGAAAAAAAAACGTTCATCCGACGTGAAGCGAGACACTTTTATGGCATCTAATATTGGGACATATTAATCGAAAAGAGGATCCAAAGGTTGGTGAAAAAGCAGTTCTTTGGAGTTTCTCCAAGTTGAACCAATTCCAACACTGTGAATCATGTTTGGAGGGTAAAAATGACCAAGAGGGCATTTTGAGCCAAGGGGAATAGAGCCAAAAGAAGTGTTAGAAATCGTTCACACAGATGTATGTGGTCCAATGTCAACCAAAGCAAGAGGAGGTTATGAGTATTTCGTCACTTTTATTGATGACTACTCAAAGAATCTTGTTATATTTTCCTTATGAAGCATAAACTGAGACCTTTGAGAAATTCAAAGAATTTAAGGCTCAAGCGAGAGAATCATAGGAAAAACGTATCAAGTCTCTACGATCCGTCGTGGAGGCGAATATATCGACAATGAGTTTTTGAACTACTTATGCGATGAAGGGATTGCATCGACCTAAGCGCACCGGAACCCCTCAACAAAAGCGGGGTTGCGAGCGAAGAAAGAGAGAACTCTTTTGGAAATGGTTAGATCTATGATGAGTTATGTTGATCTTCCCAAGTCGATTCGGGGTCATGCCTTGGAAACAACAACCTACATTACGAACTTGGTGCCATCAAATTGATTCCCAAAACTCCCAAAGAATTGTGGACCGGGCGCAAGCCCATTTTGAGACACATGAAGATTTGGGGGTGTCCGGCCTACGTATTGGACAAGGAAGCCGATAAATTGGATCCTCGATCAGAATTAAGGTTATTTGTGGGATACCCCGAGGGAACAAAAGGGTGTATGTTCTATGGTCCCGAAGATCAAAAGGTGGTAATAAGCACCCACTTTAGATTTTGGAAGAAAATGTATGAGCGAAAAGAAGACCCGTAGTGAGATTACCTTAAATGAGCTAAGGAGGCTAACCTCGGTGCCAATTTGTATAAGATGACATACCAAACGACACACACACTTACGGAACCTCGTCGTAGTGGGAGGGTTGTGAAACAGGCCGAGAGATTCATGGGGATAGGAGAGTCCTCGGACTTGATTCCCGGTCAAGACGAATCAGACCCATGGACATATGACGAGGCAATCCAAGATAAGGATGCAGTTTCTTGGCAAACAACAATGAAAGCCGAAATGGGTTCTATGGATCATAACAGAGTGTGGGAGCTAGTCGAACCACTTAATGGGGTCAAACTCATTGGTTGCAAGTGGGTGTACAAGAGAAAAAGAGGACCGGACGGGAAGGTTGAAACCTTCAAGGTAAGACTTGTGGCGAAAGGTTATACTCAGAAAGAAGGGATTGATTATGAGGAAAACTTTTTCGCCCGTAGCCATGCTCAAGTCCATCTAAATTCTCTTATCGATTGCTGCGCATCTCGACTTTGAAATCTGGCAAATGGATGTCAAGACAGCTTTCCTTAACGGAAGTCTTGATGAAGAGATCTATATGCAACAACCCCAAGGCTTCATTGAAAAAGGCCAAGAACACCTAGTTTGTAAGCTCATGAAGTCCATTTACGGACTCAAACAGGCATCCAGAGCTTGGAACCAATGTTTTGATCATGTTATAAAGTCTTATGGGTTTGATCAAAACGAGTTCAAAAGTTGTGTGTACAAAAAGCATGTCGGAGCGCATTGGTATTCTTAGTACTATCGTGAGCGACATTCGATCATCGGGAGCGATGTAAATGTGTTATCGAGGCGTAAGGACATGACTTTCAAAAGCAGTTTGATATGAAGGACTTAGGGAAGCACACATCCTTGGGATCAAGATCCTCGAGATCGCAAGAAAAGGATGATAGGCTTATCGTAAGCTCCATACATAGACATTGTCTTGAAAGCGATTCAAACATGCACGAGGATTCCAAGAAAGGCCGTACCTTTCGGACATGGAATCCATCTATCAAGAAAATGTGCCCTAAGACACGAAAGGAGATAGATGACATGAGAGGCATTCCATATGCTTGTTTGTCGGAAGCCTTATGTATGCAATGTGTATGCGAGACCGGATATACGCTGGTTGGCATGGTGGCAATATATCAAAAGTAACTTTGGGGAAAAGAACATTGGACGACGGTTAAAAACATTACGAAGTATGTCGAAAAGAACTCGGGATAGAATGTTAATTTATCGGTCGGATAGTATAATCCCCATCGGCTAAAATGGATTTCCAATCGGACTTAGATTCGGAAAATTACCTCCGGTAGAGTGTTTTGCATGGGGAGGAGCCATGACATGGAGAAGCGTCAGCGAAATCGTCGCAGATTCTACCATGGAAGCCGAATATGTAGTCGCTTGCGGCGTGAAAAAAGCGATTTGGCTCAAGAACTTCCTTGTGGACTTGAATGTAGTTCGAATTTGCCAATCAGAATCTTTGTTTATTGTGACAATCTTGGGAGGCGATTACAAATTCAAAGGGAACCAAGAGCCCACAAGGCCAAACAAACACATTGAAAGGAAATATCATCTTATACGAGATATCGTTAAGAGAAGAGATAGGATTGGCAAAGATAACGTCGAAGACAACCCAGCGAGATCCATTCACAAAGTGGGCCTCTCGAATACATTTGAGAGACATGTGGAAGGAATGGGTGTCAAGACCAATTTAACTTATCTGCTTTTTGAGTATAAGTGGGAGAAATTATCGAGGTTCGTGTAGGTGACATTAGATGTCACGATTAGGAACTACACGAGACATGTTGTAGTATACTTAAAAGAAGACTTTGAGTATAAGTGGGAGATTGTTGGGATTATCTTTGGAAAGTATGATTTTTACTTTGTATAATCAAAATCGAATTTCGGACTTATTCTTTGAAATAAATTGTTTATCATCGATGCTTTAAATATCATCGAATGTTACATATATTTACTGCATAATTGTTAAATAAATAGTACGTGTTACATTGTAGTTAATTTAGTGATACCAGATCACAGAAGATTAAATTAACAGTCCCTTGTAACCAAAAGTACACCATTCATGACCTAGATGGAAATGAACAATCCATCGTGAAAGGTTGAAGTGTAAGGCTCAGATTGGCTTGTCTTGATCAAGATATTACACTAGTGCATGATTGATGCCTTTGAATAGGACCTCTGAGGAGGACAAATTCTTGAGGCGAACAAGGAAGAATTAGACCTCAGTGGTTCGTTATTTCTTAATCTTCGTCCCTTAAATAGGATCACGTGTGGTTGGTAACTATTGCTTTGACTTATCATGGGTAGAGAATCAACAAAATTCAATACTTTTTATCTTGGGCAATATTATTGGTCACATGCGATTGCTAAGATTAATACGGAGAATCGTGTGCAAGTACGCTTGTTCGATTTGCCCCCTTGGGAGGTTCATAAGCTTTATCATAACAAATCTTGCAAGTACATTCCCAAGTAGGGGATGAGTGTTTCATTCCCAAGTACATTTCATTCCCAAGTACATTTCCATGTGCTGGAAAAATTAGTAAATCCACAAAGGTGGTGCAACAAAGTTTATTTTCCTTTTGTTAATTGTTCGCGAGCATCCTACCGCCGGATTGTCGAGCAAGGATTAAGGGAATACTTGGAAAGATTTTTTTTGGTGAGTCTAATCAACGAGGCCATTGCCATTCCAAGAGGTACATTCACGTTAACTCGTAGTAATTCCGCATGCGTAGGATTTACGTGAACTGTTTATATGCATGATTTATTGTTGAATTATTATTTGAATTAATATAGGATTAATTCATGCTAGTAATAATTATCAGAATTAAATTTGTATTTAAATATTTATCCCGAATAGATCAGTGCAAATTAATTCCCCAACAAATATTATTTAAGCACATAAATATTAATTAATCCCACTATATAATTATTACACTATCCATCTTAACCCATATTACTGCAATATGACTCCCGGTTATTATTTCTCATGTTTAAGATTATCTAGTCCATTAATTAATTCAAGCCACTGAAAAGCTTTATATTAGTTAATATCTTTTTCCTTGGAGTAAGAACAACTCAACATTATTATCCATACCGGAAACTAATTCCACTTGCAAGATTTGATATGATAAAACTTCTGATCTCACCAAGGGGACAAATCACGCAAGACACTCCAAGCACACGATACTCTGTATTAATTTAGCAATCGTCATGTAATTATATTATTGCCCAAGATATAAGGTATCGAAGTCGCAATGATTCTCTTCCCAGCATAAGTCAAAGCAATAATTATTAATCACACACAATCCTTATTAAGTGACAGAGATTAAAAAATAACGAACCACTGAGGTTTAAATCTTCTATATTCAGTACTGAATAATTTATCCTCATGTAGGTCCTATTCAACGCATCATAATGCACTAGTGTAATCTCTTGGTCAAGACAAGCCAATCTGATGTTGGGGAATAAGTTGCACAGATCTATTCGGGGTTAATATTTAAATACAAATTTAATTCTTATAATTATTACTAGCATGAATTAATCCTATATTAATTCAAATAATAATCCAACAACATATCATGCATATAATTATTCACTTAAAACCTACGCATGCGGAATTCTACGAGTTTACGTGAACGTACCTCTTGGGATAGCAACGGTGTGGCTGATTAGACTAACCAAAAGAACTTCCCAAGTATTCCCTTAGCCCTTGTTCGACTATCCGGTGGAAGGACACTTGTGAACAATTAACAAAAGGAAAATAAATTATGTTGCACCACCTTTGTGGATTTACTAATTTTTTCAGCACATGGAATTGTACTTGGGAATGAAAGAATCATCCCCTATTTATAGACTCCAAGTGGTCGAAAATTGTGCCCAAAAATAATGTGGAAAAATCTTTTCTTGATCTCCAAGAAATCTTGAATATATCTCCTATATTCTTTTTCCCATAATTATAATATTTCACAAAATCCCACCTGCTCTATTTTTATGGATAATTTCGAAAATATGAGGGATCAAGAATCCAAGATTTGGATCTTCTTGAATTTATGAGATATTCTTGTATTTCAAGAAATACATATCTTCCATAATATCTTTTCAAGAAAATCAAGAAAATCAAGAAAATCTTTCTTGCCCTCTATATTTCAAATATTTCGAAATTCTCTTATGAATAACCAAGTGGGAGATTTCTTGAATTTAATGAGATAATCTTGTATTCCAAGAATACATATCTTCATTCCATAACAAAATTCAAAGAAAATCTTTCTCCCAACTTATCCACAATTTTTGAAAATTACTTGGAAAAATAAGCAACAATATTTATTTTATTTTAAACACCTTTTTCAGTTATTGGACTATATGTTGGGCTACTCAGGGGGCCTTTAGGAGAATTAAGATTGGACCTTCTAATGGACCTTGAATATCTAATATTGAGCCACAATATTATTCAAGCCCATAAATATTAATTAATTCCACTACATAATTAATATTGCACTATCCATCTTAACCCATATTACAGTCAATATAGCTCCCGGTTATTATTTCCAGTGTTTAAGATTATCTAGCCCATTAATTAATTCAAGCCACTGAAATAGTTTTCCATTAATTAATATCTTTTGTCCTTGGTCAAGGAACGGTTTAACATTATTATCCATATCAGAAACTAATTCCACTTGCAAGATTTGGTATGATAAAGCTTATGAACCTCCCAAGGGGGCAAATCAAACAAGCGTACTTGCACACGATTCTTCGTATTAAATCTTAGCAATCACATATGACCAATAATATTGCCAAAGATAAAAAGTATTGAATCTCGTTGATTCTCTACCCATGATAAGTCAAAGCAATAGTTACCAATCACACGTGATCCTATTTAAGGAACGAAGATTAAGAAATAACGAACCACTGAGGTCTAATTCTTCCTTATTCAGATTCAAGAATTTGTCCTCTCAGAGGTCCTATTCAGTGCATCAGTCATGCACTAGTGTAATCTTTTGGTCAAGACAAACCAATCTGAGCCTTACACTTCAACCTTTCACGATGGGTTGTTCATTTCCATCTAGGTCGTGAATGGCGTACTTTTAGTTACAAGGGACTGTTAATTTAATCTTCTGTGATATGGTATCACTAAATTAACTACAATGTAACACGTACGACTTATTGAACAGTTATGCAGTAAATATATGTAACATTCGATAATATTTAAAGCATCACTGATAAACAATTTATTTCAGTAAATAAGTCCGAAATTCAATTTTGATTATACAAAGTAAAAAGCATACTTTCTAGTATAATCCCAACAATCTCCCACTTATACTCAAAGTCTGCTTTTAAGTATACTACAACATGTCTCGTGTAGTCTGTGACATCTAATGTCAGCTACACGAACCTAATAATTTTTCCACTTATACTCAAAGCAGATTGGCAACGGTCTTGACACCCATTCCTTCCACATGTCTCTCGAATGTATTAAGAGGCAGACTCTTTGTGAATGGATCTGCCAGGTTGTCCTCAGATGCTATCTTTGCTACATCTATATCTCCTCTCTTAACGATATCTCGTATAAGATGATATTTCCTTTCGATGTGTTTTTTGGCTTTGTGGGCTCTTGGTTCCTTGAATTTGCAAATCGCTCCCAGATTGTCACAATAAGCGTGATTCTGCTTTGGGCAAACCGAACCACATCTAAGTCCACTAGGAAGTTCTTGAGCCAAACCGCTTTTTTTCTTTTGCCTCATAATGACTACATATTCGGCTTCCATGGTAGAATCTGCGACGCATTGCATTTGACGCTTCTCCATGTGTCGGCTCCTCCCCATGCAAAACACACTACTGGGAGGTAGATTTTCCGAGTCTATGTCTCGATTGGAAATCCGAGTCCGTGTAGGCCCGATGGGGATTGGACTATTCGGATCGATAAACCAACATTCTATCCCGAAGTTCTTTTCGATACTTGAGAATGTTTTTAAGCGTCAGTCAATGATCTTTTTCCGGGTTACTTTGATATCTTGCCACCATGCCTACGGCAAAGCAGATATCGGTCTCGTCTGTGATGATTGCATACATAAGGCTACCGACAGCCGAAGCATAAGGAATGCCTTTCATGTCATCTATCTCATTTTGCGTCTTAGGGGGCATTTCTTGGATAGATGGATTCCATGCCCGAAAGGTCACGAAGCCTTTCTTGGAATCTTGCATCTTTGAATCGTTTCAAGACAAGTGTCTATGTATGATGGCTTTTGCGATAAACCCGATCATCCTTTTCTTGCGATCTCGAGTGATCTTGATCCCAAGGATGTGTCCGCTTCCCCTAAGTCTTTCATATCAAACTTTTTTGAAAAGCCATACCCTTACGTCGATAACACCTTTACATCGTTCCCGATGATCAGAATGTCATCTACGTATAGTACTAAGAATACCAATGCAGTTCCGACATGCTTTTTATACACACAACTTTCGAACTCATTTTGATTGAACCCATAAGACTTTATAACATGATCAAAACATTGGTTCCAAGCTCTGGATGCCTGTTTGAGTCCGTAAATGGACTTCATGAGCTTACAAACTACGTGTTCTTGGCCTTTTTTCAATGAAGCCTTGGGGTTGTTGCATATAGATCTCTTCATCAAGACTTCGTTAAGGAAAAGTCATCTTGACATCCAAAAATTTCAAAAAGTCGAGATGTGTAGCAATCGATAAGAGAATACAGATAGACTTAAGCATGGCTACGGGAGAAAAAGTTTCCTCATAATCGATCCCTTCTTTCTGAGTATAACCTTTCGCCACTAGACTTGCTTTGAAGGTTTCAACCTTCCCGTCCGGTCCTCTTTTTCTCTTGTACACCCACTTGCAACCAATGGGTTTGACCCCATTAATTTGTTCGACTAGCTCCCACACTCTGTTATGAAACATAGAACCCATTTCGACTTTTGCTGTTTGCCAAGAATCTGCATCCTTGTCTTGGAGTGCCTCGTCATATGTCCATGAGTCTAATTCGTCTTGTCCGGGAATCAAGTTCGAGGACTCTCCTATTCCCATGAATCTCTCGGGCTGTCTAACAACCCTCCCACTACGACGAGGTTCCGGTTGTGAAAGCATGTCGTTTGGTATATCGTCTAGTACAGTTGGCATTGAGGTTTGCCCTCTTAGCTCATTTAAGGTAATCTCACTTCTGGGTTTTCTTTCGTTCATATAGTCTTCTTCCAAAAATCTAAAGTGAGTGCTGATGATCACCTTTTGATCTTCGGGACCATAGAACATACATCCTTTTGTTCCCTCGGGGTATTCTACAAACAACCTTAATTCTGATCGAGGATCTAATTTACCGGCTTTCTTGTCCAACACGTAGGTCGGACACCCCCAAATTCTCATGTGTCTCATACTAGGCTTGCGCCCGGTCCACAATTCTTTGGGAGTTTTGGGAACCGATTTGGATGGCACCAAGTTCAGAATGTAAGCTGCTGTTTCCAAGGCATGACCCCAGAACGACTTGGGAAGATCCGCATAACTCATCATAGATCTAACCATTTCCAAAAGAGTTCTGTTTCTTCGCTCTGCAACCCCGTTTTGTTGAGGGGTTCCGGGTGCAGTGAGCTGGGATGCAATCCCTTCATCAGATAAGTAGTTCAAAAACTCATCGCTGAGGTATTCGCCTCCACGATCAGATCGTAGAGACTTGATACATTTTTCCCTATGATTCTCTGCTTGAGCCTTAAATTCTTTGAATTTCTCAAAGGTCTCAGATTTATGCTTCATAAGGAAAATGTAACCGTACCTTGAGTAATCATCAATAAAAGTGACAAAATACTCATAACCTCCTCTTGCTTTGGTTGACATTGGACCACATACATCTGTGTGAACGATCTCTAACACTTCTTTGGCTCTATTCCCCTTGGCTCCAAATGCCCTCTTGGTCATTTTACCCTCCAAACATGATTCGCAGGTTGGAATTGGTTCAACTTGGAGAAGCTCCAGTGAACCGTCTTTCACCAACCTTTGGATCCTCTTTGGATTTATATGACCCAATCTTAGATGCCAAAGAAGTGTCTCGTTCACGTCTGATGAACGTTTTCTTTTCTCGGAAATAGTTGATGTGTTATAGGATGCATTTCGTGAGTGGTGTGCACAGTTAATTGTATAGAGATTATTCGACAACGTTCCATGACAGATAAATTTATCAAAAAGAGAAATGGTAACAACTTTATTAAAAGTAACCGAATATCCATCATGAAAAAGTTTAGAAACTGAAATTAAATTCTTTCTAAAACTCGGAACATAAAGAACATCTCTTAGAATTAAAACTCGTCTTCAAAAGAGCGGGTGCACTTCTCCCATCGCTTCAATTTTGCCACTCTCGTGAGCATCGCCCGGTGTGATGAGGATCTCACTTCCACTTAATTGTTCGGGTCTTTTGTAATGTGAAACAAACATGATCCGGTGGATCCCAGATCCACCACCCATAAATGGGAGGCATACGCCGCTAAACAAGTTTCAACAACTAGTGCGTGAGAATTACCTTTCTTTCCATTCCTTTTGGGATTGGAACAGGTTGACCTCCAATGTCCTTTTTCGCCGCAATTAAAACATATTCCTTTTGGTCCTTTCTTGACACCCAAACAGCTAACCGTATTTTTCTCACTTTTCTTAGTGATGAGTTTGCTTTGGTTCTGACCACTTTCCTTTTCTTGAGACTTGCCTTCCACTGGCCTAGATCTCGAGAAAAGACTTTTGGTCACCAATGCTTCGTCTTTCTTTCCTAAATGATTCTTTACTTTCTCCAAGGCTTCTTGTAGGATATCCATAGTAAACATGTGATCAATCATCACAAAACTACAGTAAAATCTATCGAAGCTCCTTGGCGAGTTAGTTAATGTAAATTCGATTTGGGCCTCATCACAATACTTAGTTCCGAGATAAGCGGTTTTTGAAAATGGTGTTTGACTCGAGAACATGCTTTCCTTACAGTGTTCCTCACCATCTTTAGCCTAGCCACGTCGTCATTTTTAAACTGATTGATCATGCAGTCTTTTGTTAAAAACATTTCTTCAAGACTTTGCATAATTTCCGCAGCAGATTCAACACCTTCATGAATGTGTCTCAAATCATCAGACAGTGAAGTCAAGATTACACGTTTCATGGGTTCATTGGCCTGCTCCCAAATATTATACTCATGTCTTTCCGCATCAGGTGATTCATCAGTAGGCTTACGTGGCTTGGGTACATTAAGAACCCAATAATGTTTTTGTGCAGGTAGGACAAAGCTCATATTTCGTTTCCAAACATTATAGTTTTCGCCAGTTAATTGGTGCTCTTTGAGTGTATACAACAGTGGATTAAAAGGTTGCGACATGATGAACTGAAATAAATAATAATATGCATAAGCACAAAAATATCACAAGGTTCAATCACATGCATCATATTAAAATCTCAAAAAAAATATGAACATGCATCATCCAACATCTCAAAACAGTTTAAATAAGCCACGTGGGGTGGGTCATTATTTAAACACATTCAAGCAGGTTACAAACAAGAACAATTACAAACCTTTAATATCCAGATTAATAGTTGGCTCCCACTTGACCAATATAAAATTGACAGGGACTTCGGGGAAGTATATGCATATCAATTTTATACCTAAGTAATAACCATGATTAAATACATGATTATTATTTCGTATTGAACGAGCCTCGTGGGGAGGGTCATCGTCGCCACTAGTAATAACCCACAATCATCCATTTGGAATTCATTCATGTGAAATCTATCTTTTGACCGTCCCATGGGGGGAATTTCTCCAAAAGAATTCACAAATAAATAAATCATGGAGGTCAAAATTAATTCAATTTTATTATCCGGAATAAAATTGTCAATTAATTATTTAAACATACTTAGTAATTTTTGAAGGTGAGATTTTTCATTGGGCAACTCTCATGCAAACACATTTAAACAAATTAAACAAAGCATAAGATAGCACAAAATAAATCAAGCAAATGTAAAAAAATAAACATATTGGGCACAAACTATCCAATTGTCATGGTTTGATTTTTTGGCTTGATCTTGAAAAAAACACCGTCTTGAATTTCTCCCATTCGATCGTCTCGGAAAAATACAAAATCTCGAACGCCACGCCAACTTCCGCAATTTGGTAGGGGATACACGCCCACATCCGGCCGGCCACTTGGCAGTTGTTCCGCTCAGACCGGCGGCAGACATCGCCAGCTCGAACCTCGGCGGAACATCGCCTCGAAAAAAACTAGGGCTTCGGCATGACCGGTAAAGCGGCGGCAAGCGTACCAGCATCACAGCGTCGCACAACCGCCTCTCGCCGCGCCTAAGCGTGGTACTCGGCGCACCGCAAGCGCATCCCAGGCAAGCGCGCACCAGCGTCGCCCAGCGCATCAAGATCCTCCCATTGGCGTCGCCGGCCTGGCGCTCGCCCTCGGCCCCGCGCGTCCGCCTGTAGCGTGCGTTCGCGTCTTCAAGCCCAGCATGCATACCTCTTGGCATGTTTCACGTGACTCACGCCGCCACGCCCGATTTACGGATTTTGTCCATTAATTCTTCATCTCGATCCTCGTTTTTCGATCCGGTTACAATTTATTTACAAAAAATAAATAAACCTAGATCTAGACTAGTCTATTACATTGATCAAATCAAACAAATCCTAATCTACTCGTGGATTTTCTCACGAGGCAAAAACGAATCCGAACTAATCAATTAAAAACCACAATTTATATGCATGCATATATAAACACATTAAATTCCATGACAATTGGATACCGCAAAAGCAATGTATCTAGCAATTCTACTATATCAATTTCAAATTTAATGTCAAATAATTAAATTACAATTTAAAATTGAGCTTAAATCGTGGCTCGATGCGATTGTTGGGGAATAAGTTGCACGATCTATTGGGTGAATATTTAAATACAAATTTAATTCTTATAATTATTACTAGCATGAATTAATCCTATATTAATTCAAATAATAATCCAACAACATATCATGCATATAATTATTCACGTAAAATCTACGCATGCGGAATTCTACGAGTTTACGTGAACATACCTCTTGGGATGGCAACGGTGTGGCTGATTAGACTAACCAAAAGAACTTCCCAAGTATTCCCTTAGCCCTTGTTCGACTATACGGTGGAAGGACACTTGTGAACAATTAACAAAAGGAAAATAAATTATTGTGCCACACCTTTGGGGGATTTCTAATTTTTTCCAGCACATGGAATTGTACTTGGGAATGAAAGAATCATCCCTATTTATAGAGTCCAAGTGGTGAAAATTGTGCTTTAAAAAATAATGTGGAAAAATCTTTTCTTGATCTCCAAGAAATCTTGAATATATCTCCTATATTCTTTTTCCCATAATTATAATATTTCACAAAATCCCACCTACTCTATTTTTATGGATAATTTCGAAAATATGAGGGATCAAGAATCCAAGATTTGGATCTTCTTGAATTTATGAGATATTCTTGTATTTCAAGAAATACATATCTTCCATAATATATTTTCAAGAAAATCAAGAAAATCTTTCTTGCCCTCTATATTTCAAATATTTTGAAATTCTCTTATGAATAACCAAGTGGGATATTTCTTGAATTTAATGAGATAATCTTGTATTCCAAGAATACATATCTTCATTCCATAACAAAATTCAAAGAAAATCTTTCTCCCAACTTATCCACAATTTTCGAAAATTACTTGGAAAAATAAGCAACAATATTTATTTTATTTTAAACACCTTTTTCAGTTATTGGACTATATGTTGAGCTACTCAGGGGGCCTTTAGGAGAATTAAGATTGGACCTTCTAATGGACCTTGAATATCTAATATTGAGCCACAAAATTATTCAAGCCCATAAATATTAATTAATTCCACTACATAATTAATATTGCACTATCCATCTTAACCCATATTACAGTCAATATAGCTCCCGGTTATTATTTCCCGTGTTTAAGATTATCTAGCCCATTAATTAATTCAAGCCACTGAAATAGTTTTCCATTAATTAATATCTTTTGTTCTTGGTCAAGGAACGGTTTAACATTATTATCCATACCAGAAACAAATTCCACTTGCAAGATTTGGTATGATAAAGCTTATGAACCTCCCAAGGGGGCAAATCGAACAAGCTTACTTGCACACGATTCTTCATATTAAATCTTAGCAATCACATATGACCAATAATATTGCCCAAGATAAAAAGTATTGAATCTCGTTGATTCTCTACCCATGATAAGTCAAAGCAATAGTTACCAATCACACGTGATCCTATTTAAGGAACGAAGATTAAGAAATAACGAACCACTGAGGTCTAATTCTTCCTTATTCAGTTCTGAAGAATTTGTCCCCCTGTAGGTCCTATTCAGTGCATCAGTCATGCACTAGTATAATCTCTTGGTCAAGACAAGCCAATATAAGCCTTACACTTCAACCTTTCACGATGGGTTGTTCATTTCCATCTAGGTCGTGAATGGCGTACTTTTAGTTACAAGGGACTGTTAATTTAATCTTCTGTGATCTGGTATCACTAAATTAACTACAATGTAACACGCATTTCGACTTATTGAACATTGCTTATGCAAAGAAATATATGTAACATTCGATAATATTTAAAGCATCAGTGATAAATAATTTATTTTAGTAAATAAGTCCGAAATTAAGTTTTGATTATACAAAGTAAAAAGCATACTTTCTAGTATAATCCCAACATCTGAGCCTTACACTTCAACCTTTCACGATGAATTATTCATTTCCATCTAGGTTGTGAATTTGTATTTGTTTACAAGGAATTGCTAATGTGATCTTCTGTGATCTGGCATCACCACATTAACTACAATGAAACACGTACTATTTCCGAAACAATTATGCAGTAAATATATATAACATTCAATCATATTTAAAGTAACGGTGATATATAATTTAATTTCAGCAAATAAGACAGAAATTCAGTTTGGTTATATAAAATAAAAACATATTTTCCAGTATAACCCAACAATAATCAATGCGCAATTCGATTAAATCAACATCATGGTTATGAAAACACTGGACATGACAATGAGGCGTTGAAGGAAAAAGTGGATTGTGTGCTCTTATTTGCTCTCCAATATAAGGGTGTGTTTGCAAAAAAATGTGCTTTTAAGAAAGTGATTTAATTTAGTGATTGTGAAAAAAATTGCTTAATATGAAAGGACGAGTGTATGCTAATGTTATAAAAAGTAATTGTTGAATATATGTTTGATAAAAAAATTGTATAAAGTAAAATATTAGTGAGAAGTTAGAAACAAGTAGAAGCATACACCTTTTAACTTTTAGATTAGAAATTCTAGGTGATTAATTTAAGTGGAAACCCTCGTATACAAAACACTCAAAACTATTTTTATAATTTTATATAATTATAATTACTTATAATTATAAGTGGACGCTCATGGTTGGTTGCCTAATTTTCCTTCATTAACTTGCAAACTAAATTGTGCCAGCAAATGGCGAAATGGGCCTCGCTTCATGGGCTTAAGTGAGTTGAAATTTCGGGCCTTCAAATGAGTAGTATTATTTTTGGCCCAGGTTATTTGCACCTCCATAATTGGTAAATACACCTCTACAATTAGTACATCCACTCATTTTAACGAAATTATTAATTAATACACTCTCATTAAACTGTCAATTATGCATTCTCTCAAATAATTCTAATTTTCTTTCTCACCTTTTTTTCCTTTCTTTGGTCTCTTCACTCTCTGCAGATTGTGCTTCGGGACTCCATTACCCGCGCCGCCTCCATATATCATATATTGTTCCACCCTAGCGACCAAGGCCGGAACCAGGATCGGGGGCCGCAACTGATATAGTAAATTATTAACATATATTGGATATTAAATTTTAGATATGTTATATTAGCACCAAGTATATCAATATTTAGCGTAAATATTTCAAAATGTATAGATCTCTCTCTTAATATATTAAACTAAAGGCTAGGTCTTTCAGATCTAAGGGTCTGCGTCTCAAAATTCATAGTATATTTTAGAAGCGTGTAATATAGATTTTTGTTATGTTGAAAAGACGATTTATTTTACGAAAAGTGCATCATGTTAATGGGAACATAGTTGCATGTTTAATTTATTTTTCTTTTTGGAATAATTGCACGTTTATATTTTGTGTAGTTGTACACTTCTAAAATGACTATTAAAGAAAAAAAATCCATATCCTATAAAATGGGTTATTGAACATGAAACCTACTCTAAACTAAAACATTTCTCTTAAATATCACGAAAATCATTTACAGTTAAGGTTATATAGATTTTTGTTTTTGCAATTTACTTCTAAATATATACGGGGCAATTACTGTTAGATACACTCATAAAACAAAAATAGCAGCTGGGTATAATTTAACTTTTTGAGGTATGTACTTTGGCCATAATGCCTCTACTTTCCATCTGCTTAAAATTAAACAAAATTTAAAAGGAATTTTGATTTGACAATGCACTGCACCCAAAAACTGTAGCTAAGATCAAGGTCTAATCACCTTATGTCAGTTGTCAAAATTTTTAATTTATTTTTCTTTTCTAAATTAACTAAGTATCATAAATAGTGTAATTAATTAATATAATATTGATAAAGTACTGCAGAATGCATCTTTTATTTTTATTTTTTCGACATAAAATCAAGGATAATAATTATAATTTTTTTAAAAAAAATTAATTGAAATAATTCTTCTAAATTTTTTAATAATTGCGCACTATTGTAACTTTTGTGCATTGTTCAAAATAAAAAAAATTGCATATACCTATAAAATGGGTTATTCAATAAAAAATATTATATATAATAGAAAACATTGCATATAATAAATATACATTGCATACACTAACATCGCGTTACATATACTAAAACATTGCATATACACTAAAACATTGCATACAAGCATAATACATTTCATATAAGCATAAAACATTTCATATACGCATAATCAATTTGCATCTTCACATTGCAAAAATCACCAAAAAATCAACAACATTCATATCCGCTTCTTCTAGTTTTTTTTCACAAAAAACACAATCACCAAAAATTCACCAAGACTATATCTATTACATTTCTTCACAAACACAGAAAATCAAGCACTTCTTCATAAACACAAAAATCAAAAAAAAAAAAACCCACCAAACTTACCAAAAAATCACAAGTAGCATGAAAGTTGTATAAAAAAAACTAGAAATAGCTAGAGAGGGGAAATCAAATCAAATCGAAATCGATCCATTAGAATTCCCTCCAAATATATAGTCCCGCCTGAAAAGGTGATTAAAATAAAATAAATATTGTTGCTTATATTTCTCATTATTTTAAAATTAGCTATCCACGCATATGTATTCTTGGAATACAAGATTATCTCATTAAATTCAACAACCTTGTTTTTTGGCGAAAACAAGAATATCTCATAAATTCACGGATCCAAATCTTGATTCTTGCACAACTCCGTCCAAACCACGGATCCACCACAAGATTTTTGTGACTAAGAAAAAAGTGTTTCCCAATCTCACGGGTTCCAAATTTACAGGAATGTTTGACAAAGTTTATTTCTTCCACTGCAGTATCATGACTTTTGCTAAGGGAATACCAACTTTTGGTTAGTCCGTCCCGGCCGGAAAACCCGCGTAGGTTTTACGTGGCTTTTTATATGCATGATATGTTGTTGCAATTATTATTTGAATTAATATAGGATTAATTCATGCTAGTAATAATTAATGAATTAAACCACAAATCATTCTGGCCAAAAATTGTAATTTAACATTCAAACCCTAGATCCACGTTTTGCAGGTATCCAATTGTCATGGATTTCCTCACATCCATCCCCACCAGAACCCTAGATACCCTCGAATAATGTTGGCCTCCATTCAGTTTATTTATTTTTTGTAAATAAATTGCAACATCCCTCACCATCCCCCACATAAAACCCTCGAATCGCCGGATGAGATCGATCTGTCGGCCGATTGATTACGGGATAGGAGATCCACCACCGCATCTTCCATCGTCATCCTCACCAAAAACCCTATATCCGCCACCACCTTCGCTCCGGTCGTCCCATCGGCATCTATTCCCTCCCCACCACTGCAAACAACGTGAAACCCTCCACTATTGACAATTTTATTTGGAGATAATAAAATTCATAATTTTCCTCCGCAAAAAATACCAAATGAAACCCGTGGTCACCTCCCAAAAAAAATTGTGTAAAATCCCCTTCCATTGTCCCCCTCTAATTTTATATTGGTCAAGGGGAGCCAACTATTAACTGATATTAAGGGTACTCTCACCACCACCACCGCTTATTTAAATCTGATAGAGAGAGAGCGCATAGAGAGAAGAGATAGGTGGTGGCGGATCCATTTTTTATATTTTAAAGTCAATACAATATGTATGGAAACTATATTATTTTGGTGAGAGAAAAATTAGAAGAGAGAGAGAGAGGAAAGTGTGGATGAAGATGAGAGAGAGAGAATAGTGCGTGAAATTAAATTTGGAGAGAGAGGGTGTGTGATATAATATACATAATAATTAGATTTTTGGTGTAATGGTGTGTAAGATGGTGTAAGAGGGTGTAAGAACCTGATTTGACCATTTTAATTTAATTAATAAACACTAAACAATCCTGCATAAACCCAAGGGCACTCATGGTATTTCAAACCACTAAATATGTACTAGACTGCTATTTTTCAAGGGGAATGTACTACACTGCTATTGATCCCTATTTTTGTGTACTACATTGCAATTTCCCCAATATATACTAACTTAAGTGATGAATAAATACCTTTACTTTAATATAATTTTAATTGTACAAATGTGCAATTAAAAAATGCGCTAAATAAATAGTGGACTAAATCTTAAGGCCCAAGTAGTAAATTCAAGGCGCAAGTAATAAATATTGAAGTAAACTCTACAATTAAAAGATGGGCTGATAATAACATGCAATATATATAAATAAATATATAAAAATAGAGTCACTAGGGAAAGTATCAAGTTTCTAAGTGCCCAAACCGAGAATCATAGGGAAAAAGACCACAAAATGGGGGTTTGCACCAATCCAAATAGTCGGTGAACTCTAAACTCTAACCCTAAATAGTGAATCCTAAATCATATATGAACCATGGACCAATGTAATTATTTGAATTCGTTTTGTAGGTGAACCATGAACCATTAAATTTTAGATTTTGGAAGAAAACTATAGAACCAAAAGAAAAGTGAACCATGAATCACTCGGGCCGAGTTTGGGGTCGGGTCGGGTATTAAAAAGTTAAAAAAAAAAATATCTAAAACTAAAATTAAAGTTAAAAGAAACCCGAAATTGAAAAAAGAAAAAAAAATTAAAACTAAAAAAAATTAGAAAAAAAGCTTTTAAAATTAAATTGCACCAATTTTATTGGTGCATGTAGTGCAAAAAAGAATTTGCCTAAAAAATAATGTATATATATATAAATACATAGTAAAAAAAATTGAAAAAATGGGAGGGGCCAAGGCCCCCATAGCTTACACTTGGGTCCGCCCCTGCTAGCGACAATGTCCCTCCGGGCTCCCTTCCCAAAGAGTATTCTTAAATCACGTGGCCAGAAAGTTTATGTTTGCAATATTGATGTTTTTGTATTTTTCGAGATTCTCCCATTGCATTTTTGAAAAAAAAAAAAGTGGTACTACGAGCTGGTTTGCAACCCGTGTTTAAGTGTAGAAGCACTTTTATTTTAAAAAAGTTGAGTCACAACTACTTTTTAAATAAGTGTTTCTACACTATTATGATGAAGTTGCAAACACCCCCTATATACATCAAAAGTTATGTTGATGCTTGTTAAACTTTCTTTTCTTTTTTCTGTATGAAGATTGTCCTGTTTTCATTTTTTTTTTCCCTTTAATTATTATGTTCGTAGTGTTGGTGTTTTACGATTATTTTAATCGAAAAAGTTATTTCTCGATCATTTTGGTTGAATATTTTAGATTTTTTTATTTCTTGAATTTTATCTATTTTTTCGACTAAATATAGTCGAAATTACTGTATTATTCGTTTACTTAGATAAAAATTATTATTATTGAACATTAAACTATAAAATTGGAGAACTGTTGAAGATAAATTTTTTTTTCAATCAGAGAAAAAAATTGTATTAGTTGAAGAACAAACCCATACATCAAATTGGACAATTACAAGAAGAAAAGAACGCCTAAACCTGGAAAACTAGCACCTGTTACATATCTTTCTGGAGGACATATCAACTCCACAACACTTCTTAGAATCGGGGTAATTACTAGCAGGTACAAAATTTTAAGAAAATTTATTGCAAGATAAATGAGATTCAGATATACAAACAAAAAAATTGCATTTGAAAGTGCAATTGTATTTCTACATATACGCAAGAAACCATTTCAGACTGCTAGTAATATTTTTTTAAAAATTGTACCTATCAGTAATTTCCCCCTTAAAATCGTTAAACAAATGAACCTTAACACTAGATAATTTAGTTGACAATTATGACTATATCCGAGCTTTGAATTCATCTATATATTACGTCCGGGACAGGACAGAGGGGTTTAGTTATTGATGATAATTTTTTATTATTATCATTATGAGCAATGTTCAGTTTTTATATATGTATATCGACATGGTTAAGTTTAGAGTGAAAATAATTAGAGATAAATACAATATTTATCATTTATTGAGATTGCAAATATGTGAAAGTATTGACGGAAATTCTGTGTGAAAAAACGTTGGATAAAGACGGTGACAACGGTGGTTGGTGGCCGCAACGGTGGTTCCATAAATTAGAATTGTGTAAAAAAAAGAAGAATTTGGTAAAGGATGATATGGTATTTTATAATTATATTAGAATATAAAAATATTAGGAGTAGGTCTTGTATGAAATATTTCACACTAGTATTATGTGCAATATATCACAATTAATGTAAAATAGACTGAAATTCGTGGGTCATGTGGAGGTCGGCACCTGGGGCGGTCGGGTCGGATAGGTCGGATAAGGGAAAGGGCGGGCGAAAGTTTTTTTTAAAAAGCAGTCGAATTTCCTTAGAATCGTTAAACAAATTACGTAACACTAGGTGCCACTTGACTATTTACCTATTAAATTTTATGCAAGGATATTTTTATCAAATTGTGTTGTAGCCTGATGGTTCTGGTTTATTTTTAGTGTATTTGGTTGCAGGTTCAATTCTTACTGAGCACATAATTTTTAATTTTTTTTTCAAGTTATTTTTGTGTGTTACTACATGAACAAAAAATGTTACGTTATGAAGAAAAATGTGTTACTACATGAACAAAACCAGTACAAGCGTGAAAAAAAATCCCCAGTCCAAAATTGCAAATTTAAAGAACAACTTGATGTGTTACTACATGAACAAAAGAGTGTTACCTTATGAGCAAAAAAATGTTACTACATGAACAAAAACCAGTACAAGCGCGAAAAAGAATCCTCAGTTAAATTTTTTTTTTCAAGTTGTTTTTGTGTGTTACTATATGAACAAAAAATGTTACTCTATTAAACAAAACATGTTACCACGTAAACAAAATCAGTACAAACGCGGAAAGAAATTCTCAGTCCAAAATTGCAGGTATAAAGAACAACTTGATGTGTTACTACATGAATGAAAGAGTGTTACCCTATAAGCAAAATAGTGTTACTACATGAACAAAAATCAGTACAAGCGCGAAAAAAAATCATCAGCGTGATAAGAGTACAGAAGGATCTGAATTTCAACATATATTTTGTGTGAAGGGGTAATCCAACACCGCACACATATTCTCTCATCTTCTCGCATAATCCATACCAAAATCCCAATTGAACAAACTTGATTTCATCCAATGATCAGAGCGAATCAAAGAAAACTAAATTGTATAAAAAATTAGGGCATGAACAAAGAAGAAGAAAACTCATGAAACCAAAGAATCAAGAAAAGATGAAGAAGAAGAAATCGACAGTTAATCAAGTTAATTAAAAAAGAAAAACCCTTGAATCTGCCCTACCCGAACCGACAAAGCCTAACCCGCAAATAAATAAAAAAATGTTCAATTACTCTATAATTGCACATATCATTTGTATGCAATATTGCATACAAGTTTTTGCCAAATATTAGATGGGTGTATTTAGTAATTCCGGTACAAATAACCAGGGCCTTTTAAAAAAAAAAAAAAAACCAAAGTTTAAATGTAATTTATTCTTTTCATTTATTGATTCTGCTCTCGATTATAGGCATTTTTTTTTGAATCACTCCCATTTATCTCAGATTCTCAATAAATATTAAGCAATTTACCAAGAATTTCAAGCAATCCTCACACCAATTACAAAAGGATTCCCACACATCTATGCATGTTTGAGTTGTTAAATTTATAGTCTAGTGTATTTATACTCAATTTAGTTTGAATTGAATCAAATTACTATTTAAATAGAACTCCAAGGTGTGAAACATATTGAACTTGAGACACCCAAGTTACATTATAAAATCATTCTAATTAAATTTAGAATAAAATTTTGAATCGATGAATAATAAAAATCAAAGCATACTAAGACAAGAAAACACTGGAGATGATTAGGTGCTGTACCGCACTCTCCCCACCATTGGATCACACACACTCACACGAGTGTGTGTGCGCGCGTGTGAGATCCAATGATGTGTAGTGCTGTACAACACCAGATTTGAATCCAGAAAACACACATTATATTGACGATTTTTTTTGGCAACGACACAAATATCGTGATAATTTGTTACCAAACATGTCATGAAGATACTCACTGCTAATATTAATTATTTTCATTACTAATTTGTAAATTTCATGACAAAATATATATAAGAAACGCGTCACAATAAAATTTTGTGATAAAATCCTAATTTGACCAACATGAAGTTCAATTTCATTTTTTTTTCTTTTATTCGCTGCAAAAGGGACACTATTTTCTTATATTTAGTTTTTTGATTTTGCTTTTCTCTTGTACTATTTTACTTGCAAATTTTTGGGTCCCCTGTTTTGTTATTCATTTATTTTAATTGAGCATGTTTAAAATGGTGGTAAAAATCATTATAGGGAGAAAATGAAAATTTCTTCAAGGCCAAACACAATATAAATTTCGATAAATATCTCTTAGTAATAATTTATTTATGCTTAAATTTTGTATGCACTCAAATGCATCGTGCACTCATAATTCATTTTAAAAACGTGCACCATGTCAAACAGCTGGGGATGTTGGGTAGTGCCCAGCCCCTAGCATAGTCGAAACCCTTCAGCCTGTGCAATAAAAAAGTAACGACTTTGAGTTGATTGCATTTTTATAATTTGGGTAATTAATTGCAAAAATTAAAGCAGAAATTATTGACGCTGTTTATATATAGTTACATTTAGATTCTTATTTGTGTTGTTTGATTCCTTTTATTTCTATTAGTAATTAAACTTTTTTTTTTTGAGCGCAGTAATTAATTGATGTTAGAACTACAAAGTAGCTAGATTATAATGAATGATACACTGTATATCCGGATTTAAAAAAAGAAAAAGAATGACACACTGTATATATAATTAAGAAAATCTCTTATTCTCTTTTAATATAGAGCGTCTGGCGACCTCCAAAAAATATTATATGATGAATAAAATATACATGTTCGAACCAAAAATTTTGGAAGAAATTACATTGAATGATTACAACAGTAAAATCCATAATCCACTCAATCTTCTCCAATTGTTCACGCCTATATTTTTAAGCACTATTTTCATAACTGGGTAGAACCGGTTAGTTAAAAAAAAAAAACAATTTTACGGTTGAATCGGGAAAAAATCGGTCAGAACTGGAAAAACAAGTCAAAATCGGAAAACCGGTTGAACCGATTTTTTTTTTTTTTAATTTTTTTACTTAATTTAATACTTAATCCTTATTTTTATCATCATTATTTTAAATTACATTGTGTTGTCTATGATTCTATTGTGTTTATTTCAAAATGAGATTTATAATATATAATTTTAAATTTTATAAGTGCACATTTATTTTATTTTTAATGTAATATATGAAATATTTTAAAAATATTGATAAGGATCATTTTAACAGTTGGACATCCGATCCGACCGGTCAAACGGTTGAACCGCCAACCGGTATCCAATCAGGTTTGATCGACGATTCAGTTATGAAAACACTGTTTTTAAATATAACCCTTTTTCTCAAAAGAAAAAAAAAAAAAAGAAAAGAAAAATAAATAGAAAACAAAATCGGAGGAGAAAATGGTTTTTGACTTTCTGAAGATAAGACCAAATAAATGAATTACTGATTTCGCAGTCTTAAGGACCGTTTGGCTAAGCTTATTTTAAACATCTTATAAGTTCTAACATCTTATAAGTTGTTTTGAGAGCTTATAAGATATAATTTTTAAGTAGCTTATAAGTTGTTAAAATGTTTGACTAATAAAACTTATAAGTTGTTAAAGTGTTTGACTAATAAAACTTATAAGTTTTTTAATAGTAATTTTTTGAAAACTATTTTTTAATTTTAAAATTAATATAATTTTTTCGATTTTTTAATAATATTGTTTTTTCCAAAAAATATTTTTTTTGAAAATAAATATTTTTTTCAGAAAAAAATAGAAAATATTGGAAAAAAATAATTAAAAAAATAATTTTTTTTCGAAAATAAATTTTTTTTTCAGAAAAAAGAATCGAAAATATTTCTTTTCGAAAATAAATACTGTATATTTTTACAGAAAAAAAATATTTTTTTCGAAAATAAATATATTTTCCCAGAAAAAAAATATTTTTTTGAAAATAAATATATTTTCCCAGAATATTTTTTTTTCAGAAAAAAAAATATATTTTTTCAGATATTTTTGTTTTTGCGAAAAAAAATGGGTCAGGTTGGATTGAATTCGGATCGAATTTGGGCTTGGATGAGTTGAGATATGATAGTGCTTATTTAATTTTTATAAAATAAGTTGGGATATCTCAACTTATTTTTTTAGCGAATGGTTCCAAAAAACTTAAAATCTAATAAGATGTTAAATTTATTTTACCAAATAAAATTAACTTAGTTTTTGATTATGTCAGAAATTCCATCATCTTCAAAGGAGCATGATATTTAAATTTGTATCTCTTCTTTTTTATTTGGTTAAAGGCTAAAGGGCTCATTGACAGCTAGAATTACATTAGCGAATGGTTAAAAATCCCAAATTTGTGTGTTAACTAGTTTTTGATTATGTTCAGTCTTTGGTTCTTTATGCTCTGTTTCTGTGTTGTAATGTAACTTGAGAGAATTCCGTCTCATCTAAAAGCTCGAGCTTGTAGAGAGGGTCGGGAATAATATATTTACTTAATTTCTCTCAACTTCTCTGGAGAGGAAATCGTTGACTGTTTGTTCTGGAGAGGAGGACCAATTTAGTGGACAATTTAAATAGGTGAAATGCTTCCACGGGAATCGAACCCACAACCTGGGCTCTGATACCATGAGAGAATTCCGTCTCATCTAAAAGCTAGAGCTTGTAGAGAGGATCGAGAATAATCTATTTATTTAATTTCCCTCAACATAACTCATTGGGGCCATTTCTAATGTTCCCTTTCTCTCAAAATTTTTTTTGCCTTAAAAAAAAATAAAACCACTAATAAGTCCGCCCCTGCTAATATTGAATTCGTGTAGTAGATATACATCTCTGTATTTTCTTGCACTATTGTTTTCTGTTTCGATTGTCTTATAAAAATCCTCTTAGCATCTCACACTAATACACATTTGAGTTTGGACAGCTGTGAAAAATGACCTTGGATAGCGGTTATAACCGCTCTCCAAGTAACAATATCAAGCTTTGACAAGTGATAAAAAACCATTGTCAAGAAATCGTGACTTGAACAGCGATTTTCAACGCATTGACATTGTAAAGTGTTGTCTTGGATAGCGGTTAATAAATCATTGTCTAACATAATTTTTTTTTATAATTTCGTTTATTATGTTAGAGATAGCGGCGGTTATTAACCGTTGTCCAATATTTTTTTAATTATTAATTTATATTTTAAAAATCATATAATAAAACTATAAACCAAAACATATATATACGTCCAATACCATAAATCATAAACCAAAAATCCTATAATAAAACCATAAACCAAAACTTATACAACATATATATATACCAAAACATCAAATAAATAAACATACACATCATGAAATAAATAAACATACAATCATAAACATACGTCCAATACACCAAAAACATGAAATATATATCATCACAAATATATAATTTAATTACATGCTACCAAAATTTCAAACAACGATCACTCAATATCGTATGAATATAAGAATCGATTGTAAATGTATCCCGTCCAATCGTTTTTCCATTTTTCCAGTCTTTTCTTAGAGTAAGACTTGAACTCACGTTCATAGACAAATTGCAAAAAACGAATCAATCAATATAGTATGGATTTTTATTCAATCAATAATAATTTAAATAAATCGATAAATTGACTTACATTGAGAGGAATGTTCGTTAGAGAAGCGCGGATTATATCTTCAATAAAGCAACACACAAAATGTCCACAATGGTCATTATCTCGTTGCCTCGGAAACTGTTGATTAACAATTATAATCACGTATTACAATTAAGATTTCTTTCTATTAGTTTGATAATTTACTAAATTAAATTTACCTTAATGTTAATCCATTTCACTTTATTTAACTTAGATCTTGAACCTTGATCAAGGCGACTTCGATACATCGTCATCACACTATTATTATTATAATTAAAAAATAAAAATAGATTAAATATGCATAATTTTAAAAAGTAAAACAAATCATTGTATAGAATATTAAAAATGAACTTACGCCCATATATGAAACGAGATCGTATGATTTGAATAAACTCCATCCCGAAGTGGGTCCATAAAATACACACTTAATGTATTCATGTGTATGGTGACCAGCACCCAATGGTTCCTATATTATATTGAGAATATTAAAATTAACTGCAAATTTAGCATATATATGTGCAAATATTGTAAACATGAATACAAATTTTAACGAAATGTTTATCACTCACCCCACATTTGTTGGCCAAAAAAATGAGATGATCGCTCCCGGTTTGATTCAAAGATATGATTAACTAACCCATCCATGGTCTGCATGACCCTATCACCCAATATGCAAGACACCGGGGGGAGACGAAGGAATACATTCCACTTGCTCGGACATCTCTTGAGAGATATACCTCACCCAAATATCTTTAACCAAAATTTTAAACCTTAATTAATATTTAAAAAGAAAATTAAACTATCTGAGAAAGTGAATATTGAGAATTAGTAAACACATACCTAAGTCTCAAATCATGGGATAACCAAGTTCGAGCCTTGATGGAGTCCCCCGTTCTCCCCTCCGATCGCCTTCTACGACACCCCTCGATTTCTCTTTAGCCTTTTGTGGTGATTTCTTCCGAGGCATTTGTGGTGTCGGCAGATTCTACAATTAATTTGCAATATTATTTATAACCAAAAATAAGATAATGAACTTTAATAACATATATTTTACCCTCATGGTGCTAGAGACCAAGTTGCTCGGCCATTCGATGAAGTGCCCGATCACGTCCGATCGTGGGCGCTTCATCAATTGGTTTTGGCACCGCTGAATCCTCTTATCCGATTACGGGTACATCGAGTGTGACCCTCACGAAACCAGGAGTGATGGGATGACCATGAATCATTCCATGGGAGCTGTGCAAAGTTCCTGTGGCCACCAACCGATCGGGATCCTCCAAATAAAGGTAGCAAAAGGTCGTTGGCTGTTTGAATAAGATATTTAGTTAGAAAATATTAATACACTAGTCTTTAATTAAAACAAATGTGAGACATGCATATCTGATACCTGAGAGACGTTTTGAAGTGCCTCAATAAAGTCGTCCCAAGGGTTATTAGCGATACTATGTTCACAGCTTGCTCCACTCGACGACATTCCGTGGCTCGTTCTTCTCTCGGACCTCAAACGTTCCACATCTTTAGACAACTTGACAACCTGTTCCGTTAGTATACCCACCATATTCATGGCTTGAAGACCGGTGCCATTGCTAACGATGTCTTTCATCACGCCATATCCGACACTCCGTAGTTTAACGGGATGCTCTGGCGACCTATAGCCGATCCAAACAGATCATCGTACGATAATGCGGATGTCGTCAAGCGCCATGGTGCGAGATAGACGCCCTTTGAATCACAAAAAAAACAAAAGATTATTATTTAATTATTTGTTTATAAATAATAGTTTGTAATTGAAAGATAAATTAATGGATAGATTACCACTTCTTCGATGATGCGGCTGCCTTTGGGATCGTGAATATTCCCATCTCGACCCTTTACGGTAGTCCGAAATAAGTCTAAACGGGTAACAATAGACTCACTCTCTCCAAATTTTTCTTCTTTCTTCTTTCACGATAGTGATGAACGTGTCCCTTTATTAGATATATTAAAAGTGAATATATAAAAAAAAATTAAAAGTTAGGATTTTGATCTCACCATATTTTCTCTTATTCGCATAACCTTTGTTCGATCCATGATATCGCGCCTCCATCGACTTTGGCTTGATCGCGATTTTTTATTACTTCGATTCTACAAAGATAATAGAAATATGATAAACACCGAAAAAAACTTAGGGCATTAGAAATCGAGGAAATGACATTGATCAATTTTACCTCGAAATCATCCTCCATAGCTCGCTCACAAACTCCTCCCCAAAGATGGAGCCACCATAGGGCTATTCTCGACACGGAGATGGACTAGCCGAGTAAAGACCCGTTTCCGGATCTCGTGTGTTACTTCTCAACCAAGTCCGAAAATTCTTGGCCATTACTCCAAACTTGCGACAATATTTGCTTCTTCTTTGTGTGGTCAAGACCTCACGAATGTAGTCTATACGCATATAACATAACAATTTAGTAAATTTAAGGGTCATACTGCAACTTTCAATAAATATATAATTAACATACCGTAAGTTCGTCCCATAATCTTTCCTTCAAAGGAGTCATTTTGGGGCTACGCCGATCTGGGGGCAAAGACAATAGGATCACGCCCCGATCGCAGCTCCAATGTAGAAGGACAACGACTCACTCTCTTTTCCTATTGTCTGTCCAAACTCATTGAACGATAACTGCAATAACATAGTATTTAATTAGGTTCAACGATCAATCAATATATTTATCGATTTCAAAACTGCTCAATTGTAATAAAATTACCTGAAGTGTTTTCCCCTTGCTACGAGCTCTCTTAATAGATGACATGGTGACTATACCCCGAGTGCGCTTCTCCCCGGAGCTGCTAGTGGTAGTGGGAGCATCAGTGTCACACTCTCTCAAGTCATCAGGATGCTGTCGATCACATGCACCATGATCATATGCACCATGATCTCCATCAGAATATCCATCATCATCTCCATCATCTCTGGGATATGGCAAACGAGACATGATCCTGTAAAGCAGAAGAAACAACATTTAATAAACAAAAAACATGCAATATTCAAAACTATGTTTAAATCCTCACACAAGCATATTATCAAACACCTTGAGTGCATCAATTGTTCATATCTAAATTAGCATAAACAATCAAGCCAAGCCACACAATATGTATTCATCTCTAACAAGTTGTTTATCTCTAACACTAACAACATTAATCCTAATAAATTAATACTAATTTATGTTTAAATCCTCACACAAGCATATTATCAAACACCTTGAGTGCATCAAACACCAATATATATACAACAATATACATACACCAATACATACAACATGATATATATACACCAATATACACCAATATACATGATATACTTATATACACCAATATACATACACCATACATACAATTAAACAAAGCCACACAATATATATATATATATATATATATATATATATAAACAATTAAAAGTATATAAACCAAGCATCAATTGTTTATCTAACAACAATTAATCCTAACAAATTAGCTAAAATGAGATTCCTGTCCACAAGATCCTTTAAATACCCCTCACCAACCACTTCCAAGCTTTGACCGTCATTCGGTCTTAGAAATCCCTCGCCCAACCAAAGTTTAATGAGTTTAGAAACGGGAATCGATTCATCTTTAGGAAAAATACCTATATAGAGAAAACATGGTTTAAGATGGGCCGACAAGTGGGTATAACTCAATGATAATATACTCATGATGCATTCGTTGTCTTCTTCTGAATTCAAAATTGAGTACGTATCCCTTGCAACACCCTCCCAATATTCTCGTGACTTACTGGACTTTCGAAGAAACCCCCCAATTACAACAATGGACAACGGAAGTCCTTTGCAATTTTCACAAATCTTCTTACTAGTTTTCTCTAATTCAGAAGAGCAACCTTCTTCCCCAAACGACTCTTGACAAAATAGACTCCAACTTTTATCCTCATCTAGTAAGTTAACCGTGTGGTAAGATGAGTCGAAATGAAGAGCAATATTGACTAACACGACTACCATTATCGTTATTTGGAAAGAAAAACTTAATGTCGTCCCAAAGTTCAATACTTCACATGTCATCCAGTACGATTAAATACCTTCTACTGAATAAAAATTACCTATGGAAGGAGAAAGCTAGGCGGCGGCGGCGGTAGGGGAGCTTGGCAACAAGGCGACGGCGGCGGCGGTAGGGGAGGACGCGCGGCGAATGGTTCGATTTGGGGGAGAGGGAGGAGGAGGCTAGGGCTTCGATATCAGCTGGTTTTAATTCACGATTTGAGAAAAATTTCCTTTGGTTCGCGATTTGGGTGTATATATATTAATTATCCGACCTCTTGGACAACGGTTCCGAACCGCTGTCCAAACTCTGCCCTTGGACAGCGGTTCAAAACTGCTGTCTAAAACATTGCACAACGGTTCTAAACCACTTTCTAAGTGTTGTACTTGGACAGCGGATTTTGAACCGCTGTCTATTTTTTTTTAATTAAAACCGCTCTCCAAGCTTTAGCTGTGCAGACTTAAATGTGTAGTAGTGTCATATCTTATGTATATCAAATGGGTTAATCTCAAAGTACAAATTCAAACGATATATTGTGTACTATTGAGGTAACCCTGTTTACTATTGAGGTAGGCACCGGAACACCGACCACAGAAGTCAGACTAGTTTTCTATATACTGCTGCTCCTCTCACATGGACTAAATTCGAGCATTGTGTAAGGTGTTCGAGCAGGATCCGAACCATCCAGTTGTCAACCCGAAAACATCTTCATTATTTAGAAGAATGCCTCGGAATCACGCCCTTGTTGTTGGAATTTAGAGGCACGTAAACACGTAATACATGTGCAGCGAAAATAAACAGTTCACCAATAACGAACGATTAATTGCATAAACGATTACAATAATCATAACAACAAATCTTATAGTAACTCGAGAGCAGATTTCTCAACTACGGTATCCACGTAATCCCCAATCACGGACTTGTACGGATTTATCAGCGTTAAATCCCAGATGAATTTGCTAGTTAGAATACGTTGTTTGTGAATTCCCAAGAGCTCATATATATAGGAAAGACCATCTTAAATCTTAAGCTAACCTGATTAGGAAATAAAATCCCTAATCTTATAAAATAAATCTCTTAGATTTATTTCCCAAAAATAAATTTTCTACGGATTTAATTTCCATGTATATCAAATCTCTACGGATTTGATTCTATATATATATATATATTAAATCCTATAATAATATTTCTTATATTATTATTGGGAATCCTATTTAATTAAATCTAATTTAATTAAACATTAATAATACTTAATTTTAAATTAATCTATTATTAATTAATTCTCCATAAATTAAATATTAAATTCAATTTAACATTTTAATCAACCAACTATAATCCGTAAAAGAGAACTACTTGTTGTGTGACCCATAAGCCCTCATATATCGAGCGATTAGTCAAACTAACGGTCTTAATTGAACCCTAGACAATAAATCAGACATTCTCAATATATGAGGTACGTTGCGAGAAACATGCAACTACCTGTAACTGAAACATGGGCTATTACGATTTCCTCATTTCATTCGCGGATACTCGATTAAGTCTTGAACATGATGAAGTGTCTATTCAAATAACTTAATCATAGTATCTCTAATCACTAATTGATCATGTATGTCATACTTAGCCACAAAGTCTAAGTTGACGTGCATCGGCCGATGACTTTGATCCAATTATGATGAGAAGATGAGTATTTCTCTAAATCCACATTGAGGAATGAATTCTATTCTTGGCTCAACTACCACGCACATGCACTTTGTGATGAACCCAATCAAAGCCATATCTATTCATGGAAGGGTGCAAGCGTCGGTCATGGTCAAAGTTCATCACTCCACACATGTCATGCGTATTGACCTCAAGTCAAAGGAGTATCGCATCGCTCCCACTAACCGAGACATCCGTAGACACATATTGTGGACTTACATCAAACGATTTCTCAGATGGATATACCAATACCCTCTAAGGTATTTGTGCATCCATCGTGAGATACCTAATATCTCGTAGTAAGTGAGATCTTACTGCACTCTCTAAGAGTATGATGCAGATCGCACACCAATCTCAATTGCAACATCAATATCCCATACTTGATGATCCTTGATCTTAGCTATTTGAGAATCATGCTTAAGTCATCTGAGTTTTCACAACCTCAATGACATCAATGACTCATGGGAACATTTATATGAATAAATGCAAACAATCAAACATAATATTCAAACAAGTGTATTGTCATACATTAATATTAAATAAACTATAATATTAAATCAAACTGAATATCATCTAGTATTATGTCCTCACAGTAGATTGTCTCTAGGACACTAACACTAACAGATGTTCTTTTCAATGTTAGATATTGATTGCCATTCAAGTCGTCACACGTGGCGACTTATCATACGATGGTTTTCTCTTGATCAACACCTTTACCTTCTAGGCACACTAAAAGAACTCAAAAACATTGTTTTGGTTGTGGGACGCGTTAAATTTTCGTAAAACGTGATCGTTATACGAGGATGATGGTTACGTTATTTGGGAGTATTAGTTATGGGGAATTATCCAACCTCGCCGACTCATAAATTGGGGGCCAATATTATGAATAGATTCTTCTATTGCCTTACATTATTGCGATTGTCTAAAACCAAAACAAATGATGTAATATTAGGTTAAAATGTAGTTTTTTCAAATGGAGTAAATGTGCAAACAACATGGTTTCTGACACTGCTAAAAGATCCGGTCTTATTACAAAGCAGTTACAAGTTGATGTTGATGGGAATTAGTCTTGTAGGAAAAATGTTGGAAATACCACAAGGTTCAGTTATTGAACGTATCACTGTTAACACTGGAACATCTTTTAGTATGATAAGTAACAAACACTTACAATGTTCTGTCAAATGCAATTTCAAGGTATTTTTCTCAGTAGAAAAACATCAAATAGGTTGTGAACAAAAAATATCCAGAAAGGTTTGTTAAAATTATCCTAGCATGATTTTACATTTTGAGGGAGCAAACCTGGAAGTCAAAGGGACGAGCCTATTCATGTTTGGAAGCGGTGGTTTTCTACGCTCAAGTTATTTTCTTACAACAAAAAATTAGGTCTTATATGATTTAGGCAACAAAAGGTTTTCTTTTGCTAGAGAGAATTGTTAGGAAAAAACGGTAGGAAATTAAACATAATACTCAAAAAGGCATGTTCCAGAATTCACAAATAATTATACTCAATAGATTTTTATATTAAAACACTATATCCTACGAGGATGAACTATCGGAATAATAATAATCATAGTAGCGGAAGCGTACCTAGATTAATAATAGATAAATTCGTAGTAGTTTCTTTAAGAGCATGTTTGTTTTGGGATTTAGGTGTGCGAGGGAAGTCATGACTTCGAAATCCTATGGATTTGAAAATCTTGATGAATAGGAAAAATATGTGTTTGTTTTGAGATTTTGGTAGGTGAGATTTTGTTTCATGTCAAATCAATATTTAATAGGGATTGATATTGTATTATTATATTGTATTGAATGTAAGAAAAGTAGTGATATGAGTGTAATGAATTTTTTGAAAAATAGGTGTGTATGTATATTTTATAGGAGTGAATTTTGAAGTTTAATTTTAAATCTCAAACTATAATGAGACTTGTTTTCAAAGTTTTATGTCCAGGTTGGTGAGTCCCGCAACAAACATACCCTACGAGATTTGGATCAGTTGGACACAATGTCATTTTTTTTCTGGGAGAATTGAGAATGTGTTATTCTAGCAACCCTTCTTCTTGGTCCATAACTTTAACTTATATTGAATAAGTTTCTTTTGTTTTCAATTCAGTTGAAAATCTCATATAATGTCTACATTTATGAGACCATAACAATTAAGGTAACCTTAGGAAACTGCGACTAGTCTATTTCTGAAGTTGGAGATTCTGAATTTGAAGAAGTAGTTAATAAAAAAGTTTATGTTGAAGCAACGTCTGTTCTGTCTTTGAAAATTCATGAAGGCCTGCAACTTCTTGAACACTTAGATCATTTGATTTTTTTTAATGGAATTGCATAATTGATGTCAAACTTGACAATGAGGATGCTGCTTTGATTATGTTAGTTTCTCTACCTTTTTCACACGAGAATTTTGTGCAATATTTTTTCATTGGGAAAATACTGTATCTCTGGAAGAGGTTAGATCATCTCTAAATAGTATTAAAGTGCTGCATCATTAGGCGGATGGTAAAATGTAATCATATTGTTGAGAGTAAGGGGATGCTCAAATTCCGGGAAGAAGAAATTATAGAAGTCTTGGTCTAAGAATCCTAAATCAGATGATATCTCTAATTACTCTAAGGAGCCGGGATATTGAAAAATGAACATCCAAGGAAGAAGAAAAAACGAGAAGAAATCAGCTACTGCTACTGTTCACAAGAAGATGATACCAACTCCTAGGAGGATATAACCTTAGTTGGTGATGAAAAAATACATCACTTATGTGTGGATTCTCGATTACGGGATATCTTATCATATATGTCCATACGGAGAGTGATTTGCAACTTACGAGCAGGTAGATGTAGATAATATTTCTATGACCAACAATCGTGTCTGCAAGGTTGGTTGAAATGGTTCGTTCAATCAAATTATATAAATATGATAGTAATTCTTTATATTAAACGATGTTAGACATGTTCTGCTCATAACGAAGAATCTTATATCATTAAGTATTTTAGACAATAAGGGGTTTTGTTTCAAAGGTGAATGTGAAATTCTATATGTCTACAAAAGTTTAAATGTGGTTTTAAAATGTGTGAATAGGGCACATTGTATTTTTTTCAAGGTTCTGTTCTACATGATTATGTTATTACATCATCGAAGGTTCAGAAGGACGACATGACTAAGTATGTTATTGCATCATCAGAGGTTCACAAGGACGATATGACTAAGTTATGATATAGGAGACTTGGTCACATGGGTGAAAGGGTGGATCCAGATCTTTTGTGTCCTAGAGACAATATTTTGTAAGAACATAATACTCGATAATATTCAGTTTGATTTAATATTATAATCCATTTAATATTAATATATGTCAATACACTTGTTTGAATATTATGTTTGATTGATTGCATTTATTCTTATATGTGTTCCCATGAATCAATGCTGTCATTGAGGATGTGAGATCTCAGATGACTTAAGCATGGTTCTCAAATAACCCCGATCAAGGATCATCAAGAATGGAATATTGATGATGCATTTGAGATTGACGTGCGATCTGCATCATACTCTTAGAGAGTGTAGTAGTTCTCACTTACTACGAGATACTAGGTATCTCATGATGGATGCAGAGATACCTTAGAGGGTATTGGTATACCCATCCGAGAAACCATTTGATGTTACTCCACTTAAGTGTCTTCGTGTGTCTCGATTAGTGAGAGCGATGTGATATTCCTTTGACTTGAGGTCAATACGCACGATAGATATGTCATGGATTGAGTTCATCACGAAGTGCATGTGCGTGGTAGTTGAGCCAAGAAACAGATTCATTCCTCAATGTGGACTTAGAGAGAATGCTCATCTTATCATACTTATTGGATCGTTAGTCATTGGCCAATACACATCA
Organism: Stenogyne calaminthoides; assembly: GCA_037126765.1. Classification (NCBI taxonomy): domain Eukaryota; kingdom Viridiplantae; phylum Streptophyta; class Magnoliopsida; order Lamiales; family Lamiaceae; genus Stenogyne; species Stenogyne calaminthoides. The sequence continues at coordinate 18,535,685 of JBBCBC010000032.1, forward strand.
CGTTTGGACTTTGTGTTCAAATGTGATAAACGTGATCAATTAGCGTAATGAGAAAATATGATTAAATTATTTGAATAGACACTTCATCATGTTCAAGATTTAATCGGGCATTCACGAATGAAAGGATATTATTACAATAGCCCACGAAATGTTACAGGTTGTTGCAAATACCTCGCAACGTAGCTTATATATTGAGAATATCTGATTTATTGTCTAGGGTTCAATTAAGATTGTTAGTTTGACTAATCTCTCTATATAAGGGCCTATGGGTTACACAACAATTAATTCCCCTTTGCAGATTATAGTTGGTTGATTAAATATTAAATTGAATTTAATATTTAATTTATGAAGAATTAATAATAATTATATTTGAAATTAATTATTATTACTATTTAATTAAATTGGATTTAATTAAATAGAAATTCTAAAATAATATATGGAATATTATTGTAGGAAAATATATATATGGAAATCAAATCTATGAGATTTGATTTGTTGGATTAAGGATTTTATTTTCTAACAGAGATGGCTTAAGATTTAAGCTGGGTCTCCCCTATATATATGAGTCCTTGGGAATTCATTAAACACAAGAATTAAATCTCTCCATAAAATATCTAGTAAAGAATTTTCATAGCAAGTTCATACGGGGATTTAACGCTGGCGAATATTTGCGGATCTGTGAACGGGGATTACGTGGATACCGTAGTTGAGGAGATTGCTTACGAAGCACTGTAAGAATTCCATTTACATATTCCGTTATTTCAATTATGCAATTGTAATTCTTTTTTCGTGAATTTGTTTATTCCGCTACGCATATTTTATCTAAGTTACGTACTTGTAAATTCCAACAGTTTGTGTATGTGATTGATGACTACTCAAGAAATTCTTAGGTGATCATGATGCAACATAATTAAAAGTGAAGCTTTTAGTAATTTCAAGCAGATGAAGGAATTGGTGGAAAATAAAATAAGAAAGCTAAATTAAAAGGCTACAAATTAATAATGATCTAGAATTCAAATCGTCTGCTTTTGATGAGTTTTAAAAACATGAAGGCATAACTAGACACCGTGGAATTAATGTTACACCACGAAAAAATGGTGAAGCAGAATGCATGAATCAGATGCTTCTATAGAGAGCTCATTGTGTAATCTCTAATGTTAGATTAGCTCAAGGTTTTAAGTAGAAGCAATTTGTGCAATATGTTACCTGATAAATCGTAGATCTCACACATATAATAACCTCAAAACACCCTATGAGTTATGATGTGATACGTTTACTAATTACTCAAAATTTGAAAGTTTTTTTTTTTGTATTGTTTATTATATTGAGGGTAAATTGGATCCAAGAGCTCAAAGGAGTTTTCGTGGACTCTGAGAATTATTTTAAGGGGCATATAATTAGGTCTCCAAAATAAAATAAAGTTATTAGAACACAAGTGTAATCTTTGATGATAATTTTATGTTTAACACCACTGTGAAGTCTACTGTTGTATCAAGAAGAATAGTGTTGACAAACAGTTGGATCAGTTGCGAGTCAATAAAGATGAGAGTGAATCACAAAAAGAAGATAAAGATCAACATTCACAATTGAAATTGAGCTGAAAGATTTTTAACCACAAAAAACTTAACCATCTGAATTTAGACCCTACAGTATAGCTCTTGATCGATCTAGAAGGATTGAAGTTAAACCTCAAAGGAGATATCGTTTTGATGATATGGTGTGTTATACACTAAAGGTTGCTAAAGAGGTGGATTCTAAAGACCATCCACCTACAAGGAAGTTGTTACATGTATAGAGTCCACCCACTGATTTGCCACAGTGAGAGATAAGATGGCGTCAATTCACAAGAACGTAACTTGGGATTTAGTCAAATGGCCTCCATATAGAAAGATCATGCATTCAAAATGGGTCTTTAGAAAGAAGAAAGGGATGTCACCTGTTGTTGATATCAAACATAAGGCTCACGTCGTTGCTAAACCTTTCATTAAAAAAAAAGAGTGGTCTACAATATTATTTTCTCACTTGTGATCAGACATACTTCTATCAATGTGTTGATACAAATAATTTCATATCAGGATCTTGAACTTGAATAGCTCGATGTGAAGACAAATTTTTTACATGGAGAGTTTAAGGATATATACATTGTTGGGAAACTTATTGCATTAGTTTAGATGAATTGCCAAAATAATGTAATAGAATCAACTGAATCTGTTAGTCAACTGATGAATATAAAAATTAGCTGAATCTATTAGACATCCTAGTTACTTAAACTTAAGGTTTTTTGAAGTTAACTCAATATATCAGCTGGGTCGTAAGTGAAGAGGTGATCAGAAGACCAGTAAGAAGAATAGAAGACCTAAAGTTAGAAGACCACTATGAGATGAGACAACTTGTTTCTAAGCACAAGTATACACATGCTCATCTGATATCAACTGCGGTTTATGACAGCTGATATAGCAGACAAAAAGAGTAGTCAACATATTCATTAAGGGACATGCTACGTACTTAGAAGAATACATGATCCAAGTACAACGTACACCTGATTTCCAGATGAAGACAAAAAAAGCTCGAGTCAGAAGCCTTTGATGTTCCATTAGACATAAAAGATTCAACCAATTAGAGATCAACAACATATGTACGTAAGCTGACAAGAAGCATGGGGTTGCAAATTTAGCGACTTTAATCGTACGAGGAGCATGTAGAAAGTTTCTTGAATTGGAAAAAAGAGTCTACACCTAGTCTGACTTTACTTATAATTGATTGAATTCAAGCTTTCTCTCATTTGGCTAATTTTGAATTCTCTCTATGACTATGGATGAAACCTTCATAGTAAGGTTATGAAAATTCTAAGCAAGAACTCAAGCATTTAAGCAATTTTCAGAGAAATCTACTTATTGTTCTTCATCTACATCCTAGGTTAGTGGAGTAAATTGCAGAAGTGGTCCCATGTGAATTTGCCCTCATGAAAATGATAATTTTTTTTAACAAAAATGGTCCCATAGGATTTTACAAGCAAAAAACAAATGAATTTTTGGAGCCAAATTTGTTTTTTGAAAATTCTCCAGGGACAAAAACTATTAAATAAAAATCGAATGAGACCATTTTTGTAAAAAAATAAAAATAAATAAGAACCAAAAAAGAACGTGGGATTAAAACTGCAGACGAAAAATTCACATGTAACCACTTCTGCAATTTACCCTAGATTAGAGAGATTTTTTCATTCCAGCTCAAGGATGATCATTGTAACAGGATTCTCAAATAGTTGGAAACAATCTTTTAAACCCCTTACTTTGATAGTTAGAAAAGTTTGAAAGATATGTAAATTAGATAGAAGCTAGTTGATAGATTGAAAATAAAGGGCTAGAATTCAATAAACATCAAGTGGTCGAGTCTCTAGTTTAAGGCAAGTGACTGTGGTGTACCTTGACACTTTTAAGCAAGATTCATTAGATGAAAGAGTTACCCGCTGACACGGAAGAGTGGACATAGAAGCTTTGCCTCTGAGCCACTATAAACTTGTGTGTTTTTACTTGCTTATATTTTATTATGTCCTTCATATTTTGCAAGTTCAAATCATCACATTGCTCATTTGATTAGTTGTACACCAAGTCAGCCAATTCTTTAAAACGTGAGTTTATTTCAGCAAAAGTTCTACACGAGTTAAAGGCTCGTAGTTTTCGCACGCACTTGACCTTAATAGTTGTCCAACAGATAAGCTTACACCAGCAGTCAGTAGGTTAATTATCAGTCTAAGTTGTTAACACTCATCTGCAAACTTACCCTTATATGAGGTTGACTCTCACTAAAAAGTTTGAAAAGTCTATTCACCCATCCCCTCTAGACTTTTCCCTCACAAATACTCATTTCGGACCTACATACATGACTTGGCCAAATGGTTTCCAAAGAAAAGTATGTTTGCAAGTTTAAAAAAAAAATCCTTATATGGAATAATGTAGTCTCCAAGCCAGTGGTACAAAAGGTTTGACGCCTTGATGACTACATAACACATCTTGGCTACAACAGAAGTTTTTATCATGACAATTATGTGTATGGCAATATGCTGAGAAATGATCCATCATCTATTTGTTCAAGTATATAGACGATATATTTATAGCTGCAAAGAGCAATTCAAATATATAGAAGTTGAAAGATCTGATCCGTGCTGAGTTTGAGATGAAAGACTTAGGTGCTGCTCAGAAGATATTAGGAATGAAGATCCATAGGGATAAAAGTCTGAAGAAGTTTCTCATGTCACAAAAGGACTACAGTCAAGGTTTTGCATGTGTAGGAATACTTATAGATACTCCAAAGGCTGCCCTAAATGTAATAAGGAAAAGAAGTATAGCCCTCGAGTTCCCTATGCTAATGCAGTAGGAAGTTTATGTATGTTATGGTCTACATTAAACCTGATCTTACATATGCACTGTTGTCAAATATGTTTTTGGCTTAACTTGAAAAGGAACATTAATTGATAGACTATGAACTAAATCTTAAATTTAAACTTGCTTACTTATTGGTGAAGAGATTATTTATTTATAGGTATTTTTACATTTGCACACAGTAAACTAAAACTCTAACGAAAATTTTGAATTTCATATGTCAGATAATTGAAAGTACGAGAGAAAGTGATTCTAAGTTGATTTTTTTTTCTAAGATGAGTATGTTATATTCTTTAAAAAAAATTATTCAATTCAAGAACTCGTGTAAAAGACATTATATGCATCCTTGGTTTGGGAAGTAAATGTTATGCAAAACGTAAAATGTAATAGTTAGTACAATTTATTTGTTTATATTTCACCAGGAACCGAATTCACATAAACAATTTGTATCAACTAACATGTATAATTTTCAGCAATGAACACAAGTAGTAATGGTTTAAAGATCTTAGGTCCAAAACTGATAACATTAATTGAGAGAGAGAGAGAGAGAATTTTTTTTTCCGAAATAAGTCTTCAAGATCTCTAATTTATAAAGTACACAAAATTATGTGTAACACGTCTAAAAATGAGTAACGTGTTTCTTGCAACAAGAAAAAAAAAAGTTAAACCTGTTAATTCTTCACATAAGCAGCACATTAGTTTCCAAAATAGAAAGGAACTTGACACTTCATTATTCCAAGTCTTTTTATTGAAAGAAGTTGATCTGTCATTGCAACATAAATAAATTTGTGATCCAATTAGAAAAATGAGTTCGATATAAAAGTTAAATAAATAAGAAATATTACTATTTTTACTAAATTATTACCGTGCCCTCATCAAAGAGCATAGTGAACTGATTGAATTTGGATATCATGGATGGTGATATACGACATGGCCGATGGTTCTTATCAAGCACAACCACTGTGGATTTACCCTTGAGAATAGGCTATAGAGACATTGAACAAAAGGGAAAATAAAAAGAAAAATCAATTTAAGTTAAAAATAATTAAGGTAAAAAATTCTTGCAACGAAGTTGAAAAACATCAAACTAATGTTTTTAATCAAATGTACACCTGTCTGAATCTATTAGTGCTAGCATGTGCAACCATCTTATATAGCAAATTGCAAAGACTTATAGACCAAAAATCCTTTATTTTCTATGGTTCTTTAACTTTAGGAATGAGTGTCACAGTCGTTGAATTTCATGGTCTCAAGTCTCTGTTAGGTTATGGAGCCTGTCTCAAGCAATGATGCAGAACTCGCCCTAGGCGCCGCCTAAGTGTTAGGCGGCCGCCGTCCTCCGCGATTTCTGGAAAATCGGGAACAAAATCGCTGCCCTCACCAGGCGACGCCTAGGTGGCCGAGTCGGTCCAGCGCCTTGAAGGATTTTGGAAAATTTTTTTTTTTTTAAAAAATTTTATTCAATCATAAATAAAAAAAATTCAAACACCGATTTAAACATTACACCAACGTCTGAGAGAGAAATAGAACAGACTACGGAGAGAGAAAAAAAACCCTAGCCTACCTTCCTACCGCCGTGTTACCACCGCGTTGCCGGGATGAGCGCGAACCAATTTTTGGCGGTGATTGAAAGGTGGGCAATTGAAAGGTATGATATTTGGGGGTGATTGAAACTTTGAAATTGATGATTGAGAGTTTCAGAACCGATTTTGGGGGTGATTGAAAGTTGGGTTGAGATTTTTGGGGAATCTGATTGAAATGGGTGATTTCTTAGCAAATATAGTTTTGACTCTTTTGTATGCGTACTTTGTTTACTCTTTTAACTCTTATTTTTGCTTTTACTTTCTGGAATGGCCGAATGGGAGTAATTAATATATATATAAAAAAACACCTAGGCGGCCGAAAAACGCCCGCCTGCCAACTTCCGCCTTCTGCACCCTTGGTCTCAAGTCGTTGAATTTTTGGGCCTGTTTTAGCAGACTCGACCGGGATGGGCTTTTAGGGTTTTGGCACAGTTGCGACTATTAATTCCAATCAGATTCGTTGTAATTGTTATCACCGAAAATTAGTAAATCTCCTGGCTTGGTAGTGCCCCCAGACGTAGTCATTCTTGACGAACTAGGTAACCAAATCTGTGTTATTTAATTTCGTGTTCTCTTAGTTTCTCCATAATTGCAGTTTAAATACTAACAACTGGTATCTAGAGCATCGAGTTCAGAGGGTCTGGTGGGAACAATTATGATGGCTGAAGGGAAATCGCTTGTTGAGAAATTTGATGGAACGAATTTCGGATTCTGGAAATTACAGATCGAGGATTACCTGTACCGTAAAGATCTGTATCAACCTTTGGGTGCGAAACAAGAAGATATGAAGGACGACGAGTGGAAGTTGCTGGACAGGAAGGCGATGAGTGTGGTTCGTCTGTCGTTGTCCAGGAACGTCGCCCTCCACACGTTAAAAGAAAAAACAAGGAAGGAGATGTTGGAGATTTTGACTGAGATGTACGAAAAGTCATCTGCAGCGAACAAGGTTCATCGGATGCGGAGGCTATTCAACCTAAGGATGGCCGAGGATACTGTGGTAGCCAATCATCTCAATGAGTTCAAGCCCTAATTTTGTTGTCTTCTTTACCAGAAAGTTGGAGTGGGACGGTGACGATCGTTAGTGCTTCAGCAGGGAAGGTGAAACTTAAGTTTGATGAGGTTAGAGATCTAATCATGAGCGAAGAAATTCGCAGGAAAGAATTGGGTGTGGCCACAAGATCAGCCTTGAGTGCAGGAAATAGAGGCAGATCAGAATCTAAATGGAAATCGAATCGAGGGGCAAAGATAAGCCCAAGAAGGACAAGAGTCAGATTGAGTGCTACAACTCTCATGAACTTGGTCATTACAAAAACCAGTGTAAATCACCAGCGAATGCACCAAAGAAGGATGTCGATTCAGCAAACGCTGCCACTGATGAGGTCTTAGATGCATTAATTTTGAGCGTAAGCAGTCTACTGGAATCTTGGGTGTTAGATTCTGGAGCATCGTTTCATTCGTGCAGCAAGACTGCCGTAATGGAACGCTACACTTTTGGAAATTTTGGGAAGGTTTATCTTGCTGATGATGAGCCTCTGAAAATCATAGGGAAGGGGGATGTTCGGATAAAGGCACCAAACGGAACTGTTTTGCACTTACGAGATGTGAGTCATATTCCTGGACTGAAGAGGAATTTACTTTCAGTAGGGCAACTTGATGATGAGGTTTACATTGTGATCTTTGGATGCAATACGTGGAAGATATGTAAAGGTGCAACGGTAGTGGCTTTAGGAAATAAGGAGGGAACGTTGTACATGACAGGCAACACCCGAGATAACATTGCTCTTGCAGGTGCAAAAGGGAATGCAGATTTGTGGCCTTGTCGTCTTTGCCACATGAGTGAGAAAGCGATGAAAGTGATGTGTTTGAAGGGTAAACTGCCAAACCTCAAGACCATTGACATTGGATTATGTGAGGATTGTGTATTCGGAAAACAGAAAAAGGTGAGTTTTTCGAAAGGAGGCAGAACCTTGAAGAAGAAGAAGTTGGAGTTAGTCCACAGTGACTTGTGGGGTCCAGCACCAGTGACATCTCTTGGTGGAGCGTCATATTACATGACTTTCATTGATGACTCTACGAGAAAGGTATGTGTTTATTTTCTGAAAAATAAGTCTGATGTCTTTAATGCTTTCAGGAAGTGGAAGTCCCTTGTAGAAACTGAGACGGGTCTCAAAGTGATGTGTTTGACATCTGATAATGGTGGAGAGTACGAGCTCCGTGAGTTCAAAGAATTCTGTGAAGCAAATGGAATTCGAATGGAGAAAACTGTGAGAGGAACCCCCCAGCAGAACGGTGTGGCAGAACGTATGAACAGAACCTTATGTGAACGTGCTAGAAGCATGAGATTGAAGTGTGGGCTGCCGAAGATGTTTTGGGCAGAAGCAGTTAACACTGCAGCTTACTTGATAAACAGAGGACCCTCAACTCCCTTGGAAAATGGCATACCAGAGGAGGCCTGGTCTTGTAAGGAGGTAAAACTGTCTTTTCTTCGAGTATTTGGGTGTGTTTCATATGTTCATATTGATGCTGCTAGTAGAAGTAAATTAGATGCTAAATCTGTTAAATGTATGTTTATTGAATATGGCGGTGATGAATTTGGTTATCGATTTTGGGATGAGGAGAATTGAAAGATAATTCGTAGTCGAGATGTCATATTTAATGAGCAGATATTGTACAAAGACATGTCAGGTATATCCAAAGCAGTTGGTTCTAAGACTCAGGTTGTTGAGTTAGACATTTCGAACTCAGGTGGGAGCAAGGAGGTTCATGATGATCAGGTGGTTGTTGAGGAAGAATCACGTACACCACTAGCAACAATTCCGCTGCGGAGATCCACAAGAGAACATAGATCTCCTGATAGGTATTCTCCTTCTCTTCATTACTTATTGTTGACTGATGGATGACCAACGGGACTTGGGAACTAGTTGAGCTCCCTAAGGGCAAGAAGGAGCTGCAAAATAAGTGGGTTTACAGAGTTAAAAAGGAGGCAGATGGAAGCAAGCGTTACAAGGCAAGACTGGTTGTAAAAGGATTTCAGAAGAAATATGGTATTGATTATACTGATGTTTTTACTCCTGTTGTGAAACTAACTACCATTCGGTTAGTTTTGAGTTTGGTGGCTGCAGAGAACTTGGTGTTAGAGCAAATGGATGTAAAAACAATCTTTCTTCATGGCGACTTAGATAAGGATATCTACATGAAGCAACCAGAAGGGTACTTGTCAAAGGGGAAAAATGAGCTTGTTTGCAAATTGAGGAAGAGCTTGTATGGTTTGAAACAAGCTCCATTACAGTGGTACAAGAAGTTTGATGGGCTCATGCACGAGATTAAGTTCAATAGGTGTGAATCTGACCATTACTGCTACTTCAAGAGGTATGATAATGGCTATATCATTTTGCTATTATATGTTGACGACATGTTGATAGCAGGCTCTAGTGCTCGAGAAGTGAGCAATTTGAAGAAGCTGTTGTTTGATAGGTTTGCTATGAAGGACCTTGGAGAGGCCAAACAAATCTTAGGTATGCGAATCGATCGTGATAGGGTGGCAGGAATGTTGTATCTTTCACAGGCTGAATACATAAAGAAGGTCTTAAAGAGATTTAGTATGGAAGATGCAAAGCCAGTTCGTGTCCCGTTGGGAAGAGGAGCGAACCTACATGTAAAACACTCCATACGCTTCAGCAATTGGCAGTTTGATGTATGCTATGGTGTGTACAAGACCGGATATTGCACATGCGGTGGGCGTAGTTAGTCGGTTTATGGGTAATCCGGGTAAGCAGCATTGGGAGGCAGTAAAGTGGATCCTTAAGTACTTGAGAGGTACTACATAAAGAGCATTGTGTTTTGAAGGCAAACGTGTTGAATTGGCAGGGTATGTTGATGCAGATTTGACATCCAGTGATCTTGACAAAAGGAGGAGTACAAACGGGTATGTATTTACTTTTGGTGGTACATCAATTTCTTGGGCTTCTAAGTTGCAGAAGATTGTAGCATAGTCCACTGTAGAGACAGAGTATGTTGCAGTTACTGAGGCTAGTAAGGAGATGGTATGGTTGTAGAATCTCTGGCGTGAATTGGGGAAGGAGCAGAAGGATAATATTCTCTATAGTGACAGTAAGAGTGCTATTCACTTAGCAAAGAATCCAGATTTTCACTCGAGGACGAATCATATTGAGTTGAGGTATTATTATATTCGTTACCTTATTGAGAACAAGATCTTGAAGCTGAAGAAGATCCGAGGAAGTGAGAATCCTGCTAATATGTTGACTAAGGTTGTGACCTTAGAGAAGTTGAAGTTATGCATGACTTCAACTGACCTTGAAAACTGAGATGAAGGCTTGGCACTACTACCAGTGAGAGATATCGATAAGATGGAGGGGACAAGTAACAGTTGGAGTCAGTCTCCATGTGGGAGATTGTTGGGTTATGGAGCCTGATCGACTGCTTCACGTCCCAGTTTCTCGATCGGGATGGGCATTTAAGGTTTTGGCCCAGTTGCGCCTATTAATTCCAATCAGATTCGTTGTAATTGTTATCACCAAAAATTAGTAAATCTCCGGGCTTGGTAGTGCCCCCAGATGTAGTCATTCCTGATGAACTGGGTAACCAAATCTGTGTTATTTAATTTTGTGTTCTCTTAATTTCTCCATAATTGCAGTTTAAATCCTAACAGTCTTTCCCCTCATTTAGAATTTTCAAGATTGTCAATGAGACCTCTGGCTCAACCGTTTACCAAGAAGTTTGAAAGAAAAATGTCGTATAGCCATCTGGCCCTAGATCTTAGGATGGGCTCATGGAAATTGAGGATTTTTAGACCTCCTACTTCATGAAATGATCCAAAAAAAACAATGTTCATATCCAGAGTTACGAAAGGATCCAAATGTTGTAAAATCCTGTTCGTTGCTTCCTCAAAGGGCTCATGCGAGGTAAATAAGAAAATATAAAATGAAGTAATAATCCTCTCGACCTCACCGTATTGCACCATCTTCCTAACTGTTGTAACACGAATAAACCCGCCCTATGGACAAGTTGCAAAAAGTCGACAAGAAAATGACGACGACTGTAAAAAAGCGACTTGGGGTGAGACTCTATGAACCAGAAGCTTGAAGATCAGATGCCCTAAATGCCAGATGATCAAGAAGCCATTCAAGAAGTCGCAAGCCACAGGTCACAGGCTGCCATAAGTCGCAGGCCACAGGTCACAGGTCGTAGGTAGCTAACAGGCTGCCAGAAGTCACAAGCCACAAGTCACAGGTCGCAGGTAGCTCACAAGTTGTCAGAAGTCGCAGGCCACATGTCACAGGTCGTAGGTAGCTCACAGGCTGCCAGAAGTCGCAGGCCACAGGTCACAGATCGCAGGTAGCCCACAGACTGCTAGAGATCGCAGATCCTGTCAACACTTGGAAAACACGCGACAAGCTGCAAGATCGCCCCCGAAGTCCGCCCGGCAATTGGCGCGCACTAAATGCAACGACCTCTGACCCGATGAGGCGGAATTCCCGGCCAGTGGGGATTTAAGCCACATTTATAACATATTCCTTATGTAAATTCCCACCCGAGAGGCGAGAATCCTTGTATAAATAGGCCACCATGGCCATATTGAAAGGAGGTTGGAACTTTGATCCGAATCCTTAGTGTTAAAAACATAGAAGATAGTAAAAAGACTCCTGGCTTGGTTCGCCCCGCACGTAGTCTCTTCAAAGACGAACTGGGTCAACAAATTCAGAGTTTTTATTGTTTTATGTTCAATAATTCATTGTTTGTTAACTTGTTGGTCGGAAAATTAAACCGGGCACAACAATTGGCGCCGTCTGTGGGGAAGGATTTCTACTGATTATTCATCATTCGTATAAGACCCACCTTCTGTTCATCAACAATGGCCATCAACCAGACCGAAGCTGCTCGACGTAAGGCTGACGCTCGTGATGGGGCAGAGGCCTCCCTGAGCTCCCATCACACCCATCAAATGGCCGTTAAAGCTACTCCAGACTGGGGTAATCTCATTGGACCCCCGAAGATGAAAAGTCATTCTGGCTGTCCTCCGAAAGAGACAACTCACCTCCGGCGGCCCGGAGGAACAATTCCCGAACAAGAAAGCCTCCTAGGGGGCATGCCTTTCTAAAGACAAGGGGCACCTGACCTCAAAAGGACAGTCCGCAGGCCAACTGGCCTTCTCGGCAACGAGAATCGCCAACACCAGGGAGTTCCGGCTCCCTCGAATGGATAGACTAGTGGTTTCAAAAAATGTGTTCAACCGCCTCGGAAACCTCGGAGCACTGAAAGCTCCAGCAAATGTGGAGGATGAGGCCAACTCTCATCTCCCGAATGGAAAATAGCTTAATCGCGACCTCGCATTCGCACTGGCTGTGCACCACCATGAAGTGCCGAAGGGTTCTGCCGCCTATCACGACAACAGGCAGGGCGCCTTCCCAACCTCACATCTTCGCGACACACAAGTCGCCACACTTACCCGCACTGTTCAGGCATTGCTTGAACAGATTGAAGATCAGAACAAGATGATGGGGACAGACACCAATCTCTTCATCCCGAGATCACCATTTGGTACGCTAATCACTTAACACCTACTCAGAAGAAAGTCGACGCAGTGGCAATAGATTGCTACAATGGGAGCTCGGACCTAAGGATTCACTTATCGAGGTATATCTCCTACATAGCATCCATGGGTGCAACCGACGCGACCAAATGTAGGCTCTTTCCATTGACTTTGAGCGACCATGCTCATATGTGGTTCACTTCACTGCCTCCATGCTCGGTGGACACATTCGACCAACTCGCCAGACTATTCTTGAGTCATTTCTCGACAATGGCTCCCAGACCAGCGACCAAGCAGTGCCTGATGAATGCTCAGCAGGGCGATAATGAGTCTGATCCATCCTATATTGAAAGGATCGAGAAGCTCATCCTTGAAGGAGATCCCTTAGGGGATGAGGCAAAACTGCTTGGGACCGTGGGCGGCCTCAAGAAGGGAACCAAGATGTGGCGACGCATGACCACTGACTATCCGATCAGCTACGCCAACTTCAGGAGGCGGGCTGGTGACCTGATACTCACTAAGGAGCTTCTGGAGCCCCGACTCATCGACACAAAGGAAGTCACGACACCTGAGAGGGGTCCCAAGGAATCAGGAGCCATCAAAAAGCTCCCAACAACTACGAACCGTTCAAAGAGTCACTTTCTGTGAAGTTGATGGATGTCCTAGACATGACACCCACTCATGTCTACACGCAGATTGAGGGTCGAGGGTTACTTCTCCCACCTCGTCCAATGAAGAATATGAACAAGCAGAATCCATACAAGTTCTGCCACTACCACGACCAGACAGGTCACTACACAAGTGAATGCAAGGACCTGCTGAAATAACTTTGGAGGCTATATGAGGAAGGTTTATTGAATGAGTTCGTCAAGCGACCTCAAACGGACAACGAGCTAAAGCCTCGAGGTCGCTAATCACCCAACCATCCCGAACGAGGAGATCTTGCCGATAGGTCTCTCCACCATCAAAGACACCAAGATGTATACCTATTAAAGCTTACGAGCTCAGCTCGAACACCAACATGGCACAAAGGCAGTACCCATGAAACGTGTCTCACCCGAAGAACTATTTTTAGTAGATCGGAGGTCACGTTTTTTGTATTAGTTTAGCGAAGTCAAATGAATTGTCATCTTTTTTTTTTAAAATTCCTATGTGTATAAACAGAAGGAGGTCGCATGAGTCATCAACCTCCCGAGGTACGATTTTTGACATACTGGTGGCGAGATCGCCACCCTAGCGGTGCGGTCCTCCCCCGACTTTGTAAGACTACTAAACAAAGTTCATAAATAAGCTGCATCCAAATAAGACGACAAGAACACATGCAATTCTAAAAGTCGCATAAGGAAATCAAGTCGGCACAATAAAGGGAGGAAGAAGAAACGACTTTCATTAATCACAGAAGGCCCGATGGCTGATTACATCAAGTCGCGAATCGCTCGGCCAGAAATGGTCGTCGACAAGCATAATCAAGTCTCGTATAAAGGGGCTTGCTACCTCAAAATACGAGCACATAAAAGACTTGTACAAAGAGGCTCGCTACCTCGGATTACAAGCACATAAAAAACTTGTACAAATAGGCTCGCTACCCCGGAGTGCAAGCAAAAACAAGACTCGCATAGAGAGATTCAACTCAAAGTGCGAGCAAAGACAAGACTCGCACAGAGAGATTCAACTCAAAGTGCGAGCACATATAAGACTCACACAGAGTTTTCAACTCAAAGTGCGAGCATCGACCAGAACTCTCGACGAGCTCGATCTCGACATATAACAATCTCAGACGACTAATCCCCCAACTTAGGGGCACGAGGGAGAATCAAGCTTGAAAAGAGATGTCAAACTTAATACCAAGAATGTAAGCTCAAGTGCGGAAAGAAGACAAGTCATAATTCGAAACAGAGACCAAGACCGGCCTCCGAACGAAGTCGAAGTCCGCTCTTGGGGGCAATTGTTGTAACACAAATAAACCCGCCGTACGGACAAGTTGCAAAGTTGACAAGTAGCCCGCCGACGACCAGGTAAAGCGACTTGAGGGTGAGACTCTATGAACCAGAAGCTTGAAGATCAGATGCTCTAAAGGTCAGATGATCAAGAAGCCATTCAAGAAGTTGCAGCCCCCACAGTCACAGCCGCAAGAAAGTCGCAGCCTTGGTCATAGGTCGAGGTAGCTCACATGTGCGCCGGTTGTCGGCCACAAGTCCTGGTCGCAGTAGCTCACAGTCATTGTCGAAGTCGCAGCCACAGTCACAGTCGAGGTAGGTAGCTCATGGCTCCCGTGGTCGCAGGCTACAGTCATCAGGTCGTCGAGTAGCCCATAGACTGCTAGAGATTGCAGATCCTGTCAACACTTGGAAAACGCGCGACAAGCTGCAAGATCCGCCCCCCCGAAGTCCGTAATTGGCGAGCACTAAATGCAATGACCTCTGACCCGGCGAGGCGGAATTCCCGGCCAGCGGGATTGAAGCCACATTTATAACATATTTCTTATGTAAATTCCCGCCCGAGAGGTGGGAATCCTTGTATAAATAGGCCACCATGGCCATATTGAAAGGAGATTGGAACTTTGATCCGAATCCTTAGTGTTAAAAACATAGAAGATAGTAAAAAGACTCCTGACTTGGTTTGCCCCCAGACGTAGTCTCTTCAAAGATGAACTGGGTCAACAAATTCTGAGTTTTTATTGTTTTCTGTTCAATAATTCATTGTTTGTTAACTTGTTGGCCGGAAAATTAAACCGGGCACAACACTAACTAATAACATAAACCCTTAATCATATTCTTTCATAGTCTTTCTGAAGCCATGTGATAGAAGAAAGCAGTATTCCTACACCCCGAAGACAACCATGTGTTCCTTGATCTTTGTTGTAAATGGAGCTTCCCCTAAGATACGAGTTTGTCAAGCCTACTTTCTAGTAGACAAATTCCATAAGCAACCCAGTCATTTGGATCGACATTCCTTTTTATGTTGAGCTCCCGATGAATTGATCAATATTCCCCTTAAGGCCCTCATGTTGTTTTTGGCCCAGAGCGTCAATACTTGTTATGCCCATGTGAGATGTCAAATCACTCTCATTATTGCCACTCTGCCAAGCAGCCATTTATTCTCGAAGAAGAACCAATGACTTCAGTTGGCTCTTGAGGTGGCAACATGTTTATGAAAAAATATTTTTACGATCAATGATCCAAACCGTAGTAATCTAAGTTTTGATCATTTTTTATCAGAAAAAATCTATCCAATCTGTTCATTGTCGTATTGTACCATGACTTTTTTTAATCCACGTTAAGCGCGGTCCTGGTGCCTCAGGTCCTGCAAACCCAAATTGAGAATTACGTACCGGAAATCAACCATGTGTGATGTTGTTCATGGTGCACAACCTAGTTTTTAAGGGAGTGAAATAGTTGATTATAAACTCTACCAACTAGCCACCTTGAGTTATATGGTTCATCATCATAATTTTACGATGAAGCTCCCAAGAATTAGGCCTGAAATATTGGCAAGTGTTCTAGTAGAAACTCGTGAAACGGTAAGTATAATTATTATAAAGAAATAACAAATCAACGTGTCCAACCGTATAAGACAACAAATAAATGGTAACAATATTTTGCAAAAACAGCGTCAAACCACCACTGCGCCCAAAAAACTCAACACCAAAATAGGCAGAAAAATTAAGAGTAAACTTCTACCTATCACCTATAGAGCTACAAACTTTGGACTTGGAAATAAAGAGGAACACTAGGGAATAATTAGCAATTATGAGATGTAGGTTCTAGATTGCTCGATGGCACAGAGCCCCGCGCATTTCATGCTATGCAAGTCATGGTGGTTGGTAGGTTAGTCGATGCCAACATCCGTTAGTAAATCTTCATCTTGATTTGATATCAAATTCTCATTCTTTTTCGCAATTCTGATTTTTCTTACTCAGTTCTTTATTCCTCCATCAAACATCATTTTCACTCTCCATATTCACTTGGGCTAGCTAGTAATATTGTTTACCGTTATCCAGATTTCTTATTGCCCAGTCTTGGGATCTGCCACGTTATCGTTGCATGCCAACTTGCTGAACGGAGCACATAGGAAAGGTCTCTCCAAGCATACTAGTCAACTCCTCAAATAATCCCTTAAAAAAAATAAGTGATTTTCCTACTTCACTTGCCTCTTTATTGTTGTGCTGCCCCTGGTTAAGGCCCTCCATGATTCGACATGCCTCATCATCTACTTCTAGTTGTCCAAGTTGTCCCATTCCCTATAACATCAAAGCCTTCACCCTTTAGAAGGTACTAGCACCATCAAATTATTGCAATTATCCATAATTAGGACATTATGTGGAATGGTGAATGGATCCTATTTTGGTTGTGTTCATCACTTCGTGGTCTAGTACATGTACGTTCACTTTCTCCATATCAACCTGGATCCTGTTCATTATGCCATGTTATTAATGTCCTGACCTCCACCTACTCCAGTTTTTCTTAGCTTCGTTTTGTTCATGAAAGAAGATATTTCCTACAAAATTACATGAAGTTGGCCCCCGCCATAATCTAAGACCCAAATTGTCTCTTATCTTCCTCCGACTCTCCATCTCTAAAGAGAGTAATACGACAATCCAACCTTGATCATATTCAATATTCAAGACTTGTCAAACATGTTTGCCCACCATCTCCCCACGAAATTTAGCAATAGAGGTTAGTTTTAATCCATGGCCTGGCCTCAGAAAGCTACATACTAGAGAGTGAGATTTGTGAGTCTTACATTATTTTTAAATCTATGGAGTATTAGAACTATGCCATTGAAGTTCCATGGCTGTCTATATATATATATATGTTTGAAATCCACCTCATCGTTGAACTAAAAAATGAATAAGTTGTCTTCAATTGCCACCATCTTCATTTCCATTGACAGACGCCAAGTACGCCTCATAAAATTTTCCAACTCAGTAGATTCAATCAATTTTTTTATTGCGAACCTACCTATAAGAGAGTGTTTTGGTTCTGGAAAATTTGAAACATCAATGACAATCTTTTTACTTTCCTCGTCCTAATCACCTGCCATAAGAAGCTTTCTAACAAAGCAATTAAACGATCACTATGTAGCGATCATCATTGGTTTCAGGACAGTGATCCCAAAGGTTGGTAATAAAGCAAAGAAGGCGTGGAAATTACGCACGTGTTGACGACATCGTCAGTCTCATGAAGAAATCGTTGCAAGAACTCTAATGAGAGGGTTAATTTATTACCAAATAAATGCATGAATGACAATGTAATAATATTAAGTAGACATGATTCTATATATGCTCCGCTGTAGTATGTTATATATACTATACACTTAAATAATACACTAGTAGTTATCATGCATGTTGTATATCTGTGTTAAATATAAGTTGTTATTTTATTATAAACTAATTAGTATGTGTTGGTCCCGGTGGGAAAACCTATTTTACGCGTGCGGAAGCAAGACTTTTTCTTTTCGGTGCATATAAAACAGGGGTGAGGGCAGAGTGCTCCAATTTTTGACTCATGTGTTGTGTTTTGCTTATAACTAGATGCATATGACAAGTATAAACATAAAGCAGTAAACAACACAGCAATATATAGTGGTTCGGACAACCAGTCCTACATCCACTCTCCCTCTCTAGGGAAATTCCTTATCAACTTTTGAGCTTTCTGACTACCTCTGTAGTTTACTAACTCAACTCGGCCCTGAGCTTTCTGACTACTCCACGTAGTTTACTTACTCAACCCGACCCTGAGCTTTCTGACTACCTCCGTAGTTTACTAACTCAAACTCTTAGATGTTTAACGAGTTCACACTCCTTCGGGACTTATCACCCTCACTCGGGATCGCCTATAGATGTTTAACGAGTTCACACTCCAACGGGACTTATCACCCTCACTCGGGTTTGCCTAACAACTACCTCACTTCACCACTGGGTTTGGATTTGGTGTTGTCTCCAACTATGGTGAGATTTTCCCTTACAATGGTTTAGCCTCAATGCTAAGGTTGGGAAAATCTCTCTAAGCTTATGATACATCGTGGGTTGCTTAGGTTGGGTTCTAGAACACTCTTTGAATATATTTGTATATCTCTGAGACTTGTGTTCTAGGGTGGGGAAAGCTTGACTCTCTTTGGCTCTGAGCATCGTTGCTATCTTTTTTCGTGACTTCCACACACGATAATGAAGGAAGAACTTGTATTTATAGTGTGGATTTGAATGTTACCGTTGGAGAGAATCACATTCAAATCCATACTATTCTTTTATAAGTCTCTGACTTTCTCATTTGGTTGTCTTCCTTTCGTTGGTCCACGCCACCGGATTCCAGCGGCTATATTCCTCAACCTCGATGCCTCGGATCATTCGGGATATATTGAGCATTCAAAGATTTTCTTGAGTCTTGATAATCTTGTGCCTTGATATTTCTCACGAGTCTTGAGTTCTCTGAGTCTTGATTTCTCTGAGTCTTGAGTTCTCTCCGAGTCTTCGGGTTTTTCTCGAGTCTTCCTTCGAGTTCTCATTATCTTCTTGAGTCTTGATATCTCGATTTCTTCTTTGAGTCTTCTAAACTAACTTCGTTTATATCTGCCGACTATACACGGTGCAGATAATATCCTGAACACTCTAAAACTGAATCCTGACTCATCTATCAAGATTATCCTGAACATGTCATACTCAGGGGTTTTGGGATCTAATCAAAATCCTCTTTATTAAATTAATTTCCCAACAATTTCCTTTTGATGATGATGCAAAACCTATCTTGTTACAAACATATAACCTATACTCAGGTTTCAGTTTTTCTTATTACAAGAATGGTAAATCTCCAATCAATTTAAATCATTCAACAGATTTCTTTAGTAATGAATCTTTTCTAAATAGATCATTACTAAATACTTAAGCAATTTCTCATAGCATCATATAGTTTTCCTTATATATGAGCATATAATCAGATTAGAGACATTCAATCAGGCATATCAAAATAAAAACCATGTAAAAAAGATAATGAGGTATTATCTTTGAGCATAAAGATAAAATTTTCATTGATTGTATGTTATCAGTTATAGATTACAATGAACTTATCAAAGAAATAAAGACAAAAACATAAAAGATTTTACAAGAGTCTTGGTCTTGGTCTTGATCTTACATCTCTTCTTTCGACTCCTCATTCCTCTTCTTCTACGGACCTTGTCCGATCAAAGATATCGACACTCATGCCGACCGAGTTGAGTTTCTTCGACAGACATCGACCCCTTAGGTCTCTTTGCACTTCTTGACCCTCGGTCATTTTGACCTATCTTGAGTCTCGATTCTTTACTTATTGAGCCTTCAAGATTCCTTTTCACTTCGAGCTATCCGATTTCTTCTTTGCTTGATCGTCGGTTTGGTGATTAGATCAACACATCTTTAGATCAATATATCGAGAATAGCATTAGGTCATCATATCGAGTTAGCATATCGGGTTTATCATATCGATCTTGATCACGTCGATCTTGATCGATCTCTTTTCGCTTATCTTCCGATTTGCAACCTTCTCCGACGATTCTTTGGCTTTAGCTTTTCTTTACTCGATTCTCGGCTCACCAGTTCACTCCGGAACTCATCTAACTCATCGATCTTGATCGGTCTTGTTCTGATTTCGTCGATCTCAATCATCTACTTTTGATTCCGTGAGTTCCCCTCAAGTTGAAGTTCCCCTTTCAACCGATATAGACCCGATATATATCGATTTGGTGAAATTTTCAAGCTCGGTGATTTTCTTCATTTGATCGACTTTGTATGTAATCGATTTTTGTTGATAAATCGATTCTCCTCAGATTAAGACAATTCTTGGAAAATATTCTTTGCCAAAACTTAGTCTAGAGTAGTAGCCTCTATTTCCTAAGTTGGTGCGATTTGACATGCGAGATATCGATATCGTCGACGCTCTTGATATGTCAATCGCCGTAACTTTATCCAATTATCGTCAGATTGATTTCTACACATTTGTCCTTGTGATGCAAATTTTTCTAAAAAGGCTTTGAGAACTCAAATTTGCATGCACCCTTGCTTGGCCTCTATAAATTGGACCAATATTTTACACAACATAACTCATTCACCATACATATCTTCTTTGTAGAATCATGTATCTGGTGAACCCTTGTTTCGGTGAGATTTTAAAGAAACGCTTTTACCCTTTTTCCATGATTTCATCTTCTCAAATCAACCTTTTCATCCCTTATTGTTGCTTTTCGTTATCGTCAACGATTTCACATACGATCATTTGCAAAGCTTCTCTCTACCACCACGGCCAGTGGTTTCTTTGTTGCAAGCGAGAAGACACTTCTCCTAACCGTATGCACCTTGTGTGTCTATCGTTATGGCGTGACTACCATTAACAGACTTAGTTCGAAAATGAGCGTGAGTTTGATATTCGATCTTGATCGGACAACGGTGATCTTCCTATATCAAACTCACCATTTGCTGTTGGAGAGCCCTTGACTCTTTCTTGGGGCTCCGGCTTAAAAAATCTATCAAGGGCGCTCTCGCTCCATTTTCTTGATCTTGACCTGCGGCGCCTTGGGATTTTTTCTTTAAACCCTCTCTCACCCTTGTTAAGTGGGGAAAATGAGAGCATCATATTTAAAATCTCTCTCCCTGCTCCACTTGGGTTAGGATGAGGGTTTAGGGTTATGGCTTAAGGGTTTAGGGTTTAGAGTTATGTATTGACCTCCAGGTTCTCTTGTATTTGTAACTTCTAATGTAACCTGACCTTCGGGTCTTTATAAATGAAAAGTTCTATTATTCCATTGTTGTGTAAAACTTTCTGCAGAGACAGGTTTTAAAATAGATCTGCTCAGGCGATCACTTTGAAGAAGTAATCTTTTGAGCACCTCGCCTCGATACCACTTGTTAGTCGGTGGGGAAAACCTATTTTACGGCGTATGAAGCAAGACTTTTTCTTTTCGGTGCATATAAAACAGGGGTGAGGGCAGAGTGCTCAATTTTTGACTCATGTGTTGTGTTTTGCTTATAACTAGATGCATATGACAAGTATAAACATAAAGCAGTAAACAACACAGCAATATATAGTGGTTCGGACAACCAGTCCTACATCCACTCTCCCTCTCTAGGGAAATTCCTTATCAACTTTTGAGCTTTCTGACTACCTCTGTAGTTTACTAACTCAACTTCGCCCCCGAAGCTTTCGACTACTCCACGAGTTTACTTACTCAACCCGACCTCGAAGCTTTCGACTACCTCCGTAGTTTACTAACTCAAACTCTTAGATGTTTAACGAGTTCACACTCCTTCGGGACTTATCACCCCACTCGGGATCGCTTTATAGATGTTTAACGAGTTCACACTCCAACTGGGACTTATCACCCTCACTCGGGTTTTGTTTAACAACAACCTCACTTCACCACTGGGTTTGGATTTGGTGTTGTCTCCAACTATGGTGAGATTTTCCCTTACAATGGTTTAGCCTCAATGCTAAGGTTGGGAAAATCTCTCTAAGCTTATGATACATCGTGGGTTGCTTAGGTTGGGTTCTAGAACACTCTTTGAATATATTTGTATATCTACAGACTTGTGTTCTAGGGTGGGAAAGCTTGACTCTCTTTGGCTCAGAAGATCGTTGCTATCTTTTTTTCAGACTTCCACACACCGATAATGAAGGAAGAACTTGTATTTATAGTGTGGATTTGAATGTTACCGTTGGAGAGAATCACATTCAAATCCATACTATTCTTTGTAAGTTTCGCAGCCTTTCTCAGTTTGGGTTCTTCTTCTTTCGTTGGTCCACGTCACCGGATTCCAACGGCTATATTCCTCGACTTGATTGCCTCGGATCATTCGAGGATATACCGAGCATTCAAAGATTTTCTTGAGTCTTGATGAATTATCTTGTGCCTTCAAGATTTCTCTCGAGTCTTCGTGTTCTCTCGAGTCTTGATTTTCTCGAGTCTTGAGTTCTCTCGAGTCTTGTTTTTTTCGAGTCTTCCTTCGGTTCTCATAATCTTATTGAGTCTTAGACATGATTCTATATAAACTCCGCTGTTCTATGTTATATATACTATACACTTAGATAATATCCCTAACACTCTAAGTAGTTATCATCTATCAAGATTGTATATCTGGGGTTTTGGGATCTAATCAAAATCCTCTTTATTAAATTCATAAACTAATTAGTATGTATGTTGCATTAACATGAATGAACAACAAAATGGAACACAAAAGTTCGTACAAATAGTTTGGTATGTATTTTACAAGTTCAAAATATACTTAAGCATATATAATACATTAACTACATGAAAAGAGAGATAAATCTCTTCTTGTACAAGATGATGTTGTGTTTTCTTTTCTAATTTCACAAATAATCATAATTTTACCATTTGACATAAATAAAATGAGAAAGCATAACACCCTATTTTCATGCACATGACCTTATTATACAAATGGAAATCCATCACTTGAAAAACATGCAATCCCTCTTCAGTATATCTTGTGCATGATAAAGAAATAAACAAGGTTAAACTTGATGATTTGGATAAAACACAAACCTCTTCATTTGGTAGTTTGACGATCTGGTCCTCAAAATATAATCGGCAAGTAGAATAGTCGTATATTCTCACTTTCAGCAAAAACTCATCGTTCTTCTATTAACATTAAATAAACATAGATTTAATAAAGGGGAAAAATAATTATTCATGATGACAAAATAGTAATGGGTGACACTAATTAACATCAATTCAAGATTGCTAAATGCACCTTATTATGTGGTCAAAACTACTAAAAAAATAATATTACTTCTCAAATGACTTTATGTTCTATAAATTGTGCATATATTTTTCTAATGTTCCATTTCATTTTATATCCGTTCTTCTAATTTTTTATTTTAAATATGGAATACATAATAGAATTTTGATGGAAGATATAACCATTACAAAGTACAAAGTTATTTTTAAGGAAGTCATTTTTAAGGATATCATCCAAGGGGTACTTTTGACTTTATGCATGAATTTAGACATTTGACGGTAAAATAACAATATACCATAAAATATATATTAATTCGACATCAAGAATCACTGGTTTGTGTTTCAAACTAAAGGAGAGCTAGGTGTAACTTGAGGGGTCTGTGTTTAAACTAAGAAAATTATAAATATAACATGTGCGTAGATTATGAATTGAGTTTTACAAGATTATGTAATTGGTTAGTATCCATTCCAGTCACTTCTCTTAAGCTCAACAATTAACCTAACTTGAAAATAGAAAAAAAACTAGTTAACTAAATCTAACTAATTAAGTAACTTACTAGTCCTAAAAAGAAATCATAAACGTAATTAACAAACTAGTTTTATGTACATGCTCCCTCTTGCAAAAAAAATCATGCGTAAAAAAAAATTGTACTGTCAAACATAGATTTGATAATGAGAATTTGGATGTTCTCACACAATAAATGAACATCAATCTCAATATGTCTTGTATGATAAATAGAATTTAGCACTATACACAGCGCCACAATCCCTTGAATATCGCACCATAATGAAGTGTGCAACGAAATATGTAGTTTAAAGAAAAGATTGGCGATCCACTATAAGTTAGTCATAACCTTGGCCAAGGACCTATACCCAGCCTTGGTATTGCTTCGTGCCACCACCGAATGTTTTCGGAAACACCCAAGACAAGAGATTACCCAGCAATCATCTATACTCCACAAATGCACACTCGGATGATATAAATTGCATCTTTGAAGTAATATATGGTCTTAAAAATGGTTAACAAGCACTACCAAAAACCCTTAAAAGTTAATAGTCAAGAACTTGTTTGAACAATCTATAATGAGGGGTGGTTTCAAATCACTAGTGTAGGAAGCTTATTAATCAAATTAGTAGTTGTATGGAAAGAATCCCACTAAAGTTTGAATGGCAACTTGCTATTAGCTAAGAGAGAAAGTCCAACTTCAGTAATTTGTTGATATTTTCTCTCTACAAGGTCATTTTGTTGTGTGTATGGACATGAATGCCTGAAAGAAAAATACCCATAGACGAAAATAAAAATAGTCTTAAACTCTCCTCTCATGTTACAATTAGAGCTTTAAATTTATCCCTAACTTACATTCCAACCAAGAAAATATGTTGTAAAACAAAACTAGCAACCCATAACTCATTGTTAAGAGGATATACACAAGTGTAGTGTGTAACATCATCAATTAAAGCCAGAAAATATATGTATGCCTTCATTAGATAAATCAGAGGTAGAACCCGACACACAATAAACATGCACAATCTTAAAAGGAGACTTAGTATTATGAGGAACAAAATGAAAACTAGGTTGATTCAATTCTTTCCTAGCTTACTGATGAAGACGAGATCGTGAAAGTATTCTCATATTATTATAAGCCAATTTAAAGAATCAAGATATTTAGAAAAACTAATATTAGTATCTTTATTTTTATTTTTTTGATTTATTTCCATATATTAGTATTTATCTTTAATTAAGTTTCCGCTCTTATTTAATGAGCTCAGTTGTAAACATATTATTTAGTTGAATGATGAATTAAGAAAATAGTTTTTCCTATTTTTCCTATTTTAGGTTGAATCAACATATCTTTGAACGTGTTATTTGTTCATTTGATACGCCCACAACATCAGTTGGTATCCAGAGTTTTGGCAATACTCCAGTCCGATGCCATCTCGCAGACAGCCTTACCTTGATATAGTTTTTGCTTGATTAGATACTTTGACACTGCATTTAGCCATGGTGGTTCAGGATCGAGCAACGTAACCCGTGAGTTTCCTGCACCCCGGCGCGCTCCTGCCGCCATCCCTCCGATTGTCTTCCATCAGAAGTGACACCCCATCCCCGCCACCACCAGAATTTGTCCCTCACCACTAGAAAGGACAGTCTGTTGGCGGCACAGCCCCATGACCGACTTACAAACCTGGTACGTAGCAGTCCTCTAGCCTTACAACGCGGTCCCTCCAACCACCGAAGCGCCTCCCTGTCGCGCACTCGACCAAAGAGAATGCGGGCCGATAGCCTCATGCCACCGCCCATGTCATCTTCCCCCGTCGAAAATCAGTAACCACGCCCCACCACCATCATTACCCCCCACTAATAAACAGAGCTCGAACGTCGCCGCCGATTCAGACCACAAGGTTTCTTTCTCTACCACGGCGAGACCACCACACGCCATTCTGCCTTCTTTTGAAATTGTCGATAGCAGCCACTCTGGTTCGGATGCCATAAACAGGAGACACGTTCTTCACGCAGGAGATGGGCTATGGAATGGGCCTTTTTTAGATATTGAAGATCACTATGGACCACCATTTGGTTTTAATGATGAGCAGTTTGGTTCTTCTAATGATGACATTGGGTCTATGACTATTAATGAGATTTCAGTTGGGCCTGTACAATTTTCGCTTCATCCTGGGCCGCCCACTGCTCTAAATTCCTATAATGAGCAGATTTCTTATTTTGAGAATACAGATTTTGAGTATTTTGATGGACTTTTTCAAGATGATGATCAATTAATTGGGACTTTGAGCCGGAAGCAAATAGTGCATATTATGACGTGCCAACTATTTATGATGAAGTTTGATGTTGAGCCTAAAGATGATCGGTGTGAAATTTTTGATATTATGGAAGATGATTACAATGCAAATTTCTAGGGTTTCAAAACAATGTTAAACGAGTCCTACCTCGATGATGATGAAGTTTATATCTCACAGAATAGCAGTAGCACCATTTTCAACCACGAGTTTAGAATTATATACCTTGATAAGGTGATAGAATGTGAAGATCTCCGGGCTTGATGTCACATGGTCACCACTATCCACATACCATTCATTGTTATAACTGGTTTGTGATGATGAAGGAATAAAGTAGACAAAGGAGTTAGATCGATATAGAATGATGAGAATAAGAAGATTCATCAGGAGCAGAAGCCTGAGATGGTTGATGATGATTAGGATGAGCCTGAAAATGTTCAAAATTTCTAAGTTGGTCTAGTAGAAGGCAAATTAGGCTCAGACCTTGGCAAGGAGCAACAAATTTACCTTTCAAAATACTTAGCTGCAACCACAAACCTTACACAAGACCTAAGGCTTATTAAAATATTTATATTTTCCTTTAAACTTCTCATAACCTTTATTAGTTTAGACTCTGTATATGCGTAATGTACCTCTACAACATATCTTTGACTAAGAGACACAGAAGTAGAAGCAAGATTTAACAACCCTCACTTCATACATATGAACAATAAATCTGCACCTCAAAGAGAGTGAGATAATAAGACCGAGAGGCTAATTAACAAGAACAACATTAAAATCAGGGTCCAAACCACCAAGGATAGACATAATGAGATCATCATCTGTTAGCACATGTCCGGTCGTAGTAATCAATCAACAGCCACCTTTATTTTCAGAATGTATTCATCCACAGACAAGTTGCCTTCAAAATTTGAAATTGAAAATGTATATCAGTTACCCGAGCCTTCAACTAAGATTGAAGCAAATCCTCAAATACCTTCAACGCAAGACATGAATGAGGGCACCAAATAGTGTATCCTACAGGTGGTTTGATATCGTATACGAAAATTTTGTTCCATACCGTAGTCGTACCAATATTTTTTGTATATAAAATTCCATACTGTTTATGTACCAAAACTTTTGACATGAAAAATACATACTAATACTGTACCAATTTTTGGTATACAAAATTTTTGAACGACATTCACTACTACACATTTAGGCTTGCACAACTACACTTGGACAACTCTTTTTTCAAACAACTCTCCAAGTTATAGCTTGAAGAGCGGTTTTAAAAAAAAAAAAAAAAAAAAAAAGACTGCGGTTTGAAACCGCTGTCCAAGAATAAAACTTGGAAAGCGGTTTTAAACCGAATTGCAAGTTCACTTGCACAGCGGTTAATAACCGCTGTCTAAGTAAACACTTGAACAACGGTTAATAACCGCTGTCTTTTTTTTTTTTTATATATCAGATATATCGGCTAAGCGTCTGCGCGTGAACAGCCTGCCTTCATTTCTTCTCCCCAATTATTCTTCTCCCCCAAATCGCCGCAAATCGATCGAAGACCTAGCTCCTCCCTCTCACCCAAATCGCGCGCCGTCGTTGGTTTCCTCCTCCAACCAAATCGCCGCTGTCGCCGTTTACCTAGCTTCTCCCTCTCCCCCAAATCATCGCGCGCCGTCCTCCTCCCTCCCTCTCCTACCGCCGCCGCTGCCCTCCGCTACCGCCCCCGCCGTCGCCATCCTCCCCTACCGCCGCCGCCTTCCTCCTCCATATATATATAGGTATTTTTTTTTTTATATATATATATATTGCATGTGTTTATTTATATATGTGTTTGAGATTAATTGTTAGGATATATATATATATATATAAATATTGTGTTTATATATATATGTTTGAGATTAATTGTTATATATATATATATATATATATATATATATGTTTGAGATTAATTATTGTTAGGATATATAATATATGTTTGAGATTAATTGTTAGGATATATATATATATATATAAATGTGTTTATATATATATGTTTGAGATTAATTGCTAGGATATATATAGCTAATTTGTTATGATTAATTGTTGTTAGTGTGGGATTAATGTTGGTTTAATTATATTGTTGTTAGTAGCTTGTATTAATTGTTGTTAGTGACTTGAATGAATTTTTGTTAGTGTTAGAAATGAACATTTTGTTAGAGATGAATAATGCACTTAAGGTGTTTGATAATATGCTTGTGTGAGGATTTAAGCATAAATTAGGATTAATACATTAGGATATATTTTGGTTATTAATTTAATGAATGGATAGTGATTAATGATTAATGATGATTAATGGTGATACATTAGGATACATATTGTGTTGAGAAGTAACAAAAATTGTGAATGAGTGAAAAATTGGAAGGATTTCAAAATTAGAAAATTAAAATGAATGTAGATTAAGTATGGTTAGGTATGCTTTTAGGTTTAATACTTTAAGATAATTGTCTTGAGAAGCAGTCTTCATATTGTCTTTCCTATAGGCATCTCTAGTTCCTATAGTTTATTGAATATTGTTTGTTTTTTGTTTATTAAATGTTGTTTCTTCTGCTTTACAGGATCATGTCTCGTTTGCCATATCCCGGAGATGATGGAGATGATGGAGATGATGATGTATATTCTGATGGAGATCATGGCGCATATGATCATGGTGCATATGATCGACAACATCCTGATGACTTGAGAGAGTGTGACACTGATGCTCCCACCACCACTAGCAGCTCCGGGGAGAAGCGTACTCGGGGTATAGTCACCATGTCATCTATTAAGAGAGCTCGTAGCAAGGGGAAAACACTTCAGGTAATTTTATTACAATTGAACAGTTTGAAATCGATAAATATATTGATTGATCGTTGAACATAATTAAATACTATGTTATTGCAGTTATCGTTCAATGAGTTTGGACAGACAATAGGAAAAGAGAGTGAGTCGTTGTCCTTCTACATTGGAGCTGCAGTCAGGAGCGTGATCCCTATCGTGCGGCCAGCCAAGGACTGGCGTAGCCCCAAACTGACTCTTTGAAGGAAAGAATATGGGACTAACTTACGGTATGTTAATTATATATTTATTGAAAGTTGCAGTATGACCCTTAAATTTACTAAATTGTTAAGTTATATGTGTATAGACTACATTCATAGGTCTTGACCACACAAAGAAGAAGCAAATATTGTCGCAGGCTGGAGTAATGACCAAGAATTTTAGGACTTGGTTGAGAAGTAACACACGAGATCCAGAAACTGGTCTTTACTCGACTAGTCCGCCTCCGGCGTATCAGAATAGCCCTATGGTGGCTCCATACTGGGAGGAGTTTGTGAGCAGAGCTATGGAGGATGATTTCCAGGTAAAATTAATCAATGTCATTTCCTCAATTTCTAATGCATATAGTTTTTCATTGTTTATCATATTTCTATTATACTGTAGAATCGAAGTAATAAAAATCGCTATCAAGCCAAGTCGATGGAGGCGCGATATCGTGGCTCGAACAAAGGTTATGCACGAATAAGAGAAAATATGGTGAGATCAAAATCCTAACTTTTAATTTTTTTTATATATCAACTTTTAATATATCTAATAAAGGGACACGTTCATCACTATCGTAGAAAGAAGAAAGAAGAAAAACTGGAGAGAGTGAGCCTATTGTTACCCATTTCGACTTATTTCAGACTACCAGAAAGGGTCGAGATGGGAATATTCACGATCCCAGTGCACAGCGCATCATCGAAGAAGCGGCAATCTATCCATTAATTTATCTTTCAATTACAAACTATTATTTATAAACAAATAATTAAATAATAATCTTTTGTTTTTGTGATTCAGGAGCATCTATCTTAGACCATGACTCCCGATGACATCCGCATTATCGGCCCTGATGATCTGTTTGGACGGGCTATAGGTCGCCAGGAGCATCCCGACTGCTTATGGAGTGTCGGATATGGCGTGACGAAGACATCGTTAGCGATGGCACCTGGTCTTCAAGCCATGAATATGGTGGGTATACTAACAGAACAAGTTGCCAAGTTGTCTAAAGATGTGGAACGTTTGAGGTCCGAGAGAAGAACAAGCCACGGAATGTCGTCGAGTGGAGCAAGCTGTGAACATAGTGTCGCTAATGCTATGTTTTCAGCTAACCCTAGGGACGACTTTATTGAGGCACTTCAAAACGTCTCTCAGGTATCAGATATGCATGTCTCACATTTGTTTTAATTAAAGACTAGTGTATTAAAATTTTCTAACTAAATATCTTATTCGAACAACCAACGACCTTTTGCTATCTTTATTTGGAGGATCCCGATCGGTTGGTGGTCACAGGAATGTTGCACAGCTCCCATGGAATGATTCATGGTCATCCCATCACTCCTGGTTTCGTGAGGGTCACACTCGATGTACCCGTAATCGGACAAGAGGATTCAGCGGTGCCAAAACCAATCGATGAAGCCGTCACAGTCGGAACAACGGTCGGGCACTTCATCGAATGGCCGAGCAACTTGGTCTCTAGCACCATGAGGGTAAAATATATGTTATTAAAGTTCATTATCTTATTTGTGGTTCTAAGTAATATTGCAAATTAATTGTAGAATCTGCCGACACCACAAATGTCTCAGAAGAAATCACCACAAAAGGCTAAAGAGAAATCGGGGGGTGTCGAGAGCAAATGTCGGAGGGGGAGAACGAGGACTCCATTGCGCTTAGTTTTCGGTTATCCCATTTGGAGACTTAGATCACGATGATTATGTACGATCTAGGGTGCATGAGGATGGTATCGTCTAATGCTTTCGAGATCGTCCACGGTTCCTATGCTTGCTCACTTTCATCGAATACTTTCCAAGAATTAAATGATGAGGAACATGTCTTGCGAAGTCTTGAATGACGAGTGGTTGAGTGCAACCACCATAGCCCTTTACCTCAAGTATGTGTTTACTAATTCTCAATATTCACTTTTCAGATAGTTTAATTTTCTTTTTTAAATATTAATTAGCGTATATATGTTGGTTAAAGATATTTGGGTGAGGTATATCTCTCCAGAGATGTCCGAGCAAGTGGAATTTATTCCTTCGTCTCCCCCCAGGTGTCTTGCATATTGGGTGCAGACCATGGATGTGTTAGTTAATCATATGCTGAATCAAACTGGGAGCGATCATCTCATTTTTTGGCCAACAAATGTGGGGTGAGTGATAAACATTTCGTTAAAATTTGTATTCAAGTTTATAATATTTGCACATATATATGCTAAATTTGCAGTTAATTTTAATATTCTCAATATAATATAGGAACCATTGGGTGCTGGTCGCCATACACATGAATACATTAAGTGTGTATTTTATGGACCCAACTCAGGATGGAGTTTATTCAAATCGCCCTGATCTCGTTTCATATATGGAAGCTAAGTTCATTTTTAATATTCTATACAATGATTTGTTTTACTTTTAAAATTATGCATATTTAATCTATTTTTATTTTTTAATTATAATAATAATAATAATAGTGTGATGACGATGTATCGGAGTCGCCTTCAGAGTCAAGGTTCAAGATCTAAGTTAAATAAAGTGAACTGGATTAACATTAAGGTAAATTTAATTTAGTAAATTATCAAATTAATAGAAAGAAATCATAATTGTAATACGTGATTATAATTGTTAATCAACAGGTTCCGAGGCAACGAGATAATGAACATTGTGGACATTTTGTGTGTTGCTTTATTGAAGATATAATCCGCGCTTCTCTAACGAACATTCCTCTCAATGTAAGTCAATTTATCGATTTATTTAAATTATTATTGATTGAATAAAAATTCATACTATATTGATTGATTCGTTGTTTGCAGTTTGTCTATGAACGTGAGCTCAAGTCTTACTCTAAGAAAAGACTGGAGAAATGGAAAAACGATTGGACGGGGTACCTTTACAATCGATTCTTATATTCATACGATATTGAGTGATCGTTGTTTGAAATTTTGGTAGCATGTAATTAAATTATATATTTGTGATGATATATATTTCATGTTATTGGTGTATTGGACGTATGTTTATGATTGTATGTTTATTTATTTCATGATGTGTATGTTTATTTATTTGATGTTTTAGTATATATATATATATATATATATATATATATATATATATGTATGTGGTATAAGTTTTGGTTTATGGTTTTATTATAGAATTTTTGGTTTATGGTTTATGGTATTGGACGTATATTTAAGTTTTGGTTTATAGTTTTATTATAAGATTTTTAAAATATAAATTAATAATTAAAAAAAAAGAAGATATTGGACAGCGGTAAATAACCGTTGTCTATCTAACATAATAAACAAAATTATAAAAAAAAAAAAGTTAGACAGTGGTTAATAACCGTTGTCCAAGCCCCTCTTTGCAATGCGGTTGAAAAGCGTTGTCCAAGCCCAACTTTTGGACAACGGTTTTTTAATACCTGTCCAAGCTTGGACAAAGCTGTTACTTGGACAACTGTTATAACCGCTCTCTAAGGGCTTTTTTAACAGTTGTCCAAGCCCAAATGTGTATTAGTGATTCATATATATCGGTCTATACTCAAATTTGGTATTACAATTTCATACAGAAATTTTGATTTACCAAAATTTATATAGGATATTGGTATGTATTTTGAAATGATTAGCATGCTGTTTACCAAAAAATACCAAAAAACCAATTTTTTCGGTATTCCAGTATAAACCATAATTCAAAAAAATTTAAATGTGTTCACCGTTACCGTGCCATATCCTACCGAAATCTCAATATATCAAAAAAGTGGTTATGTTTGATATATTTATGTTCGATATATGCAATATACCAAAAAAATTCGATATTTTCCCAACTAAGGAGGAACTAGTTATGACGATGCCACACCACCCCCTTAGAAGGAGCATCAACACTCAATTTAGGAATTAAAAGAACACAGAACACACTTTAAAACTGTGAGCCTGAATAGCATTTAAGATCTGGAACCGCCATTAAGAATAATTATTTTTGTCAAGATGTGACAAAAGTAGGTAAAGTGGTGATATGAAGATTGAAGAAAATTGATAGTAATAGAGCTAAGTTAGGAAGACTGAAGAGAAATGAGAAACCAGGAACAATAGTACTGTGGGAGAACAGAATTCAGGAATTGAACTGATGTAGGAAGAATGAAGATAACTGGGAATGGAAAAAAACAGAAATCAAAACAAAATAATTTAGGAGAGATGATAGAAAGATTTGCAAAGAATGGAGGAGGAACAACACAACAAAACAAGAGAAACAACGTAATTAATTGGCTCTATATACAATACCATGTTGAAACTGAGAAAATTGAAAATATATAAAATGCGCTCTTAATTAAATTATAAATCGAGCTTTTCAAGTATACAAGTTTTTTGGAAGTGTTAGGAAAATTAAATAAACGAATTAATTCCATATTTTTCTACAAGTTCTGACTTTTAGATGAGATGAATTTCTTTATGAAACTAATTTGATATGTTCCATTCAGTTCCGTTTAGCTACCTAGCCCAATATAATAGGAAAGCTGATTACTAACTAAATATATATAACTGATGAAGTGGAATAGCTCAAGTGGTTTGAGCACCACTACCTATACCGTGAGGTCATGGGTTCAAGTCATTATTTGTCAGATAAAAAAAACTAAATATATATATATATAACTGATCCTAATTATAATTAGCTAATTAACTTAAAACCCTAAACAGAAATCCTAAATATATATATCAATTCTGATTGATATATATATATGTATATAAATAAAATTATATAGCAAACTAGTGTTATGTATAAAAGTCTGTATTTACTAGCAGACTTGATTGGGAGTCTATTTAAAATTATATCAGAATAAGAACTAAATAGTTAAAATTACAGATCCAAAAATATAAGGAAATAAATTTCATACCCTTAAAGGCGCAATGTATTTAGCTGAGATTTCAGCCACTGCTATTATTGTATCAGCATCAAACCCGATCATTTCCATGAGTTTGTTTGTACCTGTTCATCACCACATAAAATAATTAATGAATTTGGAATATTAATTTCCTTCCGCAATAATCCCCGGCTCTATTCAGAATTTTGCTCTTACATATTACGCAGGTAAATTCTTTTATAAAATAATCTCATATTGAATTACAAATTAATGGAGGGAAATGATCCTGTTAATTAAATTTTTTAAGGATAGGTCTCAAATACACCAGGGGCACGGATTTAGAATCCGTGCACTCGTCCCTGTTCTACCCAATTTATTTAAATTCGTGTTATAATTTTTTTTTTTCAGTTTCGGTTTTAGTTTTAACTTTAATTTCAGTTTTAGAGTTTTTTTTTTTTTAATTTTAATTTTTAAATACCCAACCCGACCCGAAACCCGGCCCGAGTGGTTCATGGTTCACTCGGCCAAAGTGGTTCATGGTTCACCCGGCCCAAATGGTTCATATGTAATTTAGGGTTCACTATTTAGGGGTTAGGGTGTAGAGTGCACCAATTTAAATTGGTGCACTTGGCAAATAAACGATACCTAAAAATAAAAGAGAAAAAACCAAGAGCCATAAGTACACAGACCGTACCAGAGGCCGGAGCCCCACTAAAAACCTTGCCAGGGTAAAACCCCCCTTGGGGCATGTTGTGTTCGATGTTTTCACCTCGATTTATTCGTACACGTCGGAGGGACACGTGTATCAATAAATTATTAAAATAACCATGTCCGATGGAGAGGTGTTCGCCTAGATAATAATTATCAACTGTACAAGTGTGCTCGCCTTGCCGACCAAATAAGTATGCTCGCCAACTCGCCGAACCAAATAAGTATGCTCGCCAACTTACCGACCAAACAAGTATGCTTGCCAACTTGCCGACCAAACAAATATGCTCGCCAACATGCCGACCAAACAAGTATGTTCGCCAAATCTGGCAAGCATTATAGTCATTCTTGTATGCTCGTTGAGGACAGTGTTCAGCTACAAAATCAATATGGTCAAAGGGGCAAGCAGAGCAATCGGTCGGGCAAAAGTTGATACAAAGGGCATATGACATAAAAGTCAAATCACCAACTGAACCATCTGGACGACAAAAAGAATGCCTTATAAGCAAGTAAATCCAAAGGTCAACCAGGAAGACGAAGTTGAAAACGTGGCAGCATCACATGAGTTCTTGCAAGACACGAAGTCTCCAGCTCATGCTTGGCAAACCAGCACATGCTTGTCAAAGTACTATAAGTAGAAGAAAAAAAAGCAGTAAGAGGGTTCAGAAATTTTCCATAGAGGTTCAGAAAAATTCCCAAGTACTCACACATATATTCTCCAATTCACCATCTTTCATAGAAAGAAAGTATTGTGTACTGTATACTTGAGCCTCGCAATATAACATCCCTGGCTTGGAATGCCCCCAGAATAGTCATTTATTGATGAACTGGGTCAACAATTTCTTGTTATTTACCGTAATATTGTACACGTACTTATTTTGTTTGTGAGTTGTTTCAAAATTAGCCACATAGAATTCTCGTTAAAAAACGACTTACAACAATTGGCGCTAGAAGGAGGGTAGAAAAAACCAGCCCATACACAATTCTAAAAAACGAGGCAGAAAAAAGAAATATGATGCCTCAATCTAGGAAAACTCAGATGGAGAGGTCGGGACAGAGCCGACCTCACGCTCAGAAAGAGGCTCAGCATCAGCCTCACGAAAATCAGACCGTGGAAACCATCAATCTTGAAGATATCGCCAACGATCCGACGGCCACAACAAAGGCCATCACTTTCTTGTTGCGAGCACAAAAAAGTGGGCCGAAAAAGAATTGGCAAAGTTAAAAGCTCCAAATGATGATGATCGGCGATCGAAAACTTTTGATAGTGATCAAGTCAAAAAGAAAGCTGCACGAACGCAGGATGAAAAAGAGGCAGGAAGTCAGTCGGATGGAGAACAGCCCCAAGCTTCCAGGCAATCAGCGTTTGAACGTCTGAGAGTATTAGCAAAAGAGCGTATTGGCGAGCATAGACATCGAGATCCTGGAAAGAAATATCATGCAAACACAGTGACCCGAGTGGAACATCCTGATCGTCCACCACATAAACGACCTCAAGATTCCCAAGTGGAACATCATGATCGTCCACATCATGAACGGCCTCGTGATCCTAAAAGGTCAGTCGGGACTAGATTGTCTATTCTTCATCGAATGGATAATCGGGAATCGATACGGAAAGAGGGACTGTCCCATCCTGAGCATGACCGACCAGGTCCTCAAGATGGAATCCAACCTCGTTCTGGGTCGATTAGTTCCGCTAAACTGGCGGAGATGCAGAAAGTAACCGAGGGTTTCTGCCGCTTTGGTCGGCGAGAGGACTCCTCTAGCGAAGCCTTGAGCACCATGCTCGCCGCTTCACCCCACCCGGCTATCATGTCAGCAAAAATACAAGAAAAGGTGGCGAAGAATCGGCCACCCATACCGTTGTTCGACGCTTGGTCGGATCCTTCGTTCACCTTAGTAAATATTCAGATTATATGATCATGAATGGGTGCCATCGACGTAACTTCGGTCTGCGGTCTTTTTCCCATTATCTTGGGTGATCGGGCACACAGGTGGTTTTCAACTTTGCCCGCTGCGTCCATCATGTCCTTCGCACAGCTGGGACAAAAATTTCAATCCCACTTTTCATCCATGTGTGCTCGCCCAGCACCAAAACAGAGGTTGGCACATTTCTCCCAGCTAAAGGGTGAATCAGATCGAGCATATATTGAAAGATTTGACAAATGTTTGTACGATGGAGCCCCAGTTGAAGAGGATGCAAAAATCCTCACGGTGGTGGGGGGCTTGACCTTAAATACGAATATGTGGAAAGCCATGCATCAGGATTGGCCAGACACATATGCCGAATTTCGAGAGTGAGCAACCAAGATTATAGCTATGCAGGATCTGCTAGCGCAATCACGGTTAGGCCAAGAAGTAGCAACAAAAAGAGTCGTTGGTAAAAGAGTAATGAATGAGGGGGGGTATAAACCCCCAGGATCTTTTAAACCTTATGAAGAAGGAGCAGAAGCACATGCACTATGAAGTCTTCTCGGCGTTTCAGCAGAGACGATTTTTAATCAAATTAAGGATCAGGACATGTTGGATAAGCCACGAAGAATCGTAAGAGATAAAAATCGGCTTAATGCTTCCAAGTTTTGTAATTATCATGAGTTCATCGGACATAATACCGATGAATGTCGCGATTTACTTCGTCAACTTTGGAAGTTATATGAAGAGAATCGTCTTACACAGTTCCTAAAAAAGCTGACGAACAGAGACTCCCGAACTGAAAAATCAGGTGATCGTAGGGGTAAGCGTAAGGCAGAAGAAGCATCTGATAGTGATCCCGAGGAATCCCGCAAGAAGTTGGAATTACCCAAGAGAGGAGCTCCTACCATGAGCAGAGGTCGAGGGAGTCAAGAAATCAACATGATTCGTCCTGATTATGGTCCAGTGGGTGGATGCTATCAGGCACCGACGTTATCAAACAGGCGGAAGAAGATGGAAATGCATGCCATGCAAAGCATACATCAGGTGAACGTGGCGAGCACCTCAGCGAACACACCACTCTCTCACCAAATTTTGTTTTCAGAAGACGACCTTGATGGTATCATCACCCCTCACAATGATTCGCTGACGATAAGTGCCCGACTCCTTGGGTTGAAAGTGCATCAACTCCTTGTTGATACCTGGGCATATGTGAACATTTTGTTCGTCAACACTCTACATCAGATGGGGAAACAAATGGGTGGTCTAAGTAGTTATATCGAGCCCTGTGATCACACCATAATGGGTTTCGGGGAATCTATAACCCGACCATATGGAATGATTAGGCCAGGAGTTGAGTTAGAGTCAACTAATAATCCGGAGATTCGACGAACTAGAATGTTAGACTTTGTAATTGTCGATGCTCCGTCTACTTATAACGGGTTTTTAGGTCGCCCGTTCATCTAGGAATTCAAAGCTGCCTGTTCAACTTATTACTATTATGTTAAGTTTCCAACCCAAGAAGGGACGGGTAGCGTAAAAGGCGACCAGAAAAAAGCTCGAGATTGTTTGCTGTCATGCGTGCCAGAAAAGCAAAATATCGTTAACATGATGGAGCAAACATGGGAGACCGGAGAATCAAGCCAACAGGCGAATATGTTACCGAGGACGCTTATACCTCCTCTGACGAGCACATCTCCACAGGCGAACACAGAACTCGGAATGATAACTCATGTTCCAGATCTAATGAACATTGATCCACCAAACGAGCTACCGGACTTAGAACCTCGTATAGGTTTTGATCCTATGGAGGTAGATGACGAGCACCGGGGGTCGATCGAAGATCCACGATGGAAGCAAAAAAAGAGGCGAGCAATGCCTGTTGAACAATTGGAGTCTGTCAAAATCGACCCGATCAGACCGGAATTAGAAGTGTTTATTGGTTCAGAATTACCGGAACCATTCCGAACAGAAATGATCGCGTATCTTCGAGCAAATTTAGATGTGTTCGCTTGGTCACATGAGGACATGGTCGGCATTGATCCTAAACATGCATGTCACTCTCTTAACCTTGACCCAACACAAATTCCAATAATCCAGAAGCTGAGAAAATTCAGTCCGGAGAAGTATGCAGATATGGATAGTGAAATTAAGAAATTGCTCGATAATAAATTGATTCGAGAAGTAAAGTGCCCAAGATGGCTTGCTAACCCTGTGCTCGTCCGCAAATCTAACGGAACTTGGAGGTTATGCATAGATTTCACCGATTTAAACAAAGCATGCCCGAAAGACAATTTCCCGATGCCACATATCGATTATTTGGTCGATAACGCAGCAGGACATGAGCTCATGACCTTCATGGATGCATTTACTGGGTATCACCAAATACCCATGCATCCAGACGATCAAAAGAATACGGCTTTCTGCAGTGAAAAAAATATGTATTGTTGGCAACGCATGCCATTCGGATTAAAGAATGCTGGAGCAACGTATCAACGTTTGGTGAACAATATGTTCGACGAACACATAGGTCGAACAATTGATGTGTACATTGATGACATTGTGGTAAAAAGCGAGCATAAGGAAGACCACATTACCCACCTGGCACAAACATTTTATATTCTCAGGGAGTATAACATGAAGTTAAATCCGAAGAAATGCAGTTTTGGGATTCATTCAGGAAAATTCCTAGGACATATGGCCAGTCAACGGGGGATTGAAGCGAACCCATCAAAGATTCAAGCTATGCTCGACATGCAGGCCCCCAGAAGTGTGAAAGAAGTTCAAAAATTAACTGGACGTTTGGCTTCTGTAAACCGGTTTATATCACGAACTGGAGATAAATGCAAACCTTTCTTTGGCGCATTAAAGAAAGTGAGATTCCAGTGGACAGAGCATTGCCAAAATGCATTTAAGTCATTAAAGCAATACCTTGCGGATACTCAAACATTATCTAAGCCTGTTCCAGGCGAACAACTTTATTTGTATCTTGCCGCGTCAGAGCATGCAATTAGCGTTGTGCTAGTTCGGGCAGAGGGGGCAACACATTTGCCTATTTATTATGTAAGTCAGGTACTCAAAGAAGCCGAGCTCCGGTACCCTCCATTGGAAAAACTCGTGTATGCTCTCGTTATGAGTGTCCGAAAACTGCGACCATATTTTTTCGATCACTCAGTCGAGGTGCTAACCACGTTCCCATTACGACAAGTTCTCCACCGACCAGACACTGCGGGCAGGTTACTCAAGTGGGCAGTGGAGTTAGGCCAATTTGGCATTACGTTCGCCCCACGAACAACAATGAAGGGCCAGTCTATGGTCGATTTCATGGTTGAATTGACATATCCGCAAATACCCGAAAGAGGTGTCGACCAACCATGGCACATGTATTTAGACGGTTCATCAACAAGTTCAAGAGCCGGAGCGGGCATGGTTCTCATCAGCCCAACTCAACAAACTTTCACGACAAAATGACCATCCGTTTTGATTTCCGACCACAAATAATGAAGCCGAGTCACGGCTTTGATTCTTTGGATTACACATGGCTATGACAATGGGAATTCAGAGGTCGATGATTTATAGCGATTCCCAAATAATCGTGATACCAAGTATTAGGCGAGTCTGGCCCGAAAGCGAACAGATGGCACAATATCAACAACTAGCAAAGGAGATGCTTGAACAATTCGAACAAGTTTACATAGAATAATTACCACGATTGGATAATTCGTTTGCTGATGCCTTGGCACGATTGGAAACAGCATAAGGAGTGACGAACACGACGGACACTATGGTCGTCACAACTTATTCGCCATCAATTCCCAGAGTTGTGGTCGCCCATGTGACAGGCGAACAAGAAACCTGGATGACTCCAATTTTAAGCTACTTACAAAAAGGATTTCTCCCCGAAAATAAAGCACAAGCTACTCGCCTCAGATTACAAGCTGCTCGATATACTATCCTAGACGGGCATTTATACAAAAGAAGTTTCTCTCTTCCATTATTGAAATGTATTACTCCTGAAGAGGGTCATGTGATTCTGGAACAGATTCATGATGGGGTATGTTGAAACCATACAGGTGGACTTGTCCTGGCATATAAAATTGTCAGACAAGGTTACTATTGGCCGACTCTCAAGAAAGATTCGCTCGCGTATGCCCGAGCATTCCATAAGTGTCAGGTATACGCCCCACTTATCCATAACCCACCCGAAGATTTAATGTCTGTTTACAGCCCGTGGCCATTTGCTAAATGGGGAATCGATTTGATTGGCCCGTTTCCTACTGGCACATCGGGAGTAAAATATGCCATGGTTACCGTTGATTATTACACTAAATGGGCGGAAGCTGAAGCTATTGTTAAAGCCACCGAACAAAGAATGTGGAATTTTGTTTGGAAAAATATCATTTGTCGTTTTGGGCTTCCCCAGTCATTGGTAACAGATAATGGCAAACAGTTCGATGGAAGTGAATTCCGACAGAATTGTGCTCGTTGGGGTATAAAAAAGCATTACTCTACTCCGTATTACCCCCAGTCAAACAGACAAGTTGAAGCTGTCAATAAAATTATCAAGCATACCCTCAAGGCTAAACTTGATGGTTCCAAGGGGGGGAGGATGGGCTGAAGAGTTACCAGAAATATTATGGGCATATCGTACTACTTTCAGAACATCAACTGCGGAAACCCCGTTTGCCCTGGTATTTGGTACGGAAGCTGTTATACCGGCAGAAGTAAGGATTCCGAGCCATCGGACAATGAGTTTTGGAGAGCACATCAACGACCAGACGCTCGCCCTAAGTGCAGATCTGTTGGAAGAAAGAAGGATGGAAGCCGATTTCAGGAATGCTATGTATAAAAAAAGATCAGAAAAGTTCTACAACTCCAAAGTCCGAACACGCAGGTTCAACGTAGGCGAGCTGGTTCTAAGACGAGCAACGAGGGTACCAAGTGGTGTGTTCGGCCGAGCATGGGAAGGTCCATTCAGAGTAACATAATGTTTGTCAAACGGGGAGTATGATTTGGAAGACTTGAATGGAGTTCCGTTGTCCTATTCGTGGAATGATTCAAATCTGAAAAGTATTATCAGTAACGACGAGCACAACTGAAAGTCAGAGGTCAAAGTACTAGCTATTGGGTTAAAACCCGAGCATAATCAACCATTCGGCTAAGACGAGCAGGACAACCATTCGGCTAAGACGAGCATAATCAACCATTTTGGTTAACACGAGCATAATCAACCATTTCGGAATCTTTTAGAAGGAATTTTGGTCAGCACTATTAAAATATAGAAGATACGTGTCAAAACAAGATGAGAAGAGGTGGCAACCAAAAGAGGTACTTGTCAATCCTTGAATAAGAACTGGCAAAGACAAGGGCAAATGTCAAAATGAGGATTTAAAGCAAGAAGGCCAACACCAACTAGATATGCCAACACTTGTTTGGGATAGTAGTATAAATAGGCGTATTGATAGCTGAAGAAGGGGGAAGAAAAAGATAGAAAAAGAAAAAAAATACTGCAAACATATTAGAAGAAAATTTAGTTATCGGGAGATAGTTGGTTTGGTATGCCTCCAGACGAAAATTTTGACACTCGATTCAGCAATCATTTTGCTGACTCAATCATGTGTCCTGGTGCTTGCTCTAGTACGAGCTTTATACCCTGTATCGTAGTCGCGAAGGAAAATACTCTCCCTTCAATTTAGGAAAGCCAATACAAATCGGGAGAAGTATTTTCTTCTAAACGGGTATTGTCACTCCGAGCACAGGTTGGTGCTCGTTACGGACTCAAGATGCTCGCAGAGTCATGATTGCCACTCCATCTTATCCACTGCTTATGCAGTAGAAAATCACTAGTCCCCTACGCATCCCTTAAGTCTCCTCCGAGGGGGTGGGATGTCGTGGCATGCGCACGAAACGACGATCGGATGCTGATGCTCAGGCATCCTCCAAGGGGATAAAATGGTGCGAGCAGAGGCTTTTGCCGCGCACGATATATAAAGGAAAGCGTGCTTCGCCACATGCTCATGCGCATAAAGCGATTCGATAATCACAACTTGTCCAGAGGGGCAACGCCGATGTCTTTTTGCGCCGAAAGCATATTACTTGAAGAAGAGTAGACAGGCTGATCCGCCTCATACTTGTCAACATCAATTCCGCGGACGAGATGAGGTCAGCTCATGTCTATTTTAAGACGAGGTTTTGAATTTAGCAAAACCATAGTCTGATGTCCATAGTTATGTGTAATAGAAACAATCTTCTTCAAATGTAAAAGTTGTAATAGAATAGCAACGTGTTGCGAAGCATTTTTGTTTGTTAAGTTTTTCTAGTTAAAGCCTATGAATGGTCGCACCTAAGCCGGACGACCCGAACAAAGATGAACGAGCCGAGCCTTATGTTTACCTGACGAAACAAATCGTACTTACAGATGCCCGCAACAAAGCGAGCAATGGGTACGGGGTCGCAGCTAAATAAGACGGCCAGAGCAGAATAGTGATCGCAACAAACATAAGACGATCACGAAAGAAAGAGGGGGGGTTGCACATAAGTTAACCCATCTAGTTGCAGCAAAATAAGACGACCAATCCAATCGCAACTAAATAAGACGATTGAAAAACCAAAGAAGTCAGGTTGAACACAAGGACACATATCATGTTTGAATTCATTTAGAAGACAAATGGCATAAAGTAGGAAACAAAACAAACGTCATCTATTCATCTGCAAAATTCATCCTCCACGATCGAATCAGAGGAAATTGTTCAACAAGCAAACACAATGGAAACAACAAATTGTATGAAAGGAGAAGACAAAAATTACACAATTGTAAAAATCAGGGGAAAAATTCATTGTTGGGGGTGGGCGGAAGAGATGTGTCGAGCAAGTCTTGCCTTGTCTGCTCGGTCCCTCCGGAGCAACTCCCCCAGTATCATCGTGCCTCATCTGCTCGCTGGATAGCACATTCTGCTCGCCTTCAAGTGGACCACTCTGCTCGCCCTGCACCTGATTACACTCATGCTCGGCAAGCTTGGTCGGCAGTACCTTAAACATCCGCATTCGAACCATCTTCCTCATCCAAAATAGGGTCATCAATCTCGATCCCATCAGGAAGATTGGAGAAATCTCACAGATCACTCAAATCAGATATTGGAAGGTTGCGATCCGGGGGGTTGTCGAGCAGGTACTTCTCGAGATGGGCTATGAGCAGGGTAATCTGGTCAGCAGTAAGTGTTTGTCTAGCAGAA
The DNA here is from genome assembly GCA_037126765.1 of Stenogyne calaminthoides. Lineage (NCBI taxonomy): Eukaryota > Viridiplantae > Streptophyta > Magnoliopsida > Lamiales > Lamiaceae > Stenogyne > Stenogyne calaminthoides. Next base: position 18,579,444 of record JBBCBC010000032.1, read on the forward strand.
CCGATGGCATTTGCAAAGGCGCATATATAGGAGAAATTGGACATGGAATCAACATACTCTTCAGTGTGCAGTTTTAAATTTTCAAGACCCAGACGAGTGTTGGTCTCTTCAGCGGTGAGGAGTTGTTGGGCGAGCAGAGCTTTCTCGCACTCTACGACCTTGATACCTGTTCTAAGCTTTTGGAGCTCAACGTTCAGCTCGTCCTGAACTTTCCTAATGCCAGCCACCTCTTCCCGATTACAGTGCAGCTCCTCCCTAGCAAAGCGTAGCTCCTCTCTGGCCTTGCGAGCATCTTCCCGAGCTAGACGAGCATCTTCTTGAGCTTTACGAGCCTCTGCTTGGGCTGAGGATACTTGTTCTTGAACCAACTTCATTTTTTCTTGGGTTCTGGTCAGCTCGTTCACCTTCTCTTGGAAACTTATAACAAGAGTCACATAGTTGGCATGAAGTTGGGCGGACTCGGTGTAAGCTTTTTCAAGGAGAACCAAAGATTGGCCATGGTGCACTAGGCCAAGTCGCATGGTTTCCAAGGTTGTTGGACCCTTAGTGGCCTCTTCGAGCTCAGTAGTCCATGCTCGGATGGGGGTCTCACACGCTTTCTGGACATGCTCGAGAAGGCCAGGAATGTTGCGGACACTAGGAGAGCAATAATAGTCTTTCAACTCTGGCATCAGAGGCGACAATTTGTTCAACCTACGTGTTCACCCCGAACAAATAGATATGATTAAACGACCAAATCAGATGGAACAAAGAGACACTCTAATAGGCGAGCAAACATACCTGTTCACCCGAGCAGGGTCCCATCCCATAAACGACTTATCCTCGGGAGAACGGAGCTGGGAACTTAAAGGAGTCCAAGTTCGGGGTCCAGCAGGGGGTGGGGTAGATGTACCGACCTCCATTTCGGCAATGTGTGTGATCGAACCGACCACAGAGGCAGTTATTCTGGTCATTTCAGCAGTAGGGATTACCTCATTAACAACATCGGTGCTCGATGGGGCTATCGGATTTTGATCGTCAGGTGGCCCTTTGGATCTCTTTGGTGAGGGAGCCTGGTCGCTCGATCCCTGCTTGACAGGATGAGTTATCCTTTTCTGCCGACTCGACTTGCCCGATCCGGGTGCGGCAGGACGGCTTGCCTTTCTCAGTCTGCTCGCCTCCCCTCAGTTTGCTCGTTGAGCATCTCTCTCTGCCTGGATCCGAGCAAGCTCTTGGGGTCTCTTGGTTCGAGCCATTTCGGTATGCTCAAATGTGCTTATGGCAATAGTTACGACAGGGAAAGTTGTAGACAGAAGAATTTATTTAAAAAGAAAGAGAAACCGGGTACAAAAGGCACAACACATTTGGAAGTATAAAAAACAATCCCTACCAGTTGGATTGAAGGCAACTACATGGTGAGGGGGCACGTATAATCCTCCTTTCTTCCTTTGGTTAGCAGTGTTCAACGTCTTCACCGAGCGTTCTGAGTATGGCTCAAGGTCGATTTGCCAGATACTACTGAAATAACCATCGTTTGTCTCTTTGTCTGTTGCTGCTTGGATTCTTGAGATTGAGGAAATAAGTTAAAATCAGTTCACTGTGGAGAGTAAAACCACAAAAATACTTACTTCGACAGTTTCCAAAATCAGTGGGGATGTCTAAGCGGACATTTGGTTCACATCCTGAAGTAGGACTTTTCCAATCACCCCCGACGAACCAAAACTTCTCTTTCCAATCCGTGATCTTATTAGGCACATCCTCGATGACCTTACATTTTGCATTCGCTTGCATGAACAACCATCCGTGTTCGCCTTTGGGTCGAGACAAATGAACTAATCGAGTAAGTTCTGCTGCTGTTGGGTAGTACACAGGTTTCGTTTTTCTGAACAGAGTTAGGAAACTCATAATCATGTGCCACCCATTCGGCATTAGCTGTGTGATAGTGATATTCCATTCTACGAGCAAGCGAGTAATGGCCGGATGAAGTGGGAATCGAAGACCCGCTTCTATTGTATCTAAGTTCACAGCAACACAACCCTCGGGAGGCTGGTCTGCTCGCTCATCGGGACCGGACGCCCAGAAAAACACATCCTTTGGAGTCTCGTAATTCCGATACAATTGGCCGAGCATATCTATATCGATTACACTTGCAATTTTGCTCGCTGGATATTCATTTTCGACCCTTGTCCTGTGAGGTTGTTCTGGCCATTCAAAATCATAGCGAGCACTATACTCGGTATATGTTGGACTATGAGGAAGACCAACAGGGATATCGAGCACCATGTTCTGTTCGCCATCAAATCCTCTGTTCGACTCATCAACATTTTCAGTTATTGGGATTTCCTCCCTCATATGATCGTCACCCCTATTTACATCACGATTACCTACAACCCTAGATCCGAATTGGGGTTGGGATAAATAATCTTCACCCGAATCATCTAAAAAATTGGTGTGGGCTAAATCCCAGTCTAATTCATTGAGGGCATCATCGGAATCCGACGAAAGAATGGCAAATGGTTGCCGAATTTGCCAGCGGGATCTTGAACCCGAGACGTCCATCTCCGGCGCATTAGCGTCAATACGGGAGATCGGACGGTAAGATGAGGAAGAGGAACTATGATGGTTTGACTCTATTGAAGCAGTAGAACTCGAACGAGAAGTCATAATTGGAATTAAGGGGGGTACGAAGTAATTACCTGGAAGAAATCTTTCGCCGAAATAAGCATGCTCTTACCAGAAATTTCAGACGGGACGGAATGTGAAGAAAGAAAGAAGAGAGAATGAAGAGAAAGAAAAAGAGCTGAGGTGGCAAAATGGTTTTTATAGATGCGGGATTTAAAAATTTTGAAAATTTGACATAGAAGACGAAGCGACACTCACGAAGACCCGCTCAATATATCCAACAGCCGGGCCCCTATGATGAATACAAAGCGGCCCGATTGGGGGTATTGTTGTGTTCGATGTTTTCACCTCGATTTATTCGTACACATCGGAGGGACACGTGTATCAATAAATTATTAAAATAACCATGTCCGATGGAGAGGTGTTCGCCTAGATAATTATCAACTGTACAAGTGTGCTCGCCTTGCCGACCAAATAAGTATGCTCGCCAACTCGTCGAACCAAACAAGTATGCTCGCCAACTCGCCGAACCAAACAAGTATGCTCGCCAACTTGCCGACCAAACAAGTATGCTCGCCAAATCTGGCAAGCATTATAGTAATTCTTGTATGCTCGTTGAGGACAGTGTTCCGCTACAAAATCAATATGGTCAAAGGGGCGAGCCGAGCAATCGGTCGGGCAAAAGTTGATACAAAGGGCATATGATATAAAAGCCAAATCACCAACTGAACCATCTGGACGACAAAAAGAATGCCTTATAAGCAAGTAAATCCAAAGCTCAACCAGGAAGACGAAGTTAAAAACGTGGCAGCATCACATGAGTTCTTGCAAGACATGAAGTCTCCAACTCATGCTTGGCAAACTAGCACATGCTTGTCAAAGTACTATAAGTAGAAGAAAAAAAAGCAGTAAGAGGGTTCAAAAATTTTCCATAGAGGTTCAGAAAAATTCCCAAGTACTCACACATATATTCTCCAATTCACCATCTTTCGTAGAAAGAAAGTATTGTGTACTGTATACTTGACCCTCGCAATATAACATCCCTGGCTTGGAATGCCCCCAGAGTAGTCATTTATTGATGAACTGGGTCAACAATTTCTTGTTATTTACCTAATATTGTACAGGTACTTATTTTGTTTGTGAGTTGTTTCAAAATTAGCCACATAGAATTCTCGTTAAAAAACGAGTTGCAACAGGGCAAAACCCCTAGTCGAAGGGAAAAAGGGAAACTCCTCTAAACAGGGACTACTTCGAAAAACAAAAGTAGTCCTTATTCATATCAGAATAAAGCTTATCACAAAGAAAATCGGGAAAACCCCCGATCCATACATTGTCATAGTGTAATTTGGCAAGTAAATCAGAAATGGAATTCCCCTCTCTATGATTGTGGTAAACAGTGAGGGTAACATTAGACCTGGCCTCGGCAAACTTCGGCCAGCTAGCTTTGAGCCTCCAAGGGATATCCCGCCCACTGCAAGTAAGAACTTTGACATCAAGCTGACAATCGGTCTCCAAACAAATGTTAGTCCAACCCCTGGCCCGAGCAAAGACAACACCATGCATACCAGCAAGAATCTCCGCCTCCAAAGCAATACCGCTCCCAAGAGTGACCGAGAATGCAGCAACAAACAACCCTCTAGAATTCCGGACAACACAACCCACAAAAATGCAACCCGCCTCAGCACTGCCATCTACATTCAACTTGTAGCATCCCAGAGGCGGCGGCCTCCAACGAACCACCATAGTCATCAAGGTGGGTTTTGGGACAGCGGGAACCCGAATCCTCCTACAAACGAGTAAATCATCGATGCCATGCATAGTCCCAACTTTGAAGTGTTGAATCTCACGAACAAGTCCAAGAATAAGGACCATACAGCCATGATGAGAGGGATGAACATCATCAAAAATAGCCGTACACCGAGTCTTCCAAATGGCCCAAACCGTGGTGATGAAGGTGAGGCACCAGAGATTCTTGATCTGCTTAGTCCGGGTCACCTTCTGGGCCTGTAAAACCAAGCTAGAGAAGCCCCTATCAAAGCATAGCTGAATACTGAAGATATCAGATATAGAAGTGAGAAGAGAACGAGTAAACCTTCATTCCGTGAGGATGTGTTCCTGAGTTTCAGATGCACAGAGGCAAAGCGGGCAGATCGTGGGGCCCGAAATAGCTAAAATACGAGAAACCACATCAGAGGTAGGCAATTTATTCTAAATGGCACGCCAGACAGTGGTACTACGTAAGGGAGGGATGAAAGGCGCCCAAAACCAGGGAGCCCAAGACTTCTGGAGAAGAGGGGAACGTAGAAGGTCATAAGCCCTTCTCGAGGTAAGATTACCAGTGGCAGATTCCGGCCAAATCCGCTGATCCATCTCGTGAATCGGAGTCTGTAAGATATCCATAACCAAGTCAAGGTGGGTTGTGATGAAATAGCTAGTGAAGTACCAAACCCCCTCTATAAAATAGTCCCCAACAGCGCAGTCATAGTGCTGTAAGAAGTCCGGAGGCAAATTAATGCGGTCAACCAGACGGTAACCCAACCAATTGTCCGTCCAGAATTTGACCTTCGAGTGTCTCCCAATCAGCCAGTAAGAACCCTCCTCAATCCTCCTAGCATGAGCATCAAGAGCCGTCCGAATAGAAGATCGGCGCTGAAAATTCTGAGGCGTGCCATTCTTAGTGAAGTAACGGTCCCGAAGCAAACGGGTGGTGTCATCAGTGGAGGTGACGGTGTCCCAAGTCAGCTTACAAATTAAAGAAGCATTCGCAAGTCTGATCGAACGGATGCCAAGGCCACCCTGGGTAGTAGGAGCGCAAAAACGAGCCCAATCCACATTGTAGAAGCCCTTCTTCGAGATATTGCCAGTCCATAGGAAGTTGCGAATGGCCGTCTCAATTTTATTCAACAACTGCTTAGGCCATTTGTAGACCATCATAGTGTGAACCAGAGAACTCGTGATGACACTATTGATGAGACAACGTCTACCAGCAAGAGATATGGAATTGCCCGTCCATCTGGAAAACTTCTGAATAACCGAGTAAGCCACGACCATAAGATGACTACCTTTGGGAGAGCCCTCAAAGATGGGAACACCAAGATAGGTGAAGGGGAGGGAACCAGTGGAGATAGAAGTTCAACGACTAATGAAAATCTTCATGCGACCAGTCACTTTAGCACCATAGAAGACCCGGGACTTTGAAGGACTGAAAACTTGACCTGAAACCCGACCATATCATCAAGAAGCTGCCGAATATGACGGCCATTGGCCCGAGTGGCCTCGAGGAAAAACATGATATCATCGGCATAAAGAAGATGCCGAGGGAGACTGCGGTGGACTGTAAGACGAGAGGTAGCAACACTATGGTTAAACCAACGAACCAGAGCCTCTTCAGCAAGGCAAAAAAAGAAGGGGAGAAAGCGGATCCCCCTGGGAGCAGGAGAAATAGCCATGCGAGGTACCATTAACCAAGATGGATAGGTGTACCAAATGGATTAAATTGGTGCACTTGGTGCACAGGAGACCCACTCATTTTTTAAATATATCTTTTTGCATATAAAGTGATTTCTTGAAAAATATTATTAAGGGGAGGCTGCACCACACGAACCCCTATTAAATCTATCCATGCATATCATAATATACAATTAATGAAATTAACTATTTTGTCTAACGTTTGTTGATGGATTTTAATTTGGCATATTTTGAAATTTTCTCGATAAGTTACTAGCGATAGTATATTTTTATAGTGAGTTGGTATAGTCTCTTATGCTCTATTTGGATGGATGGATTTGAAATCCATGAATTTCGCACATAAATTATCACTCTCCAATGAATTTATAAATATTTAGATTTAAGAGTTTAGTTTAAAATGGAGGGATTTCAAATCCTCATCAAACCTAGTCATTTGTGAAATTACCTCATCTCTACCCCTTCCCTCTCCTCCCCTTCACTCTCTTCCCTAAACTCTCAAATATTCTAAGTACTAGTTTAGTGCCCGCGTGTTACGCGGTTTCTAATTAAAATATATTTTTAATAAATATTATATTTAATAATTAAAAATATAAATATGTGCATAATACACTAAATATGAATTAATAATTGTTTAAGTTGTATATTAATAAATTTTCTTAAACCTTGGAATAAGATTATTATGTCAAATATTATTTATCCATTTTAATATGAAATTGAAACCTACATATCAAAACAAAATAAATCTACTAAGAAAAGACTAAAAAATTAATATGTAATAATGAAAAAAATTAAAAGTGAATGAATTATAATATAAAATACTTTTGCTACATAAAATATGTTAAGATATATATAAGAGCAATTATAAAATAAAATTATTGTTAAGAAATTATTAATTGAATATAATTCACAGTAAGATAAATACATTTAGAATAAATATTTTATTTATCTTAAATTAAGTCAAACAAAAATTACTGAAAGAAAGATAAATGAATAATATTATATAGTTAAATAAAACATAAAGTAATAAATATGAATTACACTTTTTATAACATTTGCACATATTTTAAATGCCTAAGTAATTAGAAATTAATTATACACAAAAACTTTAAATTTCATGACACATAGGATTCTTTTATAAAAAGAACCAAATAGAAAAATGACATATGCCATATGTACTTAAATTTCTCATTGAATGACACATATGTTAAATTAACATGGAGTTGACACATCATGAAGAAAAACTCCCTATTAGTATATAGAGAGATTTATAAATCCATTGGAGAGTGATGATTTGTGTGTGAAATCCATGAATTTCTAAATCCATCCATCCAAATGGAGCCTAATTAATTTAATTTAGGAGGCGCTAATCAAGGATAGGTGTTGGACAAAAACTTGTATAGATTTGGTTCATGCTATGAACTTTGTTTTTTAATTTATGGACATTTGAACCTATCCAGGGTATGATACGAGTTAAGTTTAGTTGGTTAGAAAATGTATTGGAATGAGTGCAATTGATCAAATAATCCAAATTTATAGCATAGATCAAGTTCATGGGAGACCAACTCTAGGTGTTGTATGCACCAGGTGCACCTTGCATTATATAATTAATGTATTTTAGAAACTTGCAACTTGTTACATTGAAATTTGCGACTTATTATACACTAAACATGCAACTATATTTTATAAACACAAGTTGCACGTTTTAATGTAATAAGTCACAATTTTCGATGTAACAAGTTGAAAGTTTTTAAAATATATTATGGAATGCACGGTGTACCTGGTGCACAGGAGATCCACTCAAATTTCAATAGAAATGAGAATAAACATGCAACGGTAATTGTGATGGTTAATAAGAATAATTCACCTCCTTCACATTTCATGCAACGAGTTTCAAAATATGATAATAATTATCCAATTTTGAATAATCTTCCCTCCTATAATTATTTTCCACAATCCATTATTTTCAATCAACATTATTTAATTTTTTGTCCCCAGCTACTTACTAAATAATTCTAAAACATGTATCAAGGGCACATGCTTAGGAGTTAGTGCTTCCATCGTGTAGTTTTCCCATTACTTGTAGGAATTAATTAATCCGTGCAGATCTTACTTTCAAAATAGAGTATATATAGAGACGGGTTTTCCGTCCCAAATTGGTGTCCAAAACGATGATGTTTTTTCAACGGTCAAATTCCATCTTAAATCCGTCTCAAAATAGTTTCAATTTGAGACAGTTTTGAATTTCGTCTCAAATTTGGTCAATTTTGACCGTTTGACTACTTCCGTCTCTAAAACGCGTCTTTTTTATAGTGATTATTTGCAATTATTTTATTTAAAATTTGTATTTTTAATATTGGGTCAAATATTTTTGTTTCACAATATTTTCTTAATTTATTTATCCTCGATCGAATAAAAATAATGACGAAAGTTTCTTCTTAATATGTGAATCTACTATTATAATTTTCTGAATTCTAAATTTTGTTTATGCCTTAAGAGAATGTGATATCTGCGCTAAAAAAAAAAAAAAGAAAAAAGAATGTTATACCCGAAAATTCAATAAACAATAAAAATATATTAGCTTTTCTTATTAACAACCAAAATTTTAAAGATGCTAGGCAGACAACTATTTAGCCTGGTGTTCTTTACATTTAAATTTCAAATACCAATTCCATTAAAAAAAATTCAAATACAAATTCTATATATATACACGGAGGAGAAGGAACAAAAAAGTAACCACACAGATTAAGGGTGTGCATAGCAGATGGCGGCAGACGATATAATAGAAGAAAAGGTCACAAAAAACCACTACAAAATACATGCAATTTAATTAAGGAGGGCTTTAACGAGGGAATAGGTTTTAGGGAGGGTTTTAACGAGGGAATAAATCCCTCTGCAAAGTGGTGGTTGCTAACTCTTTAACGAGGGGGAAACAAAACCCTCGGCAAATAGCGAGGAAATTAACGAGGGCCTGACACATGTCAGTTTAGCGAGGACCTACAGCCCTCGCCATTTTCACGAAGAAACCGCCCTCGCTAAAGCAAACATATAATTTAATGAGGGCTAGCTCGCCCTCGCCTTCTGACGCCATCCATTTCTCGAAGGCTATGTGGCCCTCGCCTATTTGGTGAGCGTTTTGCCAAGGGTTTTCGGCCCTTTAGAAAGTTAATTCAGGCTTATGTAATTGTTAGTTTTGAGCCCAGGCTGCGAGGCTCCGAGTGCACCCGCGGAACCACTAGGACACACGCGCCTTGTACTTTAGCAACATTAAATGGGCGAGATTTCGCCCCAACACCCACACCTACCCCCCCTCTCCGTTGGGAAATAGGGTGCCCGGATCTATTCGAGGTACAAATTTAAATTATTTAATTATTACTAGCATGAATTAATCATATATTATTTTAAATAAACAACAACACATCATGCATATAATAAAGCCACGTAAATCCTACACATGTGGATTTCTAGAAGTTACGTAAGGCGTACCTTTTTGGCAAATTAAACGGAGACAGATGAGCAATAGTTCAAAGAACACACCCAAAGTCCTTCTTTAGTATTTCCACGTCCTTGTTCAACAATCCGGTGGTAGGAAACTCACGAACAATTAACAAAAGGTAAAAAGAAAAATATATTCCACCAACTTTGTGGATTTTTAATTTTTCCAACACATGGAATTGTATTGGATATGAAAAATTCATCCCCTATATATACAGACGAGGGAGCGAAAATTTTGTGACATATTAGGGTTAGAAAATTTCTTTGTATCTTCCCAAGATACAATCTTGAACATATCTCAATATATTCTATTTCAATAATAATCAAAAAATATATTTTCTTCCCTACACTCTATAAATTTTGAAAATCTTGGTAAATAAAGGAAGAAAAAAAATCTTTGACTTACCTTGAATTTATGAGATAAACTTGTATCTAAAGAATACGTATTCCATAAAATATTTTCAAGAAAATCAAGAAAATATTTTCTCTCTCCTACCTATAATTTTCGAAAATCAAGGAAAAATAAAGCAACAATATTTCTTTTATTTTAAGTACCTTTTTCAGTTATTGGACTTTATCTTTGGGCTACTAAAGTGGCCTTTAGGAGAATTAAAATTAGATCTTCTAATGGACTTTGAATTTTCAATATTGAGCCACAATATTATTCAAGCCCATAAATATTAATTAATCCCACTACATAATTAATATTGTACTATCCATCTTAACCCATATTATTGTAATATGGCTCCCGGTTATTATTTCCCGTGATTAAAATTATAGTCCATTAATTAATTCAAGCCACTGAAAAGCTTTGTATTAATTAATATCTTTTATCCTTAGTTTAAGAATGACTCAACATTATTATCCATGCCTAAAACTAGTTCCACTTGCAAGATTTGGTATGATAAATCTTCTGAGCCTCCTAAGGGGACAAATCACGCAAGACGTACTTGCACACGATTCTCCGTATTAAATCTTAGCAATCGTCGTGTAACTAATAATATTGCCCAAGATATAAAGTATCGAGTCACAATGACTCTCTACCCAAAACAATAGTTATTAATTTCACATGATCCTATTTAAGGAACGAATATTAAGAAATAATGAACCACTGAGGTCTAATTCTTTCATGTTCAGTACTGAAGAATTTGTCCTCGTTGTAGGTCCTATTCAGTGCATCATAATGCACTAGTGTAATCTCTTAGTCAAGACAAGCCAATCTAAGCCTTACACTTCAACCTTTCACAATAGATTGTTCATTTCCATCTAGGTTGTGAGTTTTGTACTTAGTTACAAGGATTTGTTAGACTATGTTTATCGATTGCCATAGCCGATCCCATCTCAGAAGAGGACAAAAAAAAAAATCAAAATTGTTAATGCACTAGCCGTTCCAAACGACCAACCATACCAATTTGGGTGTCGTATTCAAGGCAAGTTAGTGGCCACATGTCTCATTTTCATTGGGTAGTAATATTTTTGTTGGATAATATTTAGATTTTCATTATCCTGATATTATTTATTAAAAAAAAATATATATATATATATAAACCAAAATTCGTAATTTTTTTGTCTCTATAAATAGACCCCAATATTGATATATTTTGAATCACAATTCATATTCTCTCATTTATCTTCCCATTTTATTATCTTTCCAAATTTCTATCATGGATCCAATGTACCCAAATTATTTTTCCAACTCTCCAAATAATCCAAACACTCAAAATTATCAAAATTTTGAATCTTTTATGAGCCCAGAAGATTATCTATCCTCTCAACATGGAGAAAATTCTCAATTTTCTCCAAATTTGAACCAAAATCCTATTTCTGAACCAATCCAAACATCAAAAAAAAAAAAACCAATTCAACTCCGGAAAATTGGTCTGTAAAAGAAGATGTAGTCCTTATGTATTCTTGGATTCACGTTAGTGAAGATAAGATATGTGGAAAAAATCAAAGGGCTGGCTCAATGTGGGCAAGAGTACATAAATTGTACGAAGAAGCTCGAAAAGAAAATCCACATGTGATACATGAAAGAAATCGAGATTCATTAAAGAGTCGTTATCAACGAATCTGTATCTCTGTCAACAAGTGGATTGCCGCTTACAGAGAAGCATATGGCCGAAAAAGAAGCGGAATGAGTCAACAAGATATTGTAATAAAAGCTCATACCATCTATGCAGCAGATGGCAAAGCATTTATGAACGAGTACGTATATAATGAGGTTATGTGTAAACATCCCAAGTGGGAAATGAATTTAGGCCAGTGGACACGTTCTCATGCTGAAGATGACGAGGGTAATGAAGAAAGTGGTGGTAGCTCGAAGAGATCAAGGACCAGTGAAGATGGAGCATATTCCATCCCAACTAATCCAGAAACTCCGGGCAGTGGCGATTCATCTATTTCACGTCCTACGGGTAGAGATAAGGCGAAAAAAAAGGGAAAAGGCAAGGCATCACAATCTCATGCTGATAACTCAGAAATTATTGAAGAAATTCGTGCATTGAGACTCACTAAAGCTGCTGAGGTTGAAGCGATAAAGGATCTGGGAAAGGAGAAATCGAATATGGAGAATAAAAAAATGCTACACAGACTTTTGTTGGCATTGATGCAAAAGGATCACTTAACCCCACAAGAAGAAGAGATGAAATTCCATTTAATGTCAAAGTTTATGTAATTTTATTTTATGTGTTTTAGCTATTATCTTGGAAGCTTTTCTATTTGTGTGATTTTAGTTAATTATGAAGTCTGATGTTATGAAGCTTTTCTATTTGTGTTCACATGTACTTGTCTGATATTATTTTGCTCCTTCTTTATTGAATTTCACATGCATCTGTCTAATAGTTCTGATGAGTCCCACCACTACCTTTCTTCACATGGACCTGTCTAATAATTCTGACGAGTCCCACCACTACCTTTATTCACATGCTCTTGTCCAAATTATGATGAGTCCCACCACTACCTTTCTTCACATGGACCTGCTAATAATTATGACGAATCCCACCACTACCTTTCTTCACATGGACCTGACTAATAATTATGACGAATCCCACCACTACCTTTCTTCACATGGACCTGTCTAATAATTATGACGAATCCCACCACTACCTTTCTTCACTATCTTTTGTCCATTGAATCAAACCCCACTCCAAATAGTAATTAACATTATTGAAATTGTTTCTCCACTCTTCTTTTCCTATATATATCCTCTCAAACCACATTAAACTTACACTAAATCCCTATCTTCTTCTCCTACTTTCTCTCAACCATAATTTCTACCAAATAGTTTTATTAGTTCCACTTTCCAAATGTCTCTCAATGAAAATCAATCAATAGATAGCGATTCAAGTTCTGATTCTTTTAATTTCATCGAATTTGATGAATGGGAAGAACGATTTACTCATCAAAATCGTCAAATAGATCGCATCATAGAGGATCTCCTCTTAAGTAATCTTAATCTGAATGAAGGAGATTCCACTACTAGAGCTAGAAGAAGGCATTGTGAAAGGTAACGCGAATTGGGTAAGCAACGCTTGATGAACGACTACTTTGTTGACAGTCCGACGTATACTCCTGAAATCTTTCGACGTAGATTTCGTATGCGAAAAAACTTATTCCTTCGTATAGTTGGTCAAGTTACTGCCAATGATGCATATTTTCAACAAAGACCTGACGCCACAGGTATGCGAAAAGACTTATTCCTTCGTATAGTTAGTCAAGTTCCTTCGTATAGTTGGTCAAGTTACTGCCAATGATGCATATTTTCATCATTACAAAAATGTACTGGATCTATGAGGGTATCGTTGATGAATATTTGCGAATGAGTGCAGCTGTGACAAGGAAATCTCTCATGAAGTTCGTAGAAGGCGTCATCTCCTGCTTTGGTGGCGATTACCTCAGAAGGCCCAATGAACAAGATTTAGCAAGACTACTCAATGTCGGGGAACAACGTGGATTCCCCGGTATGATAGGTAGTATGATTTGACTGCATGCATTAGGAATGGAAAAATTGTTCCCATCGCTGAAATTTGGACAATATGCAGGGAGAAGTGGAAAACTAACAATTATTTTGGAAGCTGTTGCATCATATGACTTATGGATATGACATGCTTTCTTTAGAACACCAGGTACACTGAATGATATTAACTTACTGCACCGATCTCCAGTTTTTAATGGTGTCTTGGAAGGTCGAGCACCAAAGGTTAGTTATGTCGTGAATGGCATATATCCTTCATGGGCTGCATTTGTTAAATCAATTATGGCTCCACAGACCAGAAAGCACAAGTTGTTCGCTCAACATCAGGAGGCTGTGCGAAAAGATGTCGAACGAGCATTTGGAGTTCTACAAGCTCGTTTTGCATTTCTTCGAAGCCCATGTCTTGTTTGGGATAAGCTTTTGATGGGAAAAATTATGATGACTTGTATCTGTTGGGGAATTAATTGCACGGATCTATTCGGGATGAATATTTAAATACAAATTTAATTCTAACAATTATTACTAGCATGAATTAATCCTATATTAATTCAAATAATAATTCAACAACAAATCATGCATATAAACAGTTCACGTAAATCCTACGCATGCGGAATTACTACGAGTTTACGTGAACGTACCTCTTGGAATGGAAATGGACTCGTCGATGAAAACACACCAAAAAACCTTCCCAAGTATTCCCTTAGTCCTTGCTCGACAATGCGGTGGAAGGATTCTCGCGAACAATTAACAAAAGGAAAAATAAAAAATTATTACACCACCTTTGTGGATTTACTAATTTTTCCAGCACATGGAATTGAACTTGGGAATGAAAGAATCATCCCCTATTTATAGATAGGGTGGTGGTCGAAATTTTTGGGAAAAAACAATGTGGGAAAATCTTTTCTTGATCTCCAAGAAATCTTGAATATATCTCATATATTCTTTTCTCCATAATTAAAATATTCCACAAAAAATCCCACCTCATCTTGTTATGGAAATTTTTGAAATTTAAGGATCAAGATTCCAAGATTTGGATCTTCTTGAATTTATGAGATATACTTGTATTCCAAGAAATACATATCTACCATAATATCTTTTCAAGAAAATCAAGAAAATCTTTCTTGCCCTTTATATTTCAAAATTTTCGAAATTTACTATATGAACCAAGTGGGAGATTTCTTGAATTTAATGAGATAATCTTGTATTCCAAGAATACATATCTTCATTCCATAACAAAATTCAAAGAAAATCTTTCTCCCCTTTTATCCATAATTTTCGAAAAAACAAGGAAAAATAGGCAACAAAATTTATTTTATTTTTAAACACCTTTTTCAGTTATTGGACTTTATGCTGGGCTACTTAGGGGGCCTTTAGGAGAATTAAGATTGATCTTTCCAATGGATCTTGAATTCTCAATATTGAGCCACAATATTATTCAAGCCCACAAATATTAATTAATCCCACTACATAATTAATATTACACTATCCATCTTAACCCATATTACAGTCAATATGGCTCCCGGTTATTATTTCCCTTGTTTAAGATTATCTAGCCCATTAATTAATTCAAGCCACTGAAATAGCTTTCCATTAATTAATATCTTTTGTCCTTGGTTGAGGAACGATTCAACATTATTATCCATACCGGAAACAAGTTTCACTTGCAAGATTTGGTATGATAAATCTTATAAACCTCCCAAGGGGGCAAAACGAATAAGTGTACTTGCACACGATTCTCCGTATTAAATCTTAGCAATCGCATGTGACCAATAATATTGCCGAAGATATAAAGTATTGAATCTCGTTGATTCTCTACCCGTGATAAGTCAAAGCAATAGTTACCAACCACACGTGATCCTATTTAAGGGACGAAGATTAAGAAATAACGAACCACTGAGGTCTAATTCTTCCTTGTTCAGTTCAGAAGAATTTGTCCTCCTGTAGGTCCTATTCAGTGCATTAGTCATGGCAAGCCAATCTGAGCCTTACACTTCAACCTTTCACTATGGATTGTTCATTTCCATCTAGGTCGTGAATGGTGTACTTTTGGTTACAAAAGGATCATTAATTTAATCTTACGTGATCCGGTATCACTAAATTAACTACAATGTAACACGTCTTATTTATTGAAGCAGGTTATGCAATAAATATATGTAACATTCGATGATATTTAAAGCATCGATGATAAATAATTTATTTGATAAATAAGTCCCAAATTCGGTTTTGATTATACAAAGTAAAAGCATACTTTCCAAAGATAATCCCAACAATCTCCCACTTATACTCAAAAGTCCGCTTTTAAGTATACTACAACATGTCTCGTGTAGTTCCTAAGACGTGACATCTAATGTCACCTACACGAACCTAATAATTTCTCCCACTTATACTCAAAGCAGATTGGCAACGGTCTTGACACTCATTCCTTTCACATGTCTCTCAAATGTTTTCTGAGGCAGACCCTTTGTGAATGGATCTGCTAGGTTGTCTGCCGACGTGATCTTTGCCACCTCTATATCTCCTCTCTTAACAATTTCTCATATAAGATGGTATTTCCTTTCAATGTGTTTGCTGGCCTTGTGGGTTCTTGGTTCCCTTGAATTTGCAACTGCTCCGGCATTGTCACAATAAACAGTAATTGTGCTGGGCAAATTCGGAACTACGTCCAAGTCCACTAGGAAGTTCTTGAGCTAAACCGCTTCTTTCGCTGCCTCGCAAGCAGCTACATATTCGGCTTTAATGGTAGAATCTGCGATGCATTTATGCTTAACGCTTCTCCATGTCATGGCTCCTCCCCCATGCAAAACACACTACCGGAGGTAGATTTTCTGGAATCTAAGTCTGATTGGAAATCCGAGTCCGTGTAGCCGATGGGGATTAGACTATCTGACTGATAAATAACATTCTATCTCGAGTTCTTTTCGGATACTCGGAATATTTTTAAGTCTCAGTCAATGTTCTTTCCCCGGGTTACTTTGATATCTTGCCACCATGCCAACGACAAAGCAAATATCCGGTCTCAGATACAAAGATTGCATACATAAGGGTTCCGACGGTAGAAGCATATGGAATGCCTTTCATCTCATCTATCTCTTTTTTTTGTGTCTTAGGGCACATTTCCTTGGATAGATGGATTCCATGTCTGAAAGGTACGAAGCCTTTCTTGGAATCCTGCATGCTGAATCGTTTCAAGACAGTGTCTATGTATGAAGCTTGCGATCTCAAGTGATCTTGATCCCAAGGATGTGCGCGGCTTCCCCTAAGTCCTTCATATCAAACTATTTTGAAAGCCATGCCCTTACGTCTTATAACACCTTTACATCGTTCCCGATGATCAAAATGTCATCTACGTATAGTACTAAGAATACCAATGCAGTTCCGACATGCTTTTTGTACACATAACTTTCGAATTCATTTTGATCAAACCCATAAGACTTTATAACATGATCAAAACATTGGTTCCAAGCTCTGGATGCCTGTTTGAGTCCGTAAATGGACTTCATGAGCTTACAAACTAGGTGTTCTTGGCCTTTTCAATGAAGCCTTGGGGTTGTTGCATATATATTTCTTCATCAAGACTTCCGTTAAAGAAAGCTATCTTGACATCCATTTGCCAGATTTCAAAGTCGAGATGCGCAGCAATCGACAAGAGAATTTGGATGGACTTGAGCAAGATTTACTCTGGCGAAAAAAGTTTCCTCATAGTCGATCCATTCTTTACGAGTATAACCTTTTGCCAAGCCTTGCCTTGAAGGTTTCCACCTTCCGTCCGGTCCTCTTTTTTCTCTTGTATACCCACTTGCAACCAATGGGTTTGACCCCATTAAGTGGTTCGACTAGCTCCCACACTCTGTTATGATCCATAGAACCCATTTCGCTTTCATTCTTTGTTTGCCAAGAACACCTGATCCTTGTCTTGGATTGCTGGTCATATGTCCATGGGTCCGATTCATCTTGTCCATGAATCAAGTCCGAGGACTCTCCTATCCCCATGAATCTCTCGGTCGTCTCTCACAACCCTCCCACTACGATGAGGTTCGGTTGTGTAAGTGTGTCATTTGGTATGTCATCTTGTACAATTGCAGAATCGAGGTTAGCCCCTTAGCTCATTTAAGGTAATCTCACGGGTCTTCTTTTGTTCATATAGTCTTCTTCCAAAAATCTAAAGTGGGTGCTTATTACCACCTTTTGATCTTGGGACCATAGAACATACACCCTTTTATTCCTCGGGGTATCCTACAAACAACCTTAATTACGATCGAGGATCCATTTTAGGCTTCCTTGTCCAACACGAGGGCGGACACCCCCAAATCTTCATGTGTCTCTTCAAAATGGGGGCGCCTTGGGTCCACAATTCTTTGGGAGTTTTGGGAACCGATTTGGATGGCACCAAGTTCGAGAATGTAGGTTTGGTGTTTCTAAGGCATGACCCCGTAAGCGACTTGGGAGGATCAAAGATAACTCATCATAGATCTAACTATTTCCAAAAGAGTTCTGTTTCTTCGCTCTGCAACCCCATTTTGTTGAGGGGTTCCGGGTGCAGTTAGTTGGGATGCAATCCCTTTATCAGACAAGTAGTTCAAAAACTCATCGCTGAGGTACTCGCCTCCACGATCGGATCGTAGAGACTTGATACATTTTTCCCTATGATTCTCTGCTTGAGCCTTAAATTCTTTGAATTTCTCAAAGGTCTCAGATTTATGCTTCATAAGGAAAATATAACCGTACCTTGAGTAGTCATCAATAAAAGTGACAAAATACTCATAACCTCCTCTTGCTTTGGTTGACATTGGACCACATACGTCTGTGTGAACGATTTCTAACACTTCTTTGGCTCTATTCCCCTTGGCTCCGAATGCCCTCTTGGTCATTTTACCCTCCAAACATGATTCGCATGTTGGAATTGGTTCAACTTGGAGAAACTCCAGTGAACCGTCTTTCACCAACCTTTGGATCCTCTTTGGATTAATATGTCCCAATCTTAGATGCCATAGAAGTATCTCGTTCACGTTTGATGAACGTTTTCTTTTCTCGGAAACAGTTGATGTGTTATAGGATGCATTTCGTGAGTGGTGTGCACAATTAATTGTATAGAGATTATTTAACAACATTCCATGATAGATAAATTTATCATAAAGAGAAATGGTAACAAATTTATTAAAAGTAACCGAATATCCATCAAGGTAAAGTTTAGAAACTGAAATTAAATTCTTTCTAAAATTCGGAACGTAAAGAACATCTCTTAAAATTAAAACTATGCCTTCAAAAGACAGGTGCACTTCTCCCACTGTTTCAGCTGCCACTCTCGTAGCATTGCCCAGTGTGATGAGGATCTCACTGCCACTAAGTTGTCGGATCAGTTTGAACCCGTGAAGCAAACATTATTAGTGGATCCCGTATCAACTACCCATGAATGAGAAGTATACGCCGCTAAAACAAGTTTCAACAATTAGTGCGTGAGAATTACCTTTCTTTCCGGCCCTTTTGGGGTTGGAACATGCAAACCTCCATTGTCCTCTTTCACCGCAGCTTAAGCACTTCCTCTTTGGATTCTCCTTGACACCACAAGCATTCCTCATCTTACCATTGTCATTGGCAACAGTTGAGTTTTATTGCTTATGGCTTTTGGTTCTCTTCTTCTTGCCTACCCTTGACCTAGAAAATGAAGACGGACCACTTGCCGTCAAAGCTTGAGTTTGGTGCCCCATCAACATCTCTGCTGAGACCAAAGCTTGCAACAAATCAGCTAGCGAGGCCAAAATGCTTTTAAACTTTTTGGGCGTAGAGTGACGTACCAAATTCATCTGAGTCTCCAGATTTAATCTGCACTCCAGAACCTCAAGTTTGTTCGGATGGGCCATTAATTTTGAGGACGTAATCCCTTACGGGTTTGCCCTCCACCATTTCGGCGACGACATCTCTCGCAAGGTGATCGGATGAGTCCGCATTTTTTGACTTCGTCAGTTGGCTCATCTGATTTTGGTGTGTCAAGAATCCACTTGTGCTTTTGTGCAGTTAGGACAATTATAATTTTCCGTTTCCAATCAAAATAGTTTCAATACTTATTCTATTGACTTTAAGTATAATAGCAGTGGATTAAAAAGTAACGACATGTTGAACTAAAATAAATAATAATATGCATAAGCATAAATATATCACAAGGTTCGATCACATGTTTCATATTAAAATCTCAAAAAAATATGAACATGCATCAGCCAACATCTCAAAACAGTTTAAATAAGCCACGTGGGGTGGGTAATTATTTAAACACATTCAAGCAAGTTATAAACAAAACGATTTACAAACCTTTAATATCCAGATTAATAGTTGGCTCCCACTTGACCAATATAAAATTGACAGGGACTTCGGGGAAGTATATGCATATCAATTTTATACCTAAGTAATAACCATGATTAAATACAGAATTATTATATCGCTTTGAACGAGCCTCGTGGGGAGGATCATCGTCGCCACTAGTAATAATCCACAATCATTCATCTGGAATTTATTCATGTGAAAGCTATCTTTTGACCGTCCCGTGGGGGGAATTTCTCCAAAAGAATTCACAAATAAATAAATCATGGAAGTCAAAATTAATTCAATTT
This sequence comes from Stenogyne calaminthoides, assembly GCA_037126765.1. NCBI lineage: Eukaryota > Viridiplantae > Streptophyta > Magnoliopsida > Lamiales > Lamiaceae > Stenogyne > Stenogyne calaminthoides. Next base: position 18,599,580 of record JBBCBC010000032.1, read on the forward strand.
TATTATCCAGAAAAAAATTGTCAATTAATTATTTAAACATACTTAGTAATTTTTGAAGGTGAGATTTTTCATTGGGCAATTCTCATGCAAACACATTTAAACAAATTATCCAGAAAAAAATTGTCAATTAATTATTTAAACATACTTAGTAATTTTTGAAGGTGAGATTTTTCATTGGGCAATTCTCATGCAAACACATTTAAACAAATTAAATAAAGCACAAGAGATCACAACAATAAATCAAGCAAAGCGGAAAAATAAACATATTGGGCACAAATTATCCAATTGTCATGGTTTGATTTTTCTTGGCTTGATTTTGAAGAAACGCAAATCTTGAATTTCTCCCACTTGATCATCTCGAAAAGAACTCCGTCTCAAACGCCACGCCAAGTAGCTTTGATGGCCGGGATCCCGCCTTTGCATCGTATGGCATAAGCAGCGACGCGTCCATCGCCTTAGCACAACGCATCGCCATTCGGTTTCGGTGACCTCGGCGAGCCGCCCGCGTCGGCCTCGCCGTGGGGGCAGCGCGGCCACCGCCAGCGTGCAGCTTTCGCCCGCCTCACCTTGCGCGTGGAACTAAAAGCGCCGCAGCGTCCTTAGCGTCCCGATATGGCTTCGCCGCCGTATGCACGTCCGGCGCCGCGGTGCGCGTCTTTATCGCCTTCCGTCAGGCGGCGGCGACCAGACGCTGCGGCCTTTCGGCCTTGCCCCATACCCTTGCGTGCCTGCATGCGTTCGCATTGCGCGCGTGCCTCCCTTGGTACGTTTCGCGCGACGCACGCCACCTACGCCCGGTTCAGGATCTATCCTTTAATTCTTCGTCTCCGCCTCCGTTTTCGATCCGGTTACAATTTATTTACAAAAAAAAAAAATAAACCTAGATCTAGACTAGTCTATTATATTTGATCAAATCAAACAAATCTTAATCTACTCGTGGATTTTCTCACGAGGCAAAATGAATTCGAACGAATCGAATTAAAAAACCACAATTTATATGCATGCATAAATAAACACATTAAATTCCATGTCAATTGGAAACCTGCAAAAAAGATCTAGCAATTCTACTATCCAATTTTAAATTTAATGAAAACGAATTAAATTACAATTTAAAATTTAGAGCCCAAAACCGAGGCTCTGATACCAGTTGTTGGGGAATTAATTGCACGGATCTATTCGGGATGAATATTTAAATACAAATTTAATTCTAACAATTATTACTAGCATGAATTAATCCTATATTAATTCAAATAATAATTCAACAACAAATCATGCATATAAACAGTTCACGTAAATCCTACGCATGCGGAATTACTACGAGTTTACGTGAACGTATCTCTTGGAATGACAATGGACTCGTCGATGAAAACATACCAAAAAACTTTCCCAAGTATTCCCTTAGTCCTTGCTCGACAATCCGGTGGAAGGATGCTCGCGAACAATTAACAAAAGTAAAAATAAAAAATTGTCGCACCACCTTTGTGGATTTACTAATTTTTCCAGCACATGGAATTGTACTTGGGAATGAAAGAATCATCCCCTATTTATAGATAGGGTGGTGGTCGAAATTTTTGGGAAAAAACAATGTGGGAAAATATTTTCTTGATCTCCAAGAAATCTTGAATATATCCCATATATTCTTTTCTCCATAATTAAAATATTGCACAAAAAATCCCACCTCATCTTGTTATGGAATTTTCGAAATTTAAGGATCAAGATTCCAAGATTTGGATCTTCTTGAATTTATGAGATATACTTGTATTCCAAGAAATACATATCTACCATAATATCTGTTTAACAAAATCAAGAAAATCTTTCTTGCCCTTTATATTTCAAAATTTTCAAAATTTACTATATGAATAACCAAGTGGGAGATTTCTTGAATTTAATGAGATAATCTTGTATTCCAAGAATACATATCTTCATTCCATAACAAAATTCAAAGAAAATCTTTCTCCCCTTTTATCCATAATTTTCGAAAAAACAAGGAAAAATAGGCAACAAAATTTATATTATTTTTAAGCACCTTTTTCAGTTATTGGACTTTATGTTGGGCTACTTAGGGGGCCTTTAGGAGAATTAAGATTGAACCTTCCAATGGATCTTGAATTCTCAATATTGAGCCACAATATTATCCAAGCCCATAAATATTAATTAATCCCACTACATAATTAATATTACTCTATCCATCTTAACCCATATTACAGTCAATATGGCTCCCGGTTATTATTTCCCTTGTTTAAGATTATCTAGCCCATTAATTAATTCAAGCCACTGAAATAGCTTTCCGTTAATTAATATCTTTTGTCCTTGGTCAAGGAACGGTTCAACATTATTATCCATACCGGAAACTAATTCCACTTGCAAGATTTGGTATGATAAATCTTATGAACCTCCCAAGGGGGAAAATCGAACAAAAGCATTGCTTACACACGATTCTCCAGTATTAAATCTTAGCAATCACATGTGACCAATAATATTGCCCAAGATAAAAAGTATTGAATCTCGTTGATTCTCTACCCATGATAAGTCAAAGCAATAATTACCAACCACACGTGATCCTATTTAAGGAAGCGAAGATTAAGAAATAACGAACCATTCGAGGTCTAAATCTTCCTTGTTGGGTTTATAAGAATTTGTCCTCTCAGAGGTCCTATTCGATTGCATCCGGTCATGCACTAGTGTAATCTCTTGGTCAAGACAAGCCAATCCGAGCCTTACACTTCAACCTTTCACGATGGATTGTTCATTTCCATCTAGGTCGTGAATGGTGTACTTTTTTAGTTACAAGGGATTTGTTAATTTAATCTTCGTGATGCGGTATCACTAAATTAACTACAATGTAACACGTACTATTTATTGAACAGTTATGCAGTAAATATATGTAACATTCAATGATATTTAAAGCATCAGTGATAAACAATTTATTTCAGTAAACAAGTCCGAAATTCAGTTTGATTATACAAAGTAAAAGCATACTTTCTAGTATAATCCCAACAATCTCCCACTTATACTCAAAGTCTGCTTTTAAGTATACTACAACATGTCTCGTGTAGTTCCTAATTCGTGACGTCTAATGTCACCTACACGAACCTAATAATTTCTCCCACTTATACTCAAAGCAGATTGGCAACGGTCTTGACACCCATTCCTTTCACATGTCTCTCGAATGTATTCAGAGGCAGGCCCTTTGTGAATGGATCTGCTAGGTTGTCTTCAGACGCTATCTTTGCCACATCTATATCTCCTCTCTTAACAATTTCTCGTATAAGATGGTATTTCCTTTCAATGTGTTTGCTAGCCTTGTGGGCTCTTGGTTCCCTTGAATTTGCAATCGCTCCCAAAGCATTGTCACAATAAGCGATGATTGTCTTTGGGCAAATTTGGAACTACGTCCAAGTCCACTAGGAAGTTCTTGAGCCAAACCGCTTTTTTCCCTGCCTCGCAAGCAGTTACATATTCGGTCTCCATGGTAGAATCTGCGATGCATTTCTGCTTAACGCTTCTCCATGTCACGGATCCTTCCCCCATGCAAAACACACTAGCGGAGGTAGATTTTCTGGAGTCTATGTCTGATTGGAAATCCGAGTCCGTGTAGCTGATGGGGATTAGACTATCTGACTAATAAATTAACATTCTATCCCGAGTTCTTTTCGGATACTTTGAATGTTTTTTAATCGCCGTCAATATTCTTTCCCGGGTTACTTTGATATCTTGCCACCATGCCAACGGCAAAGCAGATATCCGGTCTCACACACAGCATTGCATACATAAGGCTTCCAACAGCCGAAGCATAAAGAATGCCTCTCATGTCATCTATCTCCTTATGTTTCTTAGGGCACATTTTCTTGGATAGATGGATTCCATGTCTGAAAGGTACGAAGCCTTTCTTGGAATCTGCATCTTTGAATCGTTTCAAGGCGGTGTCTATATATGAGGCTTTGCGATAAGCCTATCATCCTTTTCTTTGCGATCTCGAAAGTGATCTTGATCCCAAGGATGTGTGCGGCTTCCCTAAATCCTTCATATCAAACTGTTTTTGAAAGCTATGCCCTTACGTCGATAACACCTTTACATCGTTCCGATGATTAGAATGTCATCTACGTATAGTACTAAGAATACCAATGCGATTCGACCACGCTTTTTGTACACACAACTTTCGAACTCGTTTTGATCGAACCCATAAGACTTTATAACATGATCAAAACATTGGTTCCAAGCTCGGATGCTGTTTGAGTCCGTAAATGGACTTCATGAGCTTACAAACTAGGTGTTCTTGGCCTTTTTCAATGAAGCCTTGGGGTTGTTGCATATAGATCTCTTCATCAAGACTTAGTTAAGAAAAAGCGTCTTGACATCCATTTGCCGATTTTAAAATCGAGATCGAAACAATCAATAGAGAATTCGGATGGACTTAAGCATGGCTATGGGCGAAAAAAAAGTTTCCTCATAGTCGATCCCTTCTTTTCGAGTATAACCTTTCGCATTTAGTCTTGCTTTGAAGGTTTTCACCTTCCCGTCCGGTCCTCATTTTCTCTTATACACCCACTTGCAACCAATGGGTTTGACCCCATTCGATGGGTTCGACTAGCTCCCACACTCTGTTATGAAACATAGAACCCATTTAGGCTTTTCATTCTTTGTTTGCCAAGAATCTGCATCCTTGTCTTGGATTTCATTCTTTGTTTGTCATATGTCCTTGTCTTGGGTCGTCATATTCCATGGGTCTTCTTATCCAGGAATCAAGTCCGAGGACTCTCCTATTCCCATGAATCTCTCGGGCTGTTTCACAACCCTCCCACTACGATGAGGCTCCGGTTGTGTAAGTGTGTCATTTGGTATGTCACCTTGTACAATTGGCATTGAGGTTAGCCCCCTTAGCTCATTTAAGGTAATCTCATACGGGTCTTCTTTTCGTTCATATAGTCTTCTTCCAAAAATCTAAAGTGAGTGCTTATTACCACCTTTTGATCTTGGGACCATAGAACATACACCTTTTTGTTCCCGGGGTATACCACAAACAACCTTAATTACGATCGAGGATCCAATTTTTACGCTTCCTTGTCCAACACGTAGGCCGGACACCCCCAAATCCTCATGTGTCTCATACTAGGCTTGCGCCCGGTCCACAATTCTTTGGGAGTTTTGGGAACCGATTTGGATGGCACCAAGTTCGAGAATGTAGGTTCTTTGTTTTCTAAGGCATGACCCCGTAAACGACTTGGGAAGATCCGCATAACTCATCATAGATATAACCATTTCCAAAAAGAGTTATGTTTCTTCCCTCGCAACCCCATTTTGTTGAGGGGTTCCGGTGCGATTAGTTGGGGATGCAATCCTTCATCGATAAGTAGTTCAAAACTCATCATTTGAGGTATTCGCCTCCACGATCAGATCGTAAAGACTTGATACGTCTTTCCCTATGATTCTCTGCTTGAGCCTTAAATTCTTTGAATTTCTCAGAGGTCTCAGATTCATGCTTCATAAGGAAAATATAACCGTACTGTGAGTAGTCATCAATAAAAGTGACAAAATACTCATAACCTCCTCTTGCTTTGGTTGACATTGGACCACATACATCTGTGTGAACGATTTCTAACACTTCTTTGGCTCTATTCCCCTTGGCTCCGAATGCCCTCTTGGTCATTTTACCCTCCAAACATGATTCGCAGGTTGGAATTGGTTCAACTTGGAGAAACTCCAGTGAACCGGCTTTTACCAACCTTTGGATCCTCTTTGGATTAATATGTCCCAATCTTAGATGCCATAGAAGTGTCTCGTTCACATTTTCTTTTATCGGAAACATTTGATGTGTTATAGGATGCATTTCGTGAGTGGTGTGCACAGTTAATTGTATAGAGATTATTCGATAACGTTCCATAATATATACACTCATCATTTCAAGAAATGATGTCAATCTTATTAGAAGAAACTTAGTGTCCTTTAATCAAATTTTAGAAACTGAAAGTGAATTCTTTCCAAAACCGGGAACATAAAGATAATCTAAAAAAAAAACTTCATATTTAAAAGACAGGTGCACTTCTCCCACTGCTTTAAACACAACTCATGTAGCATTGCAATATCTGCTACTTGCGTAGTATTGCAATAATTCATTACTATCGTAGCATTGTAATATCTGCCACTTACGTAGCATTGCAATAATTGCTACTTTCGTAACATCGCCCAGTGTGATGAGGATCTTACTCCCACCAAGTTGCCGGATCAGTTTGAACCCGTGAAGCAAACATGATTAGTGGATCTCGTATCAACCACCCACGAATGAGAAGTATACGCCGCTAAACAAGTTTCAACAACTAGTGCGTGGGAACTACATTTCTTTCCGTCCCTTTTAGGGTTGGAACACGCAAACCTTCATTGTCCTCTTTAACCGTAGTTTAAGCACTTCCTCTTTGGATTTTTTCTTGACACCACAAGCATTCCTCATCTTACCATTGCCCTTGACAACAATTGAGTTTTATTGCTTATGGCTTTTGGTCCTCGTCTTTTCCTTGCCTTCCCTTGGCCTAGCAAAATGAAGACTTACCACTTGCCGTCAAAGCTTGAGTTTGGTGCCCCATCAACATCTCTGCCGAGACCAAAGCTTGCAACAAATTAGCTAGCGAGGCCAAAATACTCAGAAACTTTTGGGCAGAGAGTGAAGTACCAAATTCATCCGAGTCTCAGATTATAATCTTTTCGAACCTCAAGTTTGTTGAGATAGGCCATTAATTTTGAGGACGTAATCCCTTACGGGTTTGCCCTCCACCATTTTAAGCGACGACATCTCTCGCAAGGTGATCTGACGAGTCCCGCATTTTTGACTCGTCAGTTGGCTCATCCGATTTTGGTGTGTCAAGAATCCACTTGTGCTTTTGTGCAGTTAGGACAATTATAATTTTTCGTTTCCAATCAATATAGTTTCCATACATATTGTATTAACTTTAAGTATATTAACAGTGGATTAAAAGGTTACGACATGCTGAACTGAAATGAATAACTATATGCATAAGCACAAGTATATCACAAGGTTCGATCACATGCATCATATTTAAAATCTCAAAAAAAATATGAACATGCATCAGCCAACATCTTAAAACAGTTTAAATAAGCCACGTGGGGTGGGTCATTATTTAAACACATTCAAGTAGGTTACAAACAAGAACAGTTACAAACCTTTAATATCAGATTAATAGTTGGCTCCCATTTTAACCAATATAAAATTGACAGGGGACTTCGGGGAAGTATATGCATATCAATTTTATACCTAAGTAATAACCATGATTAAATACAGGATTATTATTTTGCTTTGATCGAGCCTCGTGGGGAGGGTCATCGTCGCCACTAGTAATAATCCACAATCATCCATTTGGAATACATTCATGTGAAAGCTAACTTTTGATCGTCCCGTGGGGGGAATTTCTCCAAAAGAATTCACAAATAAATAAATCATGGAGGTCAAAATTAATTCAATTTTATTATCCGGAATAAAATTGTCAATTAATTATTTAAACATAATTAGTAATTTTTTGATGGTGAGATTTTTCATTGGGCAACTCTCATGCAAACACATTTAAACAAATTAAATAAAGTATAAGATAACACAATGATAAATCAAGCAAAGCAGAAAAATAAACATATTGGGCACAAATTATCCAATTGTCATGGTTTGATTTTTCTTGGCTTGATTTTGAAGAAACGCCGTCTTGAATTTCTCCCACTCGATCGTCTCGAAAAGAACTCCGTCTCGAAACACCACACCAAGTAGCTCCTTGGGAGGATAAATCCTGTCTGGCCCTTAGCGAAAACGCGCCCGTGCCCCTTAGCCCGCGCATCACCGCCAGCGCCTTTCAGCGGTCTCACAGTCGCCCGTCGGCCTCAGCAGCCTCGGCAAGGCTCGGCCAGCGGCAGCGTACCCATGTGCATCCCTTGGCGCTTCGCGCTTTCGCCGAGCTACCTTCGCCCGCGGAACTTCGGTAGCGCCCGCGCGTCCCTTAGCCTTTCGCTGACCCGCCCGGCCAGCTCGCTCGCCGCGCCCGCATAGGCCCGCCCGTCGCGACACGATCCCTCGCGGCGCTCGGCCTCGGCCTGCGCCACAATGTCCGTCGTCGTGCGCAGCGGCGTCCACATTGCAGCGTGCCTCCCAGCACGTTCGCGCGACTACGCCCGCCTCGCCCGATTCGGATTTTTATCGCTAATTTCGCCGTCTCCGCCTCCGTTTCCGATTGATTTACAATTTATTTACAAAAAAATAAATAAACCTAGATCTAGACTAGTCTATTCATTGATCAATCAAACAAATCCTAATCTACTCGTGGATTTTCTCACGAGCAAAAACGAATCCGAGCTAATCGAATTAAAAACCACAATTTATATGCATGCATAAATAAACACATTAAATTCCATGACAATTGGATACCTGCAAAACAGATCTAGCAATTCTACTATCCAATTTCAAATTTAATGACAGCGAATTAAATTACAATTTAAAATTCAGAGCCCGAAACCGAGGCTCTGATACCAGTTGTTGGGGAATAAGTTGCACGGATCTATTCGGGATGAATATTTAAATACAAATATAATTCTTATAATTATTACTAGCATGAATTAATCCTATATTAATTCAAATAATAATCCAACAACAAATCATGCATATAATTAATTCACGTAAAACCTACGCATGCGGAAATTTAAGGGTTTATGTGAACATACCTCTCGGGACGACAATGGTCTTGTTGATTAGACTCACCAAAAGAACTTCCCAAGTATTCCCTTAATCCTTGCTCGACTATCCGGTGGTAGGACACTTGCGAACAATTAACATAAGGAAAAAAAAAAACTTTGTTGCACCACTTTCGTGGATTTACTAATTTTTCCAGCACATGGAATTGTACTTGGGAATGAAAGAGTCATCCCCTATTTATAGAGCATAGGTGGTCGAAATTTTGGGTAGAAAATATTGTGGGAAAATCTTTTCTTGATCTCCAAGAAATCTTGAATATATCTCCTATATTCTTTTTCCCATAATTATAATATTCCACAAAATCCCACCTACTCTTTGTTATGGGATATTTTCGAAAATAATAGGCAAGATTCCAAGATTTGGATCTTCTTGAATTTATAAGATATTCTTGTATTTCATGAAATACATATCTTCCATAATATCTTTTCAAGAAAATCAAGAAAATCTTTCTTGCCCTTTCTATTTCAAAAATTTCGAAATTATCTTCATGAATAACCAAGTGGGAGATTTCTTGAATTTAATGAGATAATCTTGTATTCCAAGAATACATATCTTCATTCCATAACAAAATTCAAAGAAAATCTTTCTCCCCTTTTATCCATAAATTTCGAAAATAATGAGGAAAAATAAGCAACAATTTTTATTTTATTTTAAACACCTTTTTCAGTTATTGGACTATATGTTGGGCTACTCAGGGGGCCTTTAGGAGAATTAAGATTGGACCTTCCAATGGATCTTGAATTATCAATATTGAGCCACAATATTATTCAAGCCCATAAATATTAATTAATCCCACTACATAATTAATATTGCACTATCCATCTTAACCCATATTACAGTCAATATGGCTCCCGATTATTATTTTCCGTGTTTAAAATTATCTAGCCCATTAATTAATTCAAGCCACTGAAATAGCTTTCCGTTAATTAATATCTTTTGTCCTTGGTCAAGGAACGGTTCAACATTATTATCCATACCGGAAACTAATTCCACTAGCAAGATTTGGTATGATAAATCTTATGAACCTCCCAAGGGGGCAAATCGAACAAGCGTACTTGCACACGATTCTCCGTATTAAATCTTAGCAATCACATGTGACCAATAATATTGTCCAAGATAAAAAGTATTGAATCTCGTTGATTCTCTACCCATGATAAGTCAAAGCAATAATTACCAACCACACGTGATCCTATTTAAGGAACGAAGATTAAGAAATAACGAACCACTGAGGTCTAATTCTTCCTTGTTCAGTTCTGAAGAATTTGTCCTCCTGTAGGTCCTATTCAGTGCATCAGTCATGCACTAGTGTAATATCTTGGTCAAGACAAGCCAATCCGAGCCTTACACTTCAACCTTTCACGATGGATTGTTCATTTCCATCTAGGTCGTGAATGGTGTACTTTTAGTTACAAGGGACTGTTAATTTAATCTTCTTTGATCTGGTATCACTAAATTAACTACAATGTAACACGTACTATTTATTGAACAGTTATGCAGTAAATATATGTAACATTCAATGATATTTAAAGCATCAGTGATAAACAATTTATTTCAGTAAATAAGTCCGAAATTCAGTTTTGATTATACAAAGTAAAAGCATACTTTCTAGTATAATCCCAACAAAAGTCTGCCTTTAAGTATACTACATCACATCTCGTGTCCTATGTGACATCTAATTTCACCTAATAACATTTCTTCCACTTATACTCAAAGCAGATTGACAATGCTCTTGACACCCATTCCTACCACATGTCTCTCGAATGTATTCTGAGGCAGACCCTTTGTGAATGAATCTGCTAGGTTGTCTTTCGATGGAATCTTTGTCACCTCTATGTCTCCTCTCTTAACGAATTCTCGTATAAGATGGTATTTTCTTTCTATGTGTTTGCTGGCTTTGTGGGCTCTCGGTTCTCTTGAATTTGCAACTGCTCCGGCATTATCACAGTAAACAGTGATGGTGCTGGGAAAATCCGGAATAACGTTCTAGTCCACTAAGAAGTTCTTGAGCCAGACCGCTTCTTTCGCTGCTTCACAAGCAACTACATATTGGGCTTCCATGGTAGAATATGCGATACATTTATGCTTTACGCTTCTCCATGTCATGGCTCCTCCTCCCATGCAGAACACACTACCCGAGGTAGACTTTTTTGGAATCTAAATCTGATTGGAAATTTGAGTCCGTGTAACCGACGGGGATTAGACTGTTTGCCTGATAAACCAACATTCTATCCCAAATCCTTTTCAGATACTTCAGAATGTTTTTAACTGCAGTCCAATGCTCTTTTCTAGGGTTACTTTGATATCTTGCCACCATGCCTACAGCAAAGCAGATATCCGATCTCGTACACAGCATTGTATACATGAGGCTTCCTACAGCTGAAGCATAAGGAATGTCTTTCATATCACCTATCTCCTTTTGTGTCTTGGGACACATTTCTTTGGACAGGTGGATTCCGTGTCTGAAAGGTACAAAACCTTTCTTGAAATCTTGCATGCTGAATCGCTTCAAGACAATGTCTATGAATGAAGCTTGTGAGAGGCCGATCATCCTTTTCCTGCGATCTCGAGTGATCTTAATCCCTAGGATGTGACCAGCTTCTCCCAAGTCCTTCATATAAAACTGTTTTGAAAGCCATGCTCTTACGTTTGATAACACCTTTACATCATTCCCGATGAGCATAATGTCGTCTACGTATAATACTAAGAACACCAAGGCAGTTTCGATGTGTTTTTTTATAAACACAACTTCGAAATTATTTTTATCAAAACCGTAAGATTTTATGACTTGATCAAAACATTGATTTCAAGCACGAGATGGTTGCTTCAGTCCGTAAATGGACCTCCTTAGCTTGCAAACCAGATGCTCTTGGCCTTTTTCAATGAAGCCTTCGGGTTGTTGCATATAGATTACCTCATCAAGACTTCCGTTAAGGAAAGCTGTCTTTACATCCATTTGCCAGATCTCAAAATTTAGATGCACAACAATCGACAAGAGAATACAGATGGACTTGAGCATGGCTACGGGCGAAAAGGTTTCCTCATAATCGATCCCCTCTTTCTGAGTGTACCCTTTCGCCACGAGTCTTGCTTTGAAGGTTTCCACCTTACCATCCGATCCTCTTTTCCTCTTGTATACCCACTCGCACACTATGGGTTTTACCCTATCAAGTGGTTCGACTAGCTCCCATACTTTATTGTGATCCATTGAACTCATTTCGGCTTCCATTGTAGTTTGCCAAGAATCTGAATCCTTGTGTTGGATCACCTCGTTGTAAGTCCAGTGGTCTGATTCAATGTCACTAGGGATCAAGTCCGAAGACTCTCCTATCCCCATGAATCACTTGGGTTTTCTGACAACCCTCCCAATGCGACGCGGTTCCAGTTGTGTAAGTGTTTCTCTTGGTGTATCGACTTGTAGTGTTGCCACTAGGGTTGTCTCTCTTACCTCGTCTAAGGTAATCTCACTTCTAGGCTCTCTATCGTTCATATAATCTTCTTTCAAAAATCTAAAGTGTGTACTGATTACAACCTTTTGATCTTCGAGACCATAGAACATGCATCCCTTTGATCCCACGGGGTATCTTATAAATAACCTTAATTTCGAATGTTCGTCCAACTTACTAGCTTCCTTGTCCAATACGTATGCCGGCACCCCAAGATTCTCATGTGTCTCAGACTGGGCTTGCGCCCGGTCCATAATTCTCTAGGGGTTTTGGGAACCGATTTGGATGTCACTAAATTTAGAATGTAAGCCGTTGTTTCCAAGGCGTGACCCCAAAATGATTTTGGTAAACCCGCATAACTCATCATTAATCTGACCATTTCTAAAAGTGTTCTGTTTCTTCGTTCTGCAACCCCGTTTTGTTGAGGGGTTCCGAGTGCAGTTAACTGGGATGCAATCCCTTCGTCTGACAGGTAGTTCAAAAATTCATCGATGAGGTATTCGCCTCCACGATCAGATCGTAGAAACTTGATACTCTTTTCCTTATGATTCTCTGCTTGAGCCTTAAATTCTTTGAATTTGTTAAAGGTCTTAGATTTATGCTTCATTAGTTAAACATACCCATAACGTGAGTAATCATCGATAAAAATAACGAAATACTTGTAGCCACCTCTAACTTTGATTTGCATTGGACTACACACGTCAGTGTGAACGATTTCTAACACTTCATTAGCTCTAATCCCATTGGCTCCAAATGTCCGCTTGGTCATTTTACCTTCCAAACATGATTCCCAGGTTGGAAATGGTTCAACCCGGAGAGTCTCCAATGAACCATATTGGACCAACCTTTGGATCCTATTCGGATTAATATGACCTAATCTTAGATGCCAAAAAAATGTTTTGTTCACGTTAGTTGAACGTTTTCTTTTAGTGCTTCAAACAGTCGATGTGTTACAGGATGCATTTTGTGCATGGTGTGAACAGTTAATAGTGTAAAGATTGTTCGACAACGTTCCATGATAGATAAGTAGATTATTTTGAAAAATCGAAACATGTTTAGAAAAATTAACTGAATATCCATCCAAAAATAATTTAGAAACCAAAACAAGGTTCTTTCTAAAACTAGGAACGTAAAGAACATCTTTTAAAACTAAAACTCTGTCTTTAAAAGACAGCTTCACTTCTCCCACTACTTCAGCCGCCACTCTCATAGCGTCGCCTAGCGTGATGAGGATCTCACTTCCACTAAGTTGTCGGGTCCGTTTGAACCCCTGTAAAGTGAAATAAACATGATCAGTGGACCCCGTATCAATTACCCATGAGTGAGTAACATACGTCGCTAAACAAGTTTCAACAACTAGTGCATGAGAATTACCTTTCTTTCCATTCCGCTTGGATTTGGAACAGACCGACCTTCAATGTCCTTTCTCACCGCAATTGAAACATTTTCCCTTAGCCGACTTCTTAGCTCCTCCTTCTCCCTTGACCTTTCATTTTCCCTTGGCAACGCTCGAGTTAACTTGGCTTTGGCCTTTTGTCTTCTTCTTGTACTTACCTCCTTTTGGCCTAGAAGAAGAAGAAAGACCATTTGCCACAAAGATTTGGCTTTGCTGCCCCAATATCCCTTCTGCTAAGACTAAAGCTTGTAGCAGATCAAGTAACGTGAACTTATGATTGTTCATTTGGTAGTTCAACCTGAATTGCTCAAAACTTTTCGGTAGAGAATGGAGTATGAAGTTGATCTGGGTCTCGATATCATATTCAGCACCAAGTACGTACCCCAAGCTTGTTTAGGTGAGCCATCATCTGGAGAACGTGCTCCCTTACGGGCGTTCCCTCTACCATTTTCATCGAGAGCATGTCCCTCATGGTGATCTGATGAGCCACTCGGTTCTGATGTTGAAACATCGCTTTAAGATTTTTTATGATGTCTGCAGCAGTTTCAACGTTTTGGTGTTGGTGTTGCAACACATCTGACTGAAGCCAAGATGGTACACTTTTCCATTTCGTTGGACCGCTCCCAATAATCCTTCTTATCCAATTTGCTAGATTCGTCAGTTGGCTTGTCAAGTTTAGGTGCAATAAGAACCCAGTTATGATGTTGTGCGGTTAGGACAATGGTACGATACCAATCAACAAAATTTTCTCCAGTAAGTAAATTGTCTTTAAGTATATTGAACAGTGGGTTAAAAGGTTGCGACATGATGGTACTGAAAATAAACATACATTTTGTATTAATAACACAAAATTATCACATAATTCGATAATATGAATCATATTAAAATCTCAAAAAAATATGAACATGCATCAGCCAACATCTTAAAACAATTTAAATGAGCCACGTGGGTGGGTCACATTTAAAACACATTTAATCAGGTTACATACAAGAACAATTACAAACCTTTAATTGTCAATTAATAGTTGGCTTAAACTTTGACCAATATAAAATTGACAGGGACTTCGGCGAAGTATATGCATATCAATTTTATACCTAAGTAATAACCATGATTAAATACATAATTATTATTTCGTTTTAAACGAGCCTCTTGGGAGGGTCATTGTCGCCACTAATAATAATTCACAATCATCCTTTTGAGAATTTATTCGTGTGAAAGCTTTCTTTTTGGCCGTCTCTTAGAGGAATTTCTCCAAACGAATTCACAAATTAATAAATCATGGAGGTAAAAAATTAATCCAATTTTATTATCCGGAATAAAATTGTCAATTAATTATTTAAACCTACTTAGTAATTTTAAAAAAATGAGATTTTTCATGCACAACAAATCCTCATGCAAACATATTTAAACAAATTAAATACAAGCATAAGAAAATAACAAAGCAACAACAAAAAAATAAACACATTGGGCACATATATCCAATTTGTTAGTGTTAGTGTCCTAGAGACAATCTATTGTAAGGACATAATACTCGATGATATTCAGTTTGATTTAATATTATAGTTCATTTAATATTAATGTATGACAATACACTTGTTTGAATATTATGTTTGATTGTTTGCATTTATTCATGCAAGTGTTCCCATGAGTCATTGCTGTCATTGAGCTTGTGAGAACTCAGATGACTTAAGCATAATTCTCAAATGGCCCCGATCAAGGATCATCAAAAATGGGATATTGGTGATGCAATTGAGATTGGTGTGCGATCTGCATCATACTCTTAGAGAGTGTAGTAAGATCTCACTTACTACGAGATACTAGGTATCTCATGATGGATGCACAGATACCTTAGAGGGTATTGGTATACCCATCCGAGAAACAATTTGATGTAATTCCACAATATGTGTCTACGGGTGTCTCGGTTAGTGCGAGCGATGTGATACTCCTTTGACTTGAGGTAAATACGTACGACATGCGTGGAGTGATGAACTTTGACCATGATCAACGCTTACACCCTTCCATGGGTAGATATGGCTTGGATTGAGTTCATCACGATATGCATGTGCGTGGTAGTTGATCCAAGAATATGATTCATTCCTCAATTTATATTTAGAGAGAATACTCATTTTCTCATCATAATTGGATCTAAGTCATCGGCCAATGCACGTCAACTTGAACTTTGTGGCCAAGTGTGACATAAGTGATCAATTAGTGATTAGAGATAAAATGATTAAGTTATTTGAATAGAAACTTCATCATGTTCAAGATTTAATCGAGTATTCACAAATGAAAGGAAGTTGTCGTAATAGCCCATGTTTCAGTTACAGGTAGTTGCACATTTCCTCACAATGTACCTCATATATTGAGAATGTCTGATTTATTGTCTAGAGTTCAATTAAGACTGTTAGTTTGACTAATCACTCGATATATGAGGGCCTATGGGTCACACAACAAGTAACGGTTGTTTACTAATTATAGTTGGTTGATTAAATATTATATTGGATATTAATATTTAATTTATGGAGAATATAATAATAATATATTTAGAATTAATTATTATTACTATTTAATTAAATTAGATTTAATTAAATAGGATTCCCAATAATAATATATATGGAATATTATTATTTGATTTGATATACATGGAATCAAATCCGTAGAGATTTGATATACATGGAAATCATATCCGTAGAGATTTATGCTATGGGAATTATATCAATGGGATTTAATTTACAAGATTAGGGATTTTATTTTCTAATTAGGTTAGCTTAAGATTTAAGTTGGGTCTCCCCTATATATATGAGCTCTTGGGAATTCATAAGATAAGACTTCATATTTCTCCTTAAAATCTCTAAGTTAGAATTTTCCTAGCAAATTCATCTCGGGGATTCAACGCTGGCAGATCTATGTGAGTTAGTAAACGACTATTACGTGGATACCATAGTTGAGGAATTCGTGTACGTATTGCTGTAAGAATTCTGTTTACGTTTACTCATATTTAATTATGCAATTATGTGTTCGTTGTTGGTGAACTTTTTAATTCAGCTGCGCATGTATTACATGTTTACGTGCCACTAAATTCCAAACACAATTGTCACGGTTTAAATTTTTATCTTGAATTTGAGAAATCGTCCATCTTCAATTCCTCCCACTCGATCGTCTCAAAAAAATTCTTCACGTCTCGTGTACCGATCAACTAGCGAGCGCGATACGCTTTGCATCGACGACCATATAAATCGATTGCCCGTGTCGTGCGCCCGGTGCCAGCGATGCTCGACACTCCTCGACCATCTCGGCCTTGTGCCACGCGTACCCGCGTGCGCGCCCGAGCCCTAGCTCCCGGCCACATCCGCTTTAGCCCTGAGCGTCCACGTCTTGGCGCCCAGCAGCTGCCTTGCCCGGCGTGTATGCGGCCCTCGGCCATGTGCATACTGCGCTGGCGCCGACAGCATCGCATCTGTGCATGCATGCCTCCATTGGCACGTTTTGCGTGATGCACGCTACCTACGCCCGGTTTCTGGATCCCGTCTTCAATCCTCGTCTTTGTTTTCGATCCGGTTACAATTTATTTAATGGAAAATAAATAAACCTATGATCTAGACTAGTCTATTACATTGAACAAATAAAATAAAACTAATCTACTCGTGGATTTTCTCACGAGAAAAATGAATTTAAACGAGTCGAGTTAAAAACCAACAATTATACGCATGAATATAAACATACATTAAATTACCATTACAATTGGATACCTGCAAAAAAGATCTAACAATTCTAATATCCAATTTTCAAAATTTAATGAACAATAATTTAAATTTCAATCTAAATCACAGAGCTTGAAACCGATGCTCTGATACTAGTTGTTGGGAAAAAGGGTGTCCGGATCCATTCGAGGTGGAATTTAAATAAAAATTTAAATTATTTAATTATTACTAGCATGAATTAATCCTATATTAATTCAAATAATAATCAAATAGTAACAACACATCATGTATATAATAATGCCACGTAAATCCAACATATGCGGATTTCTAGGAGTTACGTAAGGCGTACCTTTTTGGCGAATTAAACAGAGACAGATGAGCAACGGTTCAACGAACACACCCAAAGTCCTTCTTTAGTATTTGTTGGGAGATGAATTTAATAAAAGATATATGATTTTGATTAAGATCCCAAAACCCCTGAGTATGACATGTTCAGAATAATCTTGATAGTTGAGTCGATTGATTTTAGAGTATTCGAGGATGTTATCTCGCAAAATGTATAGTCGCCAGATATAGATCGTCGGATAGGTTCTCAAGACTCAAGAACTCAAGTGTGTTCAAGAAACCGAAGTTTCAAAGATGAAACCGAAGTTTCAAGACTCAAAATTGAGCGAGAATCAAGACTTAAACGAGAAATCGAGATATCAAGACTCAAGATGAAATCGAGGAATCAAGACTTCAAGATGAAGATTCAAAGATATCACCAAGATATTCAGAAGACTCGTAAGACTCAAGACTTCAAGACGTCGAAGACTCGAAAAGACTCAATACTCGAAGACTTTGAAGACTCGAAGACTCAAGACTCGAAGACTCAAGACTCGAGGAAGACGCCAAGACTCGAAGACTCAAGACTCTGGAAGACTCAAGACTCGGACCCTCAAGACTCAAGACTCAAGACGCAAGACAAAAGATCGAGAGGCGAAGATCAAGAATATCGAAAGCCGCGAATTATGAAGACTTCGATAATGTCTTGAATGCTTTCGATATAAACTGAATGTTCCGAGGCACTGAATATATCTATCTGAAGGATGCAATACTGAGAAGATCGCGATTCCTTAGATAATAGATATTTGCCAAGACATTCAAATGCAGACAAAAGGAACTAAGTCAGAGTGTTGTTAAGGTTATATCAACTCAGAGTTTGTAACCAAAAGAGCCGTTGAAGGTGTCTACCTTTAACTGGAGACAAAAGTCAAAAAGAGGAAGACAAACAACACCCATCGACTAATCGTGGTGACGATGTGGTCATTTGAAAAAAGATGTCAGAAGTACAAAGTTCCAGACTGCAAAAAGTGAAGACCGGCTACATGAAAGGCTATTGCCTAAAACGTGTTAGGGAGTTTCAAACCCTAAATATAGTCGTTCCTCACACACCATAAGAGGAAACTCACGAAGCTATCTCTCCAACGGATAGTTTTCAAGAGTAACCTTGGTGTATGCCTATAAATACTGGTGACCCTCTACATTGTAAGGTTACGGGAAATTTATAAGCAACTCAAGAAGCTCAAACTTATTATCGCAAAGATAAAGCACTCGAAAAACATAGAATTTCCCAAGTGCTTTTATATTGAAGATAACTAACTAAACTAAGCCTAGCTTGATAAGACATATCCGAAGCTTAGTCGAGATATCCTAACCCTTTGCATTGTACTTCATTGTAAAGGATATCTCATCCTAGTTGGAAACCAACCGAGAAACCCCAAAACCCTTGAGAAGGTAGTTGGAGTGTGTTTGTTGGTGAGAAGAGTTGTAAAGAGTTAGTAAACTACGCGGAGTAGTCAGAAAGCTCTAGAGGAGAAGTTAGTAAGCTACAGAGGTAGTCAGAAAACTTGCTTGTGTTTGAGTAAGTAAACTACGGAGGTATGTCAGAAAGCTCAAGGTCGGGTTGAGTAAGTAAACTACGTGGAGTAGTCAGAAAGCTCAGGGCCGAGTTGAGTAAGTAAACCACTGCGAGGCGATAAAGCTCGAAGTGATTAGTGAATTTCTCTCGAGGATCGAGAGAGTGGGACGTAGGAGCTTGAGTCTACGAACCACTATAAATTCTTTGTGTTGTTTATTGCTTTCTTTTATCGTGCTTAACTGCATTTGCATCATTTGAGTTTGAAAGCATATTTTCATCGACATTTCGGTTGGAATCAATCCTTTGGAAGTTGCATGTAATTGAATCACGGCCTAATCACTATTCCATTAAATGAAGGTTTTCAAACAAAGCTTTAAAAGCAGTATAAACTAAAGGGCCAACCATTCCCGCACATCCGAGTATCTAGAGCAGATAGTTACCAAACCGAACTTACTCTTACGAGGGTTCAATAAGTTAGTTATATCGATCCAAGCAACTCGGGATCTCTCCGAAACTCGAGGACTCGGTTGGGATTATCCGAGGTCTCTGAAAGCGGCTTCAGGATCATTGTCTCGAAGAGACTTTGACTCGAGGCGATATGTCTTCTCATAACCTAATCTTGAGGATTATCGACCCAAAGTCGACCTCGAAGAAAAAGTTTTAAAAATCTTTGAACACGTGTATTCCCCCCATACACGTGTAAGACTCGTTGCACGGGACCAACAAGTGGTATCGGGCGGTGGTTCAACTTGACCACTGCTTTGTTGACCAAAGTTTTATTTGCTAAAAATACTTGTGGTCTATCTGAATTGATCTTATTCTTTGAATTCTTAAAAGACTTCGGTTAAAATGTCTTCTAAGAAACTTCCCATGTTCTCGATGGAGAACTATGATTTATGGAGGCGAGAATGCAGGCTCACCTGTATTCCAAACATGAGTGTATGTGGAAGTGGTCTCTCAATGACCATTCAATTCTTGTGGTGAATCGAGGAACGAAGATGAGAGAATTGATCCTAGAGCGAGAATTTCCTAAGTCGATGACCAACCCGACTCTGAGGAGAGAAAGTTAGTCAATCTAGACTACATTGCTAAAGACACACTATCTGATACAATTGATGATGGTGTGATGGGAATGATCTCTCACCATAATCTTGCTAAAGAGATTTGGGATACACTAGCTGTAATGTGCCAAGGCACATATCATATCAAGGAAAACAAACTTTCAGTGGCAATTGGAAAGTTTGATAGTTTTGAAATGGATGATGGTGAATCAATAGACAAATTGGAAGTCAGATTCACTAGCATCATGAATGATCTAAATGCACTTGGAAAGAAATATCCACAAAGAGAAGTTGCATTGAAAATTCTTAGAGGTCTTTCTAAGAAATGAGATATTCATGCAATGTGGTGATTGAAAACACCAAGAACATTAATTCAATGCCATACCAACAAGTCTTCTCTCCGAAATTTGAAGGCCTATGAATTTGTAATTGATAAGAAATCCAAAAAGGCTGACAGAAAGATGATTCATCATCTAGTAAGAATGTGGCTTTAAAAGCTAAAGATAAAACCTGTAAAACTAGATAGTCTGAGAACCCCCATGCCAAAAATCAGGATGAGCTTGAGGAAAAGCTAGCACTGATGTCAAGGAGGTTTGAAAGACATAATAGTAGATTTGGAAAATACAAAAGCTATTACAGGGAACCACAGTGCCGGAAGAAACCCGAGGACGGATCAACCGAGAAGAAGAAGGACTGAAAGCCGAGGGATCTTCATCCGAAAAAAAAGGACTCAAGTCCAAAAGAAGAAAGTGATCGGGATGATGATACCAATAGATGCTATAATTGCCAAAAGAAAGGTCACTTCGAAGATGATTGTCGATTTGAGTGCTAAGGAGAGAAGAGAAAGGCAAGCTAAAAGAGACAAGAAGTTATCTAAAAAAAAAGGCCATGGTTGCGGAAGAAGAACACTCGAGGAGGATCTAGCTCTTGGATGAGATATTCTCAACAAAGTGAAAGTGATGAAATTTGTCGATGGCCATTGAGGAGGTAAACTCTTCTTTTCTTTGTTGTTGCTCTACACTAGCACAAGAGTTTTCAAGTTCCTTTGAAAACAGTCATTTTGACACGATGGATTCTTTTGAGAATCGATGAAGGACTATCTTTGTTTTTACAAGAAGCGCTAAATAGAACTCAATAGCGAGAATAAGGAACCGAAAAGTTGAAAATCTAAAATGGAAAGACTCTAGCAATATGAAATCACTTCTCAATTAATGGGAGCTCTTGATGAACTGGATGTTACGAAAGTACAACTCTCGAGAGAAAGAGAAGTTGATAATGACCCTAAGCGAAAAGCTAGAAAATCCTTTGAAGAGATTGACTAATCGGGACTAAGTTCAATGACCCTCTCGAGAAGCATGAAACTCTACAGAAGCTGTGAGGATAGTGCAAAGAAGAAGTTAACTCTATTGAATCTGCATCTAAAGTAATAGATGAAATTGAGTTACCAGAGATCCGCCACTATAAAATACGGATTGGGATACATTCGGGGGAACCTCACAAGGTCATCCGAATCTTTGCATCAAGTAGCAAGAAGACAATCTTTGTAAAACCCGTTGGCACCTTCACTTCAAATGAAGTAATGCCCAAGGTTGTAGACAAGGGAAAAGGACCTATGGTCTCAGTAAAACTGAATGATCAGGTAGGAAAGCCCAAACCTCGGTGAAGGCTAGAAAACTGAGCACTTTCGATTGGAAAGTTTCGAGCAAGTACTTCAAAGCCTCGGGCTAAGAATGCAAACACGAAAGGCTCCACCTTGAACTATCGGAGGAATCCTCGGATGAGAAACACTCAATAGAGACATTCTCAGCCCGAAGAAACCAAGTCCTCGATTATCTTTGAAAGACCAGTTAAAGTCTGAGACAACCTGAACCCCACTTGCCTAAGGGTAAAGGTTATCTGAACCCGAGTCAACAAAGATTTAGACCGGCTGCACAGAAGCCAAAGCAAATGAACAAAAGGCCTGAACCAAAGAAAAATTCAAAAGCCCATGTTCATGGAAAAGAAATTAGCCCTCTAAAATTGCTAAGGCACCCAGAGTGGTAAATGTGTATGTAGATGTTTATGGAAGACAAATTAGCCACTCTAAAGTGATTAGAGTTGTCAGGCAAATTTGGATTCTTAAAGGTACATCTAACCTTATAGGACCCTACACAAATTGGGTACCTAAGAATTGATCTGTTTTTAGGGAGGAAAACAAGGCATTTGGTGATTAAAGATCACATATACGACGATGAGCAAAGATGAAAAAGGCCCACGATGTATGGTATCTTGACGGTGGATGTTCAAGACATATGACAGATTCAAGAAGATACTCAAGTGACTATGTTGAACAAAAGGCCCTGAGATCACTTTTGGAGATAACTCAAGGGGACGATCAAGGATATGGAACTTTGGAAATCGACTCGATTCATATCCATGGTGTTTCATATGTATACGGATTGAAGCATAATTTGCTTTCAATAAGCCAATTACGTGATAAGGGTTTTAATGTTGAGTTCTCTAGAACGTATGTTATGTGAAAGATGATACAAACACGAAAAGTATTCTTGATTGGTACTAGAAAATAAAATGTGTATCTTCTTGATTGGAGTTCAACTCCTAAAGATACATGTTTGGTTGCTAAAAGTTCCCACAGAGATACCCGGTTGGTTATGGCATAAAAGAATGAATCACACGAATTTCAAAACCATGAATAAACTTGCAAGATTAGCTCTTGTAAGAGGGTTGCCTAATGAAGTGTTCAGTAAGGAACATATTTGTGATGCGTGCCAGAAAGGAAAACAAATTAGAGCATCATTTAAAAGCAAAGTAGATGTTTCTCTTGTGAGAATACGTCGATTCTTGCATATGGATCTTTTTGGTCCTATAACACCAGTGAGCACTAATGGCAGAAAATACACATTGGTAGTAGTTGATGACTACTCAAGATATACTTGGGTCATATTCTTACTTTCGAAGAAAGAGACTCGAACTAATTTGCCGAGATCATTGAAAAGGCTCGGTTGAGAAAAAAATCGAGTGTGGTCAAAATAAGATCTGACAAAGGAACTGAATTTATAAATCATATTATATCTGATTATTGTGTAGCAAACGGAATTACTCATGAAACATCAGCTGCAAGGACCCCTCAACAAAATGGTGTTGCTGAAAGAAGGAACGAGACTACGAAAAGAAGTCAGAAGGACAATGATACCAAGTCGATATTCCTAAAAGGTTTTTTTGAAAAACATCAACCTTGCATGCTACTCTCGTAGCAGATCCATCTTGACCAAGAGTCAAGGCAAAACACCCTATGAGCTTTGGAATTAAAGGAAGCCTCTTGTTTCTTTCTTTTCGTGTGTTTGGTTGCAAGTGTTTCATACACAATAATGGTAAAGATCGATTGAAAACATTTGATAGTAAAAGGCGATGAAGGAATATTCTTAGGATATTCAAGTCGATAAATCTTTCGAGTTTACAATTGTAGGACTCTTATTGTGGAGGAAACACCTCATGTTTTTGATGAATTTTGATGAAGAAAGCAGGAACATGATGCGAGATGAACTGGCTAAGAGGATTACCAGATTAAGCACGAAAGCGAGAAAGATAAATCATCCTTTGAACACGAAAAGAAGAAGTCGGTCACTATCTATGATTGGAGTGACTCGGACTTCGAATAAAAAGAAGTTCATGATGGAACTCGGGATGGTGAGACTCGGGGAAAACCAACACTCAATGGTGACCAATCGAGCAGACACCGATTCGGACTTCGGTATGTAATGCCAATGAAGATGTGGTCACTGGTGAGGCAAATTTAGAATCTACCAACCAAAGGGGGGAACAAATGTCTCGACAATGTTACGAATAGAATTTCCACGAGGAAAATGATTCCCTTTCTCCTTTTTACATTTGTTCCTCGAGTTTCTTGAATTAACGGAACCTAACATTTCAAATGTTGAGGATACTCTTGAAGGGGAACATCAAGAAGGAAATGGTTAGATAGTCATCCTACAAGTCGTTGTGGGTGATCTAACTGAAGGTGTTAAAACAAGAAGGTTCCATGGTGAGAGTGCACTATTCTCGGCCGCTTCCTATCGGAGAAAGAGCCCTCTTGAGATTGGTGAAGCTCTACAAGATTCTCATTGGATTACTACTATGCAAGATGAAATTTGAATCAATTCTCAAGGAATGAAGTATGGAAGCTAGTAGATAGACTGAAAGGCACAATGTCATTGGAACCAAGTGGATATTTAAGAATAAAAGAGATGAAAAAACAACAATATTGTAAGAAACAAGGCAAAATTTAGTTGCACAAGGTTATTCCCAAGAAGAAGGCTTGGATTATGATGAAACCTTTGCACTTTTGTTGCAAGACTAGAAGCCATCAGATTGTTTCTTGCATATTTTCCATACATGAAGTTCACGATCTATCAAATGGATGTGAAAAGTGCATTTCGAGCGGTGTGCTAAAAGAAGAGGTTTATGTGGAACAACCTCCCGGTTTCAAACAGAATGACCAAGTTTCTGAGGCTCGGAAAAAGCTTTGTATGGTCTCAAGCAAGCACCCGAGCATTGTATGATACTCTTTCTCGGTTTCTTCTTGACCATGGTTTTGTCAAAGGAATTTGTTGATAGAACTCTGTTCGGGATAGAAGATGGGGAAGATATCTTCTTGGGTTGGATATATGTTGATGACATCATTTTTGGATCTCAAACCATCAATTTGTGTGAAAAGTTTTCAACACCGATGAAAGGCAAGTTTGAGATGTCAATGATGGGAGAGATGAATTTCTTTCTAGGTCTTCAAGTGAAACAATCAAAGGAAGGAATATTCATCAACCGGGCAAAGTACACCGGAGATCGATTGCCAAATATGGTGTACAGATTGCAATGCGATTAGGATTCCTATGAATACTAACTACAAGATGGATCTCGATTTCAAGGCAAATCGGTGAGTCATCTTACGATTATAGAGGAATCATTGGATGATTGTTCTATCTCACGACAAGTAGGCGGATATAACATTTACATTTGGGATATGTGCAAGATACCAAGCTAATCCTAAGGCTAGTCACATGGAGGTCGCCAAAAAAAGATCTTGAAGTATCTTAAGGGCACGATGAATAGAGGATTATGGTATCTAGGCGATGATAACCTTGAATTATCACGGTTACTCGGATCTTTGATTATGGAGGTTGCGAATTGTGTGAAGTCCACTCTGGGAACTTGTCAATTTCTAGGAAGTAAGTTGATATCTTGGTTTTGAAGAAAGCAGGACCTCGATAGCAACCAACCAAGAAATTTGAATACATGGTCTGCGGGGAAGCTGCTGTGCTCAAATTCTTTAGCTCAGACAACAATTAAGGGATTATAAAGTTGTAGCCAATGAAGTACCAATATTTTGTGACAATAATAGTGCCATTGCTATTTCACAAAATCCGGTATTGCACACCAGATGCAAGCATGTGGATATCAAACATCACTTCATCAGAGATCATGTCGATAAAAAGGACATAAGGATGGATAAAATTCATACTGATAATCAAAGAGCTGATATCTTGACTAAACCTTTGGCTGAATCAAGATTTCAGGAACTTTAAGTTGAATTAGGGATGTTAGATCTAGATGTTTAGAGTAAAATCTGAAAAATTGAAGGTTTTCAGATGCATGAAGTTTTCTCAGAATTCTACTGAGAAGCTCAGGATAAAATGGAAATACTGAACTGAGTCTCAGGAAACTCAGATTTACTGAAGGTCAGTACTCAGTGTTATACTGAACCCATTCAGTACTCAGTATTTTACTGACATTTTATCAAGGTCAGTACTCAGTAAGACTGATAGAGAGAAATTAGTTTGAGGAAGTAATGACTCATGCAACTCATTTATTGCTTAAGTAAATCTCAGTAATCATTTGCAATAAATACAAAACACCTAAGTAATGTTTTTGGCGGGATCGTTTGAAATTCCGAAGAAGGTCAACAATCATTTAATGCTCTGTTACATTAATGACCAATGAGGATATTTTGGCGGCTTACTTTTTGGAGATCGTCTGTTTGTATACCCGATTAGTCGGAGAATTAATCTCAACCTTTGCTTTTCACCTAACCAACACGAATTCCCACGATCTCGAAACTATTTATACCCCAAGAAGCCATTCAAGCCAAAATTTTATCAAACCCTTTGTTCCCAAAACCCTCTGCGGAAAATCCCCTTTGCCTAGAAATTCCTAACCCTAAATCTTCAATCTCTCAAAATGGCTCCTACCATTTTTGATAAATTAGCCGAAACCAACAAACCCTGGTACGAGTTCGTTGTCTCGCTCGATAGCACAACCAATTCCAAACCAGAAGAGGAGGCTCTCCATATGATTCGATTGGCCAAACTCACTCATCTCGTTGCAAGCCGACCGGATCAAGAGTATGCAAAAGAGGTAATCGAGTTCATCTGTAATTTGAGGATAGATGAAGAGGATGGTATGCATTCTGAGATTACAGTATCACATTTAGAGCATTCGTCCAAATACATCGATTTTGAAAGGGAATTGTATATTATTTCGAAGAATTTAAACGATGTTTTTGAGCTTTGTGATAGAGGAGAGGATCCTGCTATGTATATGTTGGGTAGAGAGCAGGAGTATTTAGATAGGATTGCTGAGAATCCTATGAAATTTGAGGCTACACTGCATAAGAGGCATTTGAAGCCACAATATAGAGTTTTGATGGATATTGTGAGCAAAAGCATCATGAGCCTTGCGGGGAGTTTTGAGCAGATCAGTACCCCGAAGCTCCGATTGATGGCGGCGATCGAGGCCTCACCCACCACTGACTTCAACTGGCTCAAATTCTTGATTCAGATGGTGAGTGAGCAAGCCAAAGTCTTCA
Organism: Stenogyne calaminthoides; assembly: GCA_037126765.1. Classification (NCBI taxonomy): domain Eukaryota; kingdom Viridiplantae; phylum Streptophyta; class Magnoliopsida; order Lamiales; family Lamiaceae; genus Stenogyne; species Stenogyne calaminthoides. The sequence continues at coordinate 18,626,680 of JBBCBC010000032.1, forward strand.
AGAAGGATGGCGGGGCTATCACGATTAAAGGCAAGATCCACCATGCAACCAAAATAGCTTATATTTTGGAGATGTGCATAGAGGAGGAGGATATCTTCGCCAATTCGACCCCATTCCCTAAGTCCAAGGTGCTCTTCAAGCCCATTGCTGTGAAGAAACAGGCCATCGGAGGAAGAAAAGAAAAGAAAGCAGAATCACCAAAAAGCTGCTGCTGCTGAAGAGACCCAACAAACCGGGGGAAGGTTTTGTTGGAGGCAAAGATGGAGCAGGGTGAGAAGTTGAAAAAGCAGAAAACCTCGCCCCAAGCGCTTGAAGATTGGTGGTTCTCACCGGCGAAGATGGCAAATGATTCTGAAGAGATTCAACTCGAGGGCCAAAACCTTTCGAGAATTCGCCATTGCAAGTTTTGGCTCAGGTTATCTCTAAGGCACAAGAACAGACTGAGGAGCAGGTCTTCTCTGAGGTGCTTGAGACTTCACTCAGTTCAGATAAAATTTCTCAGGAAATTTTTAAAGGAACTCGAGCCTCGAGATTCCTACGAAAGATGTCTGATGGCTCAGATAAGAGAGCCAACTCGTAGTCAATCGAGGATGTGCCTTCGGGACCTTAACCTACTCAGATGCAAACCGAGGACTGGTGAACAAACTTGGATCTTCTTTGAGACTCATGAGCAGCTTATTCTTGATGAGCTCCTGAGTGATCTACTTCTTGATCCTTCAGCTGATGCTTCGACTGAACCAGAAAGCCCGAGATGGAAGAAGGGCTAAGCTGAAGAAGGCGAGTGGAGGAGCAAGGGGAGCGGTTCATTCTTGACCGCTACTACGAAGCTCAAATTTCATACCCCGATCTGCAAGATGTCTTCTTCAGATTAAGGTCGACTGTGTTTTTCCTCAATCAGACTCTTTCGGAGGTGCTTGATATTGCTGCATTCAGAGGGGAAGATTGGTGGAATGAGGAGACAACTTTCCTGACCGACTTCTCAGGATTCAGGAGGACAAAGCTCTGGATGAAAAATTCCGATTTTGATGAAATTTGGTTCGAAGAAGATAGCCGGAGAGGAGAGCTCTTGAAGTTGGTGCCCTAGCAAAGATAGACAAATCTCAAGATGGGGACCAACGGGGAGATGCCGAGGATCGGTCCTTAGATGGAGAAGGAAACTTCTTGTCCGATCAACTTTGAAATCATTCAACCGGGGAATTGTTAGCACTCTTTGGTACCTTTTGGCACTATTCACAATTATGCAAAGTTCTTGAAAAGTCCTATCTTTATCTTGAATTGTTCGATGTCTGACCGAGGCTCGATTGGAGCCGGAGCTCGGGATGAAAGTCAAGCTTCGGGATGATCAATCGGCCGAGAGAAGGTGCAGAAGGTTCCTGAGATTGACCTCACTCCCTTGATGGAGAAACTTGAGAAGGTTGAACCAATGATGAACAAGATTGCTCAGAATGAAGAAACATTGGCCAGCCAAGCTCAGAAGATGGAGAATCTTAGTCACTCTTCAGAACTGGTGCAAATCCAAAACACTCTGACCTCACGGATGACCTCCATGGAAGATAAAATTTGAATGAAAAATTTGAGGGAGTCAAGGTTGAGTGAGTCTTTGAATCAAAAGAAGCACCGGGAGAGAACTGCATTTCTAGAGGTGAAATTGGTAGAGAGGAATGAAGTGATGATCAAATCTGCTGTTGAGGAAATGAGCTCAATGCTCATGACCAAGATGTTGGGGAATGAGTTGCACAGATCTATTCGGGGTGAATATTTAAATACAAATTTAATTCATTAATTATTACTAGCATGAATTAATCCTATATTAATTCAAATAATAATTGAAACAACAAATCATGCATATAAAAAGCCACGTAAAATCTCTGGCGCGGAATCTATGGGTTTACGTGAACGCATTACCTCTCGGGATGGCGGTGGCTTTGGTCGGACGGACTCACCAAAAGGACTTCCCAAGTATTCCCTTAACCCTTGCTCGACAATCCGGTGGAAGGATACTGCATGAACAATTAACAAAAGGAAAAAAATAAACTTTGTTGCACCACTTATGTGGATTTGCTAATATTTCCAGCACATGGAATTGTACTTGGGAATGAACTAATCATCCCCTATTTATAGGAGAGAGGGTGGACGAAATTTGTGTTGTTTTTCAATGTGGGATAAGACTTTTCTTGGTCACCAAGAAATCTTGAATATATCCCATATATTCTCTTTTCCCATAATTAAAATATTCCACAAAAATCCACCTCCTCTATTTTATGGAATTTTCAAAAATATTAGTGTGCAAGAATCCAAGATTTGGATCTTCTTGAATTTATGAGATATTCTTGTATTTCAAGAAATACATATCTTCCATAATATCTTTTCAAGAAAATCAAGAAAATCTTTCTTGCCCAATTATATTTTCAAAATTTTGAAATTTCATTATGTATAACCAAGTGGGAGATTTCTTGAATTTAATGAGACAATCTTGTATTCCAAGAATACATATCTTCATTCCATAACAAAATTCAAAGAAAATCTTTCTCCTTTTTTTATCCATAATTTTGAAAATAAGAGGAAATATAAAGCAACAATATTTATTTTATTTTAATCACCTTTTTAGGTTATTGGACTATATGTTGGGCTACTCGGGGGCCTTTAGGAGAATTAAGATTGGACCTTCTAATGGATCTTGAATATCTAATATTGAGCCACAATATAATTCAAGCCCATAAATATTAATTAATCCCACTACATAATTAATATCAGACTATCCATCTTAACCCATATTACGGTCAATATGGCTCCGGTCATTATTTCCGTGTTTAAGATTATCTAGCCCACTAATTAATTCAAGCCTTTGAAATAGCTTTCCGTTAATTAATATCTTTTGTCCTTGGTCGAGAGCGGTTCAACATTATTATCCATCTAGGAAACAAATTCCACTTGCAAGATTTGGTATGATAAAGCTTATGAACCTCCCGGGGGGCAAATCAATCAAGCGTGCTTACACACGATTCTTTCGTATTAAATCTTAGCAATCACATGTGACCAATAATATTGCCCAAGATAAAAAGTATTGAATCAATAGTTACCAATCACGTGATCTATTTGGTCAAGACAAACCAGGTCTAATCGAGCCTTACACCTTCAATTTATCCTCGATGGTTGTTCATTTCCATCTAGGTAATCTCTTGGTGAACAAAACCGTACTTTTTCAACCTTTCGCGATGGTTGTTCATTTCCATCTAGGTCATGAAATTTAATCTTATGTAATTTAATCGTGATGGTATCACTAAATTAACTCTGATGTAACACGCATCTGAATTATTGAGCAGTTATGCAATAAATATATATAACATTCAATCATATTTAAATCATTAGTGATAAACAATTTATTTCAGTAAATAAGTCTGAAAATTCAGTTTCGATTATACAAAGTAAAAGCATACTTTTCAGTATAATCCCAACAATCTCCCACTTATACTCAAAGTCTGCTTTTAAGTATACTACAACATGTCTTGAGTAGTCCGTGACATCTAATGTCACCTACACGAACCTAATAATTTCTCCCACTTATACTCAAAGCAGATTGGCAACGGTCTTGACACCCATTCCACTCACATGTCTCTCGAATGTATTCGGAGAGGCGCACGCTTTGTGAATGGATCGCTAAGGTCGTCCTCGGGACGCTATCTTTGCCACATCTATATCTCCTCTCTTAACGATTTCTCGTATAAGATGTCTTTCCTTTAATGTGTTTGTTTGACTCGTGGACTCTTGGTTCTCTTGAATTTGCAACTGCCCTTAGCAGATATTGCTAAACAAATTCAGAACACCATCCAAGTCCACTAAGAAGGTCTAGAGCCCAATCGGTTCTTTCACTGCTTCACAAGCAATTACTTACCCGACTTCCATGGTTGAGTCAGTGATGCATTTCTGCTTCACACTCGTCCATTTGATGGCTACACTTCCCAAATGTAAACACACTAACTGAGGCAGATAATCTCTGGAATCTAAATCTGATTGGAAATCCGAGTCCATGTAGCCGATGGGGATTGGAGTATCTGACTGATAAATCAACATTCTATCCCGAGTTCTTTTCAGAAACTTCAGAATGTTTTTAACTGTCGTTCAATTCGCTTTCCCTGGGTTACTCTGATATCTTGCTACCATGCCTACGACAAAGCAGATATCCGGTCTCGTGCACAACATTGCTTACATAAGGTTTTCGACAGCCGAAGCACAAGGAATGCCTTTCATTTCATCTATCTCATTTTGCGTCTTAGGGGACATTTTCTTGGATAGATGGATTCCAAGCCTGAAAGGTACGAATCCTTTCTTGGAATCTTGCATGCTGAATCGTTTCAAAACCAGTGTCTATGTATGAAACTTGTGATAACCCGATCATCATTTTCTTGCGATCTCGAGTAATCTTGATCCCAAGGACGTGTCCGGTTTCCCTAAGTCTTTCATATCAAACTGTTTTGAAACGCCATGCCCTTACGTCTGACCACACCTTCACATCGTTCCCGATGATCACAATGTCATCTACGTATAGTACTAAGAATACCAATGCAGTTCCGATACGCTTTTTATACACACAACTTTCAAACTCGTTTTGATCAAACCCATAAGACTTTATTACATGATCAAAAATTTGGTTCCAAGCTCTGGATGCCTGTTTGAGTCCGTAAATGGACCTCTTGAGCTTTACAAACTAGGTGTTCTTGGCCTGTTTCAATGAAAACATGGGGTTGTTGCATATAGATCTCTTTATCAAGACTTAGTTAAGGAAAAGCATCTTGACATCTATTTGCCGGGACTTCAAAGTCAAAATGCGAACAATCGATAAGAGAATCGGATGGACTTAAGCATGGCTACGGGCGAAAAAAGTTTCCTCATAATCGATCCCTTTCTTTTCGAAAAGTATAACCTTTCGCCATTAGTCTTGCTTTAAAGGTTTCAACCTTCCCGTCCGGTCCTCTTTTCCTCTTATATACCCACTTGCATCTAATGGGTTTGACCCCATTAAGTGGTTCGACTAGCTCCCACACTCTATTATGAAACATAGAACCCACTTCGGCTTTCATTGCTGTTTGCCAAGAATCTGCATCCTTATCTTGGAGTGCCTCGTCATATGTCCATGGGTGCGATTTAGGGAATCAAGTCGAGGACTCTCCTATTCCCATGAATCTCTCGTTCGTCTAACAACCCTCCCACTATAAAAAGGCTCGGTTGTGAAAAACGTATCATTTGGTATATCATCTAATCTGATCGAAGACCGAGGTTTGCCCTCTAAGCTCATTTAAGGTAATCTCATACGGGTTTTCTTTGGTTCTATAGTTTTCTTCCATAATCTAAAGTGGGTGCGGATGTCCACCTTTTGATCTTCGGAACTATAGAATCATTCACCCTTTTGTTCCCTCGGGGTATCCTACAAAACAACCTTAATTACGATCGAGGATCAATTTGCGGTTTCCTTGTCCAACACGAGGTAGGACACCCCAAAGTTCTCATGTGTCTCATACTAGACTTGCGCCTTGGGTCCACAATTCTTTGGGGTTATGGGAACTGATTTGGATAGCACCAAGTTCAGAATGTAAGTCGCTGTTTTCCAAGGCATGACCCCAGAACGACTCGGGAAGATCCGTATAACTCATCATTGATCTAACCATTTCTAAATGAATTATGTTGCTTCGCTCTGCAAACCCCATTTTGTTGAGGGGTTTCGGGTGCGGTGAGCTGGGATACAATCCCTTCATCAGATAAGTAGTTCAAAAATTCATCGCTGAGGTATTCGCCTCCACGATCAGATCGTAGAGACTTGATACGTTTTTCCATATGATTCTCGCTTGAGCCTTAAATTCTTTAGAATTTCTCAAAGGTCTCAGATTCATGCTTCATAAGGAAAATGTACCTTGAGTAATCATCAATAAAATTACTCATAACCTCCTCCTGCTTTGGTTAACATTGAACTACGTACATCTATGTGAACGATCTCTAACATTTCTTTAGCCCCATTCCCCTTGGCTCCAAATGCCATTTTGGTCATATTACCCTCCAAACATGATTCGCAGGTTGGATCCGATTCAACTTAGAGACGCTCCAGTGAACCATCTTTCACCAACCTTTGGATCCTCTTTGGATTTATATGACCTAATCTTAGATGTCAAAGAAGTGTCTCGTTCACGTCGATGAAGCGTTTTTTCTTTTCTCGAAAGCTTGATTGATGTGTTATAGGATACATTTCGTGAGTGGTGTGCACAGTTAATTGTATAGAGATTTTCCATCAATGTCCCGTAACAGATACACTCATCATTTCAAAATGATGTCATTCTTATTAGAAGAAACTTAGTGTCCTTCAATCGAATTTTAGAAACTGAAAGTGAATTCTTTCTAAAACTGGGAACATAAAGATAATCTCAAAAAAACTTTATCTTCAAAAGATAGGTGCACTTCTCCCACTGCTTCAACTGCTACTCATGTAGCATTGCAATGTCTACTACTTGCGTAGTATTGCAATAATCGTTACTACCGTAGCATTGCAATATCTGCCACTTACGTAGCATTGCAATGTCTTCTACTTTAAATAACGTTACCCGGTGTGATGAGGATCTCACTCCCACTATGTTCCGGATCATTTAGAACCCGTGAAGCCAACATGATTAGTGGATCTCGTATCAACCACCCACGAAATGAGAAGTATCGCCGCTAAACAAGTTTCAACAACTAGTGTATGAGAATTACCTTTCTTTCCGTCCCTTTTGGGGTTGGAACAGCAAAACCTCCATTGTCCTCTCTCACCCATGACTTAAGCACTTCCTCTTTGGATTTTCCTTGACTCAACAAGCATTCCTCATCTTACCATTGCCCTTGGCCTTGATTGAGTTTTATTGCTTATGGCCTTTGGTCCTCTTCTTTATCTTGCCTACCCTTGGCCTAGAAGATGAAGACGGACCACTAAAATCAAAGCTTGAGTTTGGTGCCTTATCATCATTTCTGCCGAGTCCAAAAGTTTGCAACAAATTAGCTAGCGAGGCCAAAATGCTCAAAAAAACCTTTCAAGGCGAGAGAATGAAGTACCAAATTCATCTCGAGTCTCTAGATCATAATCTGCTTTCGAGAATCTCAAGTTTGTTCGGGATGGGCCATCTATTTTGAGGACGTAATCCCTTACGGGTTTTTCCTCCACCATTTTCAGCGACAACATCTCTCGCAAGGTGATCTGACGAGTCCCGCATGTTTTGACTCGTCAGTTGGCTCATCTAATTTTTGTGTGTCAAAATCCACTCGTGCTTTTGTGCAGTTAGGACAATTATAATTTTCCAATCAATATAGTTTCCATACATATTGTATTGACTTTAAGTATAATAATAGTGGATTAAAAGGTAACGACATCTTTGAATCGAAATAAACAACTATATGCAATAGCACAAGTATATCACAAGGTTCGATCACATTTCATCATATTTTAAAATCTCAAAAAAAAAATATGAACATGCATCAGCCAACATCTCAAAACAGTTTAAATAAGCCACGTGGGGTGGGTCATTATTTAAACACATTCAAGCAGGTTACAAACAAGAACAATTACAAACCTTTAATATCCAGATTAATAGTTGGCTCCCACTTGACCAATATAAAATTGGAGGGGACTTGGGAAGTATATGCATATCAATTTTATACCTAAGTAATAACCATGATTAAATCTGATTACTATTTTCGCTTTGATCGAGCCTCGTGGGGAGGGTCATCGTCGCCACTAGTAATAACCCACAATCATCCTTTTGGAATTCATTCATGTGAAACCTATCTTTTGACCGTCCCGTGGGGGGAATTTCTCCAAAAGAATTCACAAATAAATAAATCATGGAGGTCAAAATTAATTCAATTTTATTATCCGGAATAAAATTGTCAATTAATTATTTAAAACATACTTAGTAATTTTGAAGTTGAGATTTTTCAATTTGGCAACCCTCATGCAAACACATTTAAACAAATTAAATAAAGCATAAGATAGCACAAATAAATCAAGCAAAACAGAAAAATAAACATATTGGGCACAAATTATCCAATTGTCATGGTTTGATTTTTCTTGGCTTGATCTTGAAGAAACACGTCTCGAATTTCTCCCACTCGTTTGTCTCGAAAAAAAAAATTGCTTCGTCTCGAACCTTGTAACTTGACCTTCCTTGGCCAGGATGCTGCGCCCGCATCAATGGGCAGCTAACTGTACAACCTAAGCGACCTGTCGCCCGTGAATACCTTGTGGCCTTCTCCTTGCGCCTCGGCGGTGCTGATCCTCGGCGACATCATCACGTCTTGTAGCCTTCGCCCCATATCCCGCCTCGCTAGCGTCTCATGGCCAATCGCGTCATGTGCCGCGTCACGGCCGCCCAAATCCGCTTCGGCACAGGCGCACACTTGTCTGTAGCGGCCCCTACGTCCTCGCGCTGGCGGCCGCCAAATATCGCCCTACGCCCATGCGTGCCAGTAGCGCCAGCGCCGCCCTTTTGATTTACCGGATTTCGTCCTTTAGTGCCATCTCTTGCGTTCCCGATCCGGTTACAATTTATTTACAAAAAATAAATAAGCCTGAATCTAGACTAGTGTATTACATTGATCAAATCAAACAAAATCCTAGTCTACTGCGTGGATTTTCCTGCGAGGCAAAAACAAATCCGAATCTAATCGAATTAAAAAACCACGGTTTATATGCATGCAAAATAAAACATTAAAATCCATGACAATTGGATACGCAAAAGCAGATCTAACAGATTCTACTATCAATTTCAAATTTAATGTCCATTTAATTAAATTACAATTTAAAAAATTGAGAGAAAGCAAGTGGCTCGATGCGATTGTTGGGGAATGAGTTGCACAGATCTATTCGGGGTGAATATTTAAATACAAATTTAATTCATTAATTATTACTAGCATGAATTAATCCTATATTAATTCAAATAATAATTGCAACAACAAATCATGCATATATAAAAAGCCACGTAAAACCCACGCGACGCGAATCTACGGGTTTACGTGAACGTATTCTCTCGGGATGGAGTGGCTTTGGTCGGACGGACTCACCAAAAGGACTTCCCAAGTATTCCTTAGCCCTTGCTTTCGACAATCCGGTGGAAGGATACTCGCGAACAATTAACAAAAGGAAAAAATAAACTTTGTTGCACCACTTATGTGGATTTGCTAATATTTCCAGCACATGGAATTGTACTTGGGAATGAACTAATCATCCCCTATTTATAGGAGAGAGGGTGGACAAAATTTGTGTTGTTTTTCAATGTGGGATAAGACTTTTCTTGGTCACCAAAAAATATTGAATATATCCCATATATTCTCTTTTCCCATAATTAAAATATTCCACAAAATCCACCTCCTCTATTTTATGGAATTTTAAAGAAAATATTAGTGTGCAAGAATCCAAGATTTGGATCTTCTTGAATTTATGAGATATTCTTGTATTTCAAGAAATACATATCTTCCATAATATCTTTTCAAGAAAATCAAGAAAATCTTTCTTGCCCACTATATTTTCAAAATTTCGAAATTTCATTATGTATAACAAAGTGGGAGATTTCTTGAATTTAATGAGACAATCTTGTATTCCAAGAATACATATCTTCATTCCATAACAAAATTCAAAGAAAATCTTTCTCCCTCTTTTATCCATAATTTTCGAAAATAAGAGGAAATATAAAGCAACAATATTTATTTTATTTTAATCATCTTTTCAGTTATTGGACTATATGTTGGGCTACTCAGGGGGCCTTTAGGAGAATTAAGATTGGACCTTCTAATGGATCTTGAATATCTAATATTGAGCCACAATATAATTCAAGCCCATAAATATTAATTAATCCCACTACATAATTAATATTGCACTATCCATCTTAACCCATATTACAGTCAATATGGCTCCCGGTCATTATTTCCCGTGTTTAAGATTATCTAGCCCACTAATTAATTCAAGCCACTGAAATAGCTTTCCGTTAATTAATATCTTTTGTCCTTGGTCTAGGAGCGGTTCAACATTATTATCCATACCGGAAACAAATTCCACTTGCAAGATTTGGTATGATAAAGCTTATGAACCTCCCAAAGGGGCAAATCAAGCAAGCGTTTTGCACACGATTCTTCAGATTAAATCTTTAGCAATCACATGTGACCAATAATATTGCCCAAGATAAAAAGTATTGAATCTCTCTCTGATTCGCTACCCATGATAAGTTAAAGCAATAGTTACCAATCCCACGTGATCCTATTTAAGGGACGAAGGTTAAGAAACAACGAACCACTGAGGTCTAATTCTTCCTTGTTCGCCAGAGAATTTATCCCTCCCCAGAGGTCCTATTCAACAAGATCGGTCATGCACTAGTGTAATCTCTTGGTCAAGACAAACCAATCCGAGCCTTACACCTCAACCTTTCGCGATGGTTGTTCATTTCCATCTAGGTCGTGAATGGCGACTTTTTAGTTACAAAGGACCGTTAATTTAATCTTTCGTGATCCGGTATCACTAAATTAACTTCTGATGTACGCATTTAATTATTGAAGCAGTTATGCAAAGAAATATATATAACATTCAATCATATTTAAAGCATCAGTGATAAACAATTTATTTCAGTAAATAAGTCTGAAAATTCAGTTTCGATTATACAAAGTAAAAGCATACTTTTCAGTATAATCCCAACACAAGATGACAGAGATGTTTAAAGAAGCTCTCTCTGGCCAGTTTGCCCATCTCTCTGAAGAATTTTCTGTGGCTAAGAACCACATCGGAGGTGGAAAAATGAACAAAATCGAGATAGCGAGGAGAGGGTCTTGTTGTGTGAGCAAAGAGCAATATCACATGGACACAACACTCTCCAGACTTCTTCCAAATTACGGTGCCAAGAAGGGGGAAAAGGAAGGTGAAGACCTCAGGAAATTATTGGCACGTACTTTGGAGAAAAAGGCACAGAAAGAAGCTGAAATGTATAGCCTATCCAAAGCCTTGAATGAATTCGAAGCTACTGACAAACTGAAGTTCGCTCAGGTGGAGAAGCCTATCTACACTCGAGTTTCTGAGGAAACCATGCTTGATGTTGCAAGAGAGAAACTGAGTGCTAGAACTAAGGTTGGAACAAGCCAGGCTGCTGCTGAATTGCCTATGAAGAGGAAAGCCTTGGGCATTGTTCAACCTGAGAGCAAGCGTGCGAAGGCTTCTAAGCCAATCCAGAGAAAGCTGATTCTGGATGATGAAGGAACTGAAGAATCTGAGTCTCAACCTCAGAAGAAGAAAGTCTTCAATACGAAGAATGCTCTGAAGACACTCCAGATAGAACAGGCTAAGAAAGCAGTTGCTTCAGTCTCAGGCGTGCCTATGATCAGGAAGAAGACTGAAGAAGAGCTGAAGCGAAGTAGTGGATTCAAAAAGTTTGCGAGCAAAAGGAGAGAGACATCAAAAGCACTGAAGTGGCCACACGTTGACAAATGGATGCCTATCAAACTCAACGATATGTGGGAAGAGGTCAAGAGAACCTTCTGGTTCTATTATGATGTGCTCAGGGAGTGGAGAGGGGAAAGCTCAGATCAGAATGAAGCATTCATTGAATATCTCCTAACCTTCTATCCAAAATATCTCCAAAGTTAGATGAACTTGGCTGATGAAGGAAAGGTACAAACAGTAGCCCCTGGTCCATATTCCTACCCTCCTCCAAGACTTGGTAATGGCATGGTGAATGAGAAGGTCATTACTCAAGAAATTGCTCAGTATGCTGGTCAGTTGGGTTTGATAGGAAACAGTCCGGATATCATTAAGGAAAGAAATGAACTGAAGAAGAGGTATTTCGGAATGTTCAACCTGGAAGTGCCCGCTGATGAAGTTGAAGAAGAAGCAAACTGAAGAGCAGAAGACTGAAGAGCCAAATCTGAAGACTGAAGACTAAAGACTCAGAAGATTCTTGTAATCTTAAAATTTTGTCTTTTTTGATTTTGTTGATAAGACTCATTGTAATCTGTAACGGTATACCAATCATCAATGAAAACTTATCATTTATGCTCAAAAGATAATATCTCATTATCTTATTTACATGTCTTTTATATTTGATATGCTGAATGAATGTCTCTGAATTAATTGTTTAAGTATTTGGTGATGAACTATTTAAGAAAATTCATTACTGAAGAAATTGTTGAATAATTAATTATTGGGAGACTCTCTGACATTATTTGAAGATTCTCTGATTCAGGAAATTGTTGGGAGACATAACCAAATCTTGTAATAGAATAAACTGAAACCTGAGTATAGGTTATATGTTAGTAACAAGATAGGTTTTGGCATCATCAAAAAGGGGGAAATTGTTGGGAGATGAATTTAATAAAAGATATATAATTTTGATTAAGATCCCAAAACCCCTGAGTATGACATGTTCAGAATAATCTTGATAGTTGAGTCAGAATTCAGTTTTAGAGTATTCAGGATGTTATCTGCAAAATGTATAGTTAGCAGATATAGATCGAGGATAGGTTCAAGACTCAAAAACTCAAGCAGTGTGTTCTAAAAAACTGAAGTTTCAAGATGAAACCGAAGTTTCAAGACTTCGATGAGAAATCGAGAATCAAGACTCAAATTGAGAAATTGAGATATCAAGACTCAAGATGAAACCGAGGAATCGAAGACTCAAAGATGAAGATTCAAAGATATCACCAGATATCTCAGAAGACTCAGAAGACTCAAGACTCAAGACTCAAGACTCGTAAGACAAATAAGACTCGTAAGACTCAAGACTCGTAAAACTTTGAAGACTCGGAAGAAGAAGTCAAGACTCGTAAAACTCAAGACTTAGAAGAGTCAAGTCTCGGAAGACTCAAGACTAGAAGACTCAAGTCTCAGAAGACTCAAGACTCAAGACTCAAGACTCGAAGACTCAAAACTCAAGACTCAAGACCCTCAAGACTCAAGACGCAAGACAAAAAGATCGAGAATCAAGATCAAGAATATCGAAAGCACAAAGAATTATCAAGACTCAAGAATGTAATCAATGCTCAAGATAAACCTCAATGTTCCGAGGGCCTTGAATATATCTATCCAATGATGCAACATCGAGAAGATCGCGATTCCTTAGATAATAGATATTTGCCAAGACATTCAAATGCAGACAAAAGGAACTAAGTCAGAGTGTTGTTAAGGTTATATCAACTCAGAGTTTGTAACCAAAAGAGTCGTTGAAGGTGTCTACACTTTAACCGGAGACAAAAGTCAAAAAGAGGAAGACAACATTTGTACACTATATTGATAATCGACAAATGATGGTCGTGAAAAAGATGTCAGAAGTACAAAGTTCCAGACTGCAAAAAGTGAAGACCGGCTACATGAAAGGCTATTGCCTAAAACGTGTTAGGGAGTTTCAAACCCTAAATATAGCCGTTCCTCACACACCATAAGAGGAAACTCACGAAGCTATCTCTCCAACGGATAGTTTTCAAGAGTAACCTTGGTGTATGCCTATAAATACTGGTGACCCTCTACATTGTAAGGTTACGGGAAATTTATAAGCAACTCAAGAAGCTCAAACTTATTATCACAAAGTTAAAGCACTCGAAAAACTTAGAATTTCCCAAGTGCTTTTATATTGAAGAGAGCTCACTAAACTAAGCCTAGCTTGATAAGACATATCCGAAGCTTAGTCGAGATATCCTAACCTTTTGCATTGTACTTCATTGTAAAGGATATCTCATCCTAGTTGGAAACCAACCGAGAAACCCCAAAACCCTTGAGAAGGTAGTTGGAGTGTGTTTGTTGGTGAGAAGAGTTGTAAAGAGTTAGTAAACTACGCGGAGTAGTCAGAAAGCTCTAGAGGAGAAGTTAGTAAGCTACAGAGGTAGTCTGAAAACTTGCTTGTGTTTGAGTAAGTAAACTACGGAGGTAGTCATAAAGCTCAAGGTCGGGTTGAGTAAGTAAACTACGTGGAGTAGTCAAAAAGCTCAGGGTCGAGCTGAGTAAGTAAACTACGCGAGGTATTCAGAAAGCTCAGAAGTGATTAGTGAATTTCTCTGAGGATCAGAGAGAGTGGACGTAGGAGCTTGAGTCTCTGAACCACTATAAATTGTTGTGTTGTTTATTGCTTTCTTTATATGTGCTTAACTGTTGCATCACTGAGTTTGAAAGCATATTTTCACTGACATTTCAGTTGGAATCAATCCCTTTCGAAGTTGCATGTAATTGAATCACACCTAATCACTATTCCATTAAAGGAAGGTTTTCAAAGAAAGCTTTAAAACGAAAGTATAAACTAAAGGGCCAACCATTTAAAAGCACATCCGAGTAGCTAGAACGGATAGTTACCAAACCGAACTTACTCTTACGAGGGTTCAAGAAGTTAGTTATCCGATCCAAGCAACTCAGGATCTCTGAAAACTTCGGGACTCGGTTGGGATTATCTCGAGGTCTCTCGAAAGCAAATTTCAGGATCACTGTCTCAATGAGACTTTGACTCAGAAGCGATCTGTGCTTCTCAGAACCAAATCTTCAGGATTATCTGACCCAAGCTGACCTCAGTAAGAAAAAGTTTTAAAAACACTGAACACATGTATTCCCCCCCCATACACGTGTAAGACTCGTTTGCACCGGGACCAACAGTATTCCCACGTCCTTGTTCAACAATCCAGTGGTAGGAAACTCGCGAACAATTAACAAAAGGGAAAGAGAAAAATATATGCCACCACCTTTGTGGATTTCTAATTTTTCCAACACATGGAATTGTATTGGAGATGAAAAATTCATCTCCTATATATAGAGATGAGTGGAGCGAAAATTTTGTGACATATTAGGGTTAGGAAATTTCTTTATATCTTCCCAAGATACAATCTTGAACATATCTCAATATATTTTATTTCCATAATAATCACAAAATATCTTTTCTTCCCTACACTCTAAAATCTTGGTAAATAAAGGAAGAAAATGAATCTTTGACTTACCTTGAATTTATGGGATAAACTTGTATCTCAAGAATACTTATTCCATAAAATCTTTCCAAGAAAATCAAGAAAATCTTTTCTCTCTCCTACCCATAATTTTTAAAAATCAAGAAAAAATAAGGCAACAATATTTCTTTTATTTTAAGAACCTTTTCATTTAATGGACTTTATCTTTGGGCTACTAAAGGGGCATTTAGGAGAATTAAGATTGAACCTTCTAATAGACTTTGAATTTTCAATATTGAGCCACAATACTATTCAAGCCCATAAATATTAATTAATCCCACTATATAATTAATATTGCACTATCCATCTTAACCCATATTATTGTGATATGACTCCCGATTATTATTTTCCGTGTTTAAGATTATCTTAGTCCATTAATTAATTCAAGCCACTGAAAAGCTTTGTATTAATTAATATCTTTTACCCTTGGTTTAAGAATGACTCAACATTATTATCCATACCGGAAACTAGTTTCACTTGCAAGATTTGATATGATAAATCTTCTGAGCCTCCCAAGGGGACAAATCACGCAAGACGTACTTGCACATG
Source organism: Stenogyne calaminthoides (assembly GCA_037126765.1). Classification (NCBI taxonomy): domain Eukaryota; kingdom Viridiplantae; phylum Streptophyta; class Magnoliopsida; order Lamiales; family Lamiaceae; genus Stenogyne; species Stenogyne calaminthoides. The sequence continues at coordinate 18,642,196 of JBBCBC010000032.1, forward strand.
ATTCTCCGTATTAAATCTTAGCAATCGTCGTGTAACTAATAATATTGCCCAAGATATAAAGTATTGAGTCAAAATGACTCTCTACCCAACATAAGTCAAAGAAATATTATTCATTTACACGATCCTATTTAAGGAACGGAGATTAAGAAATAACGAACTATTGAGGTCTAATTCTTCCATGTTCAGTACTGAAGAATTTGTCCTCGTTGTAGGTCCTATTCAGCACATCATAATGCACTAGTGTAATCTCTTGGTCTAGACAAGCCAATCTGAGTCTTACACTTAACCTTTCACGATGGATTGTTCATTTCCATCTAGGTTGTGAGTTTTGTACTTAGTTACAAGGATTTGTTAATGTGATCTTCTGTGATCTTATATCACCACATTAACTGCAATGTAACACGTACTATTTAATGACATATATGCAGTAAATATATATAACATTCAATCATATTTAATGCAACTGTAATAAATAATTTATTTCAGTAAATAAATGAGAAATACAGTTTGGTTATATATAAACTAAAGCACACTTTACAGTATAACCCCAAAACCTCCCTCATGTGATTCGAACACGCGACCTCCCGGTATATGGAGGCCTTGCGTGTTCCACCAAACCATATGGGCAAGGCGAGTTATTCGTTATGAAAGTCTTTTTAATTGTATATATATCATATATTATGTTTTATTATTTTATTTCTTCTATCATTTAAGTTAATTGTTTATCATGTATATATACTTTTGATTTAGTTAAAATATTTATAATAAAATTGTGAAATAAATAATTTATATTCTTTTGCATCATTTATTATTATGAGTACATTTATATATATATTTATATTAATTATTTTTATTAAAATATTTTCAATAAAATTTTTAAATAATTAGTTTTATATTCTTTTTCACTATTTATTATTATGAATACATTTATATATATACTTACATTAACTATTTTCACTAAAACATTTTCAGTGAAATTTTAAAATAATTATTTTTATATTCATTTTCACTATACTAACACGTGTACAATAAATGCAATTCGAATACGTTTTTATTAAAATAATTTTAATAATTTTTTTAAATAATCATCCTTACATAGTATTTACTAACATATGTACCCAATGCCCATGTGAACTCACACAACTCCATATGTCGGGACATTATGTTTCTGATTATCATCGAACATTTATTAGAGAGTATCAACCTGTAAAATTAAAAGAGTGTTACACACGTATATATATGATATTTAAATAAAAGACAAAGTGGTAAAACATACTTCTCATTCCACACTTGTATATGTAATTGGATATGTGGTGGATCATGGTCGGCGAGTTCATCCACGTCGATCTCACGATTTCTCGAAGAATCATCATCACCACCTTCAGTTGATTCATCATTATTATCACGGTGGTCATCATCACTTGTCTCGAGTTCGGGATACCGGTACCCAGTTCTGCTCTTCAACTTGATTATTATCACGGGAATTCGAACCTGATCCACTGGATCTTCCAAATAGAGCTCTGCTAATCGAATTTCTTATACCCTTGCCGCCGGCCATCTGTAACATTAATATTATAAGATGAATATTGTTGGGATATTTTAGTTTTGATGAATTATGCCAAAACATTATCAACTTGTGTTTTTGAAGCTAATCTACAGATAACAAGTTAAGGGGAACGAAAGAACAAATTGAGGGGGAACTCACGAAATCAGAAGAAGATGATCAAGATCGACGAGGTCGCAGACGAGACCGACGAGATCGATGAGTCGATGAGTTCCGAGTTAATCGATGAGTGGAAAAATCGGTGAAAAAAGCTAAAGCCAACAAATCAGAAGAGAAGGTTGCAGATCAGAAGAGGAGCAGGTGGGACTAATCAAGATCAGACGTGATCGAGATCAGATATGAAGAGGAGCAGATGAGACTGATCGAGATCAGAAGTGATCGAGATCAAATATGATAAACTGATATGCTAACCCCGATGTAATCGACTGATGCTATCCTCAAGAAGTTCTTGAAGAATCGTTGATCCGATCACCGAAATGATCGATCGTGCAAAGAAGAAATCGATAGCTCGAGTCAATGTGACTCGAGTGTCAAGATGCCTTATCGGATAAGGTCCGCCAAGAAAAGTCTCTTTGAATCAAGAGCTCAGATAACTCAAGGCTCGGGGATAACTCAAGGCTCGAGATAACTTTGAAGGCTCGGATATCTGAAGGCTCGGGATATCCTGAAGGCTCGGGAGGCTCGGATAGAATCAAGATCCCGAGACTCGAAGAAATCAAGAATATAGCCATTAGAATCAGCTGATGTGGACCAATGAGAGGAAGACGACAAGCCTGAAAAAGCTGCTAAAAGCTACAGAATAGTATGGATTTGAATGTGATTCTCTCCAACGGTAACATTCAAATCCACACTATAAATACAAGTTCTTCCTTCATTATCAAGTGTGGAAAGGTGTGAGAAATGTGTACAGAGCCAAATCATCTAGCATCTCCACCATAGAACACAGAGCAAGAAATACACGCATGTATTCAAAGAGTGTTCTACCCTAGATCTAAGCACAAATGTAATATCCTAAGCTTAGAGAGATTTTCCCATCCTTAGCATTGAGGCTAAACAAATGTAAGGGAAAATCTCAACCTAGTTGGAAACCAAACAAACCTTACCCAAATCAGTTTGATAGGATAAGTTTGTAGGTGAGTGTGAACTCGGTAAACATCTAGCAATCCCGAAAGGTAGGGTAGGCAATCCCGTGAGGGAGATAAGTCCCGTTTGAGTGTGAACTCGGTAAACATCTGTTGGGTGTTGGACTAACACGTTAAACTAAGTCCAGTAGGTTAAGTCAGTTAAGTCGGTGCCCCTGTGAAGGGAAGAGTGGATGTAGGACGGGTTTCGTCCGAACCACTATAAAATTGTGTGTTCTTTACTGCTTTATGTTCTTACTTGCCATATGCATTTGAATATAAGCAAAACAACACACATGAACTTAAAACGCAAAAATTAGAATCACTCTGCCCTCACCCCTGTTTTATATGCATTACACGAGTCTTCCGCGCACATGGGTTTTCCACAAAAATTGGGACCTTCAATTGGTATCAGAGCGGGAGTTCAAAAGATCACTGATTTCAAAAGTGATCACCTGAACTGATCCATTTTTAAAACCCGTCTCTGATCTGATACCTTCAATTGGTATCAGAGCGGGAGTTCAAAAGTTCACGATTTTCAAAGTGACCACCTGAACTGATCTTTTAAAACAAAAACCCGATCTCTGTATAAATGCATATATTTTAAATGTTTTGGCATCATTATCAAAAAGGGCGAAATTGTTGGGATATTTTAGTTTTGATGAATTATGCCAAAACATTATCAACTTGTGTTTTTGAAGTTAATCTACAGATAACAAGTTAAGGGGGAACGAAAAGAACAAATTGGGGGAACTCACGAAATCCGAAGAAGATGATCGAGATCGAGGACGAGGTCGCAGATGAGAGACCGATCAAGATCGGATGAGTCGATGAGTTCGGAGTTAATCGATGAGCCGCGGCAAAATCGAAGTGAAGAAAAGCTAAAGACAAAACCGTAAGAGAAGGTTGCGATCGAATAGGAGCAGATGAGATCGATCAAGATCGGGACGTGATCGAGATCGATATGAACAGAGAGCGATGAGAGATCGAGATCGACGCGTGATCGAGATCAGATATGATAAACCGATATGCTAACCTCGATGTAATTGAATTGATGCTATAGCTCGATACCACTTGTAGGTCCCGAACGGGTTTCGTGGAGGGCGTAAGTCTAGAGGGAGGGTGAATAGACTTCGAAAACTTTTTTCGCAGATCGGGTGTGATTGCGGTTTTGCTCGATCGAAAAGCGAGTGAATCAATTTGACCGATGTTTAATCTTCCGAAAGTGCCCGAGGGCAGATCAGTTTGATATCTGTCAGTTTAACTGATAGTGCGGAAGCTTGTTAATACCCGTGTGAAAAACCAGTTTTATCAAATCAGATTCTCAAGTCAGTTTTCAAACTTGTTGAGGGGGTTCAGTTTCCTGAACAGGTTCAATGGTTGGGGGAGTTGGAGATCTGGGTGATCCGACTGATGAGGGTGGGGGTGAGAATGTTTTGTGAGGAGAGGGTGGTGGTGAAATTAAAACAAGTACGTACATCATGAATACATTAATTAAAATAACTCATTTCACAACACATATATATCATCTTCATTAATATCAATAATTAAAAACATGCGTACATAGCAAAGATATCTATAGATAATAATTAGTTTCATCAATTATCTTCTGAATTAGAATTATGATCTTCTTCTTTCTTCTTCTGCCAAAACGACAGGATCATCATCTATTTGCACATTAATTTGGGATGGTATGTCATCCTCTTGGAGTGGGGGAAGCTCTAGTCTGATATCTCTATCGATTTCCACTAAGGATCTCGGTTTTGTGGTGCAAACAACCCACCAATCTCGGCCCCAAACAGATTTGGGGTTACTTGCAATAATAAACTTGACTGGCTTGACTTGATAGCACGAATGGATCACAATGACAGTATCGTCCTCTCGGATTAACGTCCACGAGCTTATAATTGGGATGTATTCTTGTTCCCACTGGCACAGTTGGATCAAACCACTCACACTTGAACAAAAACTACCTTTTTTTTCAATATGTCCGGGATATTCCAACACCACTACCTCCTCGAGTATCCCGTAGAAATAATTTTCATTTGAATCATAGCTTGTTCCCTTAATACAAAATCCACTTTTCATAATGGCTTTAGATGCGCCATAAGCTCGTGTGTGAAATTTGAAATCATTCACGTAATATCCAGGGTACTTGATGACACTACTAAGAGGAACGCCCGAAAGATCGCGTATAGACTCATCCCGAATACGATTTCTCCTCACCTATATATTATTGACGAGAAACTTAATTATTAGAATGTGATTATATTTTTTAACACAATATATATATATATATATATATTAATCAAAGTTACTTATAGATCACTTACAAATTGATCAAACCATGATCTATAGTAATGGTCCTCGATGTTAACTCCTTGAATAACAAACTAATTTCAGTGCTGGCTTTCCAAACATTATATGGCAGAATCTCACTGAAAGCAATTGAGAGTAGTCTTTGCATAAATACGTGACAATCATGACTCTTCATCCTAAACATCTTCAATTTTGTCCAGTCTATGCACCGAGATAAGTTGGACACATAGTCATCGGGGAACTTCAACTCATCTACCCATTTGCAAACCATATCTTTGTGCTTGTTATCAAGGGAATAGCTAGCTTTGGAGTACTTTCCTGAGTTTGGACATTTCTACAGCGAGGGTCGACAATAGTATTCATAAAGTTCATCCCTCGATTTAGTTGTGTCCTTTGTTTTCCCTTCGACATTCATCACCGTTTAGAACAAATTATCAAACATATTTTTTTGATGTGCATCACATCCAAATTGTGTCTGATCAACAGGGAGCTCAAATACGGCAAATCCCCGAAAATACTTTTCTTCTTTCAACCACATTGTAAACCTTTGTTGTGAGCATCAGCACCCAACTCTGTTACTTTCATCAATCTAATCCAATCAATTTGCTGGAGGAGCAGATCACCTGTAAGGATGGGAGGTGGATCATCATCAACTACTACATTCTTTCTGAATGCAGTCTTGTTCCTTCGGTACGGATGACGTCTATCTAAGAACTTACGATGGTTGTAAAACCACGACTGCTTGCGACTAAGCCTCAGAGAGAAAGCCTTAGTGTAATCTGTTAGTGTTAGTGTCCTATAGACAATCCTTTGTAAGGACATAATACTCAGATAATATTCAGTATTGGTTTAATATTATTGTTTGTTTAATATTAAATGTATGGCGTTACACTCATTAGAATATTATGTTTGATTGTTTGCATTTGTTCTTATATGTGTTCCCTTGAGTCACTGCTGTCATTGAGTGAGTGAGAGCTCAGATGACTTAAGCATGATTCTTAAATAGCCTCAATCGAGGATTATCAAGAAAGGGATATTGATGATGCAATGGAGATTGGCGTGCGATCTGCATCATACTCTTAGAGAGTGTAGTAAGATCTCACTTACTACGAGATACTAGGTATCTCATGATGGATGCACAAATACCTTAGAGGTTATTGGTATACCCATCCGAGAAACTGTTTGATGTAGTTCCACTATATGTGTCTACGGGTGTCTCGGTTAGTGGGAGCGATGCGATACTCCTTTGACTTGAGGTCAATACGCACGACATGTGTGGAGTGATGAACTTTGACCATGATCGACGCTTGCACCCGTCTATGGGTAGATTTGGCTTGGATTGAGTTCATCAAGAAGTGCATGTGCGTGGTAGTTGAGCTTAGAAAAGGATTCATTCCTCAAAGTGGATTTAGAGAGAATACTCATCTTCTCATCATAATTGGATCTAAGTCATTGGCCAATGCACGTCAACTTACACTTTGTGACTAAGTGTGACACTGATGATCAATTAGTGATTTGAGATAAATTGATTAAGTTATTTGAATAGACACTTCATCATGTTCAAGACTAATCGAGTATTCGTGAATGAAAGGAGGAATTCGCAATTGCCCACATTTCAGTTACAGGTAGTTGCATGTTTCTCGCAACGTACCTCATATATTGAGAATGTCTGATTTATTGACTAGGGTTCAATTAAGACCGTTAGTTTGACTAATCACTCTCTATATGAGGGCCTATGGGTCACACAATAAGTAGTTTCCTTTTACGGATTATAGTTGGATTAAATGTCAAATTGGATTTAATATTTAATTTATGGAGAAGTAATTAATAATAGATTAATTTGGAATTAATTATTATTAATATTTAATTAAATTAGATTTAATTAAATAAGAATTTCCAATATTTATATTTGGAATATAATTGTAGGATTTAATGTATATGGAAATTAAATCCGTAGATTATAAATCCGTAGAGATTTAATTATTATTAATATTCATATTAGGCATTTAAATCCGTAGAGATTTATATTTAGGGATTTAAATTAAAAGGAATTAATTTAATTCAAGATTAGAGAAATTTTATTTCCCTAATTGGGCTAGCTTGGGAAATAAGATAAGCCTCCCTATATATACAAAGGTGTTTTTTAATCCAAATTGATCAAACCGGTCTAGGCATATAGGTTGGAAATTTGAACCTTTTATCAACAATTAAATTGATTTATGCATATTTTTTTATATTTTGTATGTTACATTAAAAAATAAATATTTATTGATAAAATATTAAAATTATACTAATTTATAACTTATAAATCTTATATTAAAATAAATACAATAGAGTTTGGAGACCAGAGATGATAGCGTTGTGGATTAATTCCACACAATATGTAATTTGACGATAAAGAGATTAAATGAAATTAATGACTTGTGAATGAATTTATTTGAGAGAAAATGATATTGAGATAAAAACAATAACATTATATAGAGATGTTTAGAAAAAAAATAAAAAAAAAAAAAAAGTGATTTAATAAATAATAAAAATAATAAAATCGAATTAACTAATTTTAAGGAGTAATTGGACCGGCGACATGAGCGGTTTCACGGTTCAATTAAGTTCAACCAAGGCGGTTCAACCGGTTTTTGAAAACCAACGTATACAAGCTATTGGGATTCACAAACAACATCACTTCATATTTTCTCCATAAAATCTAGAGTTTCGATTTTCCTAGCAAATCTGTCTTCGATTCAATTTGGCAAATCAGGTACCAAATCCGTGATTGGGGATTACGTGGATATCAGTTAGAGAAATCTACACTCGAAGTTACTATAAGATTTTCGTTATGATTATCAGAATCAGATGTATGCAATTAATTGTTCGTTGTTGGTGAAACTTTAACGCGACGTGTGATACGTGTTTTACGCTCTCTATATTCCAACAAACAGTATCGTAGCCTCGACTCTTTGTTTTAATTACATGAATTAAATTGGCTTTATAAAAAAAAAAATATGAAAACCGTGGGGCACGACCTTTTGTTGGACAAAAGGAACCACACCCCTTTGTTTTTCTTATTCGTATCGCTCATCTTCCCAACCCACGACTTAGGATTTTCTGGGAATCCTTCTCCGCTGTTGCTGGTCTTCCTGGTCTTGTGGGCCGCGGTGATGATGCTGAGCTGACGGCCTAGCGCCGCAACTCGCATCATCGCACGAGCCTACATCTCCCGTCGAACCCGTCGTCTCCACCGCCTCGATTTGAGAGCAATTCCTCTGAATTCATCTCTTTTCACGGCGGCGCGGCCTCAAATCGTCAAATCGCGGTGGTGCGCCACCGATTTATCTCGATTTGAGTCTATATTGCTTGAATCCCTTCGAGACCTGACCTCTGTGTCCATCCCGATTCGATTCTTGGCGGCGCGCCACCAAAATCGAGACGAATCAGTGGCGGCGCGCCGCCGATTCGACTGTGTCCCTGTTCTGGTTTCGAACCAGTCCGTGATGGGAAGTGAACTGCGGCCCCGCGCGCGTGCTCCACCCAATTGAGTCGCACGGCAGCGATTCACCCGCGCTCAGCGAGCTATGGCGGTGACTCGCGCCTGCTGATTGACTTACTTTGCTCATTTTGGTTTCGTTGCTTGTTAGTTTTCATCTGAGATGTGTCGAATAATTGTGCTTTCTGGGTATTGCTCGATTAATTTCTGGGTTTGAAATCGTTGAAATTTTGAATCTGAATAAACCCTAATAATTTTTGGAATAATTCTAATAAACTGTGATGGATTATTGAATGTTTGGTTTGGATTTCCCGATCGGAAAGGTTTTGGAAACCGGGCGATGATGAGGGGAAGGACTTTCCCGAAAATTGAATTTAGGACAGACTCTTCCGCGTAATTTTTGAAATTGCACATAAGCCCTTAATGAATAAAATAAACAATAAAATTAAATTTTAGAATTAATAAAGTATTAATTTAAAATTTGAATTATGGTTGGACCAAAATAATTAAATGGATTAATTATTCCTTTTTAATGATTTAAAATCGAATTAAAATTAATTTTTCCAAATTCGGTTTAAAAGAAATTGTTAAATCCCACTGTTTAACTGCTTTATAATTTCATTCGTTAAACGCTTTTACAGTCCGCATTATATCTGTTTGGGTAGACGACACCCAATAACTATCGGACCGTATTTAATATTTGGGTAGACGGCGCCCATATAAGTGTTAGTCCGTGTGAAATCATGTTTGGGTAGGCGGCGCCCAATAATTGCTCAAATGTGATATAGATTAACATGTTGGATCTCGATTAAGCAATTAGTACCCCGCCTTTAAAATGTTCCTCACTAAAATATGGTTTTCTCATTGATTTGATAAGATGTCTTCTATCAAAATTAAAAGAAAACTGGAGATTTCGTTCCAATGAGTATTTAAGGCCCTCGTCTTTTGCTCGGATCTACATCTAACTAGACTTTTTTTAGGGACATGTAATGTCGCCCCTTGATGGTTGTAAACCAACTTAATTTTATTTCACTTACCCTTGTGGGGAACAAAAGTTAAATGACATCAGTCGAACTGGGTTCGATTAACTAGGAATTGTAGTTTTTGCAATTGGTTTGGAGACCTACCAGTTATGCTATTGTGATATTCAGCCCTCGTTGGGATTATGATAGTAGGAATGTGGATCCTAGTCCATTATGATTTATATTAGATATAAATTCGTATTCTTCCGATGAGGTCGTTGAATATGTGAAAATAATGGAGACAAACTAAATTTGAAAGGCCAAGTTTATTTTGATTGTTGAATATTGATCATAGAAATTATGTCTTTTAATTCCCGTTTTATTTTATTTCTCTAGGATTGTTGAAATGAATAACTTATCACTGAGAAGCGTTTTGGAAACGAACAAATTGGCTGGGCCAAATTTTCTCGACTGGCACCGAAATGTGCGTTTGGTGCTTAGGCAAGAAAAGATTGAATACGTGTTGGACACACCAATCCCTGCTACCCTGGAGACTGGTACTGAAGGAGCCGAGGCATTTGACGCTGAAGCTCAAAATAAGCATCAAGATGATACTTCCCAGGCTCAGTGTGTTATGCTCCTCGGGATGACTCCCGAGTTGCAAAGGCAGCATGAGAGGATGCCTCCCTTCGAGATGATCAAGCATCTGAAGGATCTCTTTGATTCTGAATCTCGTTCTAAGATTTATGAAGTGATGAGAGATCTGTTTAGATGTCGGATGTCTGAAGGAGGGAAGGTTTCTCCTCATGTGTTGAAGATGATAGAGCTAATCGAGAAACTTGGTCGGTTGGGCATTGAGCTCAAAACCAACGTTGCTGTTTATGTCATTCTCCAGTCACTTCTCGATTCATATTCGAGTTCATTGTAAACTTTAATATGAATAAGACGGAATTGACTATGCCCGAGCTGCATAACATGATAAAGACTTTTGAGTCTTCCACTGCTAAGGAAAAGCTCGTGCTCATGGTGAGTGCCTCTACTTCTTCTGCTCCGAAAGGAAAGAAGAAGCGATGGGGCAAGGCAAAGAAAGGCTCTAAGCCGAACTTCCTTAAGTCCAAAGGTGGAATTCAAAAGAAGGAGAGAGGTGGACAAGGATGTATACCTCCACTGCAAGCATAAGGGGCATTGGAAGAAGGACTGTAAGGTTCTAGCAGCTGAAAAGAAGGCACAATGTGTCTCAGCCACTGGAACATGTATGTTTGTTATTAAGATAAACATGTCCACAAATGATACTAACTGCTGGGTATTGGATACCGTCTATGGCTCACACATTTGTACTAATGTGCAGGGTCTCAGGCATAGCAGAACAGTTAGGCCGGGTGAAGTCGCCCTACACGTTGGGAATGGAGCAAGAGTTGCTGTTGAACGTGTTGGCGTTTATATTTTAGACTTACCCTCTGGTTTTAGACTTGAACAAAATAATTGTTATTTTGTTCCTTCTATTACTCGCAACATTATTTCTATTCCTATGTTAGACATTGAAGGATTTTCCTTCCATTTTGCAAATAAAAAGTGTTATTTTTCGCTTAATGGTGATGTTTATGGGAATGCTCCTTTATCGAATGGTTTATATTTGTTGCATTGTGGACATGATATTCTTAATATACAAAACAAACAACTTAAACTTAGTAATCATGAAAACCCAACTTACTTGTGGCATTGTAGGCTTGGTCATGCAAATCAGAATAGGATTGCAAGGTTAAGAAAGTTAGACTACTTAACCCCATTAGACTTTGAGTCTTATGGAAATTGTGAATCCTGTCTCAAGGGCAAGATGACCAATAGACCCTTTTCTGGGAAAGGGATTCGTGCCAAAGAAGTTCTAGAGTTGATCCACAGTGATGTCTGTGGACCATTGCCCACTCTAGCTAGGGGTCACTTCGCCTACTTCATCACTTTTACTGACGATTTCTCAAGATATGGATGAAACACAAATCTGAGTCTTTTGAGAAATTCAAGGAGTTCAAAGCTGAAGTAGAGAAGCAACTTGGTAAGAGTATAAAGACTCTTCGATCGGATCGAGGAGGTGAATACCTTAGCCACAAGTTCATGGATTACTTGAAGTTACATGGAATCCAATCTCAATGGACTCCTCCCGGAACACCGCAGATGAACGGAGTATCCGAGAGGAGAAATCGAACCTTGTTAGACATGGTAAGGTCCATGATGAGCTTTTCCTCTCTTCCAATATTCTTTTGGGGATACGGCTCCAAACCTCAATCTACATTCTGAATATGATTCCATCCAAATCAGTTGAGCATACGCCATATGAACTATGGTGTGGCAAGAAGCCAACTTTTTTACATATTAAAACGTGGGGTTGCCCCGCGATTGTGAAAAAGAGGATCACTGATAAGTTGGAATCCAAAGGTGAAAAGGGTTACCTTGTGGGATATCCTAAGGAAACGAGAGGATATTATTTCTATCTACCTGAGAAACAAACAATAATTGTTTCTAGGCAGGCTAGGTTCCTCGAAGAAAACTATGTCTTCAAGGACCAAGGTCGTAAGATGATAGAACTTGAAGAAATTCAAGAACCACAAGATAACCAAGAGACTGATATCTTGTCAAAGAAACGTGACAAAGAATCAGTGGGAGCATTCAGCAGCTCACATGGTGGAAGTTTATCACTTAGTGATCCTCTTTCAGCCAGTGGGAGCGTAATTGGAGTTGCATTGCCTTCGCAACAAACTCCAAGTGGGCTGAATGAGAACAGCATAGTTCAAACTCCAGCCCAAGAGGCATCAAAAAGTATTGCTCTTGAGGACACTCCGGACATTGATGAAATCGATGCACCACAAAATTTTCACGATCAGAATGTACAGCCTGCACAAACGCAGCTCCGTAAGTCTACTAGGATTCGTAATTCGCCCACTAGATATTATGGTTTCCTCATAGAGGAACATGATGATGTGGAGATCTCGGACAAAGATTCCCAGAACTTACACTGAGGCAACATTAGACGTTGACTCAGAGAAGTGGCATGAAGCCATGAAATCCGAGATGGACTCGATGTACACCAATCAAGTTTGGGACTTGGTTGAGTTGTCGAAAGGGGTAAAACCCATAGGTTGCAAATGGGTCTACAAGCGTAAGACTGATGCAAACGGCAAGGTACAAACCTACAAGGATGGGTTAGTGGAAAAAGGTTATAGTCAACGCGAAGGCATTGACTATGATGAGACCTTCTCACCTGTTGTGAAGATCAAGTCCATTCAAATTTTACTTGTTGTAGTAGCACATTTAGATTATGAGATTTGGCAGATGGATGTCAAAACAGCCTTCCTCAATGGGAACATTGATAAGGAGGTGTTTATGACTCAACCGAAAGGTTTTGTATCTAAGCCAAAGTTTAATCTTGTGTGCAAGCTCAAACGGTCCATTTATGGACTGAAGCAAGCTTCTAGGAGTTGGAATATCCGATTTGATGAAGCTGTCAAATCATTTGACTTCATCAGAAATTCGGAAGATCCATGCGTTTATCATAAATGCAGTGGGAGAAATATTGTTTTCATAGTTGTGTATGTCGATGACATATTAATTATGGGAAACAATATCTCTCTCATGCAGTCGGTAAAACATTGGTTATCAAGGACCTTCATGATGAAGGACCTTGGTGAGGCATGCTACATCTTAAGGATCAAGATCCATAGGGATAGATCCAAGAAGATGTTGGGACTGTCACAGTCAACCTACGTAGATAAGGTGTTAAAGCGATTTGTGATGGAGAACTCTAAGAGAGGCTCTCTACCGGCATGTCATGGGATAAAGCTGTCTAAGAAGGATTGTCCTTCCACAGACGCTGATATCCGGCGCATGAAGGATATACCATATGCATCCGCAATTGGCTCCATCATGTACGCCATGACTTGCACAAGGCCAGATGTGGCCTTCGCTATTAGCACTACTGGTAGATACCAGCAGAATCCAGGTGAACCTCACTGGATTGCTGTCAAGAACATTCTTAAGTACCTTAGACGTACTAAAGATTGTTTCTTGGTCTACGGAGGACAGTTAGAGCTAGTTGCAATTGGCTATGTTTTCGTTCTCAATGGTGGGGCGGTTAGTTGGAATAATTCCAAACAAGAGACTACTGCGGACTCAACAACAGAAGCTGAGTACATTGCTGCGGCAGAAGCTGCCAAAGAAGTTTTCTGGATAAAATATTTCTTAAATGAACTAGGGGTAGTTCCGAGTCCAGCAGTCCAATAAAGTTATATTGTGACAATACTGGTGCGGTTGCGCAAGCTAAGGAACCGAGATCCAATAACAGAAACAAGCATGTACCGAGGCGTTATCACTTGATAAGAGAGATAATTGCTAGAGGAGAAATAGAGTTAGAACGTGTCCCCACGGAGGATAACCTGGCTGATCCTTTCACCAAGGCTTTGAGTGTTCATGTACACACTAGATATTTTGATGATCTAGGGGTTAGACATGTAGGTGATTGACTCTAGTTCAAGTGGGAGATTGTTAGTGTTAGTGTCCTAGAGAAAATCCACTGTACATACATAATACTCAGAAAATTTTCAGTATTGGTTTAATATTATTGTTTGTGTAATATTAAATGTATGGCGTTACACTCATTAGAATATTATGTTTGATTATGTGTTCCCTTGAGTCACTGCTGTCATTGAGTGAGTGAGAACTCAAATGACTTAAGCATGATTCTTAAATAGCCCCAATCGAGGATTATCAAGAAAGGGATATTGATGATGCAATGAAGATTTGTGTGCGATCTGCATCATACTCTTAGAGAGTGTAGTAAGATCTCACTTACTGCGAGATACTAGGTATCTCATGATGGATGCACAAATACCTTAGAGGGTATTGGTATACCCATCCGAGAAACCATTTGATGTAGTTCCACTATATGTGTCTACGGGTGTCTCGGTTAATGGGAGCGATGTGATACTCCTTTGACTTGAGGTCAATACGAACTAAATGTGTGGAGTGATGAACTTTGACCATGACCGACGCTTGCACCCGTCTATGGGTAGATATGGCTTGGATTGGGTTTATCACGAAGTGCATGTGCGTGGTAGTTGAGCCAAGTAAAGGATTCATTCCTCAAAGTGGATTTAGAGAGAATACTCATCTTCTCATCATAATTGGATCTAAGTCATTGGCCAATTCACGTCAACTTAGACTTTGTGACTAAGTGTGACACTGATGATCAATTAGTGATTTGAGATAAATTGATTAAGTTATTTGAATAGGCACTTCATCATGTTCAAGACTAACCGAGTATTCGTGAATGAAAGGAGGAAATCATAATTGCCCACGTTTCAGTTACAGGTAGTTGCATGTTTCTCGCAACGTACCTCATATATTGAGAATATCTGATTTATTGACTAGGGTTCAATTAAGACCGTTAGTTTGACTAATCGCTCGGTATATGAGGCTATGGGTCACACAACAAGTAGTTCCCTTTTACGGATTATAGTTGGTTGATTAAATGTTAAATTGGATTTAATATTTAATTTATGGAGAAGTAGATAATAATAGATTAATTTGGAATTAATTATTATTAATATTTAATTAAATTAGATTTAATTAAATAAGAATTCCCAATAATTATATTTGGAATATAATTGTAGGATTTAATGTATATGGAAATAAATCGTAGAGATTTTCATATAAGGCATTTAAATCCGTAGAGATTTATATTTAGGGAATTAAATTAAAAAGAATTAATTTAATTCAAGATTAGGGATTTTATTTCCCTAATTGGGCAAGCTTGGGAAATAAGCTAAGCCTCCTTATATATACAAGCTATTGGGATTCACAAACAGCATTACTTCATATTTTCTCCATAAAATCTAGAGTTTGGATTTTCCTAGCAAATCTGTCTCGGGATTCAACGCTGGCAAATCCGTGCAAATCCGTGATTGTGGAACGTGGATACCGTAGTAGACAAATCTACACTCGAGTTACTGTAAGATTTCTCGTTATGATTATTTTAATTTGTATGCAATTAATTGTTCGTTGTTGGTGAACTTTAATTTCTGCTGCGCATGTGATTACATGTTTTACGTGCCTCTATATTCCAACATAATCTGCACAATATGGACAAGCAAGCCTTCCAGCTATGCTCCATCCATACAATATCGAGTAAGCTGGAAAGTCATTGATGTTCCAGATTAGTGCAGCCCGTATCATAAAATTCTGCTTTGTAGCAACATCATATGTTACCACTCCATGTTCCCATAAAAACATCAAACCACGGATCAGTGGTTGCAAAAATACGTCTAATTTATCCTTTCGATTTTTTGGACCGGGCACCAGAACCGTAAGAAACATGAATTGATCCTTCATGCACAACGATGGGGGTAGATTGTACGGTGTCACTATCACTGGCCATGATGAATATTGTTTCCCATGTGCCCCAAACAGTTGAAGACCGTCAATGCTCAAGCCCAACCTTATGTTCCTAATTTCTGAAGCAAATTCAGGATGCTACTGGTCCAAGTGTTTCCAAGCCTGTGAGTCTGCAGGGTAACGCATGACACCGGAGTGGTCATTAGAGAAACATGCATGCTATGTCATATCCTTCACAGTAGCATTCGACTGATACAATCTTTGCAGTCGATGAAAGATAGGAAAGTAGAACATCTCCTTAAAAGGGCGCTTCTTTTTAAGTCGACCATTCACACCACGACTAGCAGGTTTGAACCGTGGCCTTCTGCAAAACTTACAATGTTCAAGTTCACCATCTGCACCTCAGTATAACATGCATTTTTGTACACAACAATGGATCCTCTCCACTGGAAGACCCATCTCACTCATCAGTTGTTTGCTATCAGCAAATTTCTTGGGCACCAGACTATTCGGACAAAGAACACGAATCGCCCGAACCATTTGATTATAGCCCCTTTGAGACAATCTTTTTTCAGTTTTAATGTTTAACAATAGAGCATTGTATGACAACTGTGAGTGTGATTCGCAATCAGGATATATATCCTGATTCGCTGCACAAAGCATGTTATAAAAATATGCAGCATGCTCATTAGGAGGTTCCTCATTAGGGGGCTCATCATCCACATTTAAGTGGGGACCAGAGGTTAAGTACGTCATCATATCGTGGTATGAGCTAGATCAAGAAGTCTTGTCAATCGGCCCGTGTGAAGTCGACGCAGATGGATGATCATTGTATTCATGACCCTACATTTCCTCACCGTGAAAAATTCAATTGCAATAATTGGGAATGAACCCATTTGTATACAAATATGCTCCACCTCATCAGGTTATGATACATATTCTTGTTCCGACATCTAAATTTGTTGCAGGGACACCTAATCTTTCCCTGAATCATCCCATTACAAGTGGCGAAATCTATAAAAGATTCAAGTCCATTGTAAAATTCGGGAGATATATTTTCATTAATCGATCTAGGACCATACATCCAACGTAAACAGCTAGAATAATCCATATCAATCTGTTTAACATTTACGAATTAATTAATATTCAAAAGTCTAATTAATAATAAATATTCAAAACGACAGAGTTTCATTTTATTTTATCGTATTCCCCAATTAATCAAGATCCTACTTGTTGGTCCCGCTGTAAATGAGTCTCACACGTGTATGGGGTGGAATACACGTGTATAGTGATTTTTTAAATTTTAAAACTTTACTGAAATCAGTGAGTCAGGTTATCCTGAGTTTTAGTCCTGAGAAGCACAAATTTCCCTGAGTCAAAGTCTACTGAGACAATAACACTGAGCGGCTTTCAGAGAATTCAGATTAGCTCAACTGATTCTGAGTTTCTACAACAGAGTCCAAATAAGCTTGGAGTAGATAATAATCTTACTGACTACTCAGGAGAGTTTATCAGTTTGATAACTATCTATACTAGCTTATCTAGAGTGCGGAAAGTGTAGGCCCTAAGTTTATACTAGTTTTACTTTGCTGAAAATCTTTTCTTAATGAAACAGTGGTTAAGGCTGTGATTAGATTAATGCAAGTTCAGTGGATTGTCCAATCGAATATCATAAATGCTTTCAGTGAAATATGCAACAAGTAATAATGCAAAGGAGAAAGCAAATAACACAACAAGTTATAGTGGTTCAGAGGCTCAAGCTCCTACGTCCACTCTCTCTGATCCTCAGAGAAATTCCTTAACTCACTACTTCGACTACCTCAAGCTTTCAGACTGAACTCAGCAGCTTACTAACTTTCTACTACGAGTTTTCAGGACGAACACATCAGCTTTCTTACTCTTTACAACTCTCACTTCCAACTACTACACACACAAACTACCTAATCTAAGGGTTTGGGTTTTGGTTGGTTTCCAACTAGGGTGAGATATCCTTTTACAATCAAACACAAGTAACAAGGCTAGGATATCTCGAACTAAGCTTTGGATAAGATCTTGAATCTAGGCTTAGTAAATGAGCTCTCTTCAATGATGAAACACTTGAGAAATTCTAAGGGTTTCGAGTGCTTCACAAGAATCCTTGAATACGAATGAGCTCTATGAGTTGCTTTGATTTCCCGTAACCTTGAAGTGTTCAAGGCCTCTGGTATTTATAGGCAACTCTCAAAAAGTCTTCCTTTGAAAAACTATCCGTTGGAGAGATAACATCTAGAGTTTCTTCTTTGAGTAATTGATGAACGACTTTGTTAGGGTTTGAACGAGCCCTTGCATGCTTTAGGAAATATCCAGACAAGCAGCCAATCACCAATTTCTGTGAACAAGACAAATGTCTATGCTGACATTCTTCAGAGAAATGTCGCTTTAAGTGTCAGTAAAGTACGTTGTTGTTACCTCCTCATTGGTCGAACTCTTCCTTTGAATAGAGACAACAAAAATGGCTCTTTTAGTCAACCAACACTTAGTTAATATTTTCCTTAGTATCCACGAACGTATAACATTCTCTTTGCATGTATAAGAATGAAAAAACACTTTTTAACTCGAAGAGTCATGTTCAGGGTCTTTTGGTTCAGTACACATGAGTCTTCAGGGTCTTCTGATCTTCACGATCTTCTGGCCTTCAGGATCTTTTATTCTTCAGGTTCTTCCAGTCTTCAGGCTCTACTGATCCTTCAGTATGATTTAGGTCTTCAGTATGTTTTAGTCTTCAGGGATCTTCTGAGATATTCAGACAAACTATAAAAATTATTCTAACCTGAACTATATCTGCTGACTATACATGGTGTAGATAATCCTGAATCTTAACAACAATTTGAAACCTGATCTTATATTATCAAGATTGTCCTGAAACATGTCATACTCAAGGGTTTTGGGATCTAATCAAAATCTTTATTAAATTCATCTCCCAACACTACGTGCATCCATTTCCGACTTAATCAATTAAAATCAATCAAGTCGTTGCACATGTTCTACAACAAGCAATTACCAACATTCATCAACATCGATCTCTCCGCTCCAACGTCCAACGTAATTAATATATTAAATAATACTAAATAATTAAACAACTAATTAATACTATATATACACAAATAAGATAAATTAAACTAATACTAAATTAAGCTATGAAATTAAGCTAAATAATACTAATATACACGTATTAGCTAGAAATTAAGCTAAATAATACTAAATATGCAACTATCAAGTAAAATTAAGTTAAAATATGCACTACAATAATATATATACACTAAACAACACAATTAAGCTAAAATATACTTAAAATATACAATTATCAAGCAAAATTAAATTAAAATTTAAGTTAATACAACTAATACTAGATACATAAACAAGTAATACTAAATACACAATATACTAATACTAAATAATTAAATAACTAATACTTACCTCAAATTGACGAATTGGGCTGCTAATTCCCTTAGCCTTCGCCTCTTCTCTGCTCTCCAACAATCAAATCGGCGAAATGGGAAGAAATGAGGAGTTGGGCATGTATTTATAGGGAGAAGAGGGCATTAAAGAGGGTGGTTGCCCTCGGGAAACGGCATGTCAGGAATGCGGATTTACCGAGGTGGAGAGGCCCTCGTTGACCGCACTCATCAAAATTGTCGAGGGCTATCGGCTCGGCCCTCGTTGACCGCGCTCATTGGAATTGTCGAGGGTTGTTAGCCCTCGTTGAATGTGCTGAGCGGTTTCCCGAGGGAAATGTACCGTCGTTAACTGACACGGACTTGACACCTGGGTTTTAGCGAGGGTTGCTGCCCTCGTTAAAGCCCTCGTTCAGCATATCCCTCGTTAAAACCCTCGTTAAATACCGAGGGTTCTTTTCCCTCTTTAATATCCTTCGTTAAATCAGTGTTATTTTGTAGTGAACAAATTAAAGTGTGTGATAAAGTTATGGGGCAGGTTTAAAATTAATTTTTGATTGGTATTGATATCAATATCAAGGACCAGCAACAATAAGATTTTGATGGATGATTAAGGAGAAAGATGTAATAATCGAATAAACTCTTCATCTGTAGATGTAGTCGTGTTGATTCTGTCAAGACTTTTGTTTCAAATCTACATCTAATTTTTGTGTTGATTTTTAGTGAAATTTTTTATGATATACATTGTAAGTTCAGTGTTCTTAATCAATTCCTACGTCTTTATTAATTTGAAAATACGAAATTGCCTATATAATGGATAAGAAAGTACTTAAAATTTAATTCAAGAATAGTTATAGTTTTCTATATATGTATTTCCAGAATATTCAAAATAATTTATCAAAACAACAATGATAGAATTAATTACCAATTATCAAAGATAAAATAATTATATACAATTTATTTTCAGTATTACGTGGGTTTTGCACTAGGTACATATATATCAATATTATTAGAGGGTATACTCTTTAGAAGAGTACATATATAATGATGTCAAAGGCATTCGTGAATAGGGATGACAATGGGCCGGGGATGGGCGGGTACCTAACTACCCAAGCCCGCCCCACGCATATACCCAGTCGGCCCAGCCTGCCACATGGCCCACTGTGGGTCAGAGTTTTAAGACCCAAGCCCGGCTTGCGCGGGGCACTTCAGCCCACCCTGCCCCATTTTTGACCCCTCCTACTACCCTTTTTTTTAATAAAATTAAAATTCAATTTTTTACCTATAAAAATGCTATCACATTTAATAAATACAATAACATAATTCAATCTAAAATGGATATAAACTAAATTATCAAATTCACCATAATTTAACGAGAGGTCCAAAAATTAGAAATCCACAATGAAAAGAAAATCGTGTGATAACTGATGAAATATGATGTATATTATTATTATTATTACTATTATGTTATGTTATGTATATAAATATATATTTATATAAAGTGTGTGGGGACGGTCGGGCCGGGCCGAGTAATTATAATATTGGTGCCCAAGCCCGACCTGGTCCATGCGCGGGGCGGGCCTGATCTGGCCCATTTTAGGAATAGGTCGGGCCTGACCTTGTCCAACCGGGGCTGGGCAGGGCGGGTCGACTTTGAAGCGGGACCTTTTGCCATCCCTATTCGTGAATCACGTATGAGAGAAAATTATAGAATGATTTGATAAGATAAAATAAAATAAAAGTGCATATATTCGAAAAAACAAACTTGATACCCCCTCTATTCCTAACTAGTTTTCACATTAATCTGAGCACTTAAATTTTTAATAAAAATGAGGATTTTTTTTAATTAATAAAGTGATAAAGGTAAGGACAGTTCAATCAAATTAAGTTTAATTGTATGCGTGTGAATTTATTGTGTTAGAATTTTTTTGATGTAAATAAATATATATTGTAAGATTAATGTTATGAATAATTTTTTTCTTTTTTGGTGTGAGAATTGATATGAGAGATAATAATAATGAAAGTGTGAAAATTGATTTGGAATGGAGGGAGTATCATTCTCTCTCAACCCTCAAGTCTCTAACTTGATCCACGAATCAAACATATAGTCTATCTCTTCAACATTTAGGTAGTGTTTGTTTTGGATTTTAAAAATTAGGATTTGCATTTTGAAATTTAAAATTGATTCTACTTTGATCGGAAATTTTAAAAAATTGATTATAAAAAATTACCATATCTACCATCACACTACTCAAAAATCCGAAAACCAAAACCAACCTACTATTTTTTAAGATTTTTAAATCACCTAATTTTCAAAATCATTTTTAAAAAATCACTTAAAATGCAAAACAAACACCACCTTAAAATCCCATTTCGGTAATTGTATGGGTAAAAAATAAAAAAGCACCATTATATTTCATATAAAATGCACAAATCATCTATGTGTTTCAATAAATGCATAAAATCCCTTTGCATTTATTAATGTAACTCATTTTCATCATTTTTAAGTGGAGAGTGTGTGTCACTTGCCCTTAATGAGACTGAGTATTGATTCAGATATATTTAATAAAAAGGAATAAAGTATCCATCCCCTAATATCCCCCTATATACTATTATAGAGGTTTTTTTTAATGTGTCATCTTGTTATGAATTTTAAATGATACTCGTCTTGAGGTTAATTTTGATGAGATATCACATTTTATTATATTAATGTGTTATTTTTCTATTGGTTTGAAATTAATATGCGGTTACAATAACTAAGATTTGAACATGCATATCTTTAATAATATATTTATGGTTACTTACCATTTATGTCAATCTATAATTTTTTAATATCTTGAATATTTTTTTTTATTTAGCACTAACTTCTTTGTATTAATCTTTGTTTTATATCTAACATTTCATCATACATCAATTTTTTAAACATCACTCGAACCCACTAATATAAAATTTCTACTGCTTATGTGTCGCATTATTGTGGATTCTGATGATGTTGTCTAATTAAGAAGTGAAAATTATATAAAAAGAAAATATGATTTTGATTTATAATAATAACATGTCACAATATAATTAGTTTCTAATTATATAGGTATTTAAAGTATGTGTGAATTTTATAAAATGTGTAATTAATATTTATTATTTATTATTTTATTAATTTAACTTTATAATATTATTCATTTATCTTTCTTTAGTTATTTTTAATTTGATTTAGTTTAATATAATTAAAATATTCAATCTAAATGTGTTTTATATTAATGTAATTTAGATTTAGTTATTAATTCTTTAATAATTAATTTTATTTTATAATTACTCTTATGCATATCTTAATATATTTTATAAAACATTACTTTATATTATAATTTATTCACTTATAATTTTTTTTATTAGATATTAATTTTTTATAAGTTTTTTCATTTTTTTTTCGTAATCGATTTATTTTATTTTGATTTGAAGTTTCAATTTCATATTAAACGGGACAAAAAATATTTGACACAAATATAATAAATTCTTAAAATATTGTATTTAATAATAAAAATAAGGTAAGAAAATAAAATATTGAAGCAAAATGTATTGTTAAAAGTGTTGGGGATTTTTTTTTTTCATATGCATAATTTTGGCTTCTTATTTTTCAGTTAATTAGTTATTCGAATTTGAGATGACTGGAGGGGAGAATTCCGTTAATTGTGAATCCAAATGATTTAGCACAGTGCATCAAAATTTTTATTTATTTATTGTAATTGACAACAAAAATATAAATCATTTCTTATAAGAAATATCATAAATATATGTAACTGAATAAAAATGCCAACTACTAATTTACACAATTTTCTTACTTAATAAAAATTGAATCAAAATGTAAAAAAAATAATGAATTCAAATATTATATGACAAGAATTGTTGTTAGTGTAAGAGACAAGGAGAGGGTGGAGATATAAATATGGTGTAAAGCATGAGATTTGTTGTCATATAGATAGACACCAAAGTTTTTTTGCCATTTAATTTTGTATGGTAATAAATTATGATCATATTTTACCTTTTATAATTGAGATAATTTCAAGGGTGTGAATGTGTGGGAATTTTTCCCCCTAAAAATTAGGTAATTAATATTAAGTAAATATGATTATATATGTATGTCACATCACCAATTTGGTAAATATGATAATTATTTTTGTAGAATTATTGCTTGTGGTATTGATAATACTTGGTTATGGTATTGCTAATTAAAACTTGTGGTATTGTTAATTTGTCCTTGTGGTATTGCTAATTATTGCTTGTGCTATTGTTGATATTATCTACTGGTATTGGTGATAATTTCTATAGGTTTTGTTAAGTATTGCTTGTGATATTGTTGATTATTGCTTGTGGGATTGCCTATAGTATTGCTTGTGCTATTTTCTATGGTATTGTTTATTATTATTGATTATTGCTTGTAATATTGATAGTAATTGCTTGTGGTATTGAAGATTAAAACTTGTGGTATTGTCGATTATTCCTTGTGATATTACAGATTAATGTTTGTGGTATTGTTGATTATGGTTGTGATATTGCTAATTATTGTTTGTTGTATCATTGATTAATGCTTATTTTATTGTTCAATATTAGTTGTGGTATTTTTAATTACCTAACCCGAACGGAAACCCGAACAAAAAAAGAACCGAACCGATTTTTTTTTGGATATGGACTCTAAATTGACCTGTTTGTGTAGTGACGGTTCTAAACATCTCAAATCAACCCGAAATTGACATCCACATAGGTGTCGTCGTAAAAACCTTCGCTAAAGTTGAAGAATTTAACCGTTTGATCATAACCATAACCATCGAAAATTGCAATGATACTCTTACCGTCGCTAAAAGTCGGTTTTTTGTAGCAAGAAGGTTAAATTTATTAATATCTTTATGTATTGAAAATGATATGTTGATATGAACTACTCTATGAACATTTTATTGATGAATTTGCATCTCAAAATCCTAGAAGAAGTCATTTTAAAATATTTATAATTTCATTCATTTTTGTGTATATAATAATGATAGTTTATTTTGAAATTTTATTCAAAGGAGGCCCATTTTTTTTTATTCATTCAAGGCCAAAAGAATATCACGACCGACTCACTTATTTTGCATGTACCCATTCTAGTCATAGAGTGTGTGAAAACTCTACCCTTCCGCTAAATAGTGACTTGCCTAACAGTCCTCTTTAGCAAACAATATTTTTTTATTGTCTAAATCATACTCAAACCTAACATTTTGTTGTTGATAAACCCCCAAAATATCTGGCCTTCCCTCCAGCATCTGCAAGCAAATAAAATTTGAGCGTAGAACATTACCGCTTCCAAACATGAACAGGTTCGTCCCATTGACTTCCAGGTTTGCTCCCTCAAAATGCAAAATCATGCTCGGAAAATCCGTAAAGCCTTTGGGGTACTTATAGCAAATCTTTCCTGGAAATTTCTTGTTCACAACCTGTTTAATGTTTTTCCACTGAGAAAAATAGCTCGAGATCGCATTTACCACAACATTGTAAGCCTGCTTATTTATCATACTAAAAGGAGTTCCGACGTCAATAGTGATGCCATCATTAAACGAACCCTGTGGTATTTCTAATCTTTTTCCCGCAAGACTAATTCCCAGCAACTTTAATTTGTAGCTGCTCTTTCGCAGCAACGGGCTTTCCGTCTGCGGCAGGAAACCTGTTGCCTGCACATTTTTCGCATTCGCAAAAGGTGCAGCCTTACCAAATGTCAGTTCAGTCCTTTTCGTTTCAGACGAACGTAGCGTTGGAATGCAGTAGGAGAATCTACGCGTTATCTGGTCGCCTAATTGATTAGGTACAGACGTCGGGTAATTCCCCATTCCCAACACTCCCGTAACCTTCATCCTCGTATAATGATTACGAAAGACAACATTACGCGTTCCACATCCGAAAACAATGTTCTTTAGTGCTTCAAGTTGGCGCCGAAAAAAAAATGTGTCCATCGATAGACGCCCCTCGGACGCGAGGCCATCACCGGTTGCGACCTGGTAATAGCAGTCGCGACCGGTGCATCCTAAAGAAGAAAATATTGTTCGATTCGATGGGGTTCTGTTGAACGACTTGGAACGAGCCGGGTCAAAAATAGGATAGTCCGGCTCCTGCTCGAAACATCTTGCAAAGGCTTGCATTGCGTCCATGTCAGAGGGGCGATAGTGTCGAAAACTAGTCTCGCTTTTGTCGTTGGCGTTCCGATGCCTACCTCGACGATGAACAGTGGTTCGCGGAAAATTAGTGACAGGGGAAGGGAATCTTGTGCTAGAAAACTCGAGGTATTCGTTTCGAATTTTGTTAACATGATCAAGTTAGAGGCTCGGGTTCTTGAGGTTTGGATGTCTCTATGGAATGCTTCAAGGTCAGAAAGATTGGAATTGTATAAAGGGAAGTATGGGGAATCTCTGTATATGAGTTTTGAGGTTAAACCGTTTGAGATACAGAGGAGGTAAGAGGCTAAGAAGATTTTAAGAAGCCAAATTGTAATGTGGGACATTCTTGCAAGAAAATACAGAGATGTGTGTTTTATTTTGACTTCATGAATTTGATAAAGAAGCCCTTGTTATATAGGTTTTAATTTCATGTTACCTAAAAATTTATTTGCACAGCAAAATTTATGCAAGGTATCTCTTGAAACAGTATGGCTAAAATTCAGATTTATTATCTCTCATTCTCTGTTTTCTTCCCATAACTTTATGTTCCCTTGTGACCAAATGTATTTATTAATTTCGATTCTTTACCACAATTTATGGTTGAAATAATAAATGTTAGTTTCTTCATTTCAGTGAAGTTGAAAGAGCAGAATTGTGTGCAACTAAAAGCAATAAGATTCACAAAATATTAATCCTAGCTACCACACACTTTTGTCCTTTATTGACACATAAACCGGTGGCTAGGTTAGATTAATTACTATTTCAAACACTTGATTAACTACAACTCATGTCCATATACTTTGTCATGCATAATTAATTCTCATTGCAATACACACAAGTATCTATATATGAGCTAATAGAAATAATAAATCTGTCGCGTTTTGTGTTTTACATTTTTTACTTCTGTGAATTGGGCTTAATAAACCGTCTCCATTATTGTACCGGGCAGCTGCAACCAAAGCCGAAATCCCTCTATCAAGCAAATATAGACCTTTACCACACTTTCCTTGAGCCAAAATCTGTTCTATCACCCGGTTCTGAATGACAAAAAAATTTATCAGAGGTCATACTGCTTTGCTTGATGAAACAAGACTCGAGAACACGGAATCGAAGTGAAAGCCATACGAGTATCTGAAAAGTTAGCAAAATGGACGCCCAAACCTCTCAAGAACCAATGGCTTTTATCGGTTTCAGTTACGGGGCAATGAATAGCAGATAATTGATTGCATAAAGATTTTAATCGCTTACCATAGTCATCAACCGATAACTCACCACGGCGAAGCGAGAGCAATTCTTCACGAAGTTGATATTGGCGTGAAGCAGAGGCATAGACGGCCTCATGCGTAGTCCAGGCATCACGAAAAGTCGATGAAATGATAACCTCGGAGGCAGCATCCTCCGTCAAAGAAGTGTACATGATGCTAAGCAATTTTTTGTCCTTCAGTTTCCAGGCAAGATAGGCCGGATTTGGCGACGGTACACCGGCGTCGGACATGATGGATGACGGCTTGGCCGCAGACCAATCCAATAAGCCCATTAATTCAAAACAATCGGCCATGTCTTCAATTTGACGACTCCACGACAGATAATTTGTGGCATTGAGTTTGATGCCGTAGACCATGTTGATCATTGCTGTGACAGGAAGAGTGTCGGATGCAGCCATCGGAGATGTTGGCAAAGGAGAAGCTAGGGTTCGATAAAGTCAGATACGAAACCTAGGGTTTGCTGTGAAGTCAATATACGTGAGGGAGAGGGAGACACGAAAAACGCTGGAGAATACCAATCCAGCGAGTGATAAGTCGAGAATGACGGAAGAGAGAACCGGCTGCGACGGCGGCCGTTCGAAGAAAGAAGAAGAAGCAAAGGCGGCGGAAATTTTCGTGTATTTTAGGTTTTTTGGATCGGTATGGCTGATACCATGTGACAATGATTAGCAAATCACCGTTGTGTTGGTGATTGGGAAAAGTTCTACATATATACAACGGATACAACAAACTCCACAATTAACGAGAGGAATACAAGGAAAGAATTAAATACAATAGAGATATGGTCAAACTAAATCTTAATCACTATTACTCCAATTACAAAGCTTGCTGATGAGAACCGCGATTTGATAACATGATAAATTCATCGCCGTAGCGCAAGCTAGTAGGAGAACGAATAAAAAACACGATAAAATTGTCACCCCAGCTCAGGCTGGCAAGAGATCGATTGATTTTTGACAAATTTTTCAAAGGAAAATTATTATTTATCTGATTAAAGAAGAAGAAAAAACGTAAAGAACCTATATAAAGAGAAAAAAGACCAAAAACCTATCCTAAAGGACCAAATCAAATCATATCTAAAGCTAACCGACTCAAACCTAAAGATGGTGGACTAAAAATGAAAATTACACAGTGAAATAATAAATCTAAGATAATCTTGCCATTCTTGCGAATCTTGCCCAAATCTTAGGAATATATCTTGCCAAATCTTGGACACTATCTTTCCCTTGCCCAATCTTGCATGCACTCTTTGGCCCAAAACCCTCGTTCGCGTCACTTGCCTAGGAAATTATTTATGTAGGTAAGTTTGCCTACTGAAATTACAAACGTGTAGGTAGATTGCTCGTAGGTAATTTATATACCTACGGAATTATTTGTGTACGTAGTTTTTTCATACATTTTTAAAAAAATTGGTAGGCAAATCCTAGGCAATCCTCACTTTTAAAGCATCAAATTATTTTTATAGGAAAATTCGTAGCCATTAAAAAACTTCATAGGCAATTCTTCATTTCTTTGTAGTGTTAATAATCATATTTCAGTATATAACATTCAATCTAACATATTGTATCTAACAGAAGGAGCGCCTAGAAAACACGACAAACAGTGTGGAAGTTGAGGTAGCAGCTCATAAAGGTGAAAGAGCCATTACAGAAGAGGAGGCCGTCGCAAAGATTCAATTAATTGTTGAGTATAACAGGAGAAAACTGATGCAAATTGTTTATAAACAGGGAAGCGTTTTAACGAGAGAATGCAAAGATGTGTTTATGAGAGTATGCAGGATTGGCTACTATCTGTATTCTGATGATGAGTTAACTTCTTCACAACAAATGAAGGAGGATATGAAATCACTGATATATGAACCCGTTACACTACTTTATCCTCTTGAACCTAATATTAATGTGGCCACCAAAAACTGAATTTTGTTACACAAGATGCTTTATGCCTACTTGTGAAAGAATATTGATTCGGATTTTGTCGAATGTCATCATCACATGTTTACATCTGTATCAGCAATTTACAGAAAATGTAAAATTTCAGGATTCAATTTCCATCTCAAGCTTCACGAGCTTGTTTTTGTCTGCAAGTTCTCACATCTCGATAAATGTTTAAAAAATTCTATCAAGAACGTCCCTCCTTCTAGAGCCAATTGTTTTTACCTGAAATTAATCGTGTGATTAATGTTGCTTTTATCAAGATTCCAGGTTAAACAAACTATAAATATCAAATCTGAAAAGTAATAATTCCATAACACAATTTGGTTTGCACGCATGTCTTTTTGTACTAGTAAAAATTCAACTAATTCGTTATGGGTTAAACCCATATTTATAGACTTTACAAGATCTCTTTAACGATAATTAATGAGGCATCATTTAAGCCCTTAAAATCAGTCTACATTAAATGAGTGAGGTCGTCGCATTCTTGATTAGCCGCTACGACGATCGCGCCTTGATTTCCGCTTCCTGATTTGTCTCTTATTCCTATTTCAGCGATGTGATGCGGGCTCCTACCATTACTATAAAATCTTTCCTTTTTCACGTCGCTCTTCGTTTCCCTTATTGTTCGACTCCACCTGGCCTCTGAATGGCAACTTGGTCTTCTCCTCCGCTCGCTTACCTCATTCACTTATGTTGCCTTGTTGTCATGAAGTCACCTTATAATTATGAGGGTTCCCTCTAATTATAAGGTCGTCTTGTTTGTTAACCGTTGTCTATCCGCGTCTTTTTTTAACAATGATGGATACAACAATAAGTTTTTTGCTGGAAAGACGTTCAATGTTTTTCTTGTAGTGAATTTAGGGGTATTACCGACTTTTCATATTAAAGTTTTTATATCTAAATTATGTTTTTCAGCTAATACTTTATTTTGTTTTGAGTTTTGGTTAAATTTTATTGTTTTCAACTTGTTGTAATTAAATTTTTATTTTCCTATTTTTTGATTGGGCAAAAATATCCAGTTTGCGTGCCACGTGTGCAAAAAATACACACTCAACAACTTACGAGCATGTAATCGGTACATGACCGAAACGACACTGTTTTAGGCATTTTCAGGACATCTTGGGTTGGCTCAATCTAAACATGTATATTTATGGGACTAAATTCGTGAAAAAAGGTAATTATGAGACAATTTAATAAAGATGAAAGGATATGAGACAAAAACGATTTTTTCCTATGTAAATTCATTGTACCGACTAAAGCAAGCTCCAAAAAAATTAAGGACGCGTGACATGATATTTTTGTTAAATGATTTATTTATTGTATCAATCAATAAATCATGATTTGGATACACGATTGCAACAACTAAAACTATGGATTCCTGCAACACACGACAGGGTACTAGTTTGAGAATGAGGATAGAAACAATATTTGAAACAAATATTAACCAGATTTTGATGAGTAGATCTTCTGTGCATCATGTGCATTATTGTTGGGAAATATGTAATTTAGTTTTGATGGAAGTTTCAAAACAGGTTGTAATAGGACCAGTCAGACCTGTTAGCTGACTGATGACTTTGATTCAGAATAAGATGACCAGCTGAAATGTATAGATAGTTGAATGTAAAAGATAGGTCACATATTGAGGGAGAACTCAGTATGTATAGGTCAGGTCAAAGTATCAGATGACCCAGAGAAGGTCAGATGATCTGAAGACTAAGCGCAAATCAGAAGATAAGAAGTCAGAAGATCAGGTGAAGACAAGAAGCCACTGAAGACTCAGAAGAACCTGAAGACTCAGATGAACTCAAGACTCGAGATAACATCGAAGACTCAGATGAACTCAAGACTCGAGATAACATCAAGACTCGGATGAACGGAAGACTCGTGATAAACCGAAGACTCAAAGATCGGACTTGAAGACTCAGTACGACTGAATACACTGAGGCTCAGAGACACCTGAAGATCAAAAGACCTGAAGACCTACTTTCAGCAGAGTCTGCATATTGAAGCTAAGACAATGTGCAACCAAAGACTCAACATGGTAGATCGATCGCCATTTGATCAAGTCACCACACCGGTGACAATAAAAAAGATACACTAGACAAGATTTAATCCTCTCTAAAAGGAACATCAATCGCCTAACGGGCAAATTTCTCAAGTGTCGTCGGGCCAAGGAGAAAGCTTATGTGCACAAAAAAGAGCCGACAATACGGGATACGACGCCGCAGGATAAAAACGGCGCTTAATCATGCCTACGGCCACACCGAAAAATCGAAGAGACGCCACAATCATATCCTACAGCCTACCTAATATAGCCCGAAATTCAAATTGCTCTCCAACGGCTTCTTGATTTCAAGGTCTATAAAATGGGATCGTTCTTCATTTTGAAGAAGAGGTTCAACAAGTGAAAAACACAAGAACAAACACGGAGACATCGCAAAAGAAGCTAAATTTACGGCAAATCTCCACTCAAAAGAACACTACATCTGAAGTTTATTCTTAGAGTGTTCATCCCATAGTTCTTAGCAAGAAATCCTATCCACTAGCATTTTGGCTATCTAAAGCACCAGGATAGATTTCCAGTTGGAACCCTCAATCATTCTTTACCCAAACGCAAGTTAGGTCAAGTCTGTAGAGTGAGAACTCATTAAACATCTCGTCTATCCTCTTTGTAGGATATAAGTCCCGCTGGTTAGTCTGACACTTCAGTCAACTGGTTAAAAACTTACTTAAGAATCTGATTGATAAAACTGGTTTTTCACACGGGTAAAAACAAGATTCCGCACCATTCAGTTAAACTGACAGATATCATACTGATCTGCCCTCAGGCACTCAGTAAGATTGAACATCAGTCTAAACTGATACACTAGCACTCTGATCGGGTAATCTGCAGTTCACACCTGATTCGCACGAAAAGTTTTGGAAGTCTATTCACCCCTCCCCTCTAGACTTCCACCCTCACAAAACCCGTTTGGGACCTACAAGTGGTA
The DNA here is from genome assembly GCA_037126765.1 of Stenogyne calaminthoides. Classification (NCBI taxonomy): domain Eukaryota; kingdom Viridiplantae; phylum Streptophyta; class Magnoliopsida; order Lamiales; family Lamiaceae; genus Stenogyne; species Stenogyne calaminthoides. The sequence goes on from JBBCBC010000032.1 coordinate 18,673,823, forward strand.
TCAGAGCAGTGGTTCTACAGACCACTGGCTTTGAGTATCATCGATTCTTGAGGAAGAATCTTTGTGGTCATTTGAACAAATCTTGAAAAACCATTTTTAAAAACTCATTCGTTTTCAAAATCACTCAACATGGATAATACCTCTGGTATGTATCATGATTTACCTAAATTTTCAATTGATGAGTATGCAGATTGGGCTATATATATGTGCAACCATCTAGGATCGATAAGCTGCAGAATGATGGAAGTCATCGAACGAGGACCCATCATCATATACCACGATAACCCAGCAGTCGGAGGAGATCCAGACTTTGCCACGGGAAGTCTTGTGTGAAAAAGCCCAGCTTTGATGGATGCAGAGGAAAGAAAGTTGTTCACTCTAGATACAATCGCCAGGCATATAATCATGAAGACAATGGATAAAGTCACCAAAGAGAAGATAAAGTATCTCAAAACCGCAAAAGCAATGTGGGATACTCTTGCTGAGATCTGCGAAGGAAATGATCAGATCAAAGACAGCCGCCTACAAGCTGAACTGGTGAAGTTTGAAAAGTTAAAGATGTTGCCCAACGAGACCATCAACGAGCTCGATGGGAGGATCACCATGTCAGTTAATAAGCTACGAGAACTTGGTAGAGAGATGTCAGACAAAGATATCAACTACAAGATCTTAAGATCTCTCACCAAGAAATGGGACATGAAAGTCACCAGAATCAAGGATTGCCAAGACATTTCAAAAATGAAGCCAAGCAAATTTTTGTTCCTAAGCCTTAAAGCTCACACGAGTTCGATTTAATCGAAAGAGGACAAGCAGATGAAGACGAGCCTCTTTGAAGCCTCAACGTCTAAATCGATTGCGTTTAAAGCAACCAAAGAAGAGATCAAGGCCATGAACTCGTTGGAAACATCATAAGTCAAGGTAACAGACGCTTCGCTTACCAAGAAACTTGAAAGAACAAATACTCAATTTTGGTAAGTATCGGAGATTCTACAAAGGACTATCAAAGAAACAGAGGCCAACCGATAGATCACGAGAAAGAACCAGGATCGATGATCAAGAGATCACAGAGAAGAAAAGAAAAGAGATGATCCGGATATATGAGAGAAGAGATAACAGATCCGGAAGAAGAAGTTCGACATTATCGAAAGGGAAGTCACCGACAGATCCTACAGATGGAGTGACTCACCGGGCAGAGGAAGTTCCGAGATCGAGGATCATGCTTCAATCGGCGAGAAACCAGTCACTACAAAGACCGAACGCCTCGACCGACTCCCGAGAAAGAGAAGAGAAATGTAAAAAAAGAGAGCAACGCCGTAGATAGGAAAGCCCCCGTAGCTAACACATCCGGAATTGATGATTCCTTATCCGCTTCCGAGGACTCGGGTACTCATCTCAGAGAAGACTTATGTCCGATAAGCAAAGATCTTTGTTGACTTCCACAAGCATGAAGATCTCGATATTCTCTTTGGATGACGATGAAGTTCCGCCTTAATGGCCAAGGAGGACCAATCTGAGGTAACCTCCAAACCTTCGCTTTTTTTCAAATTCCACACCGCTATTATTAGCACACCCTTTGGAGAGATTGACTTGCAGCTCTACTCGAGCAATTGCTTGATGATCTCTCCAAGCAAAGAGACACTTATACAATAGTGGAAGCTGAAAATGACAAGCTAAGGATTAGAAATAATCGCTCATTAAAGAGAACGCCTCAAAGAAAGCTATCGAATCGAAATCAATAAACCGCCGAAGGTAACTTAGAACTTAACGCTCAAGGTTAAATCTTTCGATCAGAGAAACAGATCAAAGATCAACTAGCAATCAACAAACAAACAAGTCGATGATTTCAAAATCCTTCAAGCTAAATTTGATGAGCTATTCCGACTACATGAGAGTCTTAAATTTATCGAGGATAGTCAAGGAAGAAAATAGAGGTTTTCACAAAATCATCTAAAATCGTTCAAGAAATGAACACCTATTTTGAACGCCGACTAACAAGAAGGAATTGGGTATGAGAACCCTTCTACATCCTCAAAAGCCCCGTTTGATTCACTTGAGAAGGGTGTAATCAAACGAGTCTCTCGACAAAGATACACTAAAAGCTAAAATTGTATCTAATAAGGAAAAAAAGACCTGCTTTGAAGCAAGTAAAGGGTGTGCCTAATCGTAAAAGGAAATGTAAATGGACCCTAATCGACAAAGCATCACCGAGGAATCAACGGAAGAACCGGTTCTTTCCAAGAGACCCTCAACTCGATCGCCAGATTAGGTATCGGGAGAGACAACCCATGAGAAGGAAATCTAATCTGAGACCCAATCAAGGTCACCGCCTAATAAGCAAGCTATAGGTAAACCGAAAGACCACCTATGCCAAAAAAAGATATGAATCTTTTGATGGTAGAAGTCGTACCTACCCTTATAATCGAGATCTAAAATACATCGCGACCGAGCCCTAATTGGATTAAAAGAAGACAAAATATAAGAAAAATCCCAAGTCTTCTAAGTCATCCAAGGCTCACACTAATAATCATACTAATCGAAAAAGCATATAAAAGACGCGTATGATTATGTTGATATGTTTGGGAGACAAATCGACCTTCTAATCTTTGATTTTCATAGAAGTGCTCGTTTGTGTGGATCCCTAAATCCACCACTAACCCCCCAGACCCAATTCCAAAGGGGTACCTAAAGCCCGATTTGATTGCAGTTCGCGTGGGGGGCCAAACAAAGGAGGTGCACAAGCAACTATCTGGTACATCGATAGTGGATGCTCAAGGCACATGACAGGAAGCAAACATCTCCTTAGATCTTACAAAGAACAAGAAGGCCCACGTGTACTCTTCGATGATGATAACTTTGGTTTTACCAAGGGATTCGGAACCTTAGAGAATGATGATGTACAAGTAACCGAGTCTCAGATGTCGGAAGGATTGAAGCACAATCTACTATCAAGATCACAATTTTTGCGACAACGGATTCATCGTTGAGTTCTCGAGCGACAAGTGTACGATAAGGAATCGAGCCACTCAACAAATCTTGCTAACTGGTTCAAGGAAAGGCACGATCTACATTGCAGATTGGAACAGTTGCCCCAAGAATACATGCTTAATTGTTAAGAGTTCTAAAAGTTGCAGTTGGCTCTGGCACAAAAGATTGAGTCATCTGAACTTCAAGACTCTTAACAAGATCGCTAGGATGTCTTTGGTTGAGGGACTTCCGAATGAGATATTCTCCAAAGATCAGACATGTGTCGCATGTTAGAAGGGAAAACAAGTTAAAGCCTCATTCAAGGGAATACCAGGACCAGCATCCAGTGGAGTATTGCAACTGCTCCATATGGATCTATTCGGACCCGATTACACCAAAGAGGTCTCGGTGGGACTAAATATACTCTTGTAATCGTGGATGATTATTCCAAGTTTACTTGGGTTGTATTCTTATACAAGAAGAACGAGATAACGACTAAGATACCCGAACTGCTAAAAAAACTACAAAATGAGAAGGGTGTCAGCATAGTAAAGATCAGATCAGATAAAGGTACAGAGTTCCTGAATTCCTTTATTCTTGATTTTTGCAGACCGAAGTTTGGTATACAACATGAAATGTCACCGCAAGAACGCCACAACAAAATGGAGTAGCGAGAATGGAGAAATAGAACTCTTAAGGAAGTTCGCCAAGACTATGTTAATTTAACATGCCACACCAAGCCGTTCGGGCGTATAATAAACACAAAGATGTCATACTCGTAAACAGATGTTCTCCGACTAAGACTCACTTCAAAACACCTTATGAACTGTGGAAAGACAGAAAACCTCGTGTTTCATACTTCCATGTTTTTGGGTGCAAATGTTTCATTCACAACAATGGGAAAAGTCAGTTGAAGACTTTTGAGGCCAAGTCAGATGAGGGTATATTCTTAGGATATTCCTCATCCAGCAAGGCTTTCAGAGTTTACAACAAACGAACTCTAGTTGTGGAAGAAACACCCCATGTGGTCTTTGATGAGACATCCTCTGAACAAGAGAAAGCTGCCTCAGAACAAGCCGTACCAGATCAACCGTTACCTGACACGCAGAAAATGGATCAGCTAAGCATCAAGGAGAAAGAAGATGAACACGTAAAAGTGTACATCCCAGAACTTGATCTTGCTGATTCAACAGGTCAATCAGACCCATAGGTACGCACAACTGTTAGTGAAGAAGTTTTTACAGCTGAGACAGTATCAACTGAACCATCTGGTTCAGGGGGAACTTCTGAAGTTCATATGAACAGACTTCAGCACATGATGAGTCCAACATCAGCTGAGACATGTTCTTATCAAGTGGATCATAATTCTGTACCACTCCCAATCACTAGTAATGAACTATTAGATATGGATGATGTTCTCCAAACAGACGCACATCATAACAGAAGGACCTGGATTACCAGTCATCCAACTGATCAGATTATCGAAGACCCATCGGATAGAGTCAAAACTAGACATCAGATTGGTGAAAGTGCCACATACTGTTGTTATCTGTCTATGAAGGAACCAACTACAGTAGAGGAAGCTCTACAAGACGCAAGCTGGATTCTAGCCATGCAGGAGGAGCTGGAACACTTCGAGAGAAATCAAGTTTGGGAATTGGTGGACAGACCAACTCATCAAGACGTAATTGGCACAAAGTGGGTATTCAAGAACAAGAGAGATGAGAAAAATGTCATAACCAGGAATAAGGCAAGACTTGTTGCTAAGGGGTATTCACAATCAGAAGGAATTGATTATGATGAGACCTTTGCACCGGGCCGCCGCCTAGAAGCCCATTCGTCATTTTCGCATATGCTTCCCCACAGAGGGTTCATCGTGGTATCGATGGATATAAAAAGTGCATTCTTAAACGGGTACTAGCAGAGGAAGTTTATGTCTAACAACCTCCGTGCTTTGAAAAAAGGCAACCAAGTATACCGATTTAAGGAAAGCTTTTACTACTCGAAACAAGCTCCTCGAGCTTGGTATGATACACTCTCTCAGTTCTTGATAGACAACGGGTTCACTAAAGGAATAGTGGACAGAACCTTATTCAGAATAGAAGATGGAGAAGATATTCTGATGGTTCAGATTTACGTGGACGACATCATCTTCGGATCTCCCAACAAGAAGCTATGTGAGAAGTTCAGCAAATTGATGCAAGGGAAGTTCGAGATATCCATGATGGGTCAGATGAATTACTTTCTGGGTTTACAAGTCAAGCAGAGTACAGAAGGGATATTCATCTGCCAGGCGAAGTACACAAGGAATCTACTGGCAAAGTTCGGAGTTCAACACTGCAAGGAAGCCAGAATTCCAATGATGACCGGATTCAAGATGGATCCAGACGAAGATGGTCAGAAAATGAATCAGAAGGAGTATAGAGCTCTAATTGGATCTCTACTATACCTGACTGCCAGCAGACCAGACATTACTTTTTGCGTAGAGGTGTATGTGCGATTTCAAGCAAATCCAATGCAAAGCCACCTAGAAGCAGCTAAGCGGATTCTCAAGTATCTGAAGGGGACTGTAAACCTCGGTTTATTTTACCCATCAGATGACAATCTAGAGCTTAGTGGGTATTCTGATTTAGACTACGGAGGTTGCAGAATCGACAGGAAGTCAACCCCGTGTTCATGTCGGGTTCGGGAAATAAACCGATCTCTTGGTTTTCGAAGAAGCGAGACATCGATTCGCGACATCTACTCTTGGGGCGTAATATATGGTCTGAAGGAAGTCGTTGTTCTAAACCGCCCGCTAAGTCAAGAATGAGGGATTACAACATCGTAACTAAGAACGCATCCATATTCTCGCGACAAAGAATAGTGCTATTGCAATCACTCGTAATTTCGTTTCTACATACAAGATGCAAGCATGTGGATGTCAGACACCATTTTATCAGAGATCATGTTGAAAAGAAGAATATCAGGATGGAAAAGATCCATACTGACAAGCAGAAAGCTGATATCTTAACCAAGCCACTAGCTGAGATCAGATTCAGAGAGTTATGCAACGAGCTAGGGCTTCTGGATCTTGGAGAAAATGCACCAGATATGGCTGAAGGATTGATCTCCAGATTCAGTTGGTTAAAAGACTAACCAAGGTTAAGTGGAATCAGTTGAGTTAGGAATCTCAACTGATCAGACGACCAGACGAGGAGCCAATCTGAAGTTCAGATAGGAGCAGATCAGAAAGTCAGAAAGGTAGCCGATCTGAAGTTCAGACAAAGGGCAGATCAGTTCAAGATATATCAGATTAAGGGGGAACTGATCAGATTGGAAGATTACTTTATAAGCCGATTAAAGCTGCAGTCAACAAGCAAATCAAGAGTAAAGCTATAGATCGCATAAGTCAGAAGAAAACAACACAGCAATGGAATAACCGAGTTTTTCATTGATAAAGACCCGAAGGTCAGATTTACAAGTTACAAGTGATATCACAAGATTACAAATGCTACATCTATCTTCAAGTGGTATTACAAGTACAAGAAGACCCGGAGGTCGATACATAAACCATCAGCCCTAAGACAACCCGAGGCAGGGAAAGAGAAAGAGAGTTCAAGGTATGATGCTCTCATTTTCCCTCAGACCTAGAAGAGGCGTCAGAGAGGCTTCGAGAATACTGAGCCAATCTCAAAGCTTCGGAAGGAGGAGCTAGAGAGGCTCTGAAGGATGTCCAAGCCGGAAGCCCTCGGACGTAAAATCAACAGGACTTCCAGCTGTTAAATGGGACACAGTGCCACAGGTTTGGTCACAAAGACCATATGGCCATGAGTGTCTCATGCAAATATTGAGTTTGATACACTATTGTGCATATCAAACTCATGTTTTGTTTCAGACTAAGTCTGTTGATGCTAATATTGTCATCTCGATAGGCGCACAAGGTGCATACGGTTAGGAGAAGTGCGATCCGCCTCCATGGTGGTAAAGAAGCTTAGCATTGATCGTATGTGAAATCTTAGATGACAACGAAAGCAGTGTGAAGGAACACACAGGGTTGATCTGAGAAGTTGTTTTCATTGGAAAAGGGCTAAAGGTTCCCACCAGAAGTTTCACCGGAAATAAGGAACTCATCGGAAAAGCATGAAGGATATGCTAAAGAATATGAAATGGTTTATGATTGTGTTATTCGCCTAACACCCCAGGCTATTTATAGAATGAAATTAGGGGTATAAATGCAAATTTTATCTTCTCATAAGATCTTAAGAGAAATTTGCATCGACTACGCGTTTGGAACACGCGGCTAATGGTTGGATGAGTTAACGGTGTGATTAAATCACATCGTATCTATGCCATTATTACGGAATGTCAAATCGCGCCGATTTGGGAATCGAGGCGACTTTTTGACTCCCCGAAGTTAAAGTTTTGACGGGAGTGGACCTCAGTTAATGTGAGATTATAGAAGAAAACTGAAGGATGGAGTTTTTCAGAAAAGAGGACCAGATAAGTGGCGAAGCGTTACATGCGAAGAATCTGATCAGATGAGCAAAGATATTGTTGGGAAATGCATGAGGCAAACATCAGATAAGTCAACAAAGTACCAGATCAGATCACCGTGGTAACTAATTGATTACAATATCAATCAGTCAGATACGCTCTCTTATTTATCTCTTTCTGAATATCTTTATATGCGTTATTTATTTTAATTGATTTATTTTACACTATTCATGACGCATACCCTGCAAAGCTTTTAATACGGACCTGAAAATGTTTTCAAAATGTTTTTATTACGATTTTTCGAGTCCGGAAAACGAGAAGACTGTTTTTCTCAACCGTGCGATCAAAATACTTTTTGGCCGACTAATCTCCGCCATCAATTTCAAAACACGGATACTTGAGTACTTTGGAAAGTTGTGCAAAAAGGTTTTCCCTCGTTTTCTACAAAATCCAAATTTTTTCTCAGAAAACCGCTTTCCACTACTTCGTCTTCTCAAAATTCTGAAAAGATCTTTTGTTTAAAATTCTCCAAGAATTACCTTCGAAATCATTTGATTCTACACTTCTGATTTTAAAATCCTTCGAATCAATTACTGGTAACTTCTTGTTTTAAATCATTTGCATGATCTAGAATTCTCTATGGTACCTAGGTTTACAAGTTGTATTTCTATAATTTATTTGATCTAAACTCTTATTTGCAACATTGATGCTGCATTTTTTAGTTTGGATGAATTTATTGAAATATCTTACTCAAACTAAACATCAATCTGCATATCTTACAGAAATGACACATCTTGTTTCAAGACATGGACAAGGGAAAAAGTACTGCAATTTTGCATCGATGAAGAAAGACATCATTGATGAAAAGTATGTCGTCTTCAACATCACCTCAGATCCGAAATCACTGGAAATTATGGAGTGCTTAAGAGTGTGTGGACTGGAACGATATTGCTCTACTCATCAGAACATAGTTCACACCCATGAAGCCCTGGAGTTTCTTTACAATCTGCAGAGGGATGAAGACAATGATGCTGACTTGATTTCTTCCGTTGGCGGAATGGAAGTCCGAAAGTGACGAATGACGATCTCTGAGAGGATATTCGGACTAACTCGAGGAAGCATCAATCCGAGACCTACACAACCTCGCTGTAGGAGAAAATGAGTTTCTTGAAGCCGAAGCCGTTGAGACCAAAGAAACAAGGAGAACACGACAAACGCCAAAGCCTCCTATCCGAAAAAAGAAAGTATCACCTTCTTCTAGAGATCGCTCATAAGGTGATCATGTGCTCAACTTACTGACTTTGATGCGGTCACTTCATACAAGATAAGTGTAATGGCTGCAATAATCAAGAAGGCTTAAGACATCGATTGGTTGGGTATGGTCAAAGCAAGACTTAGAAAAGACTCCGGGAAGTTCGAGCTGACCCAGAGCAATGAAGTGTGCTTATCTTCGAAGTGCTCATTCATACACAAAATCTCTATCATTCTCCGATAAGCCGCCACGCAATTATGAATGGAACGAGAATGGAGCAAAGATTTATCAAGCAAAGCACAAGGCAGATTGGGCAAAGATGAGTCCCTACCGACAAGTCGATGAGGATCCGACTCTTATATGCCCAAACCCAAGGGAGAAAAGAAAGGAAAAGATAAGGCAACCAGATCGCCCAAGTGCGTGAAAAGGCCATTCAAGAGAAGAGGTTAAAGAGGAAGGATCCGCCAAGAAACCAGATGCTCACGGAAACGTCGTAAGAGAGTCTCATCTCCTCCGAAAATCGCTTCCAAGTTCTCGCCCAAAGAAGCGCTAGTAATGCAGAGGATCCGATGCAAGAAAGATCGACGAAGAGATAGCAAATCCGTTCGAGCCCACTATCGAGAAGTACGGAAGAACAGATGATCGCAGAGAAGGAGAGAAATCCATCGGGCGACGGTGGTGGTGCAACTCGAGGAAGAATCACCATCCGATTCTCCGCCTCGAACCAAGATCTTCCAGAGAGCAAGATCGCCAATGCCCACTTCCAAATCACCATCACCCTCTCCTCGTAAATCATCACCTCCACCCTCTCCCCACAAAATCTTCTCTCTCTCACCCTCACCTCTCGTAAACAAAATCTCCCACACCACCAATCAATGAACCCGTTCAGAAACCGAACACCCTCTACACGCCGAAAACGAACCCGAACAACTAACATCCCAATCCCCAATCCCGTTCCCAAGAACCTGAGAGAGTCGACGATCATGTGTCCATCTCTCATAATCCTTTCAACACGTAACAATACTTGCTTTCACCGCCTCCAGAGCCCCATCGAAGAAGAATAATGAAGCAACAGATCAAAGAGTATCTGTTGGATCTATGCCCTGAATTGGATCAAAATCCTGGCATCCAACAACAGATAGAAGAGATAGTGTTCTGGATGGATATCAGACTGAAGAGCATTGAAGAACTTCTGATTCTAATGACAACTCTGGGATTAGACTTTTTTGTAGACTTAGAGTTGAAATGTCTACACAATGCTGGGATTGAAAGTGTTGTTGAATTAGCATCAGACGGCGATATCCAATGGCTGATTCACGACAGGTTTGGAATTACTGATAACAGGGAGAAAACCGTTCAACCTCCTACAGATCATGAGGGAATTGCCGATGAACCAAGAATGGGTGCTGCAGATGAGACCCAATTTGGCAAGGCTTCAACATCCGAACAGATCGCTAAAATGAGCTCGATACCCCTAGATCATCATTCTAAGAAGATTCAGGATGGGATCCAAGCCGCATTTGAAGACAAATTCGCGAAAGCCACAAAGCCAGATCCGATGAAGCGGTTTGAAGATGAGCAAGCAAAGCTAGTTGACAAGGAACGGTCACATCATTTGGGATGCACAATGCCATCCTTGTCAAGTAATGCAACTAGTATACCCTCTTGCCGAGAAACTCAAGCTCGATCGACAAACTCTCGGGTTGCACAGAGATGCTCAATCGCATACGTGTACTCTTGGAGAGTGTCTGGGCATCCTTGGACAAAACCAACAATCACTTGGATATGGGTTGGAAACATTTTCTAGCTTCTACAGAAAAGGCAAGGCAGGAAATCGAAACTGCTCTCAGACGCTTCTACACACCTGCACCTTCTGCCACCGTCCAGATCACTCCTCTTGTTGTCGAGGAACTTAAATAGGAGATCTCACGACAATTAACAACTCGAATCAAGAAGATGTCCAACCTCTTTGATGCAACCAAAAAGGGGGAAGGAAAAGAGTCTGGAAAAGAGTCTGAAGGAAAAGAGAATACAGAAAAACAGACTCAAGAAAAAGAGAAGGAAGAAGAACAGACTCAAACACAGTTGGTAAAAGTTTCATCTCTACCAAAAACCACTGTATCTAACTTGCCAGCCACTCCATCTACCGATCTCGTTGCTGAAATAAAAGAAACTGTGGAGCAACACAGTAAAGAGATCGCCGAAAGCGAAAAAAAGTACTCTTTCAGAGATTACTACCAGAGTCGACAAAATTGAAGACTTCTCTTCATCCGTTCAGAAAAGAATGGAAGTTGATGATCAGGCCAAGAGCCTTGAACTCGCTAAGAAATTAGCTGAAGAAGAAGAACAAGATGAACCTGAGCAGACTCTGAGGAGGAAGAAAGGCAAAGGCAAGATGATGAAAGCAACTGCGGAAGATCAGAGACAAGGCCAGACATTCTCCACCAAAAGCCAGATGACTCCTGAACAAGTTCAAGAGCAAACAAGACAGAGAATAAGAGAGGCAAAGGGGCTGAACATTTTAAGAAGCAGAAGTTAGCAGATGCAAAGGGGTTGAACATTGCCTACATCCGAAGGAAGAGGAAGACTGAAGCTGCAGCAGAGGAGATTGCATGGGAGAAAAATGCCCTTCCAAAGACTGTCAAAGACATCCTTCAGGCATGACAAGATTTGCTTCCAGAATGGGATCAAATCAGAGGAGAATGGTTATGTGACGTCTACATCATGGAGAAGATTCCAATTCATCAAGATCGGACTGAAAATGATGATGAATTTCGAAACTGGTTAGAAACAAAATATCCAGACTTCTACCAGACAGTGATGACAGAAGGCAAGATCATGTCACTCATACCAGAAGCTCCACCCTTTGAACTACTCCTTCCACCTTTGCGTCCAGACAACAAGCTAGATCCCAGATTAAATTCAAGAACATCTACTATGGACTAATTTGAAAAAAAGGAGGAATCCATAGAAAAGATGAGCTGGACAAGCTAATGCAAAGGATGTACAGGATGTTTGGCATCCCCAAAGAACTGCAAATGTTCAAGTACACCTGAAGAAGACAACTTGGAATCAGATGATAGGTACGCTCTACACTATTCTACAATGCACACACCTATCTGAATAAAACTTTCCATCCCACTGATTCTAAGACATTCATCTCATTGTCTTCTGAGGTATGTACTATTTGCATTATCTACATTTCCATTTATGGTATCTGTTTTTCTAATCAAGTTTTGTTAAGTGTTTTGGTTCCATCAAAAGGGGAAATTGTTGGGAAATATGTAATTTAGTTTTGATGGAAGTTCCAAAACAAAGTTGTAATAGGACCGGTCGGACCAAGTTGGATCGATGACTTTGATTCAGAATAAGATGACCAGCTGAAATGTATAGATAGCTGATGTAAATGATAGGTCACATATTGAGGGAGAAATCAGTATGTATAGGTCAGGTCGAAGTATCAGATGACCCAGAGAAGGTCAGATGATCTGAAGACTAAGTGCAAATCAGAAGATAAGAAGTCAGAAGATCAGTTGAAGACAAGAAGACATCAAGACTCGGGAAGAACTCGAAGACTCGGATGAACTCAAGACTCAGATAACATCAAGACTCGGATGAACTCAAGACTCGAGATAACATCAAGACTAAGATGAACATGAAGACTCGGGATATACCAAGACTCAAAGATCAAAACTCGAAGACTCAAGACGTTGAATACACCGAGAGGACTCAAGATCAAAAGACACGAAGACCTACTTTCAGCCAGAGTTCGTGATATTGAAGCAAAGACAATGTGCAACCAAAGACTCAACATGGTAGACTGATCAGTTACTTGATCAAGTCAGCTCACACCTGGTGACAATCAAAAAAGATACACCAGACAAGACAAATCCTCTCTAAAAGGAACATCAATCGTCTAACGGGCAAATTTCTGAAGTGCCGCCTCGCGAAGCCAAGGAGAAAGCGACACGTGCACAAAAATAGCTGACAATAAGGGATACGACGCTGCAGACAAAAACGGCGCTAATCATGCCGATGGCCACGCCGAAAATCGCAGCACGTCACAATCATATCCTACAACCTACCTAATATAGCCTGAAATTCAAATTGCTCTCCAACGACTTCTTGATTTCGAGGTCTATAAAATGGGATCGTTCTTCATTTTGAAGAAGAGGTTCAACAAGTGAAAAACACAAGAACAAACACGGAGACATCGCAAAAGAAGCTAAAGCTACAACAAATCTCCACTCAAAAGAACACTACATCTGAAGATTATTCTTAGAGTGTTCATCCCATAGTTCTTAGCAAGAAATCTTATCCACTAGCATTTTGGCTATCTAAAGCACTAGGATAGATTTCCAGTTGGAACCCTCAATCATTCTTTACCCAAACGCAAGCTAGGTCAAGTCTGTAGAGTGAGAACTCATTAAACATCTCGGCTATCCTCTTTGTAGGATATAAGTCCCGCTGGTTACGTTGTAGAGTGAGAACTCGATAAACATCTTGGCTATCCTGAAAAGGATATAAGTCCCGTAGGTTAAGCTTGAGTGGGAACTCGGTAAACATCTCGGCCATCCTGAAAAGGATATAAGTCCCGCAGGTTAAAGTAGGTTAAGGTTCCCCTGTGTTAAGGGAAGAGTGGACGTAGGACGGGTTTTGTCCGAACCACTATAAAACGTCTTGTGTGCATTTACTTGCTTTCTTATCGCTTTACACAAGTCACAACTGAGTTTAAATTGCATACATATTCTAAAGTTAAAGTTCACCGCACCAAACAATCGATCGATTATTCGACACTTCACCAACCGGGTTAAAAACTGACTTAAGAATCTGATTGATAAAATTGGTTTTTCACACGGGTAAAAACAAGCTTCCGCACCATTCAGTTAAACTGGCAGATATCAAACCGACCGCCCTCGTGCACTCAAGAAGATTGAACATCGGCCTAAACTGATACACTAGCACTCTGATCGGGTAATCTGAGTTCACACCTGATCCGCACGAAAAGTTTTGGAAGTCTATTCACCCCTCCCCTCTAGACTTCCACCCTCACAAAACCCGTTCGGGACCTACAACTATGTAACTTACGTGCATTTTTAAAACGTATAACTTGTTATCCTGAAACTTTCAACTTATTTACACTGCAACGTTCAACTTGTTTAGTGTAAAATAAGTTGAACGTTTTAGTATAAATATGTTGCAAGTTTAAAAATGCACTTAAATTACACGGTGTACCTGTTGCATACAAGAATTTGCCCGCTTTGATCATTTCATCAAGAATGGCAATGGCCTTTTAGTGACAGGAACAACACACAAATCTTTGAGTCTTCTAGCTGTCAGGCCAAATCCTTCTTGCATATCATATAGATCTTGATGGTTTTCTCCAACAGATAAATTCCAATCAAAATGATAAAGCATGATTGTGAGCGGGAGCTCAACTTTTGCAAGGCCAAAAGACATACCAGGGCATATCCTCCTTCCAGCGCCAAATAGAATAAATTCAAAATGATTACCATTAAAATCCGCCTGACAATCCATAAATCTTTCTGGTTGAAAGCGTTCCCCGTCTTTTCAATACACCGAGAACTCTCTGTTAATAGCCCATGCATTGATGATGATTTTGGTGTTTATGTTGGGATAACATATGCCAGGATCTATCGGGATGACCTCATAAACACAAATTTAAATTAACAATTATTACTAGCATGAATTAACCTAAGTGAATTCAAATAATAATTAATCCAACAACAAAGATGCAAATTATATTTCACGTAAAAGATCCTAGCATGTGAAATTTCTAGGAGTTTACGTAAACGTACCCGTTGGAGAGACGGTCTGAGACAAACAGGATCAAGTATCTGGATACCCACCAAAAGTCCTTCTCAAGCATTTCCAAGTCCTCATTCAATAACCCCGGTGGAAGGTTCTCCAATGAACAATTTATAAAACAAATGGAAAATAAATAATTGTTGCATCACCTTTGTGGATTTCTAATTTTTCCAACACATGAAACTGTAGGGGATGAAAAAATTCACCCCCTTATTTATATAGAGGGGTTGGACGAAAATTAGGCTCAAAATAGGGTTAGGAAAGATCTTTTTCTTGATCTCCAAGAAATCTTGAATATATCTCATATATTCTTCTTTCCATGTGTATTTTTCCATAAAAAATCTCACACCCTATTCCTTGTCATGTTTTCGAAAATAATAGGAGATCCTTAAGATTGGATCTTTCTTGAATTAATGAGATATTCTTGTATTACAAGAATACATATCTTTTTCCATAAAATCTTTCCAAGAAAATCTTTTTTCCTATTATTACTCTACAATTTTCGAACAATCAAACTAAAGAGACCAAGTGGGAGATTTCTTGAATTTATGGGATAATCTTGTATTCCAAAAATACTTATCTCCTTTCCATAAAATCTTTTCAAGAAAATTCTTTTCCCTCTTTTCTTTAATTATTTTCGAAAAAATAAGGAAAAATATGCAACAAATATTTAATTTATTTTAAGCACCTTTTATTTAATGGACTTTAATTGGGCTACTTGAGGGGCCTTTAGGATAATTAAGATGGACCTTCCAATGGGCTACTGAATTTCAATATTGAGCCACAATATAATTCAGCCCATTAATATTAATTAATACCACTATATAATAAATATTGCACTATCCAACTTAACTCATATTACGGTAATATGGCTCCCGGTTATTATTTTCCGTGTTTAAGATTATTTAGTCCATTAATTAATTAAGCCAATGAAAAGCTTTATATTAATTAATATTTTTATCCTTGGAGTAAGGACAGCTCAGCTTTATTATCCATACCGGAAAATTAATTTCACTTGTAAGATTTGGTATGATAAAGGTTCCGAGCCCACCAAGGGGACCAATCACGCAAGACATTGCAAGCACACGATTCTCTGTATTAATTTAGCAACTGTCGTGCAATATTTCCCAAGATATAGGATATCGAAGTCGCAATGATTCTCTTCCCATTTATAAATCAAAGCAATAACTACTAATCACACACAGTCCTTATTAAGTGACAGAGATTAAGAAATCAACAACCACTGAGGTCTAACTCTTCATCCCATAAGTCAGTGCGAATGAGTTTATCCTCCGCTTCAGCGCATCGAATGCACTAGTGTAATCTCTAGGTCAAGACAAGCCAATTTGAGCCTTGCACATCAACTTCTACCAATAGATTGTTCGGATCTATCTAAGTTGTGAAACATGAACTCGTTTACAAGGGACTGTTAACGTGATCTTCTGTGATCTGGTATCACCACGTTAACTACAATGTAACGCGTGCTATTATATGAACGGTTTGCAATAAATATATATAACATTCAATCATATTTAAAACAACAATGATACATAATTTATTTCAGTAAATAAGTGTTTAATACATAGATTATACAAAGTAAAAACATACTTTCACATATAACCCCAACAGTTTGCAGGTATCTGGTATCCATTAATCTCACATGTCTCACAACTTTTCTTAGAAGTAAGTGGGTGTATGCAGCCTGAGAGTCTCCTTGATAACTGCATTCAAATACTTGAGTTCATGAAAGTATGACACATGACTCCTTGTTGTCGAAAACATTTCTCACCTCTTGTTGTGCCTTTTTCAGGATCTCGGGATTTTCAGCATTTCTGCCATCGCCCATCCCGTAGTCGTCGGAGGTGTTTCGCTAGCATTTTCTTCCTCTTGGCTTATATACAATTGAAAACTAGAGTTCCCTTCATTATCTCATCCCGAATATTTGTCTTCTGCATCAAGATTCTGATTTATCTTAATTAGCTTTGTGATTTACTAGTGATTTTCGTTATGAATTTGAATTTTTGGATCTATACGTTTGTATATTGTAGATTTGTGTTTTATGTATAACTTTCTGTGTAATTTTCTGTTCGAAAGAAGGATTTAATATCAAGTTTTGTATAATTAAGCTCATATGGCCTGCCGACGCCGCCACCCTGATTGCACGTAATAAACGTAAGAAGCTTAATTATATATGATTAAGATTATAGCTATACATTGCACTTCCAACACAAGCAGCTCTGTGTTGCGACCTGTGGGGATGATCAGTGGAGAATCATTAGTACTGTTTTCTGGAGGATAATTTGAGATTTTCGTAGCAGAATTTTGAGGATATATAATCATTAGTACTGTTAAGAAGTGGCCGGTTTGTTTGAATAATAAATTGAGCTATTGCAATACAATTGATTTTTATATTGAATTTGTTGCAGATGAAGATGGTTATGATCGGTCCCAAGATGATTATATAGCAAGAGAGAGGGAGGAAGGGATTTTATGTATTCTTTTTGTATTTTTTCTGTATTATTTGGTTTTTTACGAATGTGCAGATTTGGTACCTTAGAGTAATAATAGGCAAATAAACGGTATTATTAAGGTTAAGAGAAAACGAAATGAGACAAAGGGAGAGGTTGGCCCAAAAGCGACCCCCAAAAGATAAATCTAAATAGGTGTAGCACCTTAGAGTAAAACCACTCGAAAAATTGTACCTAATTAGAGGAACTACCCCTTTCAACATTTGCTATCATTTGGTAGACAATGGCAAAGGCCTTTTGATAACAGGAATAACACACAAATTAACAACCCTTCTAGTAGTTATGCCAAATCCTTCCTTCATATCCATTTGTTCAGGCTTCCATCCACCACCTAATTTCCAATCAAAATGGTAAAGCAGCATCGCTAGTGGGAGCTCCATATTGGCAAGGCCGAAGGACATGCCAGGGCACATCCTCCTTCCACCGCCAAACGGAATATATTCAAAATTGTTACTCTTAAAATCCACGTCATTATCAAGAAATCTCTCTGGATGAAAGCAATCAGCGTCATTCCAGTATTCAGAGTCTCTGTTAATAGCCCAAGCATTGACGATGATTTTGGTGTTCACTGGTATCTGGTATCCATTAATCTCACACGTCTCGCTGCATTTTCTTGGAAGTAGGAAGGGTGCCGGTGGATGCATCCTGAGAGTCTCCTTGATGACTGCCTTCAAATACTTGAGTTCGTGAATGCATGACTCATCAACACATTCCTTGCTGTCGAAAACTTTTCTAACTTTTAGGAAAAATCCTTTTGGCCCGTTTCAAACTGCGTAGAATCCGCGAATTTTCAACTCCTTCCTATTTGAACTAATATTTTACGGTTAAATACATGCAGCGGATAATTAAAATTCATGAATTCTTATTTAATTCACTACATATATGTATATATACTAATAGTGTGATAAAAGTTTTAAATTCTTGTCATTGATTTCCTTAATTTTTTATTAAAAATTTATCAGATTATTCTTAATTAGGGTTACAAAGATGATTAACCCCAAAATTCGTCAGCCCATTTCCCCTCTTTCTTGAAACTCTAAATTTGCCAATTTTCATTGTCAATCAGGTTCTGTATCTGCAATCAATTGTATGTTAGGAATGAATTCACGTTTTTTCTCGTTGATTCCGTCAGTCAAAGATGGGTTGACTGACGGCAGGACCTAATGTGAGAAAAAATGAACTTGGGTGACCAATTTTAAAAGAGAGTAAATTTGGGTGATCAAAACTGTAAAAAGGTAAACTTTTGTGACCAAAATTGGATTTTTCCCAAAAATAAAATTGTTAGAAGCAAAGATTTTGTGAAGTTAATTAACCTAAAGAGTGAGTTGAGATGAAATAGAAGAACAATTTAATGACCAAAACCGGAGGCCATGGCTCATCGCTCAGTTTAGTTTGCAGATCAATGAATATGAAAGGCCAGCAGATGTTGAGAAAAAAATCACAAATGGTCTTGTAATTTTATTTGAATTTATAAATGGTCCTGCAAGTTTATTATTTTATCAATTTTGAAACTTTTGGTTTCAATTCTAGTCATTTTCGTCCAAAAATTAAAAAATTGGTCGGAAAATGACCGAAAATATGATGCAGCATACAAAGTAATGTAAAAAAAAAATATTGTAATGACGTGTTCAATGAAATGAAGAGAATAGTATAGGTTTCGACCCTCGCCTCAACGTAAATAACTCGAAATTAGCCACGATAATGAATGAAATTCGTGATTTTGAAGTTGCAATTCACGGGGGACGTGTAATCAAAACATGAAGTTGATTGAGAGCTTTTCTTCCTTGACGAAACACAGGTCTAATGAAAGTGGTGGTGACTGTCGACGTGACCACAATAAAAAGTTAGATTAATTTTTCGATCAAATTTTAAATTATCCGGCGAAAATGACTAAAATTAAAAATGAAAAGATCCAAAATTGACAAACTAAAAACTTACAAGACTATTTTTAAATTCGGAAAAATTAAAGATCCATGTTTGCGTGAGGTTTCAAGACTGAATTCCCTTTTCAGCAATTTTTTTAAATTTTTTTAATAAATTTTTTCCCCTTATAATTTTTAGTCCAAAACTTTAAAAAAAAATTCCCCTTATATTTTTAGTCCAAAACTTTATAAAATCGCGATTTTTTTTTTTTATATTTTCAATAAATTTTTCCCATTATATTTTTGTTCCAAATCTTTATAAGATCTTATTCATATGTTTTTCACGGTTCAAACCTTTTTCAATCTTTCTCTTTTTACAAAAAATTTTCTTTCTTAATTTTTTCAAATTAAATCTATATCCAATCTTTTTTTCCTTAAATTTATCAAATCAAATCCATACACAATCTTCATAAAAAAGTCGCGCCGTCTCTTTCCTCTTCTTCACTTCTTTTATTTTCAAATTAGTCTTATACATCTCACATAACGCGTTCATAAGAAAATTGACAAACGACCCTTGAAAAGAATCGTTTCTTTTTTAATAAGGTATTTTTAATTTTAGATTTCGTATTTATAAATTTTATTTGGATCACTTCAAATTTTCAATAATATATTGTTTATTCGTAATTTTTTATTATTTCTTGAACTGATTTATATTTATTATATTATTGCTAATAGTTAATTGAGAATTTGAGATGCCTCCTCATCGAAAATATCCATCTGGACATGAAAAATGTAAGAAGAAAAAGGATGCAGAAAAATTAATTGCATATAGAATATTATTGACTATCCCGGTGACCGTTGCATCTACGGAAAGAAGTGTTTCCAAAATTGAAGTTGTTGAAATCTTGTTTGAAATCAACTATGACTCAAACAAGATTGAATTCATTAGCTTTGATTTCAATTGAGAGCAAGTTTTTAGAAACACTTAATTATGAAAAATTAATTGATGACTTTGAAGATAAAACTGCAAGAAGATCAATTTTTAATAGCTAATTATGCAGGTAGTTTATTCATTCTTTTTTTTCTAAATATTAAGCTACGTTTTTATTATTTTGAATCGAAGATTTTGAAAACAATTATATTATAATATAGAATGTTTCATTATTATACGTTTTATTTTATTTTTATAATTATGAAATTTTCTTTGTACTAATGATTATATTTTTTTTATCATAAAAAAATGAAGGGCCCAATTTTATTTTATTTTTTTGCACCGGGGTCCTAAAATTATAGGATCGGCTCTGAACAAGACATGCAAGTGGCCGGGAGTTATTAGACTATTAGTTCATGAAACTAGTTGGGCTGGTTAGGAGTTTGTAGTTTTATGGTGGTGGAGTGCATATGCATTATGTTAATGTTATGTATATATAATAAGACATGCATGCAAGTGGCCGGGCATTATTATTTATTAAATTGCAGCCGGCGGCTAATTAGTATTTGGACGTGATCGGCTTAATTAACTATTTTAATTGGCTTATAAACTCTTTTATTTTATTGTAAGTTATTTATACAATCAAATCATATTAGTTGAAAAGAACATAAATTTATGTGGTTAAGTAAGAATGCATGTTTGTTCAATTTTAAAAATTAAGGATAAAAAGTATATTTGCATAAAAAAAATACTGTAAGGATTTAGGCTTGCATGCAAACTCAAGTCAATACCAAAATCACTTATTTTTAAGCTGTCCGCTTAAATTTTTAGATTTTATAAGGATCACTATACACCTTTATTTGGATCTAATTTGAATGGGGAAAAAGCTAATAGGTGCACTCTAAAATAAAAAATAGCATTGAGGTACAAAACACATTTTTGAGACATGTGATTAGCCTATTATACCCTTATTTATTTTTTATTTTCCTGTTTTTTCATTTTGTTTATTTCATTCTTCCTTCTTCCTTTTCAATAAAATACACATCCCATCAATCTGTTACCTTTACACGTCCCATCAATCTGAAAAAGTAGTGTCCCATCAACATGTAATACTTTATGTTTTATTTTCTTTTTAACAAATTATTTTGTATGTTTTTGCTTTCTATACTTTATGTTATGTATATAGATAGGTTTATTAAAAATTATAAAAAAAAGGGTTACATTCACAAAATTTTCCAAAATTGGTAATTACAATAATTAAAATAATTCTTTTATTTTTTATATTTGAAAATGATATTGTAATTTTTGTGTATTTTTTTAAAAAATTTACATTTTATTATAGGAAAAATTTGAAAACATTTTACAATTTTTTTAAAAAATATAATTACTTTTTCTTTTTAATAATGATATATTAAAAATGCATATACCTATAAATATGCATTGTCTATTAAAAGAATTGCATATAATAAAATTACATTGCATATACTGAAATTACATTGCATATAATGAAAAAACATTACATATACTAATAAAAATTGCATACACACCGTAAAATATTGCATACACACGTAAAAAAATTACAATACATGCGTAGAAAATTGCATATGTACACACATAATCAATTTGAATCTTCACACTGCAAAATCATCAATTCCACTGTATCTTCTTCACTACAGAATCATCAAAACTATCAAAAAAATCACCAAAACTCCAGACATCACATTACAAAAATCACCAAAGCTCAGTTACCATAAAAATTAACAAAAACTACCCAAAAATCACCAAAATCAGAAATCACCAAAAAGCTCAATATCCCAAAGTCACAAAACAGAATAAGAAATAATATACAAACCAATAACAACACCAAAACAATGATTTTTTTTTTCAATTTTTGCTTCCAATTTATACATAGAAACAAGCTCCACGTCTCTCATCTTACATCAGTGTCAATCATCACTCACAAAATACAAACACACAGAGGGTGATACTGACCAACAAGCACTACTACACATTTGAGCTTGGAGAGCTCCACTTGGACAACCCTTTTTTCGAATAACTCTCCAAGTGGTCCATTGGAGATCGGTTCTATTAAAAAAAAAAAAAAAGACAGCGGATGTGAGCTCGAAGCAGATGTTTCATAACAATGGTGAACTCCTGCTTCTCCGTCAGATCCACTTCATCTTCTTCATATCGAACGCCTCTCCGACGAATCTCTCCGGCCGGAACTCCATCGGATCCTCCCACACCTTCGGGTCCCATCCCATATCCGCCACCATGAAATTCACCAGCGTGTCTTTCGGAATCAAATAACCGTCTAATTCCACATCCTGCGACAGCTTGTGCGGCAGCACGAAGTGCCCGGCGGGTGCCGCCGCAGCCCTTCCAGCACCACCGCCTTCAGAATACATCACTTATCCTCATAATACATTATTCTTTCTCCTTCCTTGGGCATGCTCGTGTACACCGTCTGTAATATAAGATACATACATATTATAGGAGTTACGAGCTTTATAATGTGCACTTTAATACAGTTAAAGAGCAACAATTTTTATTGCAAAATAACAAACTTTATGTAGTTCTTGTTTGTTATATGATGTACCATTTATTCTAACATGTCACAGTATTGAATTAATGCACATTACACTATAGAAAACTAACTCCATATTGTTTAACATCCCTCTTGATATGAAAAAGAAATTAGCTCCATTTTCACCAATGAGATTTCTCCAATTTTTGGGTCCCAGAATTTCCAGCTGAACCTCTTGATATCCATATGCTATTAACAAAAGTGAGTCTTAGGTTTCTTGCTCAGGAATAAAGGAAAAAGTATTAGTTGCTTCCAAAGAAAGGCTATAGAAAAGGAAAAGTAAATTTATATAAAAAAAATTATTATATAAAAATGTGATTGAATTAATAAATAATATAATTGAAATAAAGAATTTAAAAAAAAATTGTAAGAAAAAAATATTTTTAGAACATATAAAATTAATTTCACTAAGTAAACGCAAGAAAGCAAGTGCCCGAGCGGAATTGATCCCCGCTCAGGCGCCCAAGGTCCCGTGTTCGGTCCCCCATGGGAGCGAATAATTGCTTCAATTAATTGGGAGACTTGGTGGCTTATATATGAGATGCTTGGTGGGTCCGTGCCTAAAAATTGATTTTTAAAAAAAAAAATATTAGACAGCGGTTCAAAACCGCTGTCCAAATTGATTTCTTGACAAACGGCGGTTTTTATCGGTTATCCAAACTTGGAGACATTATTACTTGGAGAGCGGTTATAACAGCTCTCCAAGGTCATTTTTCACAGTTGTCCAAGCCCAAATGTGTATTAGTGAAGAAAGAAAAACTTACCGAAATAATACACAAAAGAGATTTGTGGTGGTTATGGTTAGAGAAAATTTAGGATGGGAGAGAGAGATAAAGTAGAGTAAATGGGAGAATGGAAAAGATTACGAGAAGAAATTATTTGGAAATAAAGTGGTGGGGCCTCCAGATCCTCTCTAACCGCCGCCACCTCCGCCACACCGCCGGAAAAAAATATTCACGTACAATCTTCTCCGGAAACACAAATCATGTACATAGTTTTTTGTTTTTAGTACTGAGCTTTTTCGTCCGGAAACATGATTCTTCAATATCTTGACACGGTTCTCCGCGGGAAACACGATTCTCCGCCGGAAACACGATTCTTCACAGGAAAAATTCTTCAATATATGTTGGCCTTTTTTTTTTTTTCATAGAGTACAATATGTGTTGGGAGATGAATTTATTAAAGATATGATTTTGATTAGATCCCAAAACCCCTGAGTATGACATGTTCAAGATAATCTTGATAGTTGAGTCAGGATTCAATTTTTAGAGTATTCAGGATGTTATCTGCAAAATGTATAGTCAGCAGATATAGATCAGGTTAGGATCTGAAGATTCTGAAGAACTCAGTAAGTTTCTGAAGAAACCGAAGTTTCAAGATGAAATCAAGTTTCAAGTTTCAAGATGAAATCGAGAAATCAAGACTCAAAGGAGAAATCGAGATATCAAGACTCAAGCAGAAATCGAGATATCAAGACTCAAGATGAAATCGAGGAATCAAGACTCAAAGATGAAGACTCAAAGATATCACCAAGATATCTCAGAAGACTCGAGAAGACCCTCAAGACTCAAGACAAGAAGAAGTAAGATCAAGAATGAAGATCAAGAATATCAAGGCACAAGAATTATCAAGACTCAAGAATGTATCAATGCTCAAAGATAAACCGAATGTTCCGAGGCGGTGAAAATATCTATCCGAAGGATGCAACATCGGAGAAGATCGCGATTCCTTAGAAAAAATAGATATTGCCCACTTACATTCAAATGCGCATAAAAGGAACTAAGACAAAGTGTTGTTAAGGTTATATCACTCGAGATTGTAACAAAAAAAGAGCCGTTGAGTTGTCTACCTTTAACCGGAGACAAAAGTCAAAAAGAGGAAGACAAAGATTGTACCATATTGATAATCGACAAAGGATGTGTCTTTGAAAAAAGATGTCAAGTACTAAGTTCGCATCGCAAAAAGTGAAGACCGGCTACATGAAAGGCTATTGCCTAAAAACGTGTTAGGGAGTCTCAAACCCTAAATATATAGCCGTTCTTCACACACCATAAGAGGAAACTCACGAAGCTATCTCTTCCAACGGATAGTTTTTCAAGAGTAACCTTGGTGTATGCCTATAAATACTTGTGACCCTCTATATTGTAAGGTTACGGGAAATTTGTAAGCAACTCAAGAGCTCAAACTTATTATTGCAAGTTGAAGCACTCGAAAACCCAAGAATTTCCCAAGTGCTTTAAATCGAAGAGAGCTTATTCCACTAAGCCTAGCTTGATAAGATATATCCAAAGCTTAGTCGAGATATCCTAGCCTTTGCATTGGTCTTTATTGTAAAGGATATCTCATTCTAGTTGGAAACCAACCAAGAAACCCCAAACCCTTTGTAAGGTAGTTTGAGTGTGATTGTTGGTGAGATTGGAGTTGTAAAGAGTTAGTAAACTACATTGAGGTAGTCAGAAAGCTCTAGAGAAGAAGTGAGTAATCTATCTTGGATAGACAAAAACCTTGTGTGAGTTTTGAGTTAGTAAACTATAGAGGTAGTCAGAAAGCTCAAAATTAGAAAGGTTAGTAAACTACAGAGGTAGTCAGAAAGCCTTAGGAAGTGATTAATGAATTTCTCTGAAGAGATCAGGGAGAGTGAACTTAGGAGCTTGAGTCTCTGAACCACTATAATTTGCTGTGTTCTTTGCTTTCTGTTTTGCTTGATTTATCTGTTGCATTACTGTGTTTTGAAAGTATATTTTCACTGATATTTCAGTTGGAATCAATCCACTGAAAGTTGCATATAATTGAATCACAGCCTAATCACTATTCCATTAAACGAAGGTTTTCAGCAACAGCTTAAAACGAGTATAAACTAAGGGTCAACCCTTCCGCACATCTGAGTAGCTAGAACAGATAGTTACCAAACTGAACTTACTCTTCTGAGGGTTCAGTAAGTTAGTTATCTGATCCAAGCAACTCAGGATCTCTGAAAACTCAGTACTCAGGTGGGATTATCTGAGGTATCTGAAAGCAGCTCAGGATCACTGTCTCAGTAGACTTTGACTCAGAGCGATTTGTGCTTCTCAGGACCAAATCATCAGGATAACCTGACCCAAGCTGACCTCTGTAAAAGAAAAAGTTTTAAAATCACTGAACACGTGTATTCCCCCCCATACACGTGTAAGACTCGTTTGCACCGGGACCAACAAGTGGTATCAGAGCAGTGGTTCAACTTGACCACCTGCTTTGTTGACCAAAGTTTTATTTGATAAAATACTTGTGGTCTATCTGAACTGATCTTATTTGCTGAACTCTTAAAAGACTTAGATAAAATGTCTTCTAAGAAACTTCTCATGTTCTCAGTAGAGAACTATGATTTATGGAGACTGAGAATGCAGGCTCATCTGTATTCTAAACATGAACGTATGTGGAGAGTGGTCTTTGAAGGGCCATTCCAATTTACTGTGGTGAATCCCAGAGGAACAGAAACTGAGAGAAACAATCCCAGAACAGAATTTCCTAAGTCTGATGACCAACTGACTCCTGAGGAGAGGAAGTTAGTCAATCTAGACTATATTACTAAAGAGACACTATACAGTACAATTGATGATGGTGTGATGGGAATGATCTCTCACTGCAATACTGCAAAAGAAATTTGGGATACACTAGCTGTAATGTGCCAAGGCACAGATCATATCAAAGAAAACAAACTTTCAGTTGCAATTGGAAAGTTTGATAGTTTTGAAATGGATGAAGGTGAATCTATAGACAAATTGGAAGTCAGATTCACTAGCATTATGAATGATCTAAATGCACTTGGAAATAAATATCCACAGAGAGAAGTTGCATTGAAAATTCTTAGAGGTCTTTCTAAGAAATGGGATAGACATGCCGTGGTGATTGAAAACACCTAAAACAATAATTCAATGCCATATCAACAAGTCTTCTCTGAGCTGAAGGCTTATGAGTTCGTAATTGATAAAAAATCTAAAAAGGTCGACAAAGAAAGATGATTCATCATCTGGTAAAAATGTGGCCTTCAAAGCCAAAGATAAAAACCGTAAAACTAGAGAGTTCGAGAACTCCTTGCTAAGAATCGGGATGATGAGCTTGAGGATAAGCTAAGATCGATGGCAAGGAGGTTTGAAAGACTTAATAGTCGATATGGAAAATACAAAAACTATTACAGGAATCACAGGTACCAGAAGAAACCTGAGGACAAACCAACTGGGAAGAGAAAGGACCTGAAAGCTGAAGGGTCTTCATCCAGAAAGAAGGACTCCAAGTCCAAAGAAGAAAGTGATCAGGATGATGATGCCAACAGATGCTACAATTGCCAAAAGAAAGGTCACTTCCAAAGATGATTGTTCGGATCCGAAGTGCTAAGGATAGAAGAGAAAGACAAAGCTAAAAGAGACAAGAAGTTCTCTAGCAAAAAGGTCATGGTTGCGTAAGAAGAACATTACGAGGAGGGATCTAGCTCTTCGGATGAAATCTTCTCGAGACAAAGGAAAGTGATGACATCATCTGTCGATGGCTATTGAGGAGGTAAACTCTTCTTTCTCTTGTTGTTGCTCCTACACCAAAGACAAGAGTTGTCAAGTTCAACCGTAAAACAAATCAATTTGACCGATGGATTCTTTTGAGAGTCCGATGAAGGACTATCTTTGTTTTTACAAGAACCGCTAAATGAAACTCAACAAAGAGAATAAGGAATCAATTTGAAAATCTTAAGTGGAAAGACTCTAGCAAAACCGAAATCACTTCTCAATTAATGGGAGCTTGATGAATCGGATGTTCTCGAAAGTACAACTCTCGAGAGAAAGAGAAATTGATAGTGACCCTAACCGAAAAGTTAGAGAAATCCATCAAGAGATTCAAATTTGATCGTAACTAAGTTCAATGACCTCTCGAGAAGCATGAAACTCTACGTAAATGTGAGGATAGTGCGCAAAAAAGCTAACTCTATTGAATATTGTTGGGATTATCTTTGAAAAGTATGCTTTTTACTTTGTATAATCTAAAATGAATTTTCGACTTATTTTGAAATAAATTGTTTATCACCGATGCTTTAAATATGATTGAATGTTATATATATTTCTTTGCATAATCGGTCAATAATTCGTGACGTGTTACATCAGTAGTTAATTTAGTGATACCGGATCACGTAAGATTAAATTAACGGTCATTTGTAACTAAAAAGTACGCCATTCACGACCTAGATGGAAATGAACAACCATCGCGAAAGGTTGAGGTGTAAGGCTCAGATTGGTTTGTCTTGACCAAGAGATTACACTAGTGCATGACCGATCAAATTTGAATAGGACCCCACAGGAGGATAAATTCTTCTTAATCGAACAAGGAAGAATTAGACCTCGGTGGTTCATTGTTTCTTAACCTTCGTCCCTTAAATAGGATCGCGTGGGATTGGTAACTATTGCTTTGACTTATCATGGGTAGCTTAATCGAGAGAGATTCAATACTTTTTATCTTGGGCAATATTATTGGTCACATGTGATTGCTAAGATTTAATACGAAGAATCGTGTGCAAGCACGCTTGCTTGATTTGCCCTTGGGAGGTTCATAAGTTTTATCATACCAAATCTTGCAAGTGGAATTAGTTTCGGTATGGATAATAATGTTGAACCGTTCTCGACCAAGGACAAAATATATTAATTAATGGAAAGCTATTTCGGTGGCTTTAATTAATTAATGGGCTAGAATAATCTTAAACACGGGAAATAATGACCGGGAGCCATATTGACTGTAATATGGGTTAAGATGGATGGTGCAATATTAATTATAAAGTGGGATTAATTAATATTTATGGGCTTGAATTATATTGTGGCTCAATATTAGATATTCAAGATCCATTAGAAGGTCCAATCTTAATTCTCCTAAAGGCCCCCTGAGTAGCCCAACATATAGTCCAATAACCTAAAAAATGTGATTAAAATAAAATAAATATTGTTGCTTAATTTTTCCTCTTATTTTCGAAAATTATGGATAAAAGAGGGAGAAAGATTTTCTTTGAATTTTGTTATGGAATGAAGATATGTATTCTTGGAATACAAGATTATCTCATTTAATTCAAGAAATCTCCCACTTGGTTATCTATATAGTAAATTTCGAATTTTTGAAAATATAGTGGGCAAGAAAGATTTTCTTGATTTTCTTGAAAAGATATTATGGAAGATATGTATTTCTTGAAATACAAGAATATCTCATAAATTCAAGAAGATCCAAATCTTGGATTCTTGCATCATCAAATTTTCGAAAATAATGCCATAAAATAAGAGAGGTGAAATTTTGTGGAATATTTTAATTATGGGAAAAAAGAATATATGGGATATATTCAAGATTTCTTGGTGACCAAGAAAAGTCTTTTTTTCCCACATTGAAAAAACACTAAAATTTCGTTCACCCTCCCTCCTATAAATAGGGGATGATTAGTTCATTCCAAGTACAATTCCATGTCGGCCGAAATATTAGCAAATCCACATAAGTGGTGCAACAAAGTTTATTTTTTCCTTTTGTTAATTGTTTGCGAGTATCCTTCCACCGGATTGTCGAGCAAGGGCTAAGGGAATACTTGGGAAGTCCTTTTGGTTAGTCCGTCCGACCAAAGCCACTGCCATCCCGAGAGGGTAATACGTTCACGTAAACCCGTAGATTCCGTGATCGTAGGTTTTACGTGGTTTTTTATATGCATGATATGTTGTTGCAATTATTATTTGAATTAATATAGGATTAATTCATGCTAGTAATAATTAATGAATTAAATTTGTATTTAAATATTCACCCCGAATAGATCTGTGCAACTCATTCCCCAACAATCGTATCGAGCCACTTTATTTTAAGACTCTGAATTTTTTAAATTGTAATTTAATTCGTGGACATTAAATTTGAAATTGGATAGTAGAACCTGTTAAATTTGTTTTCAGGTATCCAATTGTCATGGATTTTAATGTTTTATTTTGCATGCATATAAACCGTGGTTTTTTTTTTTTTAATTCGATTCGTTCGGATTTGTTTTGCCTCGTGAGAAAATCCACGAGTAGACTAGGATTTGTTTGATTTGATCAATGTAATAGACTAGTCTAGATCTAGGTTTATTTATTTTTTTATAAATAAATTGTAACCGGATCGGGAACGAAAAGACGAAGAATTGAAGGATCTAAAATCGAGAACCGGGAGAGGCTTCTTGGGGCGTAGGCCGGCATGTTTGGGCGCAGAGCGAGGCCGGGCGGCCGAAAGCGCGAGAGGATGAAGGCGCACAAGACGGGCGGCGCGCGCTCCAAAGCCGAGGTCGCGGACGAGCGCGGGAGGGGCAAGCGGACGGATGCAAGACGGACGCGTGTCACGCCGCTAAGATCTCGCCGACACCGCCGACTTTCGCCGAGGCATGCTGGCACCGGCGGGGCTGACCCGGGGTGGTGCCGAGGTTGTCCTAGGCAAGCGGCCGGCCGGATGGGCTTGCATCCCATTGCGAAGCCGCTTGGCGTGGCGGTTCGAGACGAAGTATTTTTCGAGATGAACGAGTGGGAGAAATTCGAGACGTGTTTCTTCAAGATCAAGCCAAGAAAAATCAAACCATGACAATTGGATAATTTGTGCCCAATATGTTTATTTTTCTGTTTTGCTTGATTTAATTTGTGCTATCTTATGCTTTATTTAATTTGTTTAAATGTGTTTGCATGAGGGTTGCCAAATTGAAAAATCTCAACTTCAAAATTACTAAGTATGTTTTAAATAATTAATTGACAATTTTATTCCGGATAATAAAATTGAATTAATTTTGACCTCCATGATTTATTTATTTGTGAATTCTTTTGGAGAAATTCCCCAACGGGACGGTCAAAAGATAGGTTTCACATGAATGAATTCCAAACGGATGATTGTGGGTTATTACTAGTGGCGACGATGACCCTCCCAACGAGGCTTGATCAAAGTTTAAATAGTAATCTCAGTATTTAATCATGGTTATTACTTAGGTATAAAATTGATATGCATATACTTCTCCGAAGTCCCTGTCAATTTTATATTGGTCAAGTGGGAGCCAACTATTAATCTGGATATTAAGGGTTTGTAACTGTTCTTGTTTGTAACCCGCTTGAATGTGTTTAAATAATGACCCACCCAACGTGGCTTATTTAAACTGTTTTGAGATGTTGGCTGATGCATTGTTCATATTTTTTTTGAGATTTTAAATATGATGAGCATATAGTTGTTTATTTCAGTTCAACATGTCGTTACCTTTTAATCCACTGTTATTATACTTAAAGTCAATACAATATGTATGGAAACTATATTGATTGAAAAAATATAATTATCCTAACTGCACAAAAGCACAAGTGGATTTTGACACACAAAAATCAGATGAGCCAACTGACGAGTCAAAACATGCGGGACTCGTCAGATCACCTTGCGAGAGATGTCGTCGCTGAAAATGGTGGAGGAAAAACCCGTAAGGGATTACGTCCTCAAAATAGATGGCCCATCTGAACAAACTTGAGATTCTGAGTGCAGATTATGATCTTGAGACTCAGATGAATTTGGTACTTCATTCTCTGCCCAGAAAGGTTTTTGAGCATTTTGGCCTCGCTAGCTAATTTGTTGCAAACTTTTGGACTCGGCATAAATGATGATAAGGCACCAAACTCAAGCTTTGACGGCAAGTGGTCCGTCTTCATCTTCTAGGCCAAGGGTAGGCAAGATAAAGAAGAGGACCAAAGGCCATAAGCAATAAAACTCAACTGTTGCCAAGGGCAATGGTAAGATGAGGAATGCTTGTTGAGTCAAGGAAAATCCAAAGAGGAAGTGCTTAAGCTGCGGTGAGAGAGGACAATGGAGGTTTTGCCTGTTCCAACCCCAAAAGGGAATGAAAGAAAGGTAATTCTCACACACTAGTTGTTGAAACTTGTTTAGCGGCGTATACTTCTCATTCGTGGGTGGTTGATACGAGATCCACTAATCATGTTGGTTTCACGGGTTCTATATGATCCCAAGAACGTAGTGGGAGTGAGATACTCATCACACCGGGCAACGTTATTTAAAGTAGAAGACATTGCAATGCTACGTAAGTGGCAGATATTGCAATGCTACGGTAGTAACGATTATTGCAATACTACGCAAGTAGCAGACATTGCAATGCTACATGAGTAGCAGTTAAAGCAGTGGGAGAAGTGCACCTATCTTTTGAAGATAAAGTTTTTGAGATTATCTTTGTGTTCCCGTTTTTAGAAAGAATTCACTTTCGGTTTCTAAAATTCGATTAAAGGACACTAAGTTTCTTCTAATAAGAATGACATCATTTTTGAAATGATGAGTGTATCTGTTACGGGACATTGATGGAAAATCTCTATACAATTAACTGTGCACACC
Organism: Stenogyne calaminthoides; assembly: GCA_037126765.1. Classification (NCBI taxonomy): domain Eukaryota; kingdom Viridiplantae; phylum Streptophyta; class Magnoliopsida; order Lamiales; family Lamiaceae; genus Stenogyne; species Stenogyne calaminthoides. The sequence continues at coordinate 18,705,621 of JBBCBC010000032.1, forward strand.
ACTCACAAAATGTATCTTATAACACATCAACTGTTTCCGAGAAAAGAAAACGCTCATCGACGTGAACGAGACACTTCTTTGACATCTAAGATTAGGGTCATATAAATCCAAAGAGGATCCAAAGGTTGGTGAAAGATGGTTCACTGGAGCGTCTCCAAGTTGAATCGATTCCAACCTGCGAATCATGTTTGGAGGGTAATATGACCAAGAGGGCATTTGGAGCCAAGGGGAATAGGGCCAAAGAAGTGTTAGAGATCGTTCACACAGATGTATGTAGTCCAAATGTCAACCAAAGCAAGAGGAGGTTATGAGTAATTTTATTGATGATTACTCAAGGTACATTTTCCTTATGAAGCATGAATCTGAGACCTTTGAGAAATTCTAAGAATTTAAGGCTCAAGCAGAGAATCATATGGAAAAACGTATCAAGTCTCTACGATCTGATCGTGGAGGCGAATACCTCAGCGATGAGTTTTTGAACTACTTATCTGATGAAGGGATTGTATCCCAGCTCACTGCACCCGGAACCCCTCAACAAAATGGGGTTTGCAGAGCGAAGCAACATAATTCTTTTGGAAATGGTTAGATCAATGATGAGTTATGCGGATCTTCCCAAGTCGTTTTGGGGTTATGCCTTGGAAACAGCGGCTTACATTCTGAACTTGGTGCTATCCAAATCGGTTCCCAAAACTCCCAAAGAATTGTGGACCGGGCGCAAGCCTAGTATGAGACACATGAGAACTTTGGGGTGTCCGGCCTACATGTTGGACAAGGAAGCCGGTAAGTTGGATCCTCGATCAGAATTAAGGTTGTTTGTAGGATACCCCGAGGGAACAAAAGGGTGTATGTTCTATAGTTCCGAAGATCAAAAGGTGGTTAACAGCACCCACTTTAGATTTTTTGGAAGAAGACTATATGAACCAAAGAAAACCCAGAAGTGAGATTACCTTAAATGAGCTTAGAAGGCAAACCTCAATGCCAACTGTACTAGATGATATACCAAACGATACGCTTTCACAACCGGAGCCTCGTTATAGTGGGAGGGTTGTTAGACAGCCCGAGAGATTCATGGGAATAGGAGAGTCCTCGGACTTGATTCCCGGAATCAAACCCATGGACATATGACGAGGCACTCCAAGATAAGGATGCAGATTCTTGGCAAACAGCAATGAAAGCCGAAGTGGGTTCTATATTTCATAATAGAGTGTGGGAGCTAGTCGAACCACTTAATGGGGTCAAACCCATTAGATACAAGTGGGTATATAAGAGGAAAAGAGGATCGGACGGGAAGGTTGAAACCTTTAAAGCAAGACTAATGGCGAAAGGTTATACTTAGAAAAAAAGGGATCGATTATGAGGAAATTTTTTTGCCCGTAGTCATGCTTAAGTCCATCCGTATTCTCTTATCGATTGCTGCGCACTTCGACCTTGAAATCTGGCAAATAGATGTCAAGACAGCTTTCCTTAACGGAAGTCTTGATAAAGAGATCTATGTGCAACAACACCAAGGTTTCATTGAAACAGGCCAAGAACACCTAGTTTGTAAGCTCAAGAGGTCCATTTACGGACTCAAACAGGCATCCAGAGCTTGGAACCAAAGTTTTGATCATGTTGTAAAGTCTTATGGGTTTGATCAAAACGAGTTTGAAAGTTGTGTGTATAAAAAGCGTGTCGGAACTGCATTGGTATTCTTAGTACTATACGTAGATGACATTGTGATCATCGGGAACGATGTGAAGGTGTGGTTAGACGTAAGGGCATGGCGTTTCAAAACAGTTTGATATGAAAGACTTAGGGAAAGCCGGACACATCCTTGGGATCAAGATTACTTGAGATCGCAAGAAAAGGATGGTCGGGTTATCGCAAGTATTCATACATTGACACTGGTTTTAAAACGATTCAGCATGCAAGATTCCAAGAAAGGATTCGTACCTTTCAGACTTGGAATCCATCTATCCAAGAAAATGTCCCCTAAGACCTAAAAAAGGAGATAGATGACATGAAAGGCATTCCTTGTGCTTCTACAGAGGAAACCTTATGTATGCAATGCTGTGTACGAGACCGGATATATGCTTTGTCGTAGGCATGGTAGCAAGATATCAGAGTAACCCAGGGAAAGTGAATTGGACGACAGTTAAAAACATTCTGAAGTATCTGAAAAGAACTCGGGATAGAATGTTGATTTATCAGTCAGATACTCCAATCCCCATCGGCTACACGGACTCGGATTTCCAATCGATATAGATTCGTAAAATTATCCGCTTTCGGTTAGTGTGTTTCCATTTGGGAAGTGTAGCCATCAAATGGAAGAGTGTGAAGCGTAAATGCATCACCGACTCAACCATGGGACTCGGGTAAGTAGTCGCCAGAAGCGGTGAAAGAACCGATTGGGCTCTAGATCTTCTTAGTGGACTTGGATGGTGTTCTGAATTTGTCTAGCAATATCTGCTAAGGGTAGTTGCAAATTCAAGAGAACCAAGAGTCCACGAGTCAAACAAACACATTAAAGGAAAGACATCTTATACGAGAAATCGTTAAGAGAGGAGATATAGATGTGGCAAAGATATGGCGTCGAGGACAACCTAGTAGATCCATTCATGGCGTCGCCCTCTGAATACATTCGAGAGACATGTGAGTGGAATGGGTGTCAAGACCGTTTGCTAACTGCTTTGAGTATAAGTGGGAGAAATTATTAGGTTCGTGTAGGTGACATTAGATGTCACGGACTACGCGAGACGGTTGTAGTATACTTTAAAGCGGACTTTGAGTATAAGTGGGAGATTGTTGGGATTTATCTTGAAAAGTATGCTTTTTACTTTGTATAATCAAAACGGAATTTTCAAACTTATTTCTTTGAAATAAATTGTTTATCATCGATGCTTTAAATATGATTGAATGTTATATATATTTCTTTGCATAACTGTTCAATAATTAAATGACGTGTTACATCAGTAGTTAATTTAGTGATACCGGATCACGAAGATTAAATTAATGATCCCCTTGTAACTAAAAAAAGTACGCCACTCACGACCTAGATGGAAATGAACAACCATCGCGAAAGGTTGAGGTGTAAGGCTCAGATTGGTTTGTCTTGACCAAGAGATTACACTAGTGCATGATGATCTTGTTGAATAGGACCTATAGGAGGATAAATTCTTCTTAATCGAACAAGGAAGAATTAGACCTCGGTGGTTCATTGTTTCTTAACCTTCGCCCCTTAAATAGGATCACGTGGGATTGGTAACTATTGCTTTGACTTATCATGGGTAGCGAATCAGAGAGAGATTCAATACTTTTTATCTTGGGCAATATTATTGGTCACATGTGATTGCTAAGATTTAATACGAAGAATCGCGGTGCAAGCACGCTTGCTTGATTTGCCCCTTGGGAGGTTCATAAGTTTTATCATACCAAATCTTGCAAGTGGAATTAGTTTCCGTAGATGGATAATAATGTTGAACCGTTCCTCGACCAAGGACAAAAGATATTAATTAACGGAAAGTTATTTCATTGGCTTGAATTAATTAATGGGCTAGATAATCTTAAACACGGGAAATAATGACCGGGAGCCATATTGACTGTAATATGGGTTAAGATGGATGGTGCAATATTAATTATGTAGTGGGATTAATTAATATTTATGGGCTTGAATTATATTGTGGCTCAATATTAGATATTCAAGATCCATTAGAATGTCCAATCTTAATTCTCCTAAAGGCCCCCTGAGTAGCCCAACATATAGTCCAATAACTGAAAATGTGATTAAAATAAAATAAATATTGTTGCTTAATTTTTCCTCTTATTTAAAAAAAATTATGGATAAAAGAGGGAGAAAGATTTTCTTTGAATTTTGTTATGGAATGAAGATATGTATTCTTGGAATACAAGATTATCTCATTTAATTCAAGAAATCTCCCACTTGGTTATCTATATAGTAAATTTCGAATTTTTGAAAATATAGTGGGCAAGAAAGATTTTCTTGATTTTCTTGAAAAGATATTATGGAAGATATGTATTTCTTGAAATACAAGAATATCTCATAAATTCAAGAAGATCCAAATCTTGGATTCTTGCATCATCAAATTTTCGAAAATAATGCCATAAAATAGAGGAGGTGAAATTTTGTGGAATATTTTAATTATGGGAAAAAGAATATATGGGATATATTCAAGATTTCATGGTGACCAAGAAAAGTCTTTTCCCACATTGAAAAAACACTAAAATTTCGTTCACCCTCCCTCCTATAAATAGGGGATGATTAGTTCATTCCCAAGTACAATTCCATTTCTGGAAATATTAGCAAATCCACATACGTGGTGCAACAAAGTTTATTTTTTCCTTTTGTTAATTGTTTGCGAGTATCCTTCCACCGGATTGTCGAGCAAGGGCTAAGGGAATACTTGGGAAGTCCTTTTGGTTAGTCCGTCCGACCAAAGCCACTGCCATCCCGAGAGGTACGTTCACGTAAACCCGTAGATTCCGCATGCGTAGGTTTTACGTGGCTTTTTATATGCATGATATGTTGTTGCAATTATTATTTGTTTTAATATAGGATTAATTCATGCTAGTAATAATTAATGAATTACATTTGTATTTAAATATTCACCCCGAATAGATCTGTGCAACTCATTCCCCAACAAATACTGCATCTAAAGTAATAGATGAAATTCAGAGTTACCAGAGATCTACCACTATTAAATTTGGATTGGGATACATTCCAGGAGGAACCTCACAAGGTCATCTGAATGCTGCATCAAGTAGCAAGAAAACAATCTTTGTAAAACCAGTGGCACCTACACTTCAAACTGAAGAAATGCCCAAGGTTGTAGACAAGGGAAAAGGACCTATGGTTCCAGTAAAACTGAATGATCAGGTAAGAAAGCCCAAACCTCAGGTGAAGGCTAGAAAACCTGAGCACTCAGTTGGAAAATTTCAGGCAAGTACTTCAAAGCCTCAGGCTAAGAATGCAAACCTGAAAGGATCTGCACTGAACCATCAGAGGAATCTTCAGAAGAGAAACACTCAGCAGAGACATTCTCAACTGAAGAGACCAAGTCCTCAGTATACTGAAAGACCCAAATTTCAGTACAGGCAACCTGAACCCCACTTGCCTAAGGGTAAAGGTTACCTAAACCCAAGTCAACAAAGATTCAGACCGGCTGCACAGAAGCCAAAGCAAATGAACAAAAGGCATGTACCAAAAAAAAAAACTAAGGCTCATGTTCATGTTAAGGCAAGCACTCATACACAGGAAACTGCTAAGACACCCAGAGTAGTAAATGTGTATGTAGATGTTTATGGAAGACAGATCAGCCACTCTAAAGTGATTAGAGTTGTCAGGCGATTTGAATTCGAAAAGGTACAACTAACCTTGTAGGACCCTACACAAATTGGGTACCTAAGAATTGATCTATTTTTGGAAGGAAAAACAAGGCACTCGAGGTGATTGAAGATCACATAAGACCGATGAGTAGAGATGAAAAAGCCCCTGCTGTATGGTATCTTGACAGTGGATGCTCAAGACATATGACAGGATTCAAGAAGATACTCAATGACTATGTTGAACAAAGAGGCCCTCAGATCACTTTTTGGAGATAACTCAAGGGACAGATCAAGGATATGGAACTTTGGAAATCGACTCAATTCATATCCATGGTGTTTCATATGTATCTGGATTGAAGCATAACTTGCTTTCAATAAGCCAATTCTGTGATAAGGGTTTTAATGTTGAGTTCTCTAAGAACTTATGTTATGTGAAAGATGATATCTCACGAAAAAATATTACCGACCGGTACTAGAAAAAAATGTGTATCTTGGTCGATTGGAGTTCAACTCCTAAAGATACATGTTTGGTTGCAAAAGTTCCACAGATACCCGGTTGGTTATGGCATAAAAGAATGAATCAATTTGAATTTCAAAACCCTGAATAAACTTGCAAGATTAGCTCTTGTGAGAGGGTTGCCTAATGAAGTGTTCAGTAAGGAACATGTTTGTGATGCGTGCAAAAAAGGAAAACAAGTTAAAGCATCATTTAAAAGCAAAGTAGATGTTTCTACTGAGAGAATACTTCAGTTGTTGCATATGGATCTTTTTGGTCCAATAACACCAGTGAGCACTAATGGCAGGAAATATACACTCGTAGTAGTTGATGACTACTCAAGATATACTTGGGTCATATTCTTACTCAGTAAGAAAGAGACTCAGATAAAGCTGCCTGAATTACTGAAAAGGCTCAGTATTGAGAAAAATTTGAGTGTGGTCAAAATCAGATCTGACAAAGGAACTGAATTTATAAACCATATTATATCTGATTATTGTGCAGCAAATGGAATTACTCATGAAACATCAGCTGCAAGGACCCCTCAACAAAATGGTGTTGCTGAAAGAAGGAACAGGACTCTGAAAGAAGCTGCAAGGACAATGATAGTTGAAGTTGATATTCCTAAAAGATTTTGAAATTTCAAGTCATCAAAAGCGCATGCTATTCACAGAACAGATCCATGCTGACCAAGAGTCAAGGCAAAACACCCTATGAGCTTTGGAATGAAAGGAAGCCTCTTGTTTCTTTCTTTCGTGTGTTTGGTTGCAAGTGTTTCATACACAATAATGGTAAAGATCAGTTGAAAACATTTGATAGTAAAGCTGATGAAGGAATATTCTTAGGATATTTCAAGTCAAGAAAAAGCTTTCAGAGTTTACAAATCTGTAGGACTCTTATTGTGGAGGAAACACCTCATGTTGTTGTTTTTGATGAATCTACTTGTGTTCAAGAAAAACAGAACATGATGCATAAGAACCGACCAAGAGAATCACCAGATTAAGCCCGAAAAAGAATGACAAAACATCCATCGAACTCCGAAAAAGAAGAAGTCACCACCATCTATGATTGGAGTGACTCGGACTCGAGATAAAGAAGTTCGGGATGGAACTCGGGATGGTGAGACTCGGGATGGAAAGTCTTCACCGAAGGAGAACCAACACACCGAAGGTCGACTAACGGGATGCACACCGTTCGGACTCAAGTATGTGATGTCAATGAAGATGTGGTCACAGCTGAGGTAAATTCTGAATCTATCAACCAAAGGGGAACAAATGTCTCTGACAATGTTCTGAATAGAATTTCCCCTGAGGAAGATGATTCCCTTTCTCCTTTTCTGTTGTTCCCTGAGTTTATTGAACTAACTGAACCTAACATTTCAAATGTTGAGGATACTATTGAAGGGGGAACATCTAGAAAAAGATGGTTAGATAGTCATCCTACAAGTCAGATTGTGGGTGATCTAACTGAAGGTGTCAAAACAAGAAGGTTCCATGGTGAAAGTGCACTATTCTGCTGCTTCCTATCAGAAAAAGAGCCTACTGAGATTGATGAAGCTCTACAAGATTATTTTTGGATTACTGCTATGCAAGATGAGCTGAATCAATTATCAAGGAATGAAGTATGAGAGCTAGTAGATAGACCTGAAAGGCACAATGTTATTGGAACCAAGTGGGTATTCAAGAATAAAAGAGATGAAAACAACAACATTGTAAGAAACAAGGCAAGGCTAGTTGCACAAGGTTATTCTCAAGAAGAAGGCTTGGATTATGATGAAACCTTTGCACCTGTTGTAAGACTAGAAGCCATCAGATTGTTTCTTGCATATGCTGCCCACATGAAGTTCATAGTCTATCAAATGGATTTGAAAAGTGCATTTCTGAACGGTGTGCTTAAAGAAGAGGTTTATGTAGAACAACCTCCGGTTTCGCACAGAATGACCAAGTTTCTGTGCTCGAAAAAGCTTTTGTATGGTCTTAAGCAAGCACCGAGCATGGTATGATACTCTTTCTCGGTTTCTTCGCCATGGTTTTGTCAAAGGAATGTTGATAGAACTCGTTCGGGATAGAAGATGGGGAAGATATCTTCTTGGTTCGGGATATATGTTGATGACATCATTTTTGGATTTCCAAACCATCAGTTGTGTAAAAAGTTTTCAACACTGATGAAAGGCAAGTTTGAGATGTCAATGATGGGAGAGATGAATTTCTTTCTAGGTCTTCAAGTGAAACAATCAAAGGAAGGAATCTTCATCAACCAGGCAAAGTACACCAGAGATCTGATTGCAAAATACGGTGTACAGAATTGCAATGCAGTTAGAATTCCTATGAATACTAACTACAAGATGGATCTTGATTCTGAAGGCAAATCAGTAAGTCATACTGATTATAGAGGAATCATTGGATCATTGCTCTATCTCACAGCAAGTAGGCCGGATATAACATTTGTTGTTGGGATATGTGCAAGATACCAAGTTAATCCTAAGGCTAGTCACATGGAGGCTGCCAAAAAGATACTGAAGTATCTTAAGGGCACAGTGAATAGAGGATTATGGTATCCAGCTGATGATAACCTTGAATTAACTGGTTACTCAGATGCTGATTATGGAGGTTGTAGAATTGACAGGAAGTCCACTACAGGAACTTGTCAATTTCTTGGAAGTAAGCTGATATCTTGGTTTTCGAAGAAACAGACCTCAGTAGCAACCAGTACTACTGAAGCTGAATACATGGCTGCAGGAAGCTGTTGTGCTCAGATTCTTTGGCTCAGACAACAATTAAGGGATTATAAAGTTGTAGCCAATGAAGTACCAATATTTTGTGACAATAATAGTGCCATTGCTATTTCACAAAATCCGGTATTGCACACCAGATGCAAGCATGTGGATATCAGACATCACTTCATCAGAGATCATGTTGAGAAAAAGGACATCAGGATGGAGAAAATTCATACTGATAAGCAGAGAGCTGATATCTTGACTAAACCTTTGGCTGAATCAAGATTTCAGGAACTATCAGTTGAATTAGGGATGTTGGATCCAGGTGTATAGAGTAAAATCTGAAAAATTGAAGGTTTTCAGATGCATGAAGTTTTCTCAGGATTCTACTGAGAAACTCAGGATAAAATTGGAGATACTGAACTGAGTCTCAGGAAACTCAGATTTACTGAAGGTCAGTACTCAGTAGCATACTGAACCCATTCAGTACTCAGTATCATACTGACATTTTATCAAGGTCAATACTCAGTAAGACTGATAGAGGGAAATTAGTCTGAAGAAGTAATGACTCATGCGACTCATTTATTGCTTAAACAAAACTCAGTAATCATTTGCAATAAATACAAAACACCTGAAGAATATTTTTGGGCGGGATCTTTGAAATTCCTAAGAAGTTCAACAGTCATTAAATGCTCTGTTACTTTTAATAACCAATAAGGTTAAAATGGCGGCTTACTTTTCGGAGGATCGACCTTTCGCATACCCGATTTATCGTGGATTAATCTTAACCGTTGTTTTTCACCAAACCGGTACGATTCCCCACTATCTCATGATATATATTCCTTTGAAAGCCATTCAAGACAAATTTTATTAAATCCTTCACTCCCAAAACCCTCTGCAAAATCTCTTTACCCAGAAAAGCTTCATCGCTCCAAACCCTAAATCTTCAAATCTCAAAATGGCTCCTACCATATTCGAAAGATTGGCCGAAACAAATAAGCCATGGTATGAGTACGTGGTTTCTCTGGAGAGTACTTCCAATGCCAAGCACGAAGAAGAGGAGCTCCACTTGATTCGGTTGGCAAAATTGACGAACCTCGTCGCGAACCGACCGGAGGCAGTGTATACTCGCGAGGTAATAGAGTTTGTCGCTAATTTGGAAATAGATGAGGATGATTGTATTGAGTCCAAGATTTCTGTTTCGCATCTTGAACAATCAATGAAGTATGTGGATTTTGTTCGAGAGCTTTATATTGTCCCTAAGCATTTAAATGACGTTTTTGAGTTGTGCGATAGGGAAGATGATCCCTCATTGTATATGTTGGGACGGGAGCAAGAGTATCTTGATGGGATTACTGAGAATCCTGTTAAGTTTGAAGCAACTCTGCATAAGCGGCATCTAAAGCCGAAATACAGAGTGTTGATGGATATTGTGGGAAAGTGCATCATGAGTCGATCTGGAAGCTTTGAGCAGATCAACACTCCCAAACTCCGACTGATGGTGGCGATTGAGGACTCACCCACCAAGGAGTTCAACTGGTTGAAGTATCTGATCAAGGTGGTGAGTGAGCAAGCCAAGGTCATAAAAAGGGAGGATGGGGTAATATCGATCAAAGGCAGGATCCTCCATGGCACCAAAATAGCTTTTATTTTGGAAATGTGCCGAGAGGAGGAGGATATCTTTTCCAACTCTACTCCATTCCCTAAGTCCAAAGTAATGTTCAAGCTCATTGCTGCAAAGAGGACTATCAAGGGGAAGAAAGAGAAAAAGGTGGAATCACCAGTTGCGGCTGCTGCTGAAGAAAGCCAACAAACCAGGGGGAAGGTTTTGTTGGATGCCAAGATGGAGCAGGGTGAGAAATTGAAGAAGCAAAAGACCCTTGCTCCAAAGCGCAAAAGAATGGTGGTTCTCACTGATGAAGATGAGGAAAGTGAGACTGAGGAGATTCAGCCTGAGAGCCAAACTGCTCAGAAATCGCCTTTACTTGTATTGGCTCAGGCTATCTCAAAGGCACAGGATCAAACTGAGGAGCAAGTCTTCTCTGAGGTTCTTGAGACGTCGCTTAGTTCTGATAAGTTCTCTCAAGAAATCTTCCAAGGACCTCAGACCTTAGAGCAAGTACAGATTCTCTTTGAAGAAGCACACCTCGCCAGACCTCGAGAAAATGTTGATTCTCCGAGGAAGTGCCCACTCAAGTCTCAGAGCAAACCGAATTTTAATCGAGGAGGTGCCACTCGAGACCTCGTAACCAAGTCAGATTCAGACTGAGGAGTTGTCTGCCCAAACCTCAGAGTTTGCTGAGCCTCAGGAGCCGATGAATTTTGATGAGCTCCTGAATGAGCTGTTAGTCGATCTTTCAGCAGACTTTCCAACTGAACATGAGAGCCCGATGCTCAAGAAAGGTGAAGCTGAAGAGACTGAATGGCGAAGCAAGGGAGAACGGTTCATCCTTGACCGCTATCCTGAGCTTAGCTCATTCCCTGACCTCCAAGACATCTTCTTCAGATTGAGGTCAACGGTCTACATCCTCAACCAGACTCTTCCAGAGATGCTCAACATTGTTTCATTCAGAGGTGAAGACTGGTGGAACAAGGAGACAACTTTTCTCATTGAATTCTCAGGGTTCAGAAAAACCAAGCTCAGGATGAAAATCTCAGACTTTGATGAGCTTGTGAAGAGGAAGGTTGCTGAGAGGAAAGTTGCTGAAGATGGTGCCCCGAACTCCAAAGACAAATCTCAGGATGGGGACCAACAAGGGGATGGTGAGAGTCAATCTCAGAAGGAGAAAGACTCAACTGATGCTGATCAGGCTGCTGTCGAACATCCTCAGACTGAAGTTAGCCTTCAGGTAACTTTTGGCACTATTAATAATTATGTCAGGATTACTGAAGTTCCTACCTTTAAATCAGAATGTCCGATATCTTTGGCCGAGGCTCGGTGGACACCCAAGCTCAGGGTGAATCCCAGACTCAGACTGAGTCTGAAGCCCCAGTTCAGACTAAAGCTCAAATTCAGACTGAGACTCAGGATGAACAGCCAACTCAGGAGGCATAGCAGATCAGATATGCTCCTGAGATTGACCTCACCCCTGTGATGGAGAAGCTGGAGAAGGTTGAGCCAATCCTGAACAAAATTGCTCAGATGGAGGAGGTTTTGGTCAACCAAACTCGAAGATTGGCGGCTTGAGTTCTTCTTCTAATCGGTGCTACTTCAGATACTCGATGCAAAAGTCGACCTCCATGGAAGGAAAGTTAGAAGAGAAGATGGAGGGGGTCAAGGCTGAGCTTAATGCAGAGCTGAAGTAGAAGCATCAGGAGCAGACTCAAATTCTAGAAGCAAAGTTGGTAGAGAAGAATGAGATCTTTGGTGAAGAATGTCTTTGAGGAAATGAGCTCAATGCTCATGGCCAAGATGATGATATGTTCAAGGAAGCTCTCTAGCCAATTTGCTCATCCGTTCAAGAATTCTCTGGGCGAAGAACCACCTCGTAAGGCTCGGAGGAGGAGCAAGATCGGATGGCGGGGAGGTGCGGAGTGTCAAGAAGAACAATACCATATGGACACAAAGACTCTCCAAAGCTTCGCCAGAGTATGGTTCCAAGAAGGGGAAAGACACCGAGCCGATCTCGTGAATTTATTGGAACATACTCGAAAAGGCAAGGGTGTTAAGGATCTTTGAAAAAGAAGATCATTGCCAAGCCATGAAGGAGATAGAGGCCACCGAGAAGCTAAAGTTCAAGAAGGTGGAGAAGTTAATCTACACTCGTGTTTTCAGAGAAACAATGCAAGAAGTTGCAATAGAGAAACCGAGTGGTAGAGGAAGAATTGGTACAAGCCTACCGGTCTTTGAATTGCCCATCAAGAGAAAGGCTATGGCGATGGAAGAGCCCGAGGGCAAAGAGCAAAGGCTTCTAAGCCGATTCAGAGAAAATTGATCTTTGGATATTGAAGAATCCGAGGTTGAGCCAAAGAAGAAGGTCTTCAATACCGTAAGCGCCTCAAAAACACTCCAAATTGAACAAGCAAAAAAGAAAATTTTGCTTTTGCTTTTCGTGTACCAAATGATCGAAAAGAAGGTAGAAGAAGAGCAGAAAAGAATGAGTGGGTTCAAAAAGTTCGCAAGCAAGATGAGAGGGAACACAAAAGCACAGAAATGGCCGCATGTTGACAAATGGATGCCTATCCAAATTTCAACGATGCATGGGAAGAAATTAAGAGAACTTTTTGGTTCTATTATGATGTGCTCAGAGAATGGAGAGGGGAGAGCTCAGATCCCAATGAAGCTTTCATCGACTATCTCCTGACCTTCTATCCTAAATATCTTCAAGGCTGGATAAATCTTGCGGATGAAGGAAAGGTGCAGATAACCGCCCCTAGTCCATACGTGTACCCTCCTCCCAGGCTGGAGAATGGCTGTGTAAATGAGAAAGTCATTGCTCAAGAAATATCTCAGTACGCCATTCAGTTGGGTCTGACAGGGAATAATCCTGATATCATTAAAGAAAGAGATGCGCTGAAAAGAAGATATTACGGAATGTTCAACCTTGAAGTCCCTGCTGATGAGGTGGAAGAAGATCAGAGAAGAACAGAAGAAGACTAAAGAATGAAGAGTCAGAAGATTCATATAATCCTTTATCTTTTTTGTCTTTTTGATTTTGTTAGATAAGATTCATTGTAAACTTGTAACAGTCTACCTATCATCAATGAAACCTTATCATTTATGCTCAAAAGATAATATCTCATTATCTTATTTACATGTCTTTAATTTTGATATGCCTGAATGATTGTCTCTGAATTAATTGTTGGAAAATTAAGTATTTGGTGATGAATCCTTTGAGAGATTCTTTACTGAAGAAATTGTTGGGAGACTCATTATGTATGGAAATTGTTGGGAGATAAAACCAATCTTGTAATAGGATAAACTGAAACCTGAGTATAGGTTAAGTATATTTGTAACAAGATGGTTTTTGGCATCATCAAAAAGGGGGAAATTGTTGGGAGATGAATTTAATAAAGATATGATTTTGATTAGATCCCAAAACCCCTGAGTATGACATGTTCAGGATAATCTTGATAGTTGAGTCAGGATTCAGTTTTTAGAGTATTCAGGATGTTATCTGCAAAATGTATAGTCAGCAGATATAGATCAAGTTAGGATCTGAAGATTCTGAAGAACTCAGTAAGTTTCTGAAGAAACCGAAGTTTCAGTATGAAACTGAAGTTTCTGAAGTTTCAGTATGAAACTGAGAAACTGAAGACTCAGTGAGAAACTGAGATACTGAAGACTCAGTGTGAAACTGAGATACTGAAGACTCAGTATGAAACTGAGGAACTGAAGACTCAGCATGAAGACTCAGTATATCAGTCAGTATATCTGTAAAGACTCAGAAGACCCTGAAGACTCAGAAGACTCTGAAGACAGAAGACAGAAGACTGAAGATCAAGAATACTGAAGGCACAGTAATTACTGAAGACTCAGTAATGTACTGAATGCTCAGTATAAACCTGAATGTTCCGAGGCACTGAAAATATCTATTTGAAGGATGCAATACTGAGAAAATCGCGATTCCTTAGAAAAATAGATATTGCCCAAGACATTCAAATGCAGACAAAAGGAACTAAGACAAAGTGTTGTTAAGGTTATATCACTCAGAGATTGTAACCAAAAAGAGCCGTTGAGTTGTCTACCTTTAACTGGAGACAAAAGTCAAAAAGAGGAAGACAGCACTGTACCATACTGACACTGACAGCGACAGGTCACTGAAAAGATGTCAGAAGTACTAAGTTCCAGACTGCAAAAAGTGAAGACCGGCTACATGAAAGGTTATTGCCTAAAACGTATTAGGGAGTCTCAAACCCTAAATATAGTCGTTCTTCACACACCATAAGAGGAAACTCACGAAGCTATCTCTTCCAATGGATAGTTTTTCAAGAGTAACCTTGGTGTATGCCTATAAATACTTGTGACCCTCTACATTGTAAGGTTACAGGGAATTTGTAAGCAACTCAAGAGCTCAAACTTATTATTGCAAGTTGAAGCACTCGAAACCCAAGAATTTCCCAAGTGCTTTAAATCGAAGAGAGCTCATTCCACTAAGCCTAGCTTGATAAGATATATCCAAAGCTTAGTCGAGATATCCTAGCCTTTGCATTGGTCTTTATTGTAAAGGATATCTCATTCTAGTTGGAAACCAACCAAGAAACCCCAAACCCTTTGTAAGGTAGTTTGAGTGTGATTGTTGGTGAGATTGGAGTTGTAAAGAGTTAGTAAACTACATTGAGGTAGTCAGAAAGCTCTAGAGAAGAAGTGAGTAATCTATCTTGGATAGACAGAAAGCTTGTGTGAGTTTTGAGTTAGTAAACTACAGAGGTAGTCAGAAAGCTCAAAATTAGAAAGGTTAGTAAACTACAGAGGTAGTCAGAAAGCCTTAGGAAGTGATTAGTGAATTTCTCTGAAGAGATCAGGGAGAGTGGACGTAGGAGCTTGAGTCTCTGAACCACTATAAGTTGCTGTGTTCTTTGCTTTCTGTTTTGCTTGATTTATTTGTTGCATTACTGTGTTTTGAAAGCATATTTTCACTGATATTTCAGTTGGAATCAATCCACTGAAAGTTGCATATAATTGAATCACAGCCTAATCACTATTCCATTAAAGGAAGATTTTCAGCAAAAGCTTAAAACGAGTATAACTAAGGGCCAACCATTTCGCACATCTGAGTAGCTAGAACAGATAGTTACCAAACTGAACTTACTCTTCTGAGGGTTCAGTAAGTTAGTTATCTGATCCAAGCAACTCAGGATCTCTGAAAACTCAGGACTCAGTTCGGATTATCTGAGGTATCTGAAAGCAGCTCAGGATCACTGTCTCAGTAGACTTTGACTCAGAGCGATTTGTGCTTCTCAGGACCAAATCATCAGGACAACCTGACCCAAGCTGACCTCGGTAAAAGAAAAAGTTTTAAAATCACTGAACACGTGTATTCCCCCCCCATACACGTGTAAGACTCGTTTGCACCGGGACCAACAATATGTATTAAGAATTGTGTGGGGGGAATATATTATGATTGTATTTGAAATTTGAATTAAAGTTGTATGTGATTGTATTGGGAGGACCTAAAGTTGATTTAGATTGATGATTATGAGTGATTTGATATTTTTTTATTAACCAATAAAACACACACAAAAATCTCAACTAAATTTAAAGGGTAAATATGGTATTTAATCATCTAAAAAATAGACTACATTGCTATTTTTTTGGTTAAATGTATTGGGTTGCTATTACTCCCCCAAAATGTAGAGTAGATTGCAATTACCCCATTTGAATGCACTTAGAAATTTACTTTGGTATGAAATTTTAATTAAGGAACACGAATGTATCATTGAGCAGTGGCGTATGGCCACTTTGAGAAATATATAGATAGTATTAACATCATTTGTTATTATTTATGGTGGAGGAGTGCATATATATGAAGTATGTTAATTATATTAATTATATCTACAATTACATTTGCATATATGTAATTATATTAATTAAATAGGAAATTAAGAAAAATAAATGAATAAGTTTATAAAAAATAATTGTTTGATTTAATCTAAACTCGCATACATACAATATATACTCATATATGATTTTCCTATATTAATATAATAATATTAGTAGAGTGGCAAAATATGGACAGTACAAAAAATTCGGCCTTTACCGACGGATTTTTTTCGTCGGTAATCAACATATTTCCATTTACTGACGGATTACCGACGGATTATCGACGGATTTTTTCCGTTGGTGTTCTGCTCGTCGGTAATATTTTCCAACAGAAAAATATGTCCGTTAATAATTGATATTAATGGATTACCGACGGAAAATGAAAAATTATTTTATATAATAAACCTGTTAATAATCCTTCGGTAAACTGTAAGTAAACAAAATCCGTTGGTAACTTGATGTTTCAGTCCGTTAATAATCAGTTACTAATAGGTTATTAAATATTGTCAGCAATCCGTTGGTAAAATAAATCCGTCTGCAATCCGTTGGTAAAATTTGTTAAAAAATATGTTGATAATCTGTCAGTAATTAAATCTGATGGTAATCCATTAGTAAAATTAGTTGATAATTTTTGTCGCAATGCTTCCAACGGAAACTATCCATCGGTAATTATTTAATTTTTTTTTTGGTCCCTTCTATAAATGTAAATGAAATAAAATTTAATATAGAAAATAATATCATTCATCTTCAAAATAATACCATTCAAATCATTAAATCCATACATCTACCAAAATAACACCATTCAAATCGCCAATACAACTAAGTATAAATGAGAACTAAGTATGAATGAGTTACACAATTCAAAATTAATGTAGCTTAGAATCTAACATAATTTCTAACTAATCCTCACCAAAATCATAATCATCACCATCACGAAGGTCTCGAGAAGCTGGGATCGAAGGCTTTGGTATGGTCCACAAGAAGGCGCACTGTCTCCTCCAATTGTCCCTGTTTTCCCACAACGACATCCAATATCCTCGGCTCGACCCTCAGCTCGACCCTGCTCTTTAATGCTCTCTATATCTATCTGTGTCATCCCTGAAGAAGTCTGTAACATGCCTAAACAACCAATACCATAGACGCGTTGCTTTTTAACCCCACCGACAACATCCATATATAAATCATCAACTTTCATAGCACACTCTGACGCATCTATGTAGGGATTAGACAAAACAGGATCAATAGCAATCATGGACTCGACTTTCTTCTGTAAAAAAAAAACAATTTGGAAACAAAATCCAAAGAATTAGTGTGAATAGTTAACAACTAAGGAATATGTACTATTTATGTACCATACGAAGTGTAGCCACATACTTATAAGTATAAAGATGTACATGAGTGAATAGAGAGAAAACTGAATCCAAAATTATATGGTAAATGAAACATTTGAGGAGCATCTATTACTATCTTACTTAAGCTTCATGCAGATGAAAAGAGTACAGACAGAACTTTAACCAAAAACAAATCCAATAAAAATCTATATTTTGCAAGTTCATGCTTAGATTCACTACTGTATCTATTTGAGCTACATTTAGTCACTGGATGGGTATATTAAAATAGGGAGTACTAGAAATTTGAAATAAAATAGGCACATATAGCAGTACACTTCATATAGCTAATTTTATCCTGATCAAAAAACAACAAAGCTTTTATGGCATTCATTTTAGCAATATAAGAAAAGTTTAGTAGTGAGAACAAAGATTGGCTGGAAATAGGTGATGACTAAGCCGATGTTATAGCTAGCTAGGTCTTGTATGCACCTGGGTGCACCGTGCACTCATAGTGCATTTTAAAAGTGTGCAACTTGTTATGTTGAAAAGTGCAACTATTAATATGGGAATATAGTTGCATGCTTCTATTTGGAATAGTTGCATGTTTTTGTTTTGTATAGTTGCACGCTTCTAAAATGCACTCTGAGTGCACGCACCCTAGTGCATATGAGACTCACTCTGATGTTATAAGTTCAAAGCATGACACCTGAACTTTTAAGTAATTTAATAATAATTCCCCTTCTATTTTACATTAAAGAGAAATGTGTGTTATTGTATGAACAAAACGATACTCCTTCTATTTTCAACTACTCCCCCTTCTTTTTGTTATCAGTCTATAACCAATTGTCTTAAAGCCAAACTACCTGATTACACAATTGAATTAATAATTTTTATTTATTTATCAACATATAGTAATATATAATTTTTCTTACAGTAATACATGCTTGTATTTATAGCAAAACAGATTGTTTACACGAATTTTTTTAAAAAAATAGGCTTGCCCGGTTTAAAGTGTGCAGGATTCGCAAATTTTTAACTCCTTCCTATTTGAGCTAATATTTTACGGTGAAATACTTTAGAGAAAAGTTTCTTGTAGCGGATAATTACTTCGGAATTCTTATTTAATTCCCTACGTATATGTATATATGTATATATATACTAATAGTGTGATAATTGTTTGACATTCTTGTCATTTATTTGCTGAATTTTTTAATTAAAAAGGTAATTGATTATTCTTAATTATAAAATATAATTTTTTTTTATTTTGTAGAAAAATAAAATTGTTAGAAACAAAGATTTTGTGAAGTTAATTAACCTAGATTGCGAGCTGAGATGAAATAAAAGAACAATTTAATGACCAAAACTGGAGTCCATGGCTCATTGCCAAAAGTTAGCAAATCAATGCATGCTCGTTTTATCGATCAACTTGTTCCAAAGTTAGCCGCATAAGCTGACCAAAGAAAATGAGGAAAATCATTAATATATGGTGGTGGATTGCATATGCATTATATTAATGTTACGTATATTTAACAGGACATGCAAGTGGCCGCCGGGCGTTATTAGACTATTAGGTCATGGAACTAGTTGGGGTGATTAGAAGTTTGTAGTTTTATGGTGGTGGAGTGCATATGCATTATGTTAATGTTATGTATATATAATAAGACATGCAAGTGGCCCGGGCGTTTTTAGACTATTAGTTCATGAAACTAGCTAGTGTACCGTAGAGTGGCAGAATATGGATAAGGAAAGGTAGCTGGAAATTGGTGAGGACTAAGCCGACGTTATAAGTTCAAAGCATGACACCTCAACTTTTATGGTGGTGGAGTGTAATGTATTATGTTAATGTTATGTATATATAACAAGGAGAAAAGAAGTTTTTTGATCCCATAATTTTTCTGTAATTCATTTTTAGTTAAAAAAAATTTAACTATCCAATTTTGGTCCCGTAACTTTTGGATGTAGGAGTTTGAGTCTCCGAACCACTATACTTTGTTGTGTTCTTTATTGCTTTACGTTCTTATCTTGTCATATGCATTTGGTTATAAGCAAAACACAATACATGGACTTAAAAAGCAAAAATTTGGAATCACTATTCCTTCACCCCTGTTTAATATGCATTTCATGATTTTTCCGCATTTCATGGGTTTTTCGCCGGGACAAACACATGTCTTATTATATATACATAACATTAACATAATGCATATGCACTCCACCACCATAAAACTACAAACTCCTAACCAGCCCAACTAGTTTCATGAACTAATAGTCTAATAACTACCGGCCACTTGCATGTCTTGTTCAAAGCCAATCCTATAATTTTAGGGCCCCGGTGCAAAAAAATAAAATAAAATTGGGCCCTTCATTTTTTTATGATAAAAAAAATATAATCATTAGTACAAAGAAAATTTCATAATTATAAAAATAAAATAAAACGTAAAATAATGAAACATTCTATATTATAATATAATTGTTTTCAAATTCTTCGATTCAAAATAATAAAAACATAGCTTAATATTTAGAAAAAAAGAATGAATAAACTACCTGCATAATTAGCTATTAAAAATTGATCTTCTTGCAGTTTTATCTTCAAAGTCATCAATTAATTTTTCATAATTAAGTGTTTCTAAAAACTCGCTCTCAATTGAAATCAAAGCTAATGAATTCAATCTTGTTTGAGTCATAGTTGATTTCAAACAAGATTTCAACAACTTCAATTTTGGAAACACTTCTTTCCGTAGATGCAACGGTCACCGGGATAGTCAATAATATTCTATATGCAATTAATTTTTCTGCATCCTTTTTCTTCTTAAAATTTTCATGTCCAGATGGATATTTTCGATGAGGAGGCATCTCAAATTCTCAATTAACTATTAGCAATAATATAATAAATATAAATCAGTTCAAGAAATAATAAAAAATTACGAATAAACAATATATTATTGAAAATTTGAAGTGATCCAAATAAAATTTATAAATACGAAATCTAAAATTAAAAATACCTTGTTAAAAAAGAAACGATTCTTTTCAAGGGTCGTTCGTCAATTTTCTTATGAACGCGCTATGTGAGATGTATAAGACTAATTTGAAAATAAAATAAGTGAAGAAGAAGAAAGAGTCGGCGTGACTTTTTTATGAAGTTTGTGTATGGATTTGATTTGATAAATTTAAGGAAAAAAAGATTGGATATAGATTTAATTTGAAAAAATTAAGATTGAAAAATTTTGTAAAAAGAAAAAGATTGAAAAAGGTATGAACAGTGAAAAAACATATGAATAAGATCTTATAAAGATTTGGAACAAAAATATAAGGGGAAAAATTTATTGAAAATATAAAAAAAAAAAAATAGCGAATTTATAAAGTTTTGGACTAAAAATATAAGGGGGAATTTTTTTAATAAAAATATAAGGGGGAATTTTTTTAAAGTTTTGGACTAAAAATTATAAGGGGAAAAAATTTATTAAAAAAATTTAAAAAAATTGCTGAAAAGGGAATTCAATCTTGAAACCTCACGCAAACATGGATCTTTAATTTTTCCGAATTTAAAAATAGTCTTGTAAGTTTTTAGTTTGTCAATTTTGGATCTTTTCATTTTTAATTTTAGTCCTTTTCGCCGGATAATTTAAAATTTGATCGGAAAATTAATCTAATTTTTTATTATGGTCACGTCGACAGTCACCACCACTTTCATTAGACCTGTGTTTCGTCAAGGAAGAAAAGCTCTCAATCAACTTCATGTTTTGATTACACGTCTCCCGTGAATTGCAACTTCAAAATCACGAATTTCATTCATTATTGTGGCTAATTTCGAGTTATTTACATTGAGGCGAGGGTCGAAACCTATACTATTCTCTTCATTTCATTGAACACGTCATTTCAATATTTTTTTTCACATTACTTTGTATGCTACATCATATTTTCGGTCATTTTCCGACTAATTTTTTAATTTTTGGACGAAAATGACTAGAATTGAAACCAAAAGTTTCAAAATTGATAAAATAATAAACTTGCAGGACCATTTATAAATTCAAACAAAATTACAAGACCATTTGTGATTTTTTTCTCAAACATCTGCTGGCCTTTCATATTCATTGATCTGCAAACTAAACTGAGCGATGAGCCATGGCCTCCGGTTTTGGTCATTAAATTGTTCTTCTATTTCATCTCAACTCACTCTTTAATTAACTTCACAAAATCTTTGCTTCTAACAATTTTATTTTTGGGAAAAATCCAATTTTGGTCACAAAAGTTTACCTTTTTACAGTTTTGATCACCCAAATTTACTCACTTTTAAAATTGGTCACCCAAGTTCATTTTTTCTCTCACATTAGGTCCTGCCGTCAGTCAACCCATCTTTGACTGACGGAATCAACGAGAAAAAACGTGAATTCATTCCTAACATACATTTGATTGCAGATACAGAACCTGATTGACAATGAAAATTGGCAAATTTAGAGTTTCAAGAAAGAGGGGAAATGGACTGACGAATTTTGGGGTTAATCATCTTTGTAACCCTAATTAAGAATAATCTGTTAAATTTTTAATAAAAAATTAAGGAAATAAATGACAAGAATTTAAAACTTTTATCACACTATTAGTATATATACATATATGTAGTGAATTAAATAAGAATTCATGAATTTTAATTATCCGCTGCATGTATTTAACCGTAAAATATTAGTTCAAATAGGAAGGAGTTGAAAATTCGCGGATTCTACGCAGTTTGAAACGGGCCAAAAGGATTTTTCCTAAAAGTTAGAAAAGTTTTCGACAGCAAGGAATGTGTTGATGAGTCATGCATTCACGAACTCAAGTATTTGAAGGCAGTCATCAAGGAGACTCTCAGGATGCATCCACCGGCACCCTTCCTACTTCCAAGAAAATACAGCGAGACGTGTGAGATTAATGGATACCAGATACCAGTGAACACCAAAATCATCGTCAATGCTTGGGCTATTAACAGAGACTCTGAATACTGGAATGACGCTGATTGCTTTCATCCAGAGAGATTTCTTGATAATGACGTGGATTTTAAGAGTAACAATTTTGAATATATTCCGTTTGGCGGTGGAAGGAGGATGTGCCCTGGCATGTCCTTCGGCCTTGCCAATATGGAGCTCCCACTAGCGATGCTGCTTTACCATTTTGATTGGAAATTAGGTGGTGGATGGAAGCCTGAACAAATGGATATGAAGGAAGGATTTGGCATAACTACTAGAAGGGTTGTTAATTTGTGTGTTATTCCTGTTATCAAAAGGCCTTTGCCATTGTCTACCAAATGATAGCAAATGTTGAAAGGGGTAGTTCCTCTAATTAGGTACTATTTTTCGAGTGGTTTTATTCTAAGTTGCTACACCTATTTAGATTTATTTTTTGGGGGTCGCTTTTGGGCCCACCTCTCCCTTGTCTCATTTCGTTTTCTCTTAACCTTAATAATACCGTTTATTTGCCTATTTAGACTTACTCTAAGGTGCCAAATTTGGACAAAAAAATGTGTTAAATTGGCAGTCATGTGCTGTTTTTTAAATTTGACACTCTTCTGCACCCCACATTTTTACTAATAATTTTGTACTTTAAAATTTTTAAAATTGTAGATTTCAAATTTTAATTGTATGTCATTTTATCTAATTCATTTTTTTACCCCATTTTTTTCAATTATTTGTCATTTTATTTAATAATTTTTTTTTCAATAAAAAAATTTAGCCCCGAAAAAATTACATATTCGAAACTATTCTGTACACCTGTAAAAAATTCTGCACTCCTGAAAAACTTCTGCACACTCGTAAAAAAATTTGCACACCCGTAAAAAAATTTGCACACCCGTAAAAAATTTTGCACACCCAATTTTTTTTTAATCATCTATCCTTTTATTTAATTATTTTTTTCCATTAATAAAAAATTAATCCAAACAAAAAAACACATTCATATATATATATATATATATATATATATATATATATTCTTAGTGCAAATTATATATATTAAATTATATATTCTTAACCATTTTATACTAAACAAGTTGAAAATTTTAGTGCAAATAAGTTTTAAAATGCACTTGAGTTACACAGTGCACGTGATGCATTGAAAATCTACTCATCAAAGTCTGGTTAATATTTGTTTCAAATAATGTTTTTATCCTTCGTTCTCAAACTAGTACACTCTCGTGTGTACAGGAATCCGTAGTTTTAGTTGTTGCATATGAATATTATGTTAATGTTATATTATATAATAAGACAAGTGGACGGGCATTATTGAATGGTGTAGGTCCCGAACGGGTTTCAGCGAGGGTTGAAGTCTAGAGGGGATGGGTGAATAGACTTCAAAAACTTTTTCGTGGATCAGATGTGATTTGCACGCTTATATCGATCGAAGTTAAAGTGGATCGATTTGGATCGATATCCGACTTATCGATCTTCTGAAAGCAGATCGGTTTAGGCGTCTATTAGTTTAACTGATGGTGCGGAAGATTAGTTAACCCGTGTGAAAACCAGTTTTACTCAACAAAAGATTCTGACCAATCTGGTTTGAATCAGATAACTAAAGTGTTAATCTGATCAGATCAGTAGCTTGATGCTAGTCTTAATCCTGGTACAGAATATGCATGCAGATAACAAGAGTAGTGTGCAAGTATGTGTAAATGAACTTAAAACATTGGTTAAGATCAAGAATCCTGATCTTAGTGAGGAATTCCTTACTTCCTGTTTTTTAAGAGGCTTGAAGGAGGAATTGAGAGTTCCAGTACAACTATTCAAGCCCACAGAACTGTCTCTAGCCATCAACACTGCTAAGATGCTTGAATCTACATTTGATATTTGGGGCAAGAAAAACAAATTTGGAGGAACTAAGTCAAATTATGTTGGAATATAGAGGCACGTAATACATGTGCATCGTAAATAAACAGTTCACCAACAACGAACATGTAATTGCATAATCGAATACATATAAATATAAAGAGAAAACCTTACAGTAAATCGTACGCGGATTTCTCTACTATGGTATCCACGTAATCCCCTTGCTCAGATCCGCACAGATTTGCCAACATTGAATCCCGAGACGAATTTGCTAGGAAAATTATGACTAGAGATTTTATGGAGAAAACTAGGGTTTCTTATAGTGAATAATGAATCCCTAGGGTCTCATATATATAGGGGAAGACCAGCTCAAATTTGAAGCTATCTTAATTAGGAATATCTTTCCTAATCTTGCAAAACAAATCCCATAGATATGTTTTTCCCTACATATATTTTCCTACAATAATATTCCATATATTATTTGGGATTCCTATTTAATTAAATCCAATTTAATTAAACATTAATAATAATTAATTCCAAATTAATATATTATTAATTCTCCATAAATTAAATATTAAATCCATTTTAATACTTAATCAACCAACTTTAATCTGATTAGGGAATTACTTGTTGTGTGACCCATAGGCCTTCATATATCGAGCGATTAGTCAAACTAACGGTCTTAATTGAACCATAGACAATAAATCAGACATTCTCAATATATGAGGTACGTTGCGAGAAACGTGCAACTACCTGTAATTAAAATATGGGCTATTATGATGATTTTCTTTCATTCGCGAATACTCGATTAAGTCTTGAACATGATGAAGAATCTATTCAAATAACTTAATCATATTATCTCTAATTACTAATTGATCATGTATGTCACACTTAGCCACAAAGTCTAAGTTGACGTGCATCAGCCGATGACTTAGATCCAATTATGACGAGAAGATGAACATTCTCTCTAAATCCACTTTTAGGAATGAATCATATTCTTGGCTCAACTACCACGCACATGCACTACGTGATGAACCCAATCCAAGCAATATCTACCCATGGAAGGGTGCAAGCGTTGGTCATGATCAAAGTTCATCACTCCACACATGTAGTGCGTATTGACCTCAAGTCAAAGGAGTATCGCTTCACTCCCACTAACCAAGACACCCGTAGACACATATTGTGGAATTACATCAAACGGTTTCTCGGATGGGTATACCAATACTCACTAAGGTATTTGTGCATCCATCATGAGATACCTAGTATCTCGTAGTAAGTGAGATCATACTACACTTTCTAATAGTATAATGCAGATCGCACACCAATCTCAATTTCATCATCAAAATCTCATTCTTGATGGTTCACGGCTATTTGAGAATCATGCTTAAGTCATCTGAGTTCTCACAATTTCAATGACAACAATGATTAATGGGAACACAAATAAGAATAAATGCAAACAACCAAACATAATATTCAGATAAGTGTAATGCCATACATTTAATATTAAACAAACAGAAATATTAAAACCAATACTGAATATTATCTTAGCATTATGTCCTTACAATAGGATTTGTTGTAACTAGCTAAAATTTGTCTAGTTTAATAATGAATTTAATAAAGAAAATAGCTAATAACGATCAAAAGCTATAAAGGAAACACGACAATTGATGACCCGGCCGGTTCGTCCTTTGAATTAGACTACGTCCGGGGGCGTCCAAGCCAGGTATATGTGTATAATGTATTTACCTATAATGCTTAGATGTTCAACCCTTACAAATGTGACCTTATCGGTCTATTTATACTATACATCCCGCCTTTTGGACGAGAGATTACAATAAGGAAAAGTGTCAGTTAGGTGCCTTTAGTCCCGCAAATCGCCTGCTTCCTTGGTCCGATTCGAGATCGCCCCTTTAATGAGCGCCAATCGGGGGATGAAGTTCCCGGGCGGATTGGCTGGCTTGCAGAATGCTTTCCTTAATTGGATTTGATTGTCCGTTACTTGTTGCAGGCCGGACTCTGACCTGGACGTCACTAGTAACATCGCATTGCGACCTTTGATATTTGCTTAGGTCGCTACAGGATCTCCCTGCTTCTGCAACTTGGGTGTTTATCATCGAGGGTGACCTCCCTTTGCTGACACCACCTCGAAATGTTTCTCTTGGAATGCAACTATAGGGGTCATGGGATAGTAGTTTATTCCATGCTACAACAATTGCCCCTCAAGTCGAGGTTGCATGCTACGCAATGGGATATCAACTTGATCTCACGGTTACCCCGGAATACGACTTCCTCCCCCGAGTATACGAAAAGTCACCTCGATATTACGAATCGGCATCAGATTTCCTCGGTTTTCGAAGATTTGAAATGATGGCTCGCCAAGCTGATGACGTGAGGCTCCGCCAGAGGGTCCAATGGGATGCAGTGGTGATTCCCACGCACGAATCCTGAGACTAAATTTGTCGAAGGAGCCCGAATAATAGAGAAATTGCACTTTGGTCCTCCCCTTCCTTTTATAAATAAGCGGGGGAATTAGGTTTTCAAAAACCTCTTTCCCCCTACGAGCGTTTGCTTGCGTCTCCCTTTTTTCCAGTTAAATTTGTCAAGAGGATCCTTCATTTTTCTCGATTTCAGACTTGAAATCAGGTAAATATTCTTCAATCTCTCATCCTTTCCATGGCTTCTGGAATTTCTAGTTCTGTTTCTGCCCCACGACCCATGGTGTCTTCCTCCTCCTCCGAGGATGATGTCCCAATTATTCAGTGCCGCCGTCTGAACTCTGGCTCCGCCGTGAGGCATGACGATGAGGGTTCCTCGTCCCGGTCCGTGGGCGAGGAGCTGGAAGATAATGCCAATGATGAACCGGTGGATGACCAGTTTTTGGAGGAGTTGGATGAAATTGCTCATCTTCCTCCCCTGGATATTAATCTGCTTCCCAAGGGCAGTCAGCGTCGCCAGGTCCCTCTGCCCCGGTTCCAGACTATGGAGCTTATCAGCGAGTCTTTGACTATGAGTTATATCATCGGACTGCCCCTTATAAGCGACCTGAGCGTCAATATCGCAAGTCGGTAACGTATCGATTTGTTGCATCTGAGAGAAGGCACAGGTTGGTACTTTCTGATTGCTATGTGCGGGGGCTCCGTCGGCTGTACAAAGTGTCGCGTGATGTTCATATCTATGCAGCGGCCTCTAATGAAAGTGCCAACCAGCCTCCCCTGGGCATGATTGTTGTGAACGAGCCCACCATGGCGGTTGGAATTCGTTTCCCGTTGCACCCGGCCATCTCCCATTTGCTGGCGGTCTGGAATTTGAGCCTCACACAGATTACCCCAAACGGGTGGAGCTACATTATTTCCACTATGGTTGTGCTGGGGCAGGCCGGCTTGAGGAGACTGCCCAATCCGGGGGAGATCGATTATGTGATGTCGCTCATCGCCCAGACCGGAGGCTATCATGCCGTGCGGCTTTGCAAGGGCAAAGAGCTTGTTAGTGGGATCCCAAATAAGGTCGATGGATGGCACCAGAAATAGTGGTTCGTCGTAGGAGCTTGGGAGTCGATCCCTCTGTCCAGCCCACTATCAATCCGAGTTCCAACGGATTATGCAATCCGAGTGGAAAATGGTATACCATTTTATGAACTTTATTTTTGGTTGTACTAATCTAATTATTTTCTTGTCTTGTAGTGTACACGCCACAGACTTCTAATCTTTACTAGGATTTCACCGAGGCGTTCAAGACAGCACGAGATACACCCCTGAGTTGGCTAGAGGTCGAGTCGCTGAACACTTAGCTTAATCGTTTGGCGGCCGGATTGTACACCTATCCCCGCCACTTGTGGATCCCTTGTAAGTCTTCTGTTACCTTTCCTTTGTTGCTCTTTGTAGGTCCGTGCTTAAAGGTCTCATGATTTTCTCGCAGATCCTGATATTCCGACCTACCGTCGTGAGCCTTCTGCTGTTGAAATGGCCTCCAGACCGAAGTTGATTCTTGGTTCTATGAGGCGTCAATCGAGCTCGGGTACCTCTGCAGGTTCCCCGGTCCAGACCCAACCTTCCGTTGCCGACAAGGGCAAGAAAAAGAAGACTACTGAATCTGCCCCAACGGTTGGGGATCGTTCTCACAAGAGGGTGCGGGAGGAGACTGGCTCCCATCGGTCCGGGTCTCATCGGGACGCCGGAAGAGGCACCCCAATTTCCACCCCTCCACCGGCCTCGGCCCTGGTCGGGGGTCGTCATCCGGATGACAATTCTTAGATCGGCTGGGATGGGGAGGCGGTGAATAGGTAAACCTCTTTGCAAAATGTTATTTCGGAGCTAACAATCTAACTCATCCCCTTTATTTTTTTCTTTTTATATTACAGCCCGGACCTGACGCCTCACAAGTTCTCGCCGGAGGTACTGAGCTTCTTGAGGTCGAAGCTCCCCACCCTGGATGGCGTCCCTGATGATTGGCCCCACTACTTGACGAGGACAATGAACAATGTTCCGCGAGTGTGGACAAAAGACGACCACACCACCGCTCGCCGCCAAAAGGTCACGGGCAACATGTACTCATCGATCGCATACCCTGAAGGCCGCCCTTTATATGGAGAAGGCTTGTGCCCAATCTGAGTTAGAGCTTTCCGACCTGGAGATGGCCCGGGCGACGATCTCTGAGCAAGCCAAAGTTGTGATAAACGCCCATGAGGTGCAGAAAAGGCTGGAGATCGAAAAGTTTGATCTAATTAAGAGGGTCCAGGAGCTCGAGGAGTAACTGAAGGGCGCCGAGGGCATGTTGGTGGCGGAGAGGGATACTATGGGCCGGCTGAAGGGGGATCTGGCCAGCTTCCGAGATCAAGGCTAAGCTGGCCGCCGAAGAGGAGCGGTTCAAGCGGACTGAAGAGCAAAATGCTAATTTTGCTTACGTCAGTGCGGTGGCTGAGGCCATCCGGGCTATCCGCCAGAAAAGCCCCGATGCCGATTTCTCCGATCTTGTCTCTGAGTTGGCCAGTTATGTCAGAGCCTACCCGCTTGATCCTGACGTCGTGCTCGAAATTAAGGACTTGGAAGGATTTGGTTTTGACCTATCCTTCTATCCCAATCAGAGTCGGATTGTACTCCCCACTCCTGATCCTGACGAGACGCAGCCGGTAGATTCTGAGGTGGTCCTCGAAACTCAGACGGGCGAGGTCGGAGGCCAAATGGAGGTTGCTGAGGCCTCGGGTGCGGACCCCCCGATGAACAGGCCACAACCGGCCTCTAGGGGAGGTGTTTACCAGCCCAAGACTCGGGAGATGTGCTGCCCACATATCCGCTAATGTTATTCAACAACAATTAGGTGGGCAGCCTTTGAACATAGTCAGTGGTGATGCTGATGGGATTCTGGATGTTCTTAAGAATGATAACATCTAGAATCCCGATAAGAAAAAGGAGATTGAGAAGTTGTTGAACCCCATCCCCAATAGCACTTTTGATCAGCATCCCCCGAAGTAATATCAAGAACCCCGATAAGAAAAAGGAGATTGAGAAATTGAACCCCATCCTCAACAGTACTTTTGATCAGCATCCCCCGAAGTCGATTGTCGCCAATGAGTCGTCTAGGAATTGAATCTTGGTGAATTGATAGTCGTTTTAGTATCCAGATGTACTTTTACTTTCGTATTTCGATGCAATTCAACTTTCGTATTTCTTGATGTATTGACCTTCGGTCCTTTGTTATTAATGAATGTTCTCTTCACTTTATTTTACCGACCTGATTTCCTTGCACAACTTTCTTTTTGCATCTGTTCTTATCATCTTATTGTCATTGCGAAGTGGTTGTGAACTATGCTTAGTCGTCTTATAAAGTTTGGGGAGGGTCGCACCATTTAAGGTGGCGACCTCTGCCGCAAGTATGTCGAAAGTCGTTCTTAGGGAACTCGATATTGTACATATGCAACTTCCCTTAGTTTAACACAGCATGAAAAAGAAAACATTATTATTATATAGGACGAAAATCTTTACAAAGAGGCGACTCCAACTTATTGATAGTATTTCTTCAAATGGGAAGTGTTTCACGGATATTGAGCTGGGGAACCGTCTGTGTTCTCAAGTTCGTATGCCCCATTGGCTAATACTCATGTGACCTTGTATGGTCCTTCCCAGTTCGGACCAAAGACTCCTTTGGCTGCTCCCAATGTCTTCTTTAGGACCAGGTCGCCGATCTTGAATTATCGAATCCGCACTTTCGAATTGTAATATTTTTCCGATTGCTTCTTATATCTAGCATTTCTTACGTTGGCCTCTAGTCTTTTCTCTTCGAGTAGATCCAAATCCCTGGCTAAGGCCTCCTCATTGTGATCGATTCCGACCTGAGAGGTACGTAGTGTATGAAACTCGACTTCAGAGGGAATCACCGCCTCTGTGCCGAAAGCCATCGAGTACGGGGTCTCTCCTGTTAAGTTTCGGCACGTTGTTCTGTATGACCATAGTACATCTGGCAGTTCCCTGGCCCACTTTCCCTTCATATCTTCGACCTTAGCTTTCAAAGTGTGTTTGATAATTTTGTTCACTGCTTCGACCTGTCCATTAGATTGGGGATGATATGGGGTCGAGAAGAGCTTAGTGATTTTCCATTTCCTGAAAAACCTTTCGATCTTGAAACAATCAAATTGTTTCCCATTATCTGATATGATTGTTTGGGGTAGGCCGAATCTGCAAATGATATTCCGCCAGATGAACTTAATGACATGCTCTTGATCTATGGTTGGCAAAGCTTCAGCCTCGGTCCATTTTGTGAAGTAGTCTATCCCCCACTTCGCAAATGGCCAGGGACTGAGAATGCTGGAAAGTTCCTCTGGGGCGACTTTGATCGAAGGGGCATGGATTTGGCATTTGTGACATCGTCTTGAAAATACCAGAGCATCGGCTTGTAAAGTAGGCCAAAAATATCCTTGTCTAGTCACCTTATGCGCAAGCGATTGTCCCCCAGCATGGTTTCCGCATACCCCATCGTGTATATCATGTAGGATAATTTGTCCTTATTCTTGCGTAACGCATCGGAGCAAGGGTATGCTGAAGCCCCGCTTGTATAGCTCACCATTGATCATAGTATATCTGGCTGCCCAAAGTTGTAGCTGTTTTGTCTGAATTCTATTTACTGGCAATGTCCCGGATGTCATGTAATCGATAATAGGAGTCATCCAGCTCATAGGGGGGCATCGAGGGTAGCGATCGCGGTATTCGCAGTGGAAGGGTGGGAGAGCTTAGTGAGGGTGACATCCTTCATATCTGTTGGCCCCTCCGAAGTCGCTAGCCGTGCTAATGCATCGGCTCACGAGTTCGCATCTCTTTGTACCAACTTGATGTGAATTTGTTCGAACTTCAGGCATAATGTTTTGACGACCTCCTGGTAGGCCGACATTCTTTCATCCCTAGCTTCGTACTCTCCCGATACTTGGAATGCTACAAGCTGAGAGTCGGTATATACCTGAAGCTTTTTATGCCCATGGTTATGGACATTTCCAGGCCGCTAATGAGTGCCTCATACTCTGCTTCGTTGTTGGTAGCAGGAAATTCAAAAGTGATGGCATTCTGAAAAGATGTGCCATCCTGGCTAATCAGTATCACGCCTGTCCCTGATTTATTAGCCGTCGCGGACCCATCAACGTATAACTCCCAAGGCGGGTTGGTTGTGTCGCTATCCCTCGGTGGGAAAGTTAGCTCGACAAGGAAATCAACTAATGCTTGAGCTTTAATCGCAGGTCGTGGTGCGTACGTTACACCATATTGCCTGACTTCAATAGCCCACTTGAGGCACCGACCTGATGTATCAGGTCGATGGAGAATGTTGCGGAGGGGTAAAGAGGTGAGGACTTCGACCTGATGATCGAAAAAATACGACCTTAACTTTCGCACGCTCATGACTAGAGCATAGGCTAACTTTTCCATGCGGGGGTACCGTTGCTCGATATCGCTCAGAGCTTGACTTACAAAGTAAATGGGAAGGTGAGCCTGATCTTCTGCTCGTACGAGTACCGCGCTCAGAGTTGTTTCTGAGGCCGCTAAATATAGAAAAAGTTTATATCTAGGGATTGGCTTGGCTAGTATTCCGACATTGGCCAAGTAGTCCTTGATCTTGTCGAGTGCTTCTTGGCTCTCCGTCGTCCATTCGAACTTTGACTTCCTCCGGATCGTGTCAAACATGGGTTTGCATTTATCCCCCATTCTAGAGATGAATCTGTTCAAAGCGGCTAAGCATCCGGTTAACTTTTGGACCTCCTTCATTGTTTTGGCGCTCCCATGTCCAGAATAGCTTTTATTTTGGCTGGATTTGCCTCAATCCCCCGCTTGCTAACTAGATGACCCAAAAATTTGCTTTACTCGACCCCGAAATTGCATTTCTTCGGATTAAGCCTCATGTTGTACCTTCTAAGGACCTCGAATGTCTGTGCGAGGTGCATTAGATGATCCTCTTTTTGTAAACTTTTGACGATGATGTCATCTACGTATACCTCTACCGACTTGCCTATCTGCTCGGCAAACATGTGGTTGACTAGTCTCTGATACGTGGCTCCGGCATTTTTCAAGCCGAAGGGCATCCTCTTCCAGGAATACATGTTCTTTTCGGTTAGGAAAGATGTGTGTTGTCGGTCGGGCTCGTGCATGGCTATCTGATGGTATCCAGCGAACGCATCCATGAAAGACATCATTTAATGTCCCGTCGTGTTGTTAATTAAATTGTCGATGTGCGGCATTGGAAATAAATCTTTTGGGCATGTCTCATTGAGGTCGGTGAAATCGATGCAAAGTCACCAAGTCCCATTTAACTTTTTCACAAGCACAACATTTGCGACCCATCGCGGTTGGTCAGCTTGCATGATCAAATCATTATCTAATAACTTTTTCACCTCCTCCGCGAGGGAAGCATATTTCTCTGGGCCAAATTTCCTCTTTTTTTGAGCTATTGGTCTTCTCGTTGGATCAATATGTAGGCGATGGCATGCGATCTGAGGGTCGATTCCAACCATGTCCTTGTGTGACCAAGCAAAAACATCCAAGTTTTTCTTCAGGAAGTCGATCACATCTACACTTAGGTCGCTGGGAATTTTGGACCCAATAATCACTTCCAGCTCAGGCCGAGTTGGATCCACTTGAATTCTCTCGAGTTCTTCCCCGAGCACTGCCCTGAGTCCTTCCACTCTTGGGTCATCTATTTCAGCTTCGAGCATGAAATCCTTTGGTTCAGGACCCAACCTAGGGTCGAGATCCTCGTCCTTTCTCTTGTTTGTCTTTTCATCGGTTAATTCATTGTTGCATCTTTTGTTGTTTAACATCATTACTTGATGGCCAAGTGCATGCATTGAATTGAAATAAGACACAGAATAAAGCAAACATCCTCTAGCATCCACTTGGTCACCTTTACGATGCCAACAATCCCACTCTTGGTGGCGAAATTTTACACATAAGTAATATGTGGAGGACGCAGCCTCGAACTCATGCTCAAACGGCCTTCCGAGGAAACCATTGTAGGTGCTCGGGAGGTCGATTACAAGGAAATCTAGAAGCCTAGTATTCCTAACCTTTTCATCTATAGTGGACACCAGCTCCACAAACAAGCGAATCATACCCAGAGGCTTGACAGTTACGTTCCCAAAGCCTTTCACCGTGTGGTCGCATGGGGTGATATATGCTTCGTAATCGACGAGTTGGTCCAAGGTCTTTTTGAACAGAATATTTGCAAAATGCCCCACCATCGACCAGCAATCGACACACGGTGGTCCCCATGATGTTGGCCTTGATGACAAGCGGGTCAATGTTAGGGTAAACAATCCCGGCCTTGTCGACCTCCCCGAACTCGATCTTGCGAGTCTCTTCGGTGACAGCTAGTATGGGCAGGACCATCTTCCGCGTGTTTTCCATTGCCCTAACTTCAGATTTCATGCGTCGCTTTGATGGAGACGCTGGTGAGAGGCCCCCTATTGTGGCAAGAGGCGAGATGGTGTGGATGACGCGACCTCCCGCACCTTCGGGCATTGGAGGTATAGGAAGCTCGCCTCGTGCTCCCCCGTGAATGGGATCTCCCTTGGCTTGCTCCCCTTGATAGGGTTGACGATCCTGAGGTCGGCCCTGCCCGTCTCGGCTATTGGTGCGGGGGTTCATGAAAAACTCGTTCAGACGTCCGTCTTCGTAGAGTTTCCACAGCTGCTTTAAGAGATCCCTGCATTCACTGGTGTAATGCCCCTTCTGCGCATGATAGTGACATAATTTTTTGGGGTTTTGTTTGCTTTTGTCCTTGATGGGGTGGGGAGCGTGCAGCATGTCCTGTCCTTAGATTTGGGCAAATATATGACCGGGCGTCATACCTAATACCTCTATCAGCTTCACCGGAATGGATTCTTCAAATGGCTTGAAGCTGCCGGGTGCCTTGTACTGGCCCTCGGTTTTCTTGGAACTCTTCTTTGGTTCCGCAACTTCTTTTGTCCCCGAAAGCCTGGACTCAAGCAGCTCCATGGTATGAATAAGATCGTTAGCGCGCCGAAGGAAATCGGCGTAGCTCGAGGGGTAGTCGGAGGTCATGCGCCGCTATAACTTGGTCCCCTGCCTAACTGAATACCCCATAGTGGCATCCCTAAGTCACTCCATAATCAGAAGAAATGATCGAAGATAGGCCTGAAACGGCACCCAGCAGTTTCGCTTCATCCCCAATGGGGTCGCCTTCTAAGATAACCTGATCGATCCTTTCGACATAGGATTGATCTGATTCGGTCTCCCCCTATCGGAGATTCATGAGTTGCTGCTTGGTCGCAGGTCGGGGTGCCAGAGCGGTATAGTGGGTTAGGAACACCGAGCTAGTTGTTCAAACATGTCAATCGAGAAAGCGGGCAAGGAGGTGTACCATTTTTGTGCCTGGTCGCTCAGTGTCAAGGAGAATAACCTACACTTTGTAGCGTTCGATGCCCCCATGGAGGCCATGTACGAATTGTACTTGGCCACATGGACTTTGGGATCAGTACTCCCATTGTAGCGATCTAGTGCCGCTATGTTGATCTTCTCTGGGTCGGTGCCAGAGTAACCATTGTTCCCAGCGGGGAATCTGGGATGGTGAGATCATCCTCCATCCCTGCGGAACTGTTTTGGTTCCCCACCTTCTCCAGCAGCTGTTGGACTGTTCTTGCCAAAGCGGCGACCTGCGCATCGCACGGGCTGCTTGTCATGTTGCCCTTATGTCCCTGACCCTGGTGGACCACCGAGTTTCCAGGTATGTCGCAATGATGCAGGCCCAGGGCCATGACCAGGTCCTGCTCCACTTGTTCTGCGCGGCGTGGCTGAGAATGAGCTTCATCACCATCTTCCGCTGGAGCTTTCCGGGCAGCCTGGCTTCCGAGGCGGGTGAACACATTGTTCGACGCCGCTGGTCTTTCCCGTGCCTGATGAGTTCGGACGATCGTGTGCTTGGCAGCGTTGTATGCTAGCTGCCCAGTAGACCGTCCTTTCAAGACCATGACGGCTTTGCCCTTAGATGTTTCGGCATCGTGGATGGTCTTTTTGGCCAAGGGTTGATCCCCCTTGCCCTCCATGAACAGGCGCTTCTTGTTGAGGACAGCAATGACCGCCTTGGCATCCTCTGGAGTCTGAACCGGGTTCCACCAATCGGGTGAGCCTGCCGGGGCTGCCCAATGGGTGCGGTGGGAACTCTGTGATGCCTCAGTGCCATCGCGTGTGTCCACTTCATTGAAAAGGGGAGTATTTCCTTGGTTGGCCGCCATTGCTATTTCTTCGAAGGGTGGGCTTTTCTCTAAACTGGATTAGTTCTTCAAGAAAATGAATTAGTTCTTTCCCATAGACGGCGCCAATTGTTGTAAATAGCTAAGATTTGCCTAGTTTAACAATGAATTTAATAAATAAAATAGCTAATAACGATCAAAAGCTATAAAGAAAAGACGACAATTGATGTCCCGGTTTCGTCCTTTGAATTAGACTACGTCCGGGGGCGTCTAAGCCAAGTATATGTGTATAATGTATTTGCCTATAATGCTTAGATGTTCAACCCTTACAAATGTGACCTTATCAGTCTATTTATACTATACATCCCGCCTTTTGGACGGGAGATTACAATAAGGAAAAGTGCCCGTTAGGTGCCTTTAGTCCCGCAAATCGCCCGCTTCCTTGGTCTGATTCGAGATCGTCCCTTTAATGAGCGCCAATCGGGGGATGAAGTTCCCGGATGGATTGGCTGGCTTGCAGGATGCTTTCCTTAATTGGATCTGATTGTCCGTTACTACCTGCAGGTCGGACTCCGACCTAGACGTCACTAGTGGACGTCACATTGCGACCTTTGATATTCGCTTAGGTCGCTACGTGACCTCCGTGCTTCTGCGACTTGGGTGTTTATCATCGAGGGTGACCTCCCATTGCTGACGCCACCTTGAAATGTTTCTCTTGGAAAGCAACTATAGGGGCCATGGGATAGTAGTTTATTCCATGCTACAATAGGATTGTGTCTAGGACACTAACACTAACAAGCGCCCACTTGGACTAGAGCCAATCACCTACATGTCTAACCGTAGATCATTAAAATATCTAGTGTGTACATGAACACTAAAAGCCTTGGTGAAAGGATCCGCTAAATTATCTTCCGTGGGGACACGTTCTAACTCTATTTCTCCTCTAGAAATTATCTCTCGTATCAAGTAATAACGTCTCGGTACATGCTTGTTTCTGTTATTGGATCTCGGTTACTTTGTTTGTGCAACCGCACCAGTGTTGTGACAATACAACTTTATTGGACTGCTGGCACTCAGAACTACCCCTAGTTCATTTATGAACTGTTTTATCCAGATAACTTCTTTGGTAGCTTCTGCCGCAGCAATGTACTAAGCTTCCAGCCGCCAAGGCTAGGGTTTCCCAGGTTACTCCGTGATTCTTGCTCCCGGATACACTTGCCTTGCTTAGGCTCCGCTATATCTGCACCAGTAATTACTCGTATCTTTCCCATACTTATCTCTCTATCAGCTTCGAGCTGAAGTCGCCTTCGACCTGCACACTTCTCTAAGTCGCCTCCGACCTACATGTCTTCCTAATTCGCCTTGCGACCTGCATATTCTTTTAAGTCGCCCTGTGACCTAGATGGCCCAGGCGAGGTCGCCTTAAGTGATAGGAAGGGCGGAAAACCGTCTATACAATCGGGTCAGGGACCGGATTAAACCATATTACAACAATTGCCCCTCAAATCGAGATCGCGTGCTCGCATCGGGGCCTTGAATTGACTCATTGTTCTATCGACATGTGGTAGGTCAACCTTGGGATACTTTCCTGAAGCGAATCGTCATCCTTGGTAAGGCGAATCGTTGCCTCGATTCCTTGAATTGGCGTGAAAGATTTGATGGATTTGTCATGATGGCAAGGCTGGTGAGTGACATAATGCGCCGTGAATTCATCCAGTGGGTAATCACGGTGTTGACCACGCGCGACCTCTGTGAATTTATTTCCTTCGAGGGGTCTAAAATTCATTCTTATTGCACTTCGACCCCCCCTCTTTTCTTATAAAAGGGGCGAGGGTTTTAGGTTTAGTTCCCTTCATCTTCAACCTTCGTGCAAACAGGCGATTTTCCCATCAAAATCCGTGTTTCCAACGAAGACTGATCCAAGTAAAAACTCCCTTTCTACTCGAACTTTTCCATGGCTACCAACTCTCCGTCTACTCCCACGGCCTCCCGTCCTCGGACGACGATAATGTGGTTATAGCTCAACTCCGGTGCCGCCATGGTTCTAGCTCCGCCGCCACCAATGTGGGGGGATCTTTGGACGCTGCTGCCCCGATTGACAACCGGGACGGCGGGGGAAATGATAAAGGCCATGACGAGCAGTTTTTGGCCGAATTGGGGGAGATCACTCATCTTCCTCCGTTGAATATCAGTCCTCCCCGTTCCGTTGTACCGGAGAGGGGGACATCCGCATGCCCTTCCAACCCGGCCCATGATTAATGGGCTTTTGAGCGGGGCTATCTGATGTCGATCGAGTCGGATTTTGCGGCATCCACAAAAGGTATCGGTCGGTTTTGTCCGACCGATATGTACGCTCCCTTCACCGCTTGTACAAAGTGCCCCGGGACGTACATTTCTACGGAGCGACCTCCGACGAGAGCGCCGACCAGCCACCACCCGGTATGATTTCCATCAACGAGCACACCATGGAGGCAGGAATTTGCTTCCCATTATATCCGGCCATCTCCCACCTACTTGCGGCCTAGAATCAAAGCCTTACGCAGATCACTCCGAACGGTTG
This sequence comes from Stenogyne calaminthoides, assembly GCA_037126765.1. NCBI lineage: Eukaryota > Viridiplantae > Streptophyta > Magnoliopsida > Lamiales > Lamiaceae > Stenogyne > Stenogyne calaminthoides. The sequence continues at coordinate 18,743,997 of JBBCBC010000032.1, forward strand.
GAGCTACATTCTCTCCACCACGATTGTTCTAGGGCAAGCCGGGTTAAATCGGTTGTCGACCCCTGGTGATATATCTTACGTGATGAGCCCGATTGCCTACGACTTTGTAAGGGTCGGGAGCTCGTGAGTGGGATTCCCAATAAGGTTGTCGACTGGTATCGAAAATGGTGGTTCTCGGGGGGCGTGGGAGTCCATGGACCCTTCGAGCACATTGCCCATTCCGAGTTGAACATGGTAAGCCTTACATCTTCTGGCTTTGAGGTCTTACTGATCTAATTCCCTTTTTATCTTGCAGTGTTCACGCCCGCTTCCACCGACCTGTATTGGGATTTCTTGGAGGCTTTCAACATAGTCCTAGACACTCCTCCGAGCTGCCGAGACGTTAACGCCCTGAACACCTAGCTCAACCGACTCAAAGCCGGCTTGTACACTTATCCACATCACCTTAAAATTCCTTGTAAGTCTCCTTGTCAATAATTTAATTCTTATCTAAAATTCACGGGACCAGGTTTCTTCTTTGTGTGTAGTTCCTAACATCCCAGTCTATCGACATCAACCGCCTGCCTCTGTGATAGCTACTCCCAAGAAGTCGGTGCTCGGACAGATGAGGCACATGCCGGCCTGCTCCTCCTCCAAGTTCGACCCCTTCTGGCCCTTCTGCCGCCGAGAAGGGAAAAAGGAAGTCCAAGGGGCTGACTCCATCGGAATCCGAGCCTGCTCGAAAGAAGATGAGGGAGGAGATAAGCACATACCGGTCAGATATCAACCGGGGACTCGGGAGGTCACCTCTTCACCCGACCTCACAACCCACCTCCACTCCCGAAGGAGGTCGCCACCCGGAGGATGACTCCTGGCTAGGCTGGGACGCGGACCGGGTGAACAAGTAAATCTGGTCCTATGCTTTCTTGTTTTCTTTCATTTTTATCATTACTCCACTGACGACTTGCATCCTGTCGTAGCCCGGAGCTTACGCCGAACAAATTTCCCCCGGAAGTGCTGAGCTTCCTGAGGTCGCCCTAGGTCGTTCGGGCCGGGGTCCCGGAAGGCTGGCCTACTTATCTCTCTAGAGGCCTGCAAAATTTGCCTCGGGGGTGGACACAAATGGATCATGTTAATGCCCGTCGCTAGAAAGTGATGGACAATCTGTACTCGGCTCTCTTCCACTCCTAGAAGGCGGTCTTCTTTTTATAGAAATCCAGCTCCTAGTTGGAATCAGAGTTCGAGGAGTTGAGGAAGGCGCGGGCAAGGGTTGCCGACCAGGCCAAGACGATCCTTTCCGCGGCCGATACCCAGAAGAAATTGGAGAAGTCTAACTCCAAGCTGACTCGAAGAATCTCATATCTAGAGGGCCGGCTGGAGGGTGTCGAGAGTGAGCTCACGACGAAGAAAGAGAGAGCGACTAGGATCGAGGGCGAACTGGCGGAGGCCCAGAAGGAGTTGGTCGCTAAGGAGGAGCACTTCAAGAAGACTGAGGAACTGAACGCCAACTTCGCTTTCCTGATGGCGTTTATCGGAGCCATCAGGATCTGTCACAATGCGAATCCAACTGGTGACCTCAGTGGGCTTGTCACTGAGCTATCCGACTATGTTCGCGATAACCCTCCTGGAGATTAAGGACCTGGAAGACATGGACATCGACCTTTCCTTCTTTGCCAACCCGAGCCGGATTGTGCGCCCTATTCCTGATCTCGATGAGGCTCAGCCGGGTCCTACTTAATCGATTCCCGAGACCCCATTTGGGATGATCCGATCTCCGCCAAAGGTCGCAGGAGGGGAGGCCGCTGATATATCAAGTGTCAGCCTGGCTGGGCTCTGATGAAGTTATTTGCTTTTGTGTGTAAACGCTTGATGTAATTTTTTCCTTAACTCTCTATGTACCGGCCTTCGGGCCTTTTATTTATCAATGGACATTCTATCTTTTTCATTCCCTTGTCGTGTCGACTTGATTTCCTTATGCGACCTTGAAATTGTTTTAATCCTCGTCGTCTTATTTTTTATGCGACTTGATGTCAGAGCTTTTAACAGATCAGGCAACGTGAACTCTTGTTTGTTCATCTGATAGTTCAGCCTGAAATGTTCAAAACTTTTAGGCAGAGAATGGAGTATGAAATCGATCTGGGTATCGATATCATATTGAGCGCCAAGCACCTCAAGCTTATTTAAGTGAGCCATCATCGGGATAATGTGCTCCCTTACGGGTGTTCCCTCCACCATCTTCATGGAGAGCAAGTCTCTCATGGTGATCTGACGAGCCACACGGTTCTGATGTTGGAACATTGCTTTAAGACTCGTCATGATGTCTGCAGCGGTCTCAAAATGTTGATGTTGATGTTGCAATACGTCTGACATAGAAGCCAGCATAGTGCACTTAGCCATCTCATTTGACCGCTCCCAGTCAGCATAATCTTTCTTATCCGCTTTTGTGGACTCATCAGTTAGCTTTTCTGGTTTTGGGACAAAGAACCCAGTTATGATGTTGTGCATTAAGGACAATAGTAAGTTTTCGATTCCAATCGACGAAGTTTTCACTAGTAAGTAAATTGTCTTTCAGTATATTGAACAGTGGATTAAAAGGTTGTGACATGCTGAACTGAAATAAATAACGATTTGCATAAGCACAAAATTATCACACAATTCGATCACATGTATCATATTAAAATCTCAAAAAAATATGAACATGCATCAGCCAACATCTCAAAACAGATTAAATAAGCCACGTGGGGTGGGTCATTATTTAAACGCATTCAAGCAGGCTACAAACAAGAAAACAGTTACAAACCTTTAATATCCAGATTAATAGTTGGCTCCCACTTGACCAATATAAAATTGACAGGGACTTCGGGGAAGTATATGCATATCAATTTTATACCTAAGTAATAACCATGATTAAATACAGAATTATTATTTTGCTTTGAACGAGCCTCGTGGGGAGGGTCATCGTCGCCACTAATAATAATCCACAATCATCCGTTTGGAATTTATTCATGTGAAAACTATCTTTTGGCCGTCCTGTGGGGGGAATTTCTCCAAAAGAATTCACAAATAAATAAATCATGGAGGCCAAAATTAATTCAATTTTATTATCCGAAATAAAATTGTTAATTAATTATTTAAAACATACTTAGTAATTTTCGAAAGTCAGATTTTTCCAAAACAATTTCTCATGCATCGCATATTCAAAACATAATTAAATACGCATGAAAAATAAAGCAAACATCAAAACAAAAAATTAAACATATTGGGCACATATATCCAGTTGTCACAGTTAATTTTTGTCATGTCTTGATCTTGAAAAATCGTCTTCATCGCCTTCATCATTCATCTCGAAAAGCTACGTCATCAACCAGCTCGTGGGTCAGAGTGCACGCCTTGCACTCCCCCGGCCGTGTCGATCGGTGCCCGTGCGTACGCCCGCATGGCGCATCTGCCCGATCGTGCAGGACACCATCGGCGCCCGTGCGCGCTGGCTCGATCCCGCGCACGCTTGGCCCACCGGCCTAGCCCCACGCCTTTGTGTGCCTATCTGCGTCTGCATCGCGCGCGTGCCTCCCTTGGCACGTTTTGCGTGACGCACGCCGCCTACGCCCGGTTTTGGATCCGTCTTTTAATTCTTCGTCTCCGCCTCCATTTCCGATCCGGTTATAATTTATTTACAAAAAAATAAATAAACCTAGATCTAGACTAGTCTATTACATTGAACGAATCAAACAAATCCTAATCTACTCGTGAATTTTCTCACGAGGCAAAACGAAATCGAATGAATCGAATTAAAAACCACAATTTGTATGCATGCATAAATAAACATTCATTAAATACCATGACAATTGGATACCTGCAAAAAAGATCTAGCAATTATACTATCCAATTCTAAATTAATGAATATCGAATTAAATTACAATTCAAAATTCAGAGCCCGAAACTGTGGTTGTGGTACCAGTTGTTGGGGAATTATTTGCACGAATCTATTCGGGATGAATATTTAAATACAAATTTAATTCTAACAATTATTACTAGCATGAATTAATCCTATATTGATTCAAATAATAATTCAACAACAAATCATGCATACAAGTTCGTCACATAAATCCTACGCATGCGGAATTGCTAGGAGTTTATGTGAACTAACCTCTCGGAGTGACAACCATTGAGAAGATGGATCCCGTTCACACGAACACACCAAAAGACCTTCTCAATTATTCCCTCGTCCTTGTCCAACAATCCGGTGGTAGGATGCTCGCGAACAATTAACAAAAGGAAAATAAAATTATGTTGCACCACCTTTGTGGATTTCTAATTTCTCCAACACATGGAATTGCATTGGGGATGAAAAATTCATCCCCTATTTATAATACAAGGGGGGGATGAAAATTTAGGGTCTTTGGGTGATTGAGAAATTTCCTTGCTTCTTCTCCAAGAAACAATCTTAAATATATCCAATATATTTTATTTCCCAAAATATCTCCCAAATAAAATCTCCTCCTCCTTATGTTATGGAATTTTTGAAAATTTCACAACAAATAGCCAAGTGGGAGATTTTTGAATTTAATGAGATAATATTGTATTCCAAGAATACTTATCCTCATTCCATAACAAAATTCAAAGAAAATCTTTCTCCCTCTTTTATTTGTATTTTTCGAAAAAATAGAAAAATTAGGCAACTATAATTTATTTTATTTTAAACACCATTTTTCAGTTATTGGACTTTATGTTTGGGCTACTTGAGGGGCCTTTAGGAGAATTAAGATTGGATCTTCCAATGGACTTTAAATTTCCAATATTGAGCAATAATATTATTCAAGCCCATAAATATTAATTAATCCCACTACATAATTAATATTGCACTATCCATCTTAATCCATATTACTGTTAATATGGCTCCCGGTTATTATTTCCCGTGTTTAAGATTATCCAGTCCATTAATTAATTTAGGCCACTGAAATAACTTTATATTAATTAACATCTTTTTCCTTGGTTAAGGAACGGCTCAACATTATTATCCATACCAGAAATTAATTCCACTTGCAAGATTTAGTATGATAAAACTTCTGAGCCTCCCAAGGGGACAAATCGAACAAGACGTACTTGCAAACGTTTCACCGTATTAAATCTTAGTAATCGTCGTGTAACCAATAACATTGCCCAAGATACAAGCTATTGAATCTCGCTGATCCTCTTCACATCATAAGTAAAAAAAATGGTTATTGATTCCACCCGATCCTATTTAAGGGACGGGGATTAAGATATAATGAACCACTAATGTCTAATTCTTCTATATTCAGTACTGAAGAATTAGTCCTCCTGTAGGTCCTGTTCAGTGCATCATAATGCACTAGTGCAATCTTTTGGTCAAGACAAGCCAATCAGAGCCTTGCACTTCACCCTTTCACGATGGTTTGTTCATTTCCATCTGGGTCGTGAATTCTGTACTTTTAGTTACAAGGGACTGTTAATTTAATCTTCTGTGATCTGGTATCACTAAATTAACTACAATGTAACACGTACTATTTATTGAACAGTTATGCAGTAAATATATGTAACATTATATGATATTTAAAGCATCAGTGATAAATAATTTATTTCAGTAAATAAGACAGAAATTCAGTCTGGTTATACAAAGTAAAAGCATACTTTCCAGTATAACACAACACAGCCCTTCATCCCTCCACCCAGCATGCCACCTGTACAGCATGTCCTTATACCGGGCAGCGGCAAGCTTACAGAACGACCTGTAGAAATTGGCCAGTGTCATACCATCCGCCCACCTCGTCTGTTTCTGCATTTCATTAACACAAACTTTATTAAATTTATATAATAATACATATTATATATTAAATTAAAATAAGTAATCAATTATTGTACGTACCCTAAACTCGTCGAAGTAGAGTTGACGATGTTCTTCAGACACGCCTCTCCAACTGTGGGCCCCCATTGCAATTCCAAATCGCAAGAAGGAGTTGGTGACGAGAGTGGAAGCCTCATGACCGGGTATGATGCTGAAACATATTAAAAAATTAATAAATATAATTAACAATTGATTTTATAATTACTAAATAAATTAATAAGTAATTAAAAATTATAACTTACTTTCCCTGACTCAGATCGATCGCTAATCGAGCAGTGGGGGCTGAGCCACGGGAAATAGAGGTCGAGCCTGAGCTCGCCTCGCTGGAGATGACCCTGTCGGGGGCGGTTGCTGGGAGCTGGTGGCGCCTCTGTTCAGGTTCACCGTCGGTCTCAGGACCCTCTTCTTCCTGGTGCTCAAAGGAATGGACCCGTCGCCCAGACCACCACCACCACCTTTGCCTCGACCATTTCCGCTACCTCGTCCACCGCTGCCTCGTCCACCGCTGCCTTGGCTAGTACTCATCTGCATTATATAAAACAAATTCATTATATTTTTTAATAATTTAATTAAAATCGCGCCTAAATTTTGACAGAATTTCGATTGTATTATTACATATTCATTCTAGTCAACCATCAATCTAACAATTCTAACCATTCTAGTCAACCATCAATATAACAATTCTAACCATTCTATCCCATATATATATCACATATATAATCATAAAACAATTCTAATAATTCTAGTCAATCATCAATCTAACAATTCTAACCATTTTAGTCAATCATCAATCTATCAATTCTAATAAAATGTACAATTCTAATAATTCTATCACATATATATATCACATATATAATCATAAAATAAACAATTCTAACCATTCTAGTCAATCATCAATATAACAATTCTAATAAAATATACAATTCTAATAATTCTATCACATATATATAATCATAAAATAAACAATTCTAACCATTCTAGTCAATCATCAATCTAGCAATTCTAACCATTAGTCTATCACATAATTATATATAAAATATCATAATCAACCAAATTACACTAACATGCATATATATAATTGAAATAAATATATGTAATTGACTAATTAAACTAAAATACATATATATAATATCGAATATTATATATATATATATATCAACGTACGAAACAAGAAAATAAACGGTTAAAATTAGAAAAAAAATACCGTCAAAAGGAAGAGTACGTCTATATAAATTGAACTACGTGCGAAGAATGTCAAGACGGCGACAACAACGAACCATCGTGGCGGCGACGGTGGATGATTTTTCTAAAGTTTAAAGAATCGCGTCGAATCTTTGAATCGCAAATAAGATATAATCAAAATTTTGCGACGGTTTTGCAATGGATATTTAATATCCGTCGCTACTAGCGACGGTAAAAACCGTCGCTTTATTTAAAAAACCGTCGCTAAACTCGACTGGACGGTGGTCCAACTGCCGAGATGCTTCGTGCTCCAGGTCAGACTTTAGCGACGGATATAACCATCGCTAAATGTCCCGATTTGACCCGGTTCGAAAAAAACCGTCGCTATACTAAATCTGTCACTAAATCCGGAGACTCTGACCGTTTGACTATGACCGCCGCTAAAACCGTCGCTAGTAGCGACGGTAATTGAATCTGTCGCTAAATTCCATCGTTAAAACCTGCCTTTTTGTAGTGAGAGAAGAGAAATCTAAGAACGCGCCACTGTGAAAACCAGATCTGTGATTGCAGTGTCTGTTATGAGGAAAAAGAAATCCGCCGGAAGAAGAAGAAGAAGCGGGTCTGGCCCACGAAATTAAATACCTAAGATTTGTGCCAAATCGGACCAAATTGCACATAAATCATAGTATGCAATATTGCATACAAGTTTTTTTACTTTATTTTATTGGAGCACTATTCATGACTCGTGAGGAAGTACCAAAGTTTGAATATTTGATACCCCCACTAACCCAACACAAAATGTTTATCGTTTAATATTTTACACAAATTAAAAAAAAAATTATTCAATAGCAATAAATGGAATAGATGGGTAATATGTTATATTTACCATTATATTTACTTATATAGTCATTTAATTTATTGCATATTTTTACAAAAAAAATATAAGAGCAATATTGAAGTTGAAATGTGACATTTAATTCTTCAAGATTTAGTACAAAATTACAAATATTTTGAGTTAAAAACTTTCTCTAAAAAGATAAACATTTTGAATTGAAGGGAGCAGGTTCTTTTTTACCAAAAGCATATTTATTTGATATGATACTTGTTTGCTCCAATTATGAAACTTATATATATTGCAACATACATTCCCAATACAAGATATTTGTTTTCAATTACTCCCTCCACCTATCAAAGATAGCTATACGTTTTCTTTATTTGTATGTCCATATCCATATTTCTTCTTATGTGTAAATAATAAATGCTTAGTTGACAATTTTGCCTTGAAATCTGAACTATCAAACTTTTAACAAGAGTTAAATAAGTATATATGATAAATTTGACCAAATTTATTAATTTTTCTTAACTTGTATGTTAAATCTAATGTGACTATCATTAAGGGACGGAGGGAGAGAAAAATACTTATCTCTCGACGTGTTGATACAAATAATTTTACTCCAATGCATGCTTGTGATCGGAAACAAGCACTACAAAGTCAAAGAAGGGGAGTAAACGGTCATGTACTATACCGCGACATATACATCGTTGTAATATCCTGCAACGAGCTGGTAATATTTTTTTTATTAGGCCCGTTATTTAAGGGGTAATAATTTTAGGACAATATTTACGGGCTGGCACATGCAGGCAATCATTTTAATTTTCACATATTTAGATCAAATTGACCCAAAACACTCCAATTGGACTAAAATATCATGTGTTGCTCACATGTTATAAACTTGCTAGTCCGAAGCACCTTGACCAATTTGACATAGATGAACAAACATTCAAATTTGCAGACTTAAAATTTTCAGCACAAGTGCTATCCACAGCAGTTATGGTCCTTCAATAAAATAAAACATATTCCCCCCAACAAGTTGTCTAATTTATTGAGCATTTTCTTCAAATTCGAAGTTTATGCATAAGCCAGCTTTATGATTTATTAATTTAACAGTAAGTCTCCTGTGCACCGTGCATTACATAGCATATTTTTAAAACATATAACTTGTTGCACTGAAACATATAATTTATTTACATTGAAACGTGCAACATATGTTTGTGAAATAAGTTGTATGCTTCAGTGCAATAAATTATACTATCTTTGTCTCAACTCTTTGTTCACAGTTACTGTTTTCTCATATTTTAGCGAGCGAGTTTTTTATTAGTATTTGAAACGATAGAGTAGAGGAGAGATATATTTATCATACTCATTCTTAAAAGTCGCTTTATCATTTTAAATACTAATAAACAACTCACTCGCTAAAACACGATAAAAAAGATGGTGTGAAGAAAGAGTAGGGACGGAAGGAGTATGTTTTAAAAATACACTATAGGGTGCAAGATGCATCTAATGCATAAAAGACCTTAATTTAAACCTCCAATTTGCCGGTAAACCACCATAAATAATTTGTAGGAAAAAGGGACTTAACTAATCTATAGATGGAAAATTTAGTTACAGATATATTTGCTAGCGTAATTTATGAGGAAACGCTAATTATGTATGCCACATATTTCAGATTTTCTCAAAGTGAAACTGCAAATCCTCTTATTTTATAATTACAAATTAAGTTAGTGTTCATGGTCATAATAAGTCCGAAGTTAATAGGCTTTTTTTTTCAAATAGACTCATTAATTAAATTCAATCTCCTTATCATCAAAAGAGAGAATATAACTTGTATATACCATCCTAGAAGATCATGGGAATGATCTGAGCTTAAACATGTCTAGTAAATTGCACCTTATACTATTAAGTTTGTTTCACCTTGCATTTTTCACTTATTCACATTCTCTGGGCTCAAAATCAAATGGTTTCACCCTAAAGATTACTCGAACAAATTATCCAAACTCCGAAAATTACGATCATTTCCCCGTAATGATCCGCCCCCAAATCACCCGATCGGGCTTCATATTCACTATAGATGCATCCATCGGCACGCCTAGTGTCAAACGAACCTTCATTTTCGACACGGGGAGTGACCTAACATGGACGCAATGCGCACCTTGCATCAATTGCTTCAACCAAAATTCACCCTTATTTGACCCAACAAAATCCAACACCTACAAAAAACTATCTCCCAACCACACACTATCCAAATATTTCAAGCGATCCAACAACGGTACTGACTTCACCTACCACTTATCATACGGCAACGAACAATCATCCTCGGGAATTGCATCACTCGAAACGTTTAATTTCGCATCCCAAACGAGCCTCAACGAAACCATTAAGGCGGTCGTATTCGGGTGCTCAAACAACCAAAAGGGCAAGTTCAAAAACTCGATAACGGGCATCATGGGAATGAGCCGATCTCCACTCTCGTTGATCGGACAAATGAACTTGAAACTAAGGCATCGTTTCTCGTACTGCTTGCCACCTTTCGACTCCCCTATCAAAACGACGTTCCTAAGATTTGCAAGGGACGTAAAGGGTAACGATTTTTACGTAAAACTAGTTTCTTATCCAACATTAACTACAACTATAGAGTGCCTTTACTCAATATAAGCATTCAGGGGCGCCGTTTGAGCCTCCCGACAGGAACTTTTCGGACAGGGTGCAAGCTAGACGTTGGAAGTGGTTTTAGTTATTTAGAGACACGTGCGTATAATGAAGTCTTGCGAGTATTGACGATGCATTTTAGTAGATTTAATCTTACGAGGATTACGACTGGTTTAGTTACGGAAGGAGAGTTGTGTTATCGGAAAAATTGGGGTTTTTATCTATATCCAAACATGACGTTACATTTTGGTGGGGCTAAATTTGAGATTGAACCACGGTTCTTGTTTCATGTTATGAAAGATCGGTTTTGTTTGGCGATGTTGGGGAGGGATGATACGACGGTATTGGGTGCGTTTCAACAGCAGAATGTTAGGATCATTTATGACGTTGGTTATCAGAAGCTTTTGTTTGGTAAGGAGGATTGCTCAAAGGACAAAGCCTAAGAAGGTAGTTAGCTAGAGATGGTGTGTAATAATGTTTGAGATAATAAAATTGTGCGATTGGAATTCCTTTGGAAGTTACCAAATTACAATCATTTTAGCATTCTTGCAATTTAATTTTTTTTTTTTTTTTGTATCATGCATGTCCTTTTTCTTTTTGCGATTGGAACTTAGACTTTTTTTTAATAATATTTTTTCTTTCAATCACGAAAAATTGTAGCTATTTTCAAATACCTTTCACGTATATGCTATCATTTTGTACATATTAATAAATTTCAATCCAAAAATATAGTTATCAGTAAATCTCTCATTTGTTATGCTGACATTCATTTTTGGATGTCAACTAAGCTACCAGGATTTCATGGGGTATTCATTATGCCGCTTACATAGCATAATGAGATCCCAAAATAAATTTTCATTTAAAAAATTCATATCATAAAACAAAAAATTATCAGTATAAGACTAAAATTTAGTGCTTGGTAAATTTACTTTCCAAGCTCTTAGTAAAGGGGCCCTAAATATTTTAAAAATTATGAAACTTAATTGAGAAAGTTTATTTGTATTGGACTGAAATCACAGACCCCTAATAAATATGAACCAGTTTGCAATTTACTCAACAATTCACGAAAGCCAAAAGAATAAGAACCATGTATATACTAATAAAACATTTTAAGTATGTGATCAGATATTGATATAATTGAGGTCAATAAAAGACTCTGACATCATCACATAATACCAACTTCAATGTAGTTTATAACGACAAAAAAATATTCGTAATAGGGCTTCACTTTGTTAATAATGTACTAAATGTTTGTCATTATCATGGATTTGCTTTAATTCCACATCATCTTGTAACCTTGAAACTCTGCATTGATAGGGAAAAATAATAAGCTCTAACCGGACAAAAACCAAGAAGCCAACATAAATAATAAACTGGATGACTCAGTAGTTAATAACAAGTTGCAACATGTACTATTGTCTTTTTTACAAATTGCAACTTGTACTATTTTTTAAAACAAAATGCAACCTATACTAGTAAAAATTGACAAATTTCAACTTGACTCACTTTTTTTGAATTTTTTTTATCGAATTTCTTCAGTTTGGTGTTTGCTAAAATACTTTTTGGCCTTGTGATATGTACAATATATCATTTGTAGATTATATCTAGCCAAAAAGTTTCACAAAAAAGTGAGTAGGGGTTGGAATTTGTCAACTTTTACTAGTACCGGATGCAATTTGTAAAAAAGACAATAGTATAGGTTGCAATTTGTATTAACCCAAATGCAACATTTAACTTTAGGACAGCCGAATAGAGGTACAACCAGTCTAATTTAAATCATAAATTCTCATTGTCACTCCATTTAGTTGATATTTATAAACGTATTCAATCACTATTGACTAACAGGAGAATCATAGGAAATTTCAATGAATAGCTAACTTTGACTTTTGGAACATGTAAAAAGGTTTGCAAGCATGAATTTCTTTTGGGACAACTAGAATTGTATGCAAATTGAAGTGAACTCTTTATATTTGGAACAGAGTCTAGAGTTCAAAAACCAGCAGAGAAGAATCAACAAAAAGACAGATTATAAGTTTATTTTCTTTCTTCCAACTTCCTTACATCATCTAAAAATTTGTTTCCAAAAGTATAAGAAGGTTAATATTTACTTCCATGTAGTAAAAAAAGGCAAAATATTTCATTTCTTGAGAAAAACAACTCCATGACGGAAGTACTCTATTAATTAAAAATTATTGCTTTTAGACATATTATTGAGTATTGTGCAGAAAAGATTCAATTTCATAGTTAATTGTTCAAAAATCTGTTTAACTCACATATCTCAATATCACATTCAAAACATGACTACCATAGTTAACTTGTTTGAAATAGATATGCAAAATGGATCAAGTGTCCATACCTTCACCCTTTTAATTAGATCCTTAGCCTTCGGATCGGTATTGAAATGATCACGTACCGGCTGCAACATAGATGCAAGACCAAGTACATAGAAGGTCAATAAATGAAAAAAAAAAAACAATTTGAGCAAGAATCGTGAGATCATTTCTCCTGTGCCTATAAAGTTCAATTTTTCCTGCTACTACAAATCCAACCAAGATAACAAGGTGATATAGTTATGCTAGGTTGAAGTAGCACAATTAGAGTTGATAAATGCTCACAACAATACTGTGAAAAAACAGTGAAATTACTTTTATAGTGTTGCGATAATTATTTAGAATGGTAAATTGAAATGGTTACGAAAAAAATATATATATAAAGAAGAGGCAGCCATGTATTGTTTCCATGATGGAATTCGAGCACGCTTCTGTTATTTTTCAACATTTTCCATCAAAACTTTAAAAAGATCTGAACACGCTTTTTATCAAGTTAGTGATGCCTCAAAACGAGGCAACAGCATGACACTTAATCAGGAAAATTTTAAAACAAAAAGGAATATGAATTAATGTACGAATGCGCTTATATTTGACGTGAATCAGAAGATGGGGCTGTATTTAATTAGAGGTGATACAAAGTGTCTCATATAAGATGAGTCAAATGATTGTTTATCATTTATGGGTAAAAGCTAACTAATTGATGCATGGCAATAATAATATTATGACGAAATATAGATTGGACATCAGGAATAATGATATCGGACCTGTAGTATCCGGTTTACAGCTTTTGCAAGAGCAGGTTTCAGATCCCCAGGATGCAGTTCCCCACTTTCATAGTCGTCAGCTAAATCCTTGAAACACTTGTAAGTCCTGGACGACAAATGATTTTGTGTACAAAATATATGTAAGTTATTCCACATAATTAGAGCTGAATCATACAATAAATGAGATGTACTTGATGTACTTACTTGTCACCACCATTCTCCGGTTTTCTTTCAATCGTGAACTCGTTGAACCATGGAAATATGATGTAGTTGATGTACTCTAGGCATGGGTTCTTTTCCACCACTTTTGGAGGACAGAATGCTTTCTTTATCTTAACATTTACCTCAGCCTGTGTGATTCATATTTATCCACTTAATAGCAGCTCAAAAAACTTTTAAAAAGGAAAAAAAATGGCAACTTTATCAACATTTTAACCAACTAGTATTAGATGTTACTGGATATCGTTCTTGTTGGAACAAGGTGATAATACCTCTTCGTCCTCCATGTAGATGGAAGATGATGGATCACTCTTTGACATTTTCTCCTGCCCTTCCTGCAAACCAGGGAGCATATCTGCATATAAACATTCATTAGAAATTCATTAGACAAGTTTTAAAAGGAGTCTCAAATTCTAAGTTTAAAGAAAGAGTATGAATATGTCTTACGATGGGACAATATAATCGGCTTATTTTTTCTTTTGATGTCATCACAGTACTCCCTAGCCAGCACATTCACTTTTCGTTGATCCATACCCAGCTGACAGATATCAGCCTGTTTGGATTGCACACCATAATTAACTTTGGACCAAATATTTGATCACGCTAATAATCAGGATACAGTATTTAACAGGAATAATCGGTATTCTAACTGCTAATACAAAATAAATTACTGTTTGAACTTAGTTTTTTACATAAAGCTGTGGCAAACCCATTACAAAAAAGAATCTTGAAAGAATATTGGATATATTAAGCTTAACCTACACAAGCAATACCGACTAAAGTATGTCCATATTTAATTTCTGGAAGAAATTGAGTGTGTCCGACTATACCCAAGTTGCAAAAACATAAAAAAATATAAATTACCTTAAGAAAGAACACATCAGCACATTGCATGCACGGGTAAAAAATTTGAGCTGCTGAAAGTTCATCTTGCTCCGTGCGGCCCATGATTTGACAGCATCTGAGCCCAGAAAGAAAGGGAAAAAACATGATTAAAGACACATTAGTAACGGTAATCAGGTATTCAATGAGAAGAATCAAGAATGAGGAAAAAGGAATATATACCTGATAATCCTTGGAAGCTTGTTTCTCCTGGCTATGTCCATTACAAGGGGCCAGTATTCATGAGACCTGGAGTTGATCTCTTCAGAAGACCACAGAAATTCCACCTGACCTCCTTCGATATTCATTCCCAGAGCTTTCCATATCTCAATCAGGTATTGCCCTATCGTTTGGATCTTCTTCAAGTCACCACCCATTTTGTTGTTCAGCTGAGCAAACCAATCTGCGATCCATATTTTCACTTTGCAGCCAGCAGAAGTAAGCTTGTTGACATTGATTGCCTTCAGAACTCCCTGCAATTGATATACAAAAACCCCTCAGAGATTATCACAAATAAGCATCTAACTAATGTCTATTTTAAACATCAATAATCATTTGGGAAGCTCAAAATATTTTTCTCCGAGTAAATCCACTTGTTATATCATACATAAGCACTACAACATTTGTCATGACATAGTGAGAGTTAAGAATATCCAGAACTAAATATTTGGTTGCAATAGAAAGAAATATGTAAGGTATGCATCAGTAGATTTTCCTCTATCACACAATTGCAATTTGCATCCCAACAAAACATTAGATCATGTATCCTATTATATGAATTACCTTCATCTCTACATTTTTTTTCCGGGTGTTAAAATATTGTAAGTTACACCATGATCCAACTCGCAGTAAAAGAGGAAGCAGGATATTTCATTACAGAAAACGTGCAATAGACGCATAAGAAATTAAATTTGAAACTAAAAAACGAAGGTAGGAAACCAAAAGGACAGATATACACTAAGATGGATGAAGAACCAAAAAAATATCAACTCATAAGCATTACACAAAGTTCAGTTAATCCCAAAGCTGATCGGATGAAGATGAAAAGGAAAACCAGAACAGGCTATTCTCTGCCACAAAATTGGCAAATTCCTAAAATACCCAATTGAGAATTAGTCTATCATCTCAAACAAAGTACCAATTTTCCAGATCATCAATGCAAACTAACTGATTCTGTTAGAGCTTAGAACAATAAATCTGCTCAACTAACTATTCTCTTAGAACAATAAATCTGAGCAGAGCAAAATAATATAGGAAAAGTAATTTAAGCAAACTAACTGATTCTCTTAGAACAATAAATCCGGGCAGAGCAAAATAATACAGGAAAATGAATTTAAGCAACCTGAGCAATATGCATTCTTCCAGATGGTTCAAATCCGTCATAGCAAATAGGTTGAGGCTTGTTCGCCAATAATCTCTCCAATTCATCCTCTTGTATGCACTCCTCACCGATGCTCCTTATTAAATCGAACCTCTCTTTCAAACTCATCCTGAAAAAATTCATCCCAGGTCTTGCAGTCATTATAGAATCGAGAAGCAAATGCATTGCTAATCCAACTACAGTTACATAATTCTGAAGAGAAGGGAGAGAGCTTACTGTGGTGGAGGAGAAATGGAGAGATTTTGCATCGGCGGGGCTTCATTGCTCTGGCTGATTTCGTTCGCCATTGAAAAGCGCCTTGAAGCTAGGGTCAAAGCTCTGCGCGCAGCGATGAGATAATCTGTATACGGGTTTTTGTGAATCACTTTAGGGTTTAAACGCATTTTTCAGAGGGTACATAGAATTGTTCAATACATTTGTCTACAATTTTATTTTTTATTTTAATTTTAAAAGGTATGTTTACAATATTTTTAAGTTGTCTATACAAATAAATTAGATGACAAAAACTCATACTAGATGGTCTCGTATATGAGACATGGATACAGCTAACACACATTAACACCCATTATTCTCAAAATATTAAAGCGCTCCATCTCACCGTGAGACGGTTTCACGCAAATAGATTTCAAATTTAGATTATAAAATAAGGCGTATAAAGTAAATTTTTGGAAGTCATGACCATGAAATGATATCATTGTTCCACATTTTTTGACACTACATGTTTCATCTGGTCCATTTGTTAAAGATTAAATTCAGGGGTGGAATATAATTGAAATATGAAAAAGTGACACAGAAAAATATATCTGCATAGCCATACCATTTTCAAATGGGTCGTTGGTAGTGGTTATTTTTATTTTCCCAGAAAGTTTTCTTAATCTTTTTTTTTTGAGTTTTATCAATTCAGGGCTTGAAAGATGGTAAAGCTATCAATTTAAGACTTGAAAGATTTTTTCTATTAATTCAAAGCCTGGAAGATAGAAAACTATCAATCCAGGGTTTGAAAGATATAAACTATCAATTCCAGGCTTATAAATTTTAAGGCCATGTTTGACACTAAAACTCTAAACCCTGAACACTAAACCCTAAACTCTAAACGATGAACCCTAAACCTTGAACCATGAACCCTAAATCCCCCTGAACCGTAAACCCTAAAAAAAAACATGAATAAGTATATGAAATATAAGTGTCAAACATGACTTTAAAATGTGTGACCCTCAAATTGATAGTTTTTATCTTTCAGGCCCTGAATCGATAGTTTTCTATCTTCTAGGTCTTGAATCGATAAAAAAAATCTTTAAAGTCTTAAATTGATAGTTTTGTCATCTTTCATGCCCTGAATTGACATTTTTCCTTTTTTGTTCACTTTAGTGAATTTTTTCTTAGAGGTGGATCAATAAAGGTACACCGAAAATACTGGAGGTATAACGAAATTTTCGGTGTCTGGAAAATCATCATATTTTTGGCAAAAATCAATTGGAATTAATAAATTTTGATTCTGGCGTAAAAAAAAAAAAAAAAAAAAGAGAGAATGAGAGCGTAACTTTACCATAGATGTGAGGGAGAAAGAGAGTGGATGGCTTGGTGTGTAGGCGGCGGCCGATTGAAGAAACTGGAAAATGAAGCAAGAGGATTTTTTAACCGGACCTTTTTTGTTTTTTACAGCCCATCCCAGCCCAGCCCATTTATCTTTCATTCTTGCTTTAACAATATTTTGGTTGTTTTGGGCCTTGGCTACTTGAATCCAGTTGGGGCTATGCTCATTTTTCTTTTATAAAATACAATTAATATATTTTTTTTAAGTGTATCTCCAA
The DNA here is from genome assembly GCA_037126765.1 of Stenogyne calaminthoides. Lineage (NCBI taxonomy): Eukaryota > Viridiplantae > Streptophyta > Magnoliopsida > Lamiales > Lamiaceae > Stenogyne > Stenogyne calaminthoides. Next base: position 18,761,898 of record JBBCBC010000032.1, read on the forward strand.
TTTAAAGAATACTTCTAGAAAATTAGATTCAATGAACTCAAGTTTAATTATAATATACTATATATTTTAGTGTCAAATTGTTGATCGTGAGATTATTAATATTATTTAAATTATTTTGTCATATTTCCAAATTGAAAATTCTGAGTCCGTTCCTGCAAGGGGGTTGAAATTTTCTACTAAATAAGGGCGGTGATTCGGGTGAAAATTGCATGATTTTATTGTGCATTTATGGCCTATATTTAATGTAGTTTCATGTTTTTATTACCTAATTTTGACTAATTGCACTTGATAGAGAGAAAGATCGTGTTTTATTATTCTTGTAGGAAAATGAACATTTTTTAATACAAATCACGTGCCTAATTTTTTTAGTAATGCAAAATGAAGGAAGAAATAAATTGGGCCAAGAAAAGAATTTAAAAAGAGTTGGTTTCCTTTATTTTTGGCCCAAATAAACAGGCCCATTCCAGAATTTTTTAAAGCCCATATATTGGAGACCATCATTTGATAGCCCATTTCCTGCCGTGAGAATTGATATGAGAAGTGTGCAAATTAAATTCAAAGAGAGAGAAAGCGCGGAGCTCACACGTGCACGCCTATTTCCTCAAGCTAGCAGCAAAGTTGCTATTTTCTTTAGTGTCTCCCATCGGCGATTTTGAATGGGAAATTCCAGTACGTGGGCATCAGATTTTTTAGGGCATTGAATTCCACACGCATTGGGGTTCGGTTATTAACACCCCATAATTGGGAGATACACCCCCCTATTAGTTCACCCATCAATTTTTTAAAATATTAGTAAATACACATTCATCAAACTATCAAAATTACTCTTGCTCAATTTAATTTCACTCTTCTCCTTTTATTGTAAACCTAACAAAAAATACACCCCCTCCCTAAAAAAAATATTTTGAAAGATTTAATTTGAATTTAATACACAATTTCACAAATATTGTGTTGAAATTTTAATGTAATTTCGGAACATAGTTTTTTAAAATTTTCGAACAGATTTTTCCTTTTCAAAACCTTAAAAAATTCAACATCTTCTTTTCGAAATGTTTTAATGATATCAAAAAATCAGGTCCGAAATACGTAAATCGTGAATGTTAAAAAAAACGCGGGAATTACAATCATACACTTTCCATTCTACTTTTAGGGCAAAAATACAACAATTGGTACAAAATACAATAATATTTAATAAATAATAACATAAAAGTTTTCAACATTCAACCCTTAACACTTCATAAATTTTTTCAACATTCAACAAATGATATTCTCTTAAAAAATAAAGAAATTAAAAGGGATAAACGGTGATATTTTGAAATTCTTAATTTTTGTTTATTTTATTCCGAGATACCTTTTTCAAAAATTAATTTTTAGTATCAAGTTTTTAAGTTTTTAAAAAATAAACAAATACACATTCTATAATTACATTTTTAAAAATGGAGGGGTGTATCTCCCAATTTTGAAATTAGAAACTTGGAGGAGGGTTCTAAAATTTCTTACATTTGGGAGCTCAAGATGTGAGCTTAGCTTGGAATTTCCACCACCTAATCTAGTTTTCTTCTTTTTTTTTTTTTGTTATTTTATTTTATTGTAATTGAGAAATTGTAGAGATACCATTTTGATTCTAGGACATCGGAGACTTTCAAATGGATTAATTTTTGTTTAATTGTTATTTATGTTTCTATTTATGTTATTTGGGTGTATTTAATTATAGAAAGCATTTTTAAGTTTTTTAAAATGTTAAGGTAAAAAGAGATTTATTCCATTTAGATAATTACATTAAAATAAGAGATGATTAAATTGGGATTTTGGAAAAATGGAGGTGCTTTTTGTATCTCCCAGAAATGGGGTAGTGTTGAATAACCGGGGCCCACGCATTGAGCAGCCCCATTTTTTCTCCCCACCCACGTTAAATAGGGTTCTAAAATTTCTTACATTTGGGAGCTCAAGATGTGAGCTTAGCTTGGAATTTCCACCACCTAATCTAGTTTCTCTTCTTTTTTTTTTGTTATTTTATCTTTATTGTAATTGAGATATTGTAGGAATTTTCTAGAACCATTTTGATTCTAGGACATTGCATATTTGGATTGAAGTTTATGGATTAATTTTTTGTTTAATTGTTATTTATGTTTCTACTCCTATTTGTGTGTTTAATTTCTTAGAAAGCATATTGTTAGTGTACATAATAGCATGACTTATTTGATGTTAATTGGGGTAAGATCGAGAGATTTATTCCATTAATAGATCTTTAAGCAGACCACCCAATTTATTATGAGTTTAAGAGAGGATTAACTATTGGGATTTTGGAGGGTAGTTGATGATCTTAGGTGCTTTTTTGGGTTGCATTGCACTAACTAGATAGAAATACATACTTTTGTAGTGTTTCATTTGAATTGAATTGATTGAAAATTGTTTTAATTCATTATTTAGTGATCAACCCTATAGGAAAATGCACAATACCATTTAAATAAGTCGTTTGCCATAAATGGATTTCTAAATATTGCAATTGCCTTAGAACCACTTCTCTTTATTTATTATTTTGTTATTTTCTTTTTATTAGCTTGTTGTTAATTTGGATTGGACTAGTTTTAACTGCTTTCTTAGTGACATTTTAGTTAGCATTTAGAATTAGTCTTTAGTTTTTAAAACCTTTTGTATAAATCAATCGTGTCTAGATAGAATCGAGCTAACGAAAATCGCTTTTACACTAATCATTCCCCATGGGAACGACTCGTACTTACAATACTAAGATAGACACTGTACACTTGTGGTTGACTATTTCTACGTGTTGAAAAAATACGAACAGGCAGCAAAATTCTAATATTCCAACAGCGGTGAAATGGCAAAATTTTAAAATTTTAAAATATAAATATAAAATTTTCTCCGTACAATTTTTTTTAATCCCAACCCCCCCCAAACCAACCAACCAACATCATGCTAAAATATAAGAAATCAAATTGTCAATCCATACTTTCACATGAACATGGATTAAATTTCGAAAATGAATCCGATAAAGGACCATAAAAACTCAAATCTTCACTGAGATCTAGATTTGCTAAAGCAGTAATTTATGTGCTGTCATTAATAGGAAAACATGAATTAATAGGAGAACATTAGTAACATCAATTTCGTCTTTCTCTACATATACAAAAAATACATCTCTAGATTATATAAATAAATATGTCTTTAGATTCTGTGTTATTTAAATCAACACAATGTATAATGTATGCATACAAACTTTCTATTATCACAATTAAATCTACACAGCTACTAAATTGGAAATTAACAGAGGCAAAGAAGGTGGAGAGAAGATACCAGTGTTCAACCGCTGACGAACCTCCTGTCGGCCAAGAGGAGAGATCTATGGAACTGTGAGAGGCGGAGTTTGAATTGGTAAGGGTTAGGGTTTTATACTTCAAGTAACTAGTATTTCTTCCGGGCTATTGAATTATTAATTTTTAAACGTGAGATTGTGCAATGAGATAAATTGTAATAAAATTTAAAATTAAATTTATTTTGTTCATCTACTCATTAATCTATTCTAATTCTTCAACTACTACTTTTCATTAATATATAAAGATTATATTTATATATATGGGTGTAGTGCAAATATTTAATTTGTCGTATGAATTTTAATTATGTATTAAATTCACCACAAATACTAAAATGTATAAAATGATATTAAAATTCAACAAAAAATTTATATAATCTAAAATAGAATTATTTATATTGAGACCATACAATTAAAATAAATAAAAAATACTTTAAAAACAACAATTTTTAGATATGCATTTTATTTTATTTTTATATGTGCAGTATATATGTAAATTTAAATTCTTTAAAATGCAATTAACTTATTATGTAGTGTGTTAAAAATAAATTTAAACTAAAATTATTATTGAAATTTAAAATTATTAGGGAAAAAAAAGAGTTGGACTGATAAACTCAAACCACTCTCTTTAAAAGAGAGTGTGAATCACTATTGCACCACATAGCAAATAGATTTCACTTGCTCCAATAAATATTATTTTTTCTCTCTCCTTACTTCTATTTATATATATATACTAGTTTAATGTCTGCGTGTTACGCGGTTCTTAAATTAAAAACTGCAACATTCTTAATAAATAATATAATTAATAATTAAAAAAATATATATATATATATATACATTAAATTTGAATTAATAATTGTTTAAAGTGTATATTAACAACTTTGCTTAAATTCTAGAATAAAATTATTATATCAAATATTAATCATTCATTTTAATATGAAGTTGAAAACTAAAAAGTAAAACAAAATAAACAAAATAAGAAAAAATAAAATAAAAAAAATGAAACAACGTTTAAAAATATATTAATATATTAATTAATATGCATTAATAAAAAAAGTGAATGAATTATAATATAAAATATTTTATTACATAAAATAAATTAAGATATACATAAGAACAATATTAAAACAAAATTAATCATTAAAAGATTAATAATTAAATATAATTCACAATAACATAAAATACATTTAGATTGAATATTTTACTTATATTAAATTAAGTCAAAATAAAAATTTAAACAAAAATAAATGAAGTATATAACAAAATTTAATAAATAAAATAAAAAATAAAAATATTAATTACACATTTTATAACATTCACACATACTTTAAATACCTACATAATTAGAAAATAATTATATTGTGACTTGTCATCATTATCTATAAATCAAAATTTATTATTTAATTTTTACATAATTCTCATTTCTTAATTAGGCAACACATCATCAAATTTTACAATAATGCGATAAGCAATAGAAATTTCATATTAGTTGATTGAGGGATGTTTTTAAAATCGATGTATGATAAAATATTAGATATAAAATAAAGGTTAATACAACGAAGTTAATGTTCAATAAAATAAATATTCAAGATATTTATAAATTAACTTAGTTTTTAAGTAACATAAATATAATCTAAGATATGCATGGTTCAAACTTTAGTTATTGGAATTTTTTTATTAAACTACATATTAAAATGCCACATGGATGTCACATATTACTACAAATCAATAAAAAAATAACACATCAATACAATAAAATGTAACCTCTCATCCAAATTAACCTCAAGATGACAAATCATCCAAATTAACCACAACATGAAACATCATTAAAAAAACTCTCTATTAGTATATAGAGGGATATATATATAAAATAATATGGGTATTATTAGTATTAAATTATTAAGAAATTATTATCTGTAAAAATTGGGCCTGATAAAAAATGTTTAGATTGTTTTCAGTTGGGTAAGAATTTAATATTGGACTAAGTTGATAGCACTGCAAAAAATATTTGATCTTTATACATATATATTTGTTGATTTTAAGATTTTGCTTTCTTATCAAGATCAATTTAATTGTTTCAATTATTATCATAACCTAAATAATTAATGTTTCAAAAAAATAAAACCTAAATAATTAAACTTTTTAAATTTAATTACTACGATAAATATTTATGTCACAAAATTGTATTCTTTATTATTCTTCATTTAAAACTCTACATGATTGTCTTATTGAAAAGTGATTTAACTTAATTAGTATTTGTTGGAATATAGAGGCACGTAAACACGTAATACATGTGCAGCGGAATTAAATAGTTCACCAACAACGAACAGTTAATATCATAAACAAGAACGATTAATCATAACGAGAAATCTTACAGTAAATCGACAGCAGATTTCTCAACTACGGTATCCACGTAATCCCCGTGGACAGATCTGCACAGATTTGCCAGAGTTGAATCTGAGACGGAATTTGCTAGGAAAATTCTTATTCTAGACTTTTATGGAGAAACTAGGTTTTCTTGTTGTAGTTAATAATGAATCCTAGGATGTCATATATATAGGGAGAGATTGACTTAAATGTTAAGCAATCTTTATTAGGAAGATAATTCCTAATCTTGCAAAACAAATCTCAAAGATATATTTTTTCTTACGGATATTTTCCTACAATAATATTCCATAATATTATTTGGGATTCCTATTTAATTAAATCTAATTTAATTAAATAGTAATAATAATTAATTCTAAATTAATATATTATTAATTCTCAGTAAATTAAATATTAAATCTAATTTAATACTTAATCAACCAACTATAATCCGTACACGGGAGTTACTTGTTGTGTGACCCATAGGCCCTCATATATCGAGCGATTAATCAAACTAACTGTCTTAATTGAACCCTGGACAATAAATCAAACATTCTCAATATATGAGGTACGTTGCGAGAAACGTGCAACTACCTGTAACTGAAACATGGGCTATTACGATTTCCTCCTTTCATTCACGAATACTCGATTAGTCTTGAACATGATGAAGTGTCTATTCAAATAACTTAATCATATTATCTTCAATCACTAATTGATCATTTATGTCACACTTGGCCACAAAGTCCAAGTTGACGTGGATTGACCAATGACTTTGATCCAATTATGATGAGAAGATGAATATTCTCTCTAAATCCACTTTGAGGAATGAATCATATTCTTGGCTCAACTACAACACACATGCACTTCATGATGAACCCAATCCAAGCCATATCTACCCATGGAAGGGTGTAAGCGTCGGTCATGGTCAAAGTTCATCACTCCACACATGTCGTGCGTATTGACCTCAAGTCAAAGGAGTATCGCATCGCTTCCACTAACCGAAGCACCCGTAGACACATATAGTGGAACAACATCAAACGGTTGCTCGTATGGGTATACCAATACCTTCCAAGGTATTTGTGCATCCATCATGAAATATCTAGTATCTCATAGTAAGTGAGATCTTACTACACTCTCTAAGAGTATGATGCAGATCGCACACCAATCTCCATTGCATCATCAATACCCCATTCTTGATGATCCTTGATCGGGGCTATTTGAGAATCATGATTAAGTCATCTGAGTTCTCACACACTCAATGACAACAGTGATTCAAGGGAACACAGATAAGAACAAATGCAAACAATCAAACATAATATTCTAATATGTGTAACGCCATACATTTAATATTAAATAAACAGTAATATTAAATCAACATTGAATATTATCTTAGCATTATGTCCATACAAAGGATTGTCTCTAGGACACCAACACTAACAATATTAACTTAAGTTTACGAGTGAGTCTCACTAGGTGCATCATGCATTGCATAGTGTATTTTATAAACTTGCAATTGTTGCACTGAAACTTGAGATTTATTACACTAAAACACGCAATTATGTTTTACGTGTAGTGATTTGAAAAACTAATTAAGTGATTTATGTGTAAAATATAAATAATTTGTATAATTTAATACAACACAAAATAATAAGGTGGTTTATGTGCAATTTCAGTATAATTTGGTGGTTTAGTGCAATTAGGCCTATAATAAAATTAGAATTTTATCTTATATCATTTCAGGGCCATTAAGTCATTATATTTATTTTTTTCTAACTTAATTTATATGACATCATGTAGGTCCCGAACGGGTTTCAGGGAGGGTTGAAGTCTAGAGGAGAGGGGTGAATAGACTTCAAAAACTTTTTGTGGATCAGATGTGATTTGCACGTATGTCTGATCAGAGTGTGAAGTGGATCAGTTTGGACTGATATCCGACTTACTGATCTGACAGGCAGATCAATTCGGCGTCTATCAGTTTAACTGATGGTGCGAAAGATTAGTTAACCCGTGTGAAAACTAATTTTACTCAACTAAAGATTCTGACCAATCTGATTTGAATCAGATAACTAAAGAGTTAAGTTGATCAGATCAGTAACTTGATGCTAGTCTAATCCTGGTACAGAATATGCATGCAGATAACAAGAGTAGTGTGCAAGTATGTGTAAAGCAGATTAAAAGCACACATATTTATAGCGGTTCGGACAACAACTTGTCCTACGTTCACTCTTCCCTATCAGCAGGGGCACCAACTTAACCAACTGGACTTAGTTTAATGTGTTTGTCCAGCACAATACAACCAACAGATATTTAACGAGTTCTCACTCAACCGATCCCAGAAATCTAATCTAGAAACCCTAGATAGAAATCCTGCTATAACAAACTTGACCTAGCAGTGTTTGGGTATAAGATTTGTTTTGTTCCAACTGGAATACTATCCTATTTTTAAGTAGCCTAAAGCTAGAGGATGAGTATTCTTGCTAAGAACTAAGAGATGAACACTTAAGAATAAATCTTCGATTTGGTGTTCTTTGAGCGGAAATTGCTTGTTTTTGAGCTTGATGATAATTTCTGTAGCCTTACTATGAAGGTTTCATCCCTTATTTATAGACACGAAATCAAACTAGCCATTGGAGAGCAATTCGAATTTCGGTCTATTTTCGGTAGGTCTGCAGATGGATTTGACGTGCTTTAGGAACGGCATGACCAAAAGCATGCAAGTTTGTCCTCTGCAGACTGTCAGAACTCCGTACTGTGTTCTCGACTTCTCATTGGCTATCAAGTATGATTTGCAGCACTTGAATAAGCAACAAGGTTGACATTCTTCTTGTCTGATCACTTGAATCGTACTAGGTAACATTGAAGTAGTCACCGATGGAGTCGACCACGCATCGGTTCAACACCGATTTATCTTCCCGGTTTAGGTCATCTGCTCGTTAAGTTGTCTTAAAGACAACTTCATCGACCTTTTCTTGTTGTCATCTGATGTAAGTCTTCTGAAAGGGTCTTCTCTCTTGAACTCTTATGCATATCTGCTTCTTGGCTTATCTGCTTCAATCATCAGATCTTCAGCATATCTGATCTTCAAGTTAGCTGATCTTCTGATCTTCAAGACTTAACCTATATATATTGAGGTCCCCCTCAATATGTGACATATCTGTTACTTCAGCTGTCTATACACTTCAGTTGGTCATCTTATCTGCTATCTACATCATCAGTCAGCTAACAGTTTTGACTGGTCCTGTTACATTATCTATTTTGGAACTTCCATCGAAACTACAAATTTCCCAACAATTTCCCCCTTTTTATGGAATCAAAATAGTTAATCAGAAAAATAGATAATTAAAAGTAATAAACAGATAACAACATGCAGTTCAGAAGACAATGAGAGGTTGTCTTAGGATAAGAGAAAGATAGGGTATTTTATTAACCTTGATGCATGATTACACAGTACAGCAAAATACCTATCGACTGATTCTAATTGTCTTCTGATCTTCTCAAGTGCGATAATGAAATTTCTGAAGTTCTGGAGGAATGTTGAAAACCTTGTACATTCTGTCCATCAAAGCAGCCAGCCTGTCCTTCTCAATGATCCCACCCATCTTGGCAAATTCATAATACATCTGTTTGAAGTGCATGGATCAAGAGACTTGTCTGATCGAAGAGGTGGAAGGATAGTCTCAAAAGAAGGTGCTTCCGGAATCAGACCCATCTCTTCACCTTCAGACATCACCAAATCGTAGAACTGAGGGTGCTTTGTCTCGAGCCAGCTTCTGAATTCTTAATTGAATTTGCCTTGATCATCTGTTGTCGGGATCTTCTCCAGAATATATACATCAATTAGCCATTCACCTCTTATCTTGTCCCATTCTAGCAGCCATTTCTTCTTAGAAACCAGAATGTCCTACGGGGAGCGGTAAAGGCTTTTTTCTTCCCATGATACATCCTTTTTTTCGAGAACTTTCTTCCTCTTCCTTCTTACGTACCTGGTTGCTAGCCCTTTACTATCAGCAAGTTTCTTCTTCTTTTCTGTAGCCTCAATCTCTGCCCTTCTGGCATTCCTCTCTTCCTCCTCAGCTGCAGAAAGCTGAGTCCTTGATCTGGTCTATCTTGGAGGTTGAGATATTTCAACAACTTGTTTGCCTTTCTTCCTCGCCTTCAGTTGAGTCTCTGCCTCAGCAGCTTCTTCCTCAGCTAGCTTCTTTACCAATTCCAGACTCTTTTATTGATCTTCAGCTTCTTGTCTTTTCTGGACCGAGGAAGAGAAATCTTCAATATCATCAACTCTCTGAACCACTTAAGATAGAACAGACTTCTGTTCAGAGAGTTCTTTTCCCTAAGCTGCAATGGCTTCCCCATGCTGTTCAACTGTTTGAAATAATTCCACCAGTTCGGTGTCCGGAATATTCACAGCTGGTATAGAAGGTTCTGGCATGGCAGATGGTTCAAAGAAATTATTCAAAGTTGAGCGCAGATGAGGTTCAAACAAGTATCAACTGCGACTTTTTTCGCTCTTTGTCCTTCCCCTTTTTGGTTTCAAAAAAAGTGGTGATGATTTATTCGTCAGTTTATCGCTTGTCTTTGAAATCTCCTCCTTGATCGGGCAATATCCATAGGTGTGGCAAACGAAGGTTCGAGGCTCAGAAGCCTATTCAGAGCAGATTCAATGGCCTTCTTTGATTGATTAACTGGATCCTCAAAACGTTTCCACCCTAGATCCAAACAAGTTTCTGTATGCTCCAAAGATCCCCAGACACTTTCTAATAATACTGTGTGTCACCCAGCATGGAGGTCTAGAGACGTAGCTTTTCCACGAACGGATCAATCCATTTCATCATTGATTCAAGAACCTGATCGTGCATGAGTGTGATCTTGTCCTCAGTTAGCTTCCTTTCTGTCTCAATTAATCCGCTCTGTTTCTCCTCAAATTGCTTCATCAGAGCTGCTGTGAGAGAAGTGAATTGAGAATCAATTAAAGCCTTTACCCCATCCTGAATCTTTGAAGTTATGTGTTCTAGGGTATAGACACTCATCGTAGCAGTCTAATCAGATGTTGATGCCTCGCCAAGTTGGGTCTCATCTCCATCACCCATTCTTGGTTCATCGACAGCTTGCTCAACGTACTGGTATTCGTGGTCCACCCATTCTTCCATCTGTGGAATCTTGAACCAATTGAATTAACCCGATATCATTCGAATATTCGACCAAGCCTTACCAAAGCATTTCGCCTCTAGATCGACGAAGTAGTCCTCTGGGAGGGACTTCATCAGAATTAAGAACTCCTCCACCGTCTTCAGTCTTATATCCCTCCAGAACACAATCTCTTCAAGCTTTTCCTGAGGACCCGGATGGTTTATGAGATCTGGACAGATTTCAAGCAGATATGCTTTTACCTGCTGCTTCAAGATGTAAACCACGGGATCTTCCTCCTCAGGGGTTCCCAGCTGAATCTTTGTATTGAAGGGATTGTGAGAGACAAATACATATCTGTCATCTACGGGCTCGGACTCCACAATCGATTGTTCCTCAATCATTTCAGCTTCTGGTTCCGTTGGCTCCTCCGTAGTGGGAACAACTGGTTCTGGTGCAGTTGGTGGTTCAGAAGCAGGAATTTGTTCCAGCTGTGGAGGGGTGGAAGGCTCAGTCAGCTGGGGTGGATGTGAGGGCGACTTGGATGTAGGAGTCGGAGACCTCTCCTTTCGGAATACAGAGCTAAGAGGCATGGAATCAGAAGGTGACTCTTCCTCAGATGGTGCAGGCTCTGCTTCCTTCTCAGCTGAACTTTCATCAGTTCCCTCCTGCATTTGTTCCTCTTGAACAAATTCCCTTTCCATGCTGACGGTTCGATCTGGACTCCCAGTAGCTTCCATATCTGATTCCAGATGAATCATCACAGTTTCTTGTCCAATCCGTTCAGTCTCACCTGTCTCTGGAATTGGCTCAGATGGGTCCGCCACTGCCTTCTGCAGAATTGAAGTAATCTTTCTCTGCCTCTTCTCTGCTCCTTCTGGCTTCTTAGCCAGAGTCTTTCTCTTCAACTTCTTAGGAGTAGTCTGTGTCTCAGACGATTCTACAGTTCTGGAACCCTTGCCTTCTCCTCTTGGTCTGGGCACATATGGTGTAGGGTCATCATCAGATTGTCCAGATAAGGGTTCATCCTTCCCCAGAATGGCTTTAAACTTTGCCAAGTAGACTTTCTTTCCATCCTCGTTCCACTCGAAGTTATTTGGCAGCTTGTCATCTAACAGAATCGACACCTTGTGGATATATGAGCATTTCAGAGTCAGATAAACTTTGTTTCTTTCGTTCAACTTGAACTTGGCTGTTTCCTTCAGCAACTTTGACTTGAACAGTCCAACCCAGTTCAGATTATCTATCTTGCTGATTATGGCTGTCATCACATTCTGCTTCACTGCAGTAAGAGCGTCTAGGCTGTGTGTGATACACAGAATCACCTTGGACACGATCTCAAACAGAAGGCGATATTTCCGCATGAGATGTGGTACTTTGACATTGAAAACTTGCTCTATGTTGGCCGGTCTTAACAGGACATCCGTCAGATAGGTTTTATCATCAACTCCTGTTGTAAATGTGGTTGGATCAATGGTTCCAGATTTAAGACCAAAGATTCTGAATAGATCTTCATCTGTAACAAGAATGTTGAAACCACCTACGGAAGACTTCAACCTTCCTTCGTCATCCATCTCTAGATTGTACAGAAACCAAGTGCTTCATACATATGTACAATATCTAGATGTCTATAGCAGAATTGTTCAAGCCCAACAACACGGAGACAATCCAATATTTCTCTAGATTCAACATCCGTCGTCGTGTTGAATATGACATATTTATCATCGACAATGTCCTTCTTCATTGATAGGAAATTACACATCTTTTTACCCTGTCCTGGATTTGCTGTTAATTGTGTCATTTCTACATCAAAAGGCCAATCTTAGTGACGATTCTGAGTAATTTCAATACCAACAATAAGAAACCCCAAATCAACAATTTAAATCACCATTTTGCATATGATTCTCACGATAGGCACATAAGCATATTTCACACATGTGTAATTAACAGTGTCATAGATAAAGCTTTAATTCAAAACACAATCAGTGAAATATCACCTTTTTAAAAAAAAAAAAAATTATCGTAAGTAGGGCGTAATAGTAATATTCACATAATATCACATGATAAATACTTGAAATTACCAGAAATCAATTCGTAGGATGGAGAACTTTGAGGTAATAGATTAAAGGTTTCTTGAAAGAGTCGAGTTTTGCACGGAGAATGAAATTTTGGTAATGAAAGTGTGAAGTTGATAAGCTTTAGGGTTTATAAGGTGCGAGGGAAAACATTTTACACAGATTCCCACAAATACTTGAGTATTCGTGTTTTGAAATGAACAACTTAGATTAAGCGGCCGTAAAGTAAAATAATCGTGCGGTTGGGAATAAATATGGAAAGTATTTGGACGTGAAAAATACGCATTAAATGCTATTAAATACACAATCCCCACGTCCGCATTTAATGGTTGCAGGGCTTGCGTCATAAAGTAAGGTAAACAATAATCATTACAGAAAAATAGATTAGTTCAGATAATGTAAACAGAAAACGTATCTGACTGGTTGATGTTGTAATCAACCAGTTGTCAGTTGTATCTGATCCAACTCTTCTGATTTGTTGATCTTACTGTGTCGCCTATACCTTAGCAAATTTTCCCAACACTGTCTTTATCCCTCAGATCAGACTTCTGACCCAAAAACCCTTAGTTAGTTGAAGTTCCCCCTTCACCTGTTCAGTCTCTTAACCAACTGGTGTTTGAGATTAATCCACCAAAGTAATCTGGTGCATCTTCTCCTAAATCTAGTAAACCTAGCTCGTTGCATAGTTCTCTGAATCTGACTTCAGCTAGAGGTTTGGTTAAGATATCAGCTCTTTGCTTATCAGTATGGATCTTTTCCATTCTGATGTTCTTCTTTTCAGCATGGTCTCGAATAAAATGATGTCTGATGTCCACATGCTTGCATCTTGTGTGTAGAACTGGGTTCTGAGTGATTGCAATTACATTATTACTGTCACGGAAGATAGGCACATTGGTAGCATTTATGTTGTAATCCTCACCGCCGACAAAGCCAGAAAGAGCGATTGGGAGCAACAACTATACCAAAGACCATATATTGCCTTGATGATAGTAGATGTGGCAATAGATGTCCGCTTCTTAGAAAACCACGAGACCAACTTGCTTCCCAAAAACTGACAAGTACCTGATGTAGATTTCTTATCTATCCCACATCCTCCATAATCAGAATCAGAGTACCCACTAAGCTCTAGATTATCATTTGATGGATACCATAAACCTAAGTTTACAGTACCCTTCAGATACTTAAGAATCCGCTTAGCTGCTTCCAGGTGGCTTTGTTTGGGATTAGCCTGAAATCTGGCACATACACCTACTGCGAAGGTTATATCTGGTCTGCTTGCAGTTAGGTATAATAAAGATCCAATCAAAGCCCTATACTCTTTCTGATTAGTTTTCTTACCACCTTCATCTGGGTCCATCTTAAATGCAGTCAACATTGGAATTCTGGCTTTTTTATAATTCTGAACTCCATACTTAGCCAATAAATTCCTAGTGTATTTTGCCTGGCAGATGAATATCCCAGTGTGAGCTTGCTTGAATTGAAGACCTAGAAAGTAGCTCATCTAACCCATCATGGACATCTCAAATTTCCCTTGCATCAGCTTACTGAATTTCTCACATAACTTCTGATTGGGAGAACCAAATATAATGTCGTCCACATAGATCTGAACCAAGAGAATGTCTTCTCCATCTTCTATTCTGAACAAGGTCCAATCAATCAGGCCCTTGGTAAATCAATTCTCTATCAAGAATTGGGATAGTGTATCATACCAAGCTCTTGGAGCCTGTTTCAGTCCATAAAGAGCTTTTCTTAAACGATACACTTGGTTGCTCATTTCAAAGCCAGGAGGTTGTTCAACATAAACTTCCTCAGCTAGTACCCCGTTTAAGAATGCACTCTTTACATCCATCTGATACACAATAAATCCCCTATGAGCTGCATAGGCCAGAAACAGCTGAATGGCTTCCAGACGAGCGACTAGTGCAAAGGTTTCATCATAATCAATCCCTTCTAATTGTGAATATCCCTTAGCAACAAGTCTTGCCTTATTTCTGGTTATCACATTGTGCTCATCCTTCTTGTTCTTGAATACCCACATAGTTCCAATCACATCTTGGTGAGTTGGTCTGTCTACAAGTTCCCAAACTTGATTCCTCTCAAACTGCTCTAATTCTTCTTGCATAGCCAAAATCCAACTTGCATTAGATAGAGCTTCTTCAACAGTGAGTGGTTCCTTCAAGGACGGATAACCACAGTACATTACACTTTCACCAATCTGATGTCTAGTTCTGACTCTATCAGATGGGTCTCCGATGATTAGATCAGTTGGATGACTGTTTATCCAGGTCCTTCTGTCCTGATTATCATCAGTTTGGAGAACATCATCCTCTTCTGATAAAGATTCATCACTAGAGACTGGGAGAGGTACTTGACTATGATCCACTTGGCATGGACATGTCTCAGCTAAAGTTGGACTCATCATGTGCTGAAGTCTGTCCGCCGGAACATCTGGTGTTCCCCCTGAACCAGATGGTTCAGTTGTTATTGTCTGAGCTGTACCAGCTTCTACACTGACAGTTGTACTTACCTTGGGGTCTGACTGACCTGGTGAATCGTCAAGGTCAAAGTTAGGAACATATACAATAACGTATTTTGGATCCTTTCCTTTGAGCCTTAACTGATCCATTTTCAGTGAATCTGGTTTGTCTGGTACATCTTGCTCTGCGGCAGATTTCTCCTGATCAGATGTTGACTCATCAAAGACCACATGAGGTGTTTCTTCCACAACTAGGGTTCGTTTGTTGAAAACCCTAAATGCTTTGCTAGTTGAGGAATATCCTAAGAATATACCCTCATCTGACTTGGCATCGAAGGTTCTTAACTTACTCTTCCCATTGTTGTGTATGAAACACTTGTACCCAAAAACATGAAAGTAAGAAACACGAGGTTTTCTGCCCTTCCACAGTTCATAAGGTATCTTAAAGTGAATCTTAGTCAGAGAACATTTGTTCTGCGTGTGACATGCTGTATTGATAGCTTCTGCCCAGAAACGACTTTGAGTTGCATGCTCAGCTAACATGGTGCGTGCAACTTCTTTAAGTGTTTTGTTTCTTCTTTCTGCTACGTCATTCTGTTGTGGTGTTCTTGCAGCTGATGTCTCATGGTGTATACTATACTCAGAGCAAAAATCAGATATAAATTGGTTCAAGAATGCATCATACCTCATCGATTTCCGATTTTCACAATCTTTTCTTCTCATTCGAATCGGTTGAGAAGTTCGAGATATAAATTGATTTCACTCTTCTTATACAAGAATACGACCCAGGTGAACTTGGAGTAATCATCCATGACCACTAGAGTGTATTTGCGTCCACTGAAACTAAGAGTAAATGAATCGGTCCAAATAGATCCATATGGAGCGTTGCAGTAGTATCTATTTGGATGGAGGAGAAGGTATCCCTTTGAATGAAGCTTTTACTTGTTTTCCCTTCTGACATGTGGTACATGTCTGATCCTTAGAGAATACTTCATTCGGGAGACCTTCAACCAAGGACATCCTCGCTATCTTGTTAAGAGTTTTGAAGTTCAGATGGCTCATTCTCTTGTGCCAGAGCTAACTGGAGCTCTTTGAACTCTTAACAATCAAGCATGCATTTCTTGGACAACTGTCCCAATCAGGTGTATAAATCGTTCCTTTTTTGGACCCAGTTAGCAAAATCTGTTGAGTCGCTCGATTTCTGATTGTGCATTGATCTGATGAAAACTCAACATTGAATCCGTTGTCACAGAACTGTGATACAGATAATAGGTTGTGCCTTAAGCCATCAACGTATGAAACACATGTAACCTGTACATCATCGTTCACTAAGGTTCCAACTCCTCTGGTGAAACCAAAGTTGTCATCTCCAAAGAGAACTCGTGGGCCTGGTTTCTCAATGTAGTTGCTGAGGAGATGTTGAGTTCCAGTCATGTGCCTTGAACATCCACTATCTATGTACCAGATAGTTGCTTGTACACCTCATTTATTAGACAGTCCCACTCGAGCCTGTGAGCAAATCAGATTTTAGGTACCCCAGTAGAATTGGGTACTGGGGGGTTAGAAGTACCTTTCGGGATCCACACAAATCTGGCACCTTTGTTGTACACAGAGGGTTTGATTTGTCTCCCATAAACATCTACATAATCATACGTTCGCGCGCGGGTACGAGCGGTGCCTGTTGAGGCTACCGAGAACCGTGTGGGGGTCGCGCGCTGCGCCAAGGCGCATGTGCACGGTCGCTCGGTCAAGGGGCCAGCTGGATGCGGACGTACATCCCGGCTGCGAGCTACTTGGCGTGGCGATTAGAGATGGATTTTTTTTTTCGAGACGAACGAGTGGGAGAAATCGAGATGAAGTTTCTTCAAAATTAAGGCAAGGAAAATCAAACCATGACAGTTGGATAATTTGTGCCGAATATGTTTATTTTCTGCTTTGCTTGATTTATTGTTGTATTTTCTTATGCTTTATTTAATTTGTTTAAATATGTTTGCATGAGAACTGTTCAATGAAAAATCTCAAGTTCAAAAATTACTAAGTATGTTTTAAACGATTAATTCGGTTTTGAATCGAATTAATCTTGACCTCCATGATTTATTTATTTGTGAATTCTTCTGGAGAAATTCCCCTAAGGGACGGCTAAAAGAAAGCTTTCACATGAATAAATTCTCAAAATGATGATTGTGAATTATTATTAGTGGCGACGATGACCCTCCCAAGAGGCTATTTCAAAACGAAGTAATAATTCTATATTTTATCATGGTTATTACTTAGGTATAAAATTGATATGCATATACTTCGCCGAAGTCCCTGTTAATTTTATATTGGTCAAGTGGGAGCCAACTATTAATCTGGATGTTAAAGGTTTGTAACTGTTCTTGTTTGTAACCTGCTTAAAAGTGATTTAAATGATGACCCACCCACGTGGCTCATTTAAACTGATTTGAGATGTTGGCTGATACATGTTCCTATTTTTTTGAGATTTCAATATGACTCATGTGATCGAATTATGTGATTTTCTTTGTGTTGATCTGGATATTGACACAAGATGTATATTTATTTCAGTTTCATCATGTCGCAACCTTTTAATCCACTGAAATATATGCTCAAAGAACATCAAATTATTGGTTAAAACTATGTAATTTAGAAAAGGAATATGAAATTTGTCCTCACTGCACAAAAACACCATTGGGTTCTTGGCGGATCCAAACCTGAGAAACTTACTGAAGGGTCATCTAATGCGGAGAGATCTTTGTATGAAATCTGGGAGCAGGCCAACGAATCAATGAAGTGTATAATCTTGACTTCATTGTCTGATGATTTAAGACACATTCATGAGAGTGTTGAATCAGCTGCGGAAATCATGCAGAGTCTTGAGGAGATATTTTTAACAGAAAGCCGCATGACTAAACAGTTTCATCATGATGGCGTGACAAGGCTAAAGATGACTGAGGGAACACCTGTAAGCGATCATGTTCTCAAGGTTAGGCGCCAATTTGAGAAACTTGCTTACCTCGGGACTAAGTATTGTGAAGAGGCTCAAATCGAATTCTTGTTCCTAACTCTTCCAAGATGCTTTGATGTGTTTTACTGTAGTTTTGTGATAAGTGATCACATGTTTACTATGGATACTCTACAAGAAGTCTTGGAGACAATAGAGAAACATTTGGAACAAGAGGACGAAGCTTTGGTGACTAAGAAACTTCTCTCAAGACCTAGGCCAGTGGAAGGCAAGATCATAGAGGAGACGAATAGTCAGATCCAAAGCAACCCTCCAACTAAGAAAGGTAAAGGTAAGGCAGTCAGTTGGTTAGGTATCCAGAAGAAACTAAGAGGGAGGTGTTTTAACTGCGGTGAAAAAAGAACCTGGAGGTCGGCCTGTTCCAAACCCAAGAGGAATGAAAAGAAAGATAATTCTCACTCACTAGTTGTTGAAACTTGTTTAGCGGCGTATGCTACCCATTCGTGGGTAATGGATACGGGATTCACTGATCATATTTGTTCAATTTACAGGGGTTCAAAAGAACCCGACAACTTGGTGGAAGTGAGATCCTCATCACGCTAGGCGATGCTATGAGAGTGGCAGCTGAAGTAGTGGGAGACGTGCACCTGTCTTTTGAAGACAACAGTTTAATTTTAAGAGATGTTCTTTATGTTCCTGTTTTTCGGAAAAACCTTATTTATGTTTCTAAACTATATTCTGATGGATATTCTGTTCATTTTAATAAACATGTTACTAGTTTTTCGTAATGATGTGTTTATCTGTCATGGAACTTTATGGAACAATCTCTATATTATTAACTGTGCACACCACTCACAAAATGCATCCTATAACACATCTACCATTTCGAGCAATAAAAGAAAACGTTCATCTAACGTGAACGAGACACTTCTTTGGCATCTGAGGTTAGGTCATATAAATCCGAATAGGATTCAAAGGTTGGTCCAAGATGGTTCATTGGAGTCTCCGGATTGAACCATTTCCAACATGCGAATCATGTTTGGAGGGTAAAATGACCAAGAGGGACATTTGGAGCCAAGGGGCTCAGAGCTAAAGAAGTATTAGAAATTGTTCACACTGACGTGTGTGGTCCAATGCAAATAAAAAGCTAGAGGAGGCTACGAGTATTTCGTTACATTTATCGATGATTACTCACGCTATGGATACATTTTCCTAATGAAGCATAACTCTGAGACCTTTGACAAATTCAAAGAATATAAGGCTCAAGAAGAGAATCATAAGGAAAAGAGTATCAAGTTTCTATGATCTGATCGTGGAGGCAAATACCTCAGTGATGAATTCTTGAACTACCTGTCAGATGAAGGGATTGCATCCCAGTTGACTGCACCCGGTACCCCTCAACAAAATGGGGTTGCAGAACGAAGAAACATAACACTTATAGAAATGGTAAGTGTTGGGAAATATGTAACTTAGTTTTGATGGAAGTTCCAAAATAGGTTGTAATAGGACCAGTCAGACCTGTTAGCTGAATGATTACTTATAATCAGTTTAAGATGATCAGCTGAAATGTATAGACAACTGAAGTAAAAGATAGGTCACATATTGAGGGGGAACTCAATATGTATAGGTCAGGTCGAAGTATCAGATGACCCAGTTAAGGTCAGATGATCAAGACTAAGCTTAAATCAGAAGATAAGAAGTCGAGAAGATCGGTGAAGACAAGAAGACATCAAGACTCGGATGAACTCAAGACTCGGATGAAGTCGAAGACTCAGGGATAAACACCGAAGACTCAGATGAAACGAAGACTCAGATAAGTCTAAAGACTCAGAACAAACTCAAGACTCAAGACGATTGAATACACCGAGGTTCGAGACACCAAGATCAAAAGACCAAGAACTACATTCGCCAGAGTCTCGTGATATTGAAGCTAAGACAATGTGCATCCGAAGACTCAATCAAGGTAGATCGATCGGGCCACTGATCAAGTCACCACACCGGTGATAATCAAAATGATACACCGCATAAGTTTAATCTTCTACAAAAGGAATATCAATCGCCTAACGCATAAATTCCTTAAGTACCGCCCAAGAAGAAAGCGACACGTGTACAAAAAGAGCTAACATTGCGGGATACGACGACGAAGGACAAAAAACGGGCGCTTAATGATGCCTACGGCCACGCCGATAATCGGAGCACGCCACAATCATATCCTATAACCTACCTAATATAGCCCAAAATTCAAATTGCTCTCCAACGGCTCTTTGATTTCGAGGTCTATAAAATGGGATCGATCTTCATTTTAAAAAAGAGGACCAACAAAGTGATTAACAAGCACCAACGAGTGAAAACAAGCAAGAAGAACAAAACGGAGACACGCAAAAGAAGCTAAAGCTACAACAAAATCTCCGTTCAAAGAACACTACATTTGAAGATTATTCTTAGAGTGTTCATCCCATTAGTTCTTAGCAAGAAATCCCATCCACTAGCATTTTGGCTACCTAAAGCATCGAGGATAGATTTCGGTTGGAACCCTCAATCATTCTTTACCCAAACGCAAGTTAGGTTAAGTCCGTAGAGTCTTGAACTCATTAAACATCTAAATTTATCCTTTTTAAGGATATAAGTCCCCATCGTTACGTTTGTAGAGTGGGAACTCGATAAACATCTCGGCCATCCCGAAAAGGATATAAGTCCCGTGAGGTTAAGCTTGAGTGGGAACTCGATAAACATCTCTACCATCCCGAAAAGGATATAAGTCCCACAAAGTTAAGTTTGTAAGAGTGAGAACTCGGTAAATATCTCGCCATCCCGAAAAGGATATAAGTCCCTTGAGTTAAAGTAGGTTAAGGTTCCCCTGTGTTAAGGGGGAAGAGTGGACGAGGGCCGGGTTTCATCCGAACCACTATAAAAAGTCTTGTGTGCATTTACTTGCTTTCTTATTGCTTTACACAAGTCACACAACCGAAGTTTTAAACAAAGATACATATTCTAAGTTAAGCTCACCGCACCAAGCAATCGATCCGATCGATTGACACCTTAGTCAACTGGTTGAAAATCGACTTTAATCGATTGATAAAACCGGTTTTTCACACGGGTAAAAACAAGCTTCCGCACCATTCAAGTTAAACCGACAGATATCGTCGACCGCCTTCGGGCACTCAAGAAGATTGAACATCATTCTAAACCGATACACTAGCACTCGACGGATAATCTGCGGTTCACACCGATCCAAGACGAAAAGTTTTGGAAGTCTATTCACCCTCCCTCTAGACTTCCACCCTCAAAAAACCCGTTCGGGGACATACAAGTGGTATCGAGAGCGGTGGTTCTCTGCACCAACGGCTTTTGAGTATCATCGATTCTTGAGGAAGAATCTTTGTGGTCATTTGAACAGATCTTGAAAAACCGTTTTTAAACTCATTTGTTTTCAAAATCACTCAGCATGGATAATACCTCTGGTATGTATCATGATTTGCCTAAGTTTTCAATTGATGAGTATGCAGATTGGGCTATATATATGTGCAACCATCTAGGATCGATAAGCGGCAGAATGATGGAAGTCATTGAACGAGGACCCATCATCACATATTACGACAACCCTGTAGTTGGAGGAGATCTAGATTTTGCCACGGGAAGTCTTTTGCTAAAAAGCCCAGCCTTGATGGATGCAGAGGAAAGAAAGTTGTATACTCTAGATACAATCGCCAGACATATAATCATGAAGACAATGGATAAAGTCACCAAGGAGAAGATAAAGTATCTCAAAACCGCAAAAGCAATGTGGGATACTCTTGCTGAGATATGCGAAGGAAATGATCAGATCAAAGACAGCCGCCTACAAGCTGAACTAGTGAAGTTTGAAAAGTTAAAGATGTTGCCCAACGAGACAATCAACGAGCTCGATGGGAGGATCACCATGTCGGTCAATAAGCTACGAGAACTTGGTAGAGAGATGTCAGACAAAGATATTAACTACAAGATCTTAAGATCTCTCACCAAGAAATGGGACATGAAAGTCACGGTAATCAAGGATTGCCAAGACATTTCAAAGATGAAGCCGAGTAGCTTGTTCCTAAGCCTTAAAGTTCACGAGTTCGATTTAATCGAAAGAGGACAAGGAGATGAAGATGAGACACCTGCTGAAGCCTCAACGTCTAAATCAGTTGCGTTTAAAGCAACCAGCAGCAGATCGAAGGCCACTAAACCTGTTGGAAACATAATAAGTCAAGGTAACAGACGCTTCGCTTACCAGAAACTTGAAAGAACAAATACTCAAATTTTGGTAAGTATCGAGATTCTACAAATGACTATCAAAAAAAAAGAGGCCAACCGACAGATCACGAGAAAGAACCAGATCCGATGATCAAGAGATCATGAGAAGAAAAGAAAAGAGATGATCCGGACAGATGAGAGAAGAGATAACAGATCCGATGTAAGGAGAGCTCAGACATTATCGAAAGGAAAGTCACCGACAGATCCTATGACACGGTTGACTCACCCGGCAGAGGAAGTTCCATAGATCGAGGATCATGCTTCAATCGCGAGAAACCGTGTCACTACAAAGACCGAACGCCTCGACCGACTCCGAGAGAAAGAGAAGAAAAATGGAACAAAAGAGAGCAACACCTCGAGAGAGGAAAGCCCCGTGGTAGCCGACACATCCGAATTGATGATTCCTATCGCTTTTCGAGGACTCGCTACTTTTCAGAGAAGACTTGGGTTCGATAAGCAAAGGCCGTTGACTTCCACGAGCATGAAGATCCGATATTCTCTTCGGATGACGATGAAGTCTGCTCGATGGCCAAGGAGGACCAATCTGAGGTAACCTCCAAACCTTCGCTTTTTTCAAATTCCACACCGCTATTATTATTAGACACCTTTGGAGAGATTGACTTACGGCTCTACTATAAGCAATTGCTTGATGATCTCTCTCGATGCAAAGAGACACTTATACAATAGTGGAAGTTTGAAAATGACAAGCTAAGGATCGGGAATAATCACTTGTTAAAGAGAACACTCTCAATAAAGCTCTTGAACTAAAATCACCGAAACCGCCGGAAGGTAACCGAGGAACTTAACATTCGAAAGTTAAATCTTACGATCGGGAGAAGTTAGATCAAAGATCGACTAGCAATCAACAAACAAAAGTTCGATAATTTCAAAATCCTTCAAGCTAAATTTGATGAGCTATTCGACTACATGAGAGTCAAAAACTACCGAGGATAGTTTCATGCAAGAAAAGCAGAGAGGTTTTCACGAAATCATCTAAAAACCGTTCAAAAAATGAACACCTATTTTGAACGCCGACTAACAAGAAGGAATTGGGTATGAGAACCCTTCTACATCCTCAAAAGCCCCGTTTGATTCACTTGGAAGGGTGTAATCAAACGAGTCTCGACAAAGATACACTAAAAAGCTAAACTTGTATCGATAAGGGAAAAAAAGACACGCCGAGCAAGTAAGACCAGGTGCCTAATCGAAAAGGAAAAAAATGAACCCCAATCGATAAAGCATCGGAAGGAATCAACAGAAGAACCCGGTTCTTCCGAAGAAACCTCAACTCGATCGGCAGATTAGGTATCGAGAAGAGACAACCTGTAAGAAGGAAATCTAATCTGAGACCCAATCAAGGTCAGCTGCCTAATAAGCAAGCTATAGGTAAACTGCAAAGACCACCTATGAAAAAAAGATATGAATCTTTTGATGGTAGCAGTCGTACCTATCCCTATAACCAGAGATCTAGAGCTACTGCACCTGAGCCACACTGAATTAAAAGAAGACAAAATATAAAGAAAAATCCCAAGTCTTCTAAGTCACCCAAGGCTCACACGAATAATCATACTAATCAGAAAACATATAAAGAGACGTATGATTGTGTTGATATGTATGGGAGACAAATCAGACCTTCTAATCTATCAGATTTTCATAGAAGTGCTCTGTTTGTGTGGATCCCTAAATCCACCACTAACCCCCCAGGACCCAATTCCAAAGGGGTACCTAAAGCCTGATTTGATTGTAGGTTCGAGTGGGACTAGCCAACAAAGGAGGTGCACAAGCAACTATCTGGTACATCGATAGTGGATGCTCAAGGCACATGACTGGAAACAAACATCTCCTTAGCTCTTACAAAGAACAAGAAGGCCCACGTGTACTCTTCGGTGATGATAACTTTGGTTTTACCAAAGGATTCTAACCTTAGAGAATGATGATGTACAAAGTAATGAGTCTGATGTCGAAGGATTGAAGCACAATCTACTATCAAGAGTCTCGCGACAATGGAAGGATTGAGTTCACAATCAACTATCGATATGAATCGAGCCACTCAACAAATCTTGCTAATCGGTTCAATGGAGGCACAATCTACACAGTGATCGCAGGTTGCCCAAAGAATACATGCTTAATTGTTAAGAGTTCTAAAAAGTAGCAATTGGCTCGCATAAAAGAATGAATCGAACTTCAAGACTCTCAACAAATCAAATCTTTGGTTGAGGGACTTCGAATGAGATATTCTCAAAGATCGAGACATGTGGTTCAAGGAAAACAAGTTAAAGCCTCATTCAAGGAATACCGGGACCAAAGATCCAAGAGAGTATTGCAATCGCTCCATATGGATCTATTCGGACCCGATTACACGGTCGATCTCGGTGGACTTGAAATATACTCTTGTAATCGTGGATGATTATTCCAAGTTTACTTGGGTTGTATTCTGTTGGTCCCGGTGCAAACGAGTCTTACACGTGTATGGGGGGGGGAATACACGTGTTCAAGATGTTTTTAAAACTTTTCATCGAGGTCGGCTTGGGTGGAGTTGTCTCGATGATTTGGTCTGAGAAGCACAAATCGCTCGAGTCAAAAAGTCTACCGAGATAAAGTGATCCCGAGCCTTTTCAGATACCTCGGATAATCCCAATCGATCCCGAAGTTTTGAGAGATCCTGAGCCGCTTGGATCGATAACTAACTTATGAACTCTCGGAAGAGTAAGTTCGGTTTGGTAACTATCCATTTCTATTTACTCGGATATGCGGAATGGTTGGCCCTTAGTTTATACTCGTTTTATGCTTTGCTGAAAACCTTCCTTTTTAATGGAACAGTGATTAGGTTGTGATTCAGTTCAGATGCAACTTCAGTGGATTGATTCCAACTGAATGTCAGTGAAAATATGCTTTCAGTTTAAAGATATGCAACAGTTAATCAAAGCAAAACAGAAAGCAAAGAACACAACAAGTTATAGTGGTTCGTAGACTCAAGCTCCTACGCCCACTCTCTCGATCTCTTGAGAGAAATTCACTAATCACTTCCTAAGGTTTTCTGACTACCTCTGTAGTTTACTAACCTTTCTATTTTGAGCTTTCTGACTACCTCTGTAGTTTACTAACTCAAAACAAACACACAAGCTTTCTGACTATCCAAGATAGTTTACTCACTTCTTCTCTAGAGCTTTCTGACTACCTCCTTGTAGTTTACTAACTCTTTACAACTCCAATCTTACCAACAATCACACTCAAACTACCTTACAAAGGGTTTGGGGTTTCTTGGTTGGTTTCCAACTAGGATGAGATATCCTTTACAATTAAGAACAATGCAAAGGTTAGGATATCTCGACTAAGCTTTGGATATATCTTAGCAAGCTAGGCTTAGTGGAATGAGCTCTCTTCGAAATAAAGCACTTGGGAAATTCTCGGTTTTCGAGTGATTCAACTTGCAATAATAAGTTTGAGCTCTTGAGTTGCTTACAAATTTCCCATAACCTTCAATGTAGAGGGTCACAAGTATTTATAGGCATACACCAAGGTCACTCTTGAAAAACTATCCGTTGGAAGAGATAGCTCCATGAGTTTCCTCTTATGGTGTGTGATGAACGACTATATTTAGGGTTTGAGACTCCCTAGCACGTTTTAGGCAATAGCCTTTCATGCAGCTATTCAACACTTTTCGTAGTCTGGAACTTAGTACTTTTGACATCTTTTCATTGAAGGACTGTCATTTGTCGATTGTCGATAATGTCTGATGTTGTCTTCTTCTTTTTGGTTATATCTCTGAGTGATATAACCACAACGAAATTTTTTTGGTTATATCTCTGAGTGATATAACCTTAACAACACTTTGTCTTAGTTCCTTTTGTCTGCATGGGAATGTCTTGGGCAATATCTATTTTTCTAAGGAATCGCGTTCTTCTCAGTATTGAATCCTTCAGATAGATATTTTCAGTGCCTCGGAACATTGAGTTTATCTCGAGCATTCAAGACATTCTCGAGTCTTCAATAATTCTTTGTGCTTTTGATATCGCCCGATCTTGATCTTGATGTCTTCTGCGTCTTCAGGGTCTTCTGAGTCTTCAGTGACTTCTGAGTCTTCAGTGATATCGAGTCTTCTGAGATATCATCTTTGATCTTGATATCTTGAGTCTTCATCTTTGAGTCTTGATTTCTCACTTTGAGTCTTGATATCTCGGTTTCACATTGAGTCTTGATTATCTCGATTTCATTAATCGAGTCTTGATTTCTCGGTTTCATATTTGAATCTTGAAACTTCGTTTCATCTTTGAAACAGTTTTTGAAACTTACTGAGTCTTCAGAACCTATCCTGATTTATATCTGCTGACTATACATTTTGCAGATAACATCCTGAATACTCTAAAACTGAATCCTGACTCAACTATCAAGATTATCCTGAACATGTCATACTCAGGGGTTTTGGGATCTAATCAAAATCTCTCTTTATTAAATTCATCTCCCAACAATTTCCCCCTTTTTGATGATGCCAAAACCTATCTTGTTACAAAACACTTAACCTATACTCAGGTTTCAGTTTTACCTATTACAAGATTGGTTTATCTCCCAACAATTTCTTAAACAGAGAATCTCCCAACAATTAATCTCAGAGTCAACATTCAGGCATATCAAAATTAAAGACATGTAAATTAAGATAATGAGATATTATCTTTTGAGCATAAATGATAAGGTTTCATTGATGATTAGTAGCGATTCTGACACAATGAATCTTATCTCGACAAAATCAAAAAAGACAAAAAAAGATAAAGGATTACAAGAGTCTTTACGAGTTGATCTTTCTTCTTTTTTTTTTTTCGCTCTCCGCTCTTGGGATTCGATTTTCCACCTCATCAGCAGGCACTTCAAGGTTGAACATTCCATAATATCTTCTTTTCAGATCTCTTTTTCTTTAATGATATCAAGATTGTTCTCTGTCGAGCCCAACCGAAAGTGGCGTCTTGAAAGCAATTTCTTGAGAAATGGTCGCTTCATTTACCAAGCCATTTCCAAGTCTAGGAGGAGGGTAAAAGTATGGACTGGGGTCATTATCGCACCTTCCCTTCATTCCCAAGATTGATCCATCCTTGAAGGTATTTTGGATAGAAGGTCGGGAGATAGTCAATGAACGCCTCATTGGGATCGAGCTTTCTCCCCTCCCTCTCTCGAAAGCACATCATAGTAGAACCAAAAGGTTCTCTTGATTTCTTCCCATGCATCATTGAGTTGTATTGGCATCCACTTGTCAACATCACGGCCATTTACGTGCTTGTCTTTGTCCCTCTCCTCTCTTTCATGAACCTCTTGAAACCACTCCTTTTTTTTACGCTCTTCTTCCATCTTCTTTTCGATCACGGGCACACCGTAAAAAGCGAAGCAGCAGTTTTCTTAGCTTGCTCAATTTGGAGTGCCAGAAGAGCACTTCTAGTGTTGAAGACCTTCTTTCAGGGGCACTTCCTCGAGACTCTTCAATATCCTGAATCGACTTTTCTTTGAAGGCGGCTTAAAAAGCCTTAGCTCTTTTGCCCTTAGGCTCCTCCCGAGCGCCACAACTTTTTTCTTTTAATTGGCATTTCGAGCTCGGCTTGGCTTGTTCCAACTCTTCTACCACTCGGTTTCTCAAAGCAACTTCTTGCTTTGTTTCCTCTGAAACCTGAGTGTAGATTGGCTTCTCCACCTTTTTAAACTTCAGCTTCTTAGTGGCCTCTATCTCCTTCATGGCTTCGACAACAATTTTCTTTTCAGCTTCCTTGATCGTCTTGCCTTTTAGAGTTTGATCCAATAATTTCTCGAGATCAAGAGGGTCTTTCCCCTTCTTGGATTCATACTCGGTAGAAACACGGAGAGTCTTTGTGTCCATATGATATTGTTCTTTCTTGACACTCCGACCTCCCACCTTAACCCGATCCTGCTCCGCCTCCTCGAGCCTTCTAAGGTGGTTCTTCGCCACTGAGAATTCTTTAGACAAATGAGCAAATTGGCTAGAGAGAGCTTCCTTGAACATGTCAATCATCTTGACCATGAACATTGAGCTCATCTCCTCAACAGCATTCTTCACCAGCATCTCATTCTTCTCTGCCAATTTAGCTTCTAGAGATTCAGTCTGCTCCTGATGCCTTTGCTTCAGCTATTCATTAAGCCCAGCTTTGACCCCCTCCATCTTCTCTTCTAACTTTCCTTCCATGGAGGTCAGCTTCTCAGTCATAGAGTTCTGAAGTTGCATCAGTTCTGAAGAAGAACTGAAGCTTTCAATCTTCTTAACCTGGTTGGCTAATACCTCCTCGATCTGAGTAACTTTGGTCAGGATTGGCTCAACCTTCTCTAACTTCTCCATCACAGGGGTGGGATCAATCTCAGGAGCATATCTGATCTGTTGTGTCTCCCGAGTGGTATTCGACTGAGTCTCGATCTAAACTGAGCATCAGACTCAGTCTGGGTCTAGGATTCACCCTGAGCTTGGGTGTCCACCTGAACCTCAGTCTGCATATCAAACATTACAGATTTAAAGATAGATACTTCAGTAATCCTGGCATAATTTTTAATAGTGCCAAAAGTTACCTGAAGGCTAACTTCAGCCCCGAGGATGTTCGACAAATGACCTCTTCAAAGATCGATTTGGTCTTTCTCCCTCTGAGATTGACCCTCATCATCCCCTTGTTGGTCCCCATCCTGAGATTTATCTTTGGAGCTCGGGGCACCAACTTCCACAGCCTTCCTCTCAGCAACTTTCTTCTTAACCAACTCATCAAAGTCAGACGTTTTCATTACGAGCTTGGTTTTCTGAATCGAGAATTGGTGAGCGAGTTGTTTCCTCGTTCCACCGGTCTTAGCCGAACGAATGAAGCTATGTTGAGCATTTACGGAAGAGTGCGGTTGAGGATGAAGTTCATTGACCTCAATCTGAAGAAGATGTCTTGGAGGTCAGGGAATGAGCTAAGCTCAGGGTAGCGGTCAAGAATGAACCGTTCCCCCTTGCTTCGCCATTCGGTCTCTTCAGCTTCACCCTTCTTGAGCATCTGTTGAAGGATCAAGTAAAAGATCACTCAGGAGCTCATCAAAGTTCATCGGATCCTGAGGCTCAACAAATTCTAAGGGTTGGGCAGACAGCTCCTCAGTCTGAATCTGACTTGGTTCTGAGGTCTGAGCTGGCGCCTCCTCAGTGGGAATTTCAGTTTGCTCTGAGGTCTGAGTGGGCATTTCCTCAGCAGGAATCTGAGCATCTTCTGCGGTCTGAGCCGGCACTTCCTCAGAAGGAATCTGAACTTTCTCTGAGGTCTGAGGTCCTTGGAATATTTCTTGAGAGAACTTGTCAGAGCTTAATGACGTCTCAAGAACCTCAGAGAAGACTTGCTCCTCAGTTTGATCATGTGCCTTTGAGATAGCCTGAGCCAATACATGTAAAGGCGATTTCTGAGCAGTTTGGCTCTCAGGTTGAATCTCCTCAGCCTCACTCTCCTCCTCATCATCAGTGAGAACCACCATTCTCTTGCGCTTTGGAGCCAGGGTCTTTTGCTTCTTTAATTTCTCACCCTGCTCCTTCTTGGCCTCCAACAAAGCCTTCCCCCTGGCTTGTTGGGTTTCTTCAGTAGCAACAGCAACTGGTGATTCCACCTTATTCTCTTTCTTCCCTTTGATGGTCCTGTTTGCAGCAATGGGCTTGAACATTACTTTTGACTTAGGGAAAGGAGTAGAGTTGGCAAAGATATCCTCCTCCTATCGACACATTTCCAAAATAAAAGCTATTTTGGTGGCATGGAGGATCTTGTCTTTGATCGAAATTGAGCCGTCCTCCTTTTTTATGACCTTGGCTTGCTCACTCACCACCTTGATCAGATACTTCAGCCAGTTGAAATCCTTGGTGGGTGAGTCCTCAATCGCCGCCATCAATTGGAGTTTGGGAGTGCGAATTTGCTCAAAACTCCCCGATCGACTCATTATACACTTGCTCACTATATCCATCAACACTCTGTATTTTGGCCTTAAATGCCTCTTATGTAAAGTCACCTCAAACTTAACAGGATTCTCAGTAATCCTATCAAGATACTCTTGCTCCCGACCTAACATATACAAAGTGGGATCATCTCCCCTATCGCACAACTAAAAAACATCATTTAAATTTCTAGGGACTATGTACAGCTCCCGAACAAAATCTACATACTTCGATGTATGCTCTAAATGCAAAACAGAAATCTTGGACTCAATACAATCATCCTCATCTATTTGCATATTAGAGAAGAACTCTATTCGTCAGCTTCGCTAGTCGGATCAAATGAATTGCCTCTTCTTCATGCTTAGCATTTGATGTACTCTCCAGAGAAACCACGTACTCATACCAAGGTTTATTGGTTTTGGCCAATTTATCGAAAATGGTATAAGTCATTTTGAAGATTTAGGGTTTCAGATGATGAAGATTTTCTGGGCAAAGGGGATTTTATTTGCAGAGTGATTTTGGGAACGAGGGTTTATAAAAATGGCTTGAATGGCTTCCAAAAGAATATATAGACCGATTCGTGGGAAGTCGTGTGATAAATTAAAATCAACATTTCAGAATAATCCACCGACTAATCGGGTATACGAAAGGACTCTCATGAAAAGTAAGCCACCAATTTAACCTCATTGGTGATTAAAAGCAACAGAGCATTTAATGACTGTTGACCTTCCTTCGAATTTCAAAGATCCCGCCCAAAAATATTCTTCAGGTGTGTTGTGTTCGATATAGTAACTCAGGCTTAATCGAACACGTAAGAGCGACACGTGTTTTATTTAAATATTACATGCCCAATGGACAAGTATTAGCCACTCAAAGTCGGGAAAAAGGAATCGATGATAAGTCAAGAAGGCCATGAGCCGTCGAGGACTCAGCGCCAAAATACTCAGAAATCCTGAAAGACCTCAGATATCCTGAGGGTCAGTATGTTCGAAGACCTCAGATATCCTAAGGGTCAGTATGTTCGAAGACCTCAGATATCCTGAGGATCAGTATGTTCGAAGACCTCAGATATCCTGAGGGTCAGTATGTTCGAAGACCTCAGATATCCTGAGGGTCAGTATGTTCGAAGACCTCAGATATCCTGAGGGTCAGTATGTTCGAAGACCTCAGATATCCTGAGGGTCAGTATGTTCGCACCTCAGATATCCTAAGGGTCAGTATGTTCGCACCTCAGATATCCTGAGGGTCAGTATGTTCGCACCTCAGATATCCTGAGGGTCAGTATGTTCGAAAGACCTCAGATATCCTGAGGGTCGATATGTCCGCAGACCTCAGGTATCCCGAAGGGTCAGAGTGCCCGACACTCAAATATCCCGAAGACCCGAACATCCTGAGGGCTCAGTGTGCTCGAGGAGGACAATATTCCAGCATAAAACTGACATGGTTAAAGGGGCAAACGAAGCATTCAACCGAGTAAAAGATTAATTTGGACGACCAAAAGAGTGCTTTACAAAGAAGTAAGTTCCAAGATCAACCAAGAAGATGAAGTTGAAAATGTGGCAGCATTACGTGAGTTCTTGCATGACCCGAAGTCTCCAGCTCATGCTTGCCAACCCAGCTCATGCTTGCCAGAGTGCTATAAAAGGAAGAAAAAAGAAGAAGAGAAGGGTGAGAGAAAAAATCTCCCAAAAAGTGATACCCACGCTTGAGAGGTAAGGAAAAAAAAAAAGTCGAGTGATCATTTATCCCTACTAGAAACCCTAGCACCCGGAGGCGAATTCTCCAAATTATCTTCATCTGTAATGATTCATCTTCATAAGGTGTATCAAATACTGTACGTGTAAAGCTCGCAATACCACATCCTGGCTTGGTATGCCCCCAGAGTAGTCGTTTCAATTTAACCGGGTCAACAAATTCATCTTATTTCTGACTTTTATCGCATTACGTGCATGTTTTGTTTGCGAGTTGTTATCAAATTAGCCACATAATACTCTCCGTAAAAAACGACTCGCGACAACTGGCGCTAGAAGGAGGGTGCTTCACCCAAAAACCAACCCATATACGAACCCTTAGAGAGCCGAGGTAGAAAAAATAAATAAAATGCCTCAATCTAGGAACACACAAACGGAGAGGTCGGGACAAAGCCAACCACATGACCGGAAAAGAGGCTCGCCGCCAAAATTTCATAAAGATCAGGGAGTTGAGATTACCAATCTCGAGGATATTGTGAATGATCAAATGACGGTTACATAAACAGGCCATCACTTTCTTGCCGCGAAAGTGCGAAAAGAGAATTTGAGAAAGAATTGGCCAAATTAGAGACTCAAGATCGTGAAGAAGAGACACTCACATACACCTGATAGTGAGCAAGTTAAAAAGAAAATTGTGAAGCGGGCAAGTAAAAAAGCCGATGACACGTCTGATGACGAACAACCTCAAGGATCTAGACCATCAGCGTTTGGACGTTTGAGGCTCTCCGCCAAAGACCGAATCGGCAATAATAGGCGACAGGATCCAGGAAAGGAACAACCAATAAAAATACCCGCACCTTCAGATCTTCATGATCATCCGCATGCCGAACAAAAATCGGCGGGAACAAAATTGTCTATCCATCATCGATTGGGTAGTCAAGGACGAACTTGGAGAGGGGGACTACCCCATCACGAGCATGACCCACTGGGTCCTCATGATGGGAAACAGCCCCAATCTAAGTCTGTCAATCCCACAAAATTTGCGGAAATGCAAAAGGCCATCGAGGATTTACAGGCCAACCTGGCCGCGACCAAAGGCCAATCTCAAGCGAGCACAATACCCTGCTCGCCATTATCGCCGGCGATCATGGCGGCTGAAATACAGGAGAAAGTGGCGAAGTCCCGACCGCCAATTCTCATATTTGATGCTGAGTCTGACCCTCATGTCCATCTCAGCAAGTATTCAGACTTTATGATCGCGATGGGGGCCACAGACGCGACGCAAT
This sequence comes from Stenogyne calaminthoides, assembly GCA_037126765.1. Classification (NCBI taxonomy): domain Eukaryota; kingdom Viridiplantae; phylum Streptophyta; class Magnoliopsida; order Lamiales; family Lamiaceae; genus Stenogyne; species Stenogyne calaminthoides. The sequence continues at coordinate 18,795,412 of JBBCBC010000032.1, forward strand.
GCCGATCATTCCCCATGACTTTGGGTGATCGGGCACATAGATGGTTTTCTACTTTGTCCGCTGCGTCGATCACATCTTTCGCTCAATTGGGACAACAATTTTTGTCCCACTTTTCGTCCATGTGTTCTCGCCCAGCGCCAAAAAAAAGATTGGCTCATTTTTCCCAATTAAAAGGTGAGTCTGATCGAGCGTACATAGAAAGATTCGATAAATGTCTATATGATGGGGCCCCAGTTGAAGAGGACGCCAAAATCCTTGCGGTGGTCGGGGGCTTGACTCTAAATACTGACATGTGGAAGGCCATGCATCAAGACTGGCCGAACACATATTCAGAGTTCCGAGAGCGAGCAGCCAAAATTATAACCATGCAAGATTTGCTCGCCCAATCACGATTGGGTCAGGAACCAACCACTAGGAGAGTTTTCGGGAAGAAAGTAATGAATGAAGGGGGGTACAAACCCCCAGGCTCTTTCAAACCATTCAAAGAAAGAGCAGAAGGAAACGCCCTACTTAAGTCTTTTTGGGCGTTCAATGAGTGAGTCAATCTTTAACCAAATCGAGAGATCGGGACATGTTGGAAAGCCGAGAAGAATTATAATGGATAAACATTGGCCAACGCTTCCAAATATTGTAACTACCATTTAGTACATCGGGCACAACATCAAGAGTGTCGTGATTTACTCCGCCAACTTTGGAAGCTATACGAAGATAATTATCTTACCCAATTCTTAAAAAAGCCGGTGAGCAGAGACTCCCGAACTGAAAAAACAGAAGATAGAAGGGGTAAGCAAAAAGCCGAACAAACACCTGATAGTGATCCCGAAGAATCACGAAAAAGGACTGAAATACCCAAAAGAGGCCTCTCCATCGTGGGAAAAGGTCGAGACAATCAAGAGATTCACATGATACGCCCCCGAATATGGTCCGGTGGGTGGATGTTACCAGCACCAACATTATCGAACAGGGAAAAAAAAAAAGATGGAGATCGTGCCATGAAAATCATCCATCAAGTGAAGGTGGCGAGCACATCAGCTAGCACGCCACCCTCACACCAAATCATGTTTTTAGAGGATGATCTCGATGGAATCATAACTCCCCACAATGACTCCTTAACCATCAGTGCTCGTCTCCTCGGGTTGAAGGTGCACCGCCTCCTAGTTGATCTTTGGAGCTTATGCGAAACATTTTGTTAAATCAATACCCTTCGCCAGATGGAAAAACAAGTTGGAGACTTGAGCGGTTATATTGAACCATGTAATCATACCATAATGGGTTTTGGGGAATCAGAACCTTAAACCCTATGGTATGATTAGGTTAGGAGTCGAGTTAGAATCAACTCGAATCCGGACATCCAAACTAACTAGAATGCTAGATTTTGTAATCATCGATGTCTCGTCTACTTATAACGGGTTCCTAGGTCGCCCCGTTTATTCAGAATTTAAAGCGACCGTTTCTACGTATTACTATTGTGTTAAATTTCCGACACAAGATGGAGCGAGAAGCGTAAAAGGAGATCAAGAAAGTTCGAGATTGTTTGCTATCATGTGCACCAGAGAAACAAAGCATCGTCAATATGATGGAGCAAACATGGGAGATTGGTGAGCAAGCCGAACGAGCAAATACCTCGCTTTAAAGATCTTCCGAAGCGAACATAAGTTCGACGAAAGATAGCTTCATTTTGGCCATGAAAGCACGAGAATGCGCGAACACGACTCGGGGTGACAACTAATTCCCCGGATCTCCTAGATCAAATGAATATTGATCAAACGAACGAGCAAAGCGGACCTAGAGCCTCGCGATAGGTTTTGAACCCATGGAGGTTGATGACGAAAGCATCGGGGTCCATCCAAGATCCTCGGTGGAAGCAAAAAAAAAAGCGAGCAACACTGTCGAACAACCGGAGTCCATCAAAATTGACCCAATGCATCTAGAAAGTTAGAAGTGTTCATTGGTTCGTAATTACCTAAACCAATTCAATGTAAATTATTGCTCATCTTCAAGCAAACTTAGATGTGTTCGCATGGTCGCATCGAAGACATGGTTGGCATTGATCCAAAACATGCATTCCACTCCCTCAACCTTGATCCAATACAAACTCCCGGTTATCCGTAAATGCGTAAAAGTTTAGTCCGGAAAATATGCGGCAATGAATGGTGAAATCAAAAAGTTGCTTTCGACAACAAATTGATTCGAGAGGTGAAATGCCCAAGATGGCTTGCGAACCCTGTGCTCGTCCACAAGTCTAATGGATCTTGGAGGTTATGTATTGATTTCACGGATTTAAACAAAGGCGTGTCCGAAAGATAACTTCCGATGCCGCATATCGATTATTTGGTCGATAATGTCTGAAAGAACCATGAACTTATGACTTTTATGGATGCATTCTTTGGTTATCACCAAATACCTATGCACCCGGACGATCAAAAGAATACGGCATTTCGCAATTGAAAAAAAAGAACATGTATCGTTGGCAACGCATGCCGTTCGGATTAAAGAATGCCGAGCAACATATCAACGTTTAGTGAACAAAATGTTCGACGAACACATCGGCCAAACAATTGAGGTATATATTGATGATGTTGTGGTTAAGAGTGAACATAAGGAAGACCACATCACCCACCTCGCACAAACGTTCGATATACTCAGGAAGTACAATATGAAGCTAAATCGAAAAAAAATGTAGCTTTGGGGTTCACTCAGAAAATTCTCGGACATATGGTCACCAATGAGGGATCGTTTAACCCAACAAAGATTCAAGCCATGCTTCGATATGCAAGCTCCCGAAATGTGAAAGAAGTCCAAAAGTTAAGCGGACGTTTAGATTAGAAGTGGGGTTTATATCACTTAACCGGAGACAAATGCAAACCTTTCTTCGACACATTGAAGAAAGGGAAATTCCAATGGACCGAGCATTGCCAAAATGCATTCGAATCATTGAAGCGATACCTTGCGATACTCGACATCGTCTAAACTTTTTTCGAGGCGTAACAACTCTATATCGTATCTTCCGCATCCGAGCATGGAAATCGGTCTTTGCTTTCATCTGGCGAAGGCACTATACACTTACCCATTTACTACGTAAGCCAAGTGCTTAAAGAAGCCGAGCTCCGGTACCCTCCATTGGAAAAATTAGCATATGCCCTCGTCATGAGTGTTCGAAAATTATGACCATATTTTTTCGACCACTTTCGATCGAGGTAATCGACCACTTTCCCATTACGCCAAGTCCTTCACCGACCAAATACTACTGGGTAGATTACTAAAGTTGGTGGTGGAATTAGATAATTCGGCATTACGTTATGGGCTTCCACTTAACAATGAATGAAGGCCAAGCTATGGCGATTTCATGGTCGAGTTGACATATCCTCAAATGCTCGAAAAAAAGCAATTGACCAACCATGGCATATGTATGTTGATGGTTCATCAACAAGTTCAAGAGCCGGAGCAGCGTAGTTCTCATCGATCCAACCGCATAAACATTCACAATGAAGGAATGACCATCCGTTTTGATTTTCCGGCTACAAATAATGAAGCCGAATATGAAGCTTTGATCATTTGGACTACGATGGCAATGACAATGGGAATCCGTAAGAGGGAAAAGAGGTCGATGATCTATAGCGATTCTCGGATAATCATTTATCAAGTGACGAGTACGAGGCCCGAGGCTAACGGATGGCACAAGATATCAAATAGACTAAAAAAGAATTGCTCGAGCATTTTGAACAAGTTTTCATTGAATAATTACGACGATTGGGTAATTGTTCACGATGCTTTGGCACACCTAGCAACAAAAGGAAGGAGTGATTTAACACAACAAACATTGTGGTCGTCACAACTTGTTCGCCATCGGTTCAGAGTTATGCATCGCCCAAATAATAAAGAGAACAAGAAACTTGGATGACTCAATCTCGAAGTTACCTACAAAAGGTACTTCTCCCGAAAATAGGGCACAAGCTACTCACCTCAGTTATAATGCATCGCTTTCAGGTATACTATCATAGACGAGCATTTGTACAAAAGAAGCTACACACTTCCACTTTTGAAGTGTATTACTCCTGAAGAAGGTCGTGTACTTCTGGAACAAATCCATGAAGGAATATGCGGAAATCATTGACTAAAGGTGGGCTCGTCGCGCACAAAATAATCGACAAGGTTATTATTGGCCAACCCTCAAAAGGATTTCACGTATGCTTTTGCAATGGCGTGTGCCGTCCTTTGATGCTGTGTACATGCTCTAACTTATTCATAGCCCACTTGAAGAATTAGTGTTAGTTTATAGCCCATGGCCATTTTCTAAATGGGGGATCGATTTGATCGGCCCATTTCCTACTGACACGTCGAGAGTAAGATATGTTGTGGTTGTCGTGGATTACTATACTAAATGGGAAGTAACCCATCCGAGGCCATTGTCAAGATTACCGAACAAAGAATGTGGAACTTTTTTTGGAAAAATATCATTTGTCGATTTGGGCTTCCCCAATCATTAGTAACTGATAACAGCAAACAGTTCGATGGAAGTGAATTCAGACAAAATTGTGCTCGCTGGGGGATAAAAAAGTACTACTCAACTCCGTACTATCCCCAGTCAAACGGACAAGTTGAAGCCGTTAATAAAATCATCAAGCATACCCTCAAGGCCAGACTTGATAATTTGAGGGTGGATGGGGTCAAGAGTCGACTGAAATATTATGGGCTTATCAAACAACTTTCGAACATCAATCTGCGGAGACCCCGTTTGCTCTGGCATTTGGTGCGGAAGCTGTTATACCAGCAGAAATCAAGATTCCAAGTCATCGAACAATGACTTTCGGAGAGCACATTAATGACCAGCGCCGCCCGAGTCTGAACTTTGTTGGAAAAAAAAGGACGGAGGCCGATTTCAAGAATGCCATGTACAAAAGAGATCGAGAGAAGTTTTACAACTCCAAAGTCCGAACACGCAGTTCAATGTGGTAATTTGGTTTTAAAGGCGAAAGCAAGGGGGTATCAAGTGGTGTGTTCGGCCGAGCATGGGAAGGTCCGTTCGAGTTTGAGCGTTTTAAACGGGGCCTATGATTTGGAAGACTGAATGGAATCCCATTGTCCTACTCGTGGAATCGTCAAATTTGAAAAAATACTATCAATAATAGCGAGCAAAGAGCCGGCCGAACAAAATCGTCCACACGACTTTAGCGAAAGCACAGTGTTGGTTTAACAAAATCGCCCACACAGCTTTAGCGAAAGCATAAAGTGTTGGCGAACAAAATCGTCCACACAACCAAACATGTATTTTAGCGAGCATAGTTGGCGAACATAATGGCGATCATGTAATCAAACAAACACAAAGGGCGAACATAATCAGCCTATTCGGATAATATGAAAAACGAGTAGGACAAATCTTGAAAGAAGAGTACATTATGTTCGACACATATCTTCAGAAAGAAATGCCAATCCAAAGACTATCGAAAAGACAGAAGATACGTCAGCTTATAAACAAACGAAATGAGTATCAATTCGTAAGATATGTATACAAGAGGCAATCCAAAAAACGAATCGACAAGTGGTGGCGACCATGCAGGATGAGTCAATCTTTGAGCAAGAGTTAATTTTCCGCCAAAAAGTCGAACAGATGTCAAAGGGGAGCAAAAGTAAGAGAGCTAGCAGACGCTAGCTATGCCAAAGACTAGGATTTGGGATAGTTCTATAAATAGGGGCATACCGATAAATAAAAAAGCTGGTGAAATTTTCGGTTTTAAAGAGAAAAGAAACATATGAAAAGAAAAAAAGGAAAAAAAATCTTTGCGATTCTCGAGGAAGGAAGTCGGTTTAGTATGCCCAAAGGACGTAGAAGAATAAACCACTCTCGATTCAAAGCCAATCATTCAATTTGAATCGAGCATCTCGATAACGAGTCTTTTTACCCCCATATGACTTTGTTTTTGAAACACAAAGTTGAAGCTCGTTGCGGACTCAAGATGCTCGGCAGAGTCATGGTTGCCACTCCACGTTACTCACTACTTAGTCATTAGTAGTAAGTCATTAGTCCCCTATGCATCCCAAGAACAAATCTCAACCATGGATACCTTTATTTTTAGAAATTAAAGGATGTCTTTTTGGATGAAATGATTAAGTTCCTTCTTAGGAAGAAAGAGGTGGAGAAAAAATAGTCGACGGATCGCCGATGCTTAGGTATCTATCTCTATGAATCATTTTCGCTTAACTAGAATCAGGAAATTTCTTATGAAAATTTATGTACAAGGTTAGTTGTTGATACGGCATTGAATCAGTTGTTTTTGGTGTTTCGAAAGTGGATCAATTTACCAGAACTAGAAACATATCACATTTCCGGGGGTCAAGAAACCTCCAAATTTTATTTATCCCTAAAATTTCTCAAGAAATTCAAATGGTGACGAGACCTCTTCCACACACGCTCATTTTTCGATGCCCCCTTGGGTCATTTCCTTAATTTAACCTGAATCGACTCATCTTTTTGTAGATCGCATGTTTTGTCCCCGAAGGTTTTCAAAATTTTACCAAATATCTCCCCAGGGCAAGAACTTGTCAACAAAACAGTGGTCATCCTAAAATTTCTTTAAGCAATAAATCGAGGGTCAAGATGAGTCATTACCTCACACCATCCGTATTGTCTTGGGGAATAGTGTTCAAAGCCAAGATATCTTGATGGTCGCATGATAAGTACTAACCTTCGATATCCCGGTCCTCGAGTGCCCAAATTTATTTTATCCCGGAATAAAGACCCAAGACGGGATTAGAATTTCTCCGATACTCGAAAACCTTCAATGATTCCAGCCATAAATTTGAATGGCCCAACGAATCCCTAATTCAACTCTCGTTCATGTTTGGAATTTCTTCGACCAAAAAGAAAGGTTTAGCTAAGATCTCCATGTTTTCAAGTGAATTTTATTTAAAAGTCCTTTTTAATTAATGACCTTTGCAGGTTGATGTCTCGAAAATCCAAATAAGCATCTTGTCAATACCGGAATTTTTTAAAAACAATGGCAATATCATTATCACAAAATAGAATTCAAAGGAAAAATCCAAAAAGACTATTCTCACAAAGAATCATGTTTCATTTTTCCTTTGAACTTCAGTTCGAGGGTTTTCGATGATTTAGTCAAGTTTATCTTCGTTTCTATTTTGACACTTCGACCAGTGATTTCTAACTCCAAGTCGGTAAATCTCGAATATTCCGACTATCTCAAGATAGTTATCATCAAGAGTAGCTTAAGATATTAACCGAGTCAAGAACTTCACTCCAATTTAAGACTATCACATGTGAGTTTAGTTTTTCCATGGTCTTGGTTTCCAATAATGGTTGTTATATCCGATTCCTCTTGAATCTTGAAACCGATTTTCATCTTTGAAACTTTAGTTTCTTGAAAATTTCTTAGTCTAAATGTCTAAGAACCTATCTCGATTTATATCTGCTTGACTATACATTTTGCGGATAAATCATGTCAATACTCTAAACCTTTATTGAATCGACTCAACTATCAAGATTATCCTGAACATGTCATACTCGGGGGTTTTGGGATCTAATCAAAATCTCTTTATTAAATTCATCTCCCAACATATTCTTATATAAGAAGAACGAGACAACGACTAAGATACCCGAAATTTGCTTTCAAGAAGCTACAAAATGAGAAGGGTGTCAAGATAGTAAAAAATCAGATCGATAAAGGTACGAGTTCTGAATTCCTTTATTATTGATTTTTTGCAATCGAAGTTTGTGTACAACATGAAACGTCATTTTGCAAAGAACACCACAACAAAATGGAGTAGCGAACGGAGAAAAAGAACTCTCAAGGAAGTTCGTCGCACTATGTTATTGAACATGCTACACCAAGTTGTTTTTAAAAAAGGCGTATAATCAACACAAAGATGCCATACCGTAAGCAGATGTTCTCCGACTAAGACTCAAAGAAAAAACACCTTATGAGTATGGAAGGAAAGAAAACCTCATGTTTCATACTTCCATGTTTTTTGGTTGCAAGTGTTTTATTCACAACAATGGGAAAAGTCAGTTGAAGACTTTTGAGGCCAAGTCAGATGAAGGTATATTCTTAGGATATTCCTCATCCAGCAAGGCTTTCAGGGTTTACAACAAACGAACCCTAGTTGTGGAAGAAACACCCCATGTGGTCTTTGATGAGACATCTTACAACAAGAGAAATTCGCCTCGAGAAACAAGCCGTGCAAATCAACCGATACCGACGACACGCAGAAAATGGATCAGCTAATCATCAAGGAGAAAGAAGCTGAACACATAAAAGTGTACATCCCAGAACTTGATCTTGTTGATTCAACAGGTCAATCAGCTCTAAGGCACGCACAATCATCGATTGAAGAAGTCATTATACGGTGAGATAAAGTATCAACTGAACCATCTGGTTCAGGGGGAACTCCTGAAGTTCCTACGAATAGACATCAGCACATGATGAGTCCAACATCAGCTGAGACATGTTCTTATCAAGTGGATCATAACTCCGCACCACTCCCAATCACTAGTAATGAACTATCAGATATGGATGATGTTCTCCAAACAAACGACATCGTAAGCGAAGGACTGGATTACGGTCATCCAACTGATCGATTATCGGAGACCCATCTCGATAGAGTCAAAAGTAGACATCGAGTTAGTGAAAGTGCCATGTATTGTTGTTATCTGCTCATGAAGGAACCAACTACTGATGAGAGGAAGCTCTACAAGGCGTAAAATTTGGATTCTAGCCATGCGCAGGAGGAGTTGGAACAGCTTTGAAAGGAATCAAGTTTGGGAATTGGTGGACGGACCAACTCATCAAGACGTAATTGGCACAAAGTGGGTATTCAAGAACAAGAGATGATGAAAAATGTCATAACCAGGAATAAGGCAAGACTTGTTGCTAAGGGGTATTCACAATCGAAGGAATTGATTATGATGAGACCTTTGCACGATCTCTCGCATTTAGAAGCCATTCGGGTATTTTCGGCATATGCTTCCCGAGAGGGGTTTGTGTATCGGATGGATGTAAAGAGTGCATTCTTAAACGGGGTACTAGCGAAGAGGAAGTTTATGTCTAACAACCTCCGGGCTTTGAAAAAAGGCAACCAAGTGTACCGATTTAAAAAAGCTCTTTTACGGATTTGAAACAAGCTCCTCGAGCTTGGTATGATACTCTCTCAGTTCTTGATAGACAGCGGGTTCACTAAAGGAATAGTGGACAGAACCTTATTCAGAATAGAAGATGGAGAAGATACTCTGATGGTTCAGATCTACGTGGACGACATCATCTTCGGATCTCCCAACAAGTAGTTGTGTGAGAAGTTCAGCAAGTTGATGCAAGAGAAGTTCGAGATGTCCATGACGGGTCAGATGAATTACTTTCTGGGTTTACAAGTCAAGCAGAGTACAGAAGGGATATTCATATGCCAGGCAAAATACACAAGGAATCTACTGGCAAAGTTTGGAGTTCAACATTGCAAGGAAGCCAGAATTCCCATGATGACCGGGTTCAAGATGGATCGCATTTAAGATGGTCGAAAACGAATCGCTTAAGAAGGAGTATAGAGCTCTAATTGGATCACTACTATACCGATCGCCGCCAGACGGACATTACATTTGCAGTAGGTGTATGTGCCAGATTTCAAGCAAATCCAATGCAAAGCCACCTAGAAGCAACTAAGCGGATTCTCAAGTATCTGAAGGGGACTGTAAACCTTGGTTTATTTTACCCATCAGATGACAATCTAGAGCTTAGTGGGTATTCTGATTCAGATTACGGAGGTTGCAGAATCGACAGAAAGTCAACCTCGTTCAATTTCGAAATAAGTTGATTTCATGGTTTTCGAAGAAGCGGACATCGATTTCGACATCTACCATCAAGAAGTAGAATATATGGTGCGAAGAATTTCGAAGTTGTTCCCAACCGCTCGCTAAGTCGAGAAATGAGGGATTACAACATCGTAGCTAAGAACGAACCTATATTCTCAGGTGATACAATAGTCTTTATTGCAATCACTCGTAATCTGTTCTACATACAAAATGCAAGCATGTGGATGCGGACACCATTTTATCGAGATCATGTTGAAAAAGAAGAATATCGGGATGGAAAAGATCCATCGACAAAAGAAAAGTCGATATCTTAACCAAGCCGCTAGCTGAAATCAGATTCAGAGAGTTATGCAACAAGCTAGGGCTTCTGGATCTTGGAGAAAATGCACCAGATATGGTTGAAGGAATGATCTCCAGAACCAGTTGGTTAAAAGACTAACCAGGTTAAGTAGAATCAGTTGAGTCAGGAATCTCAACTGATCAGACGACCAGACGAGGAGCCGATCTGAAGTTCAGATAAGGAGCAGATCAGAAAGTCAGATAAGTAGTCGATCTGAAGTTTAGACAAAGGGCAGATCAGTTCAAGACATATCAGATTAAGGGGGAACTGATCAGATTGGAAGATTACTTTATAAGTCGATTAAAGCTACAGTCAACAAGCAAATCAAGATTAAAGCAACAGATCGCATAAGTTAGAAGAAACAACACAGCAATGGAATAACATAGTTTTTCATTGATAAAGACCGGAGATTAGATTTACAAGTTACAAATGATATCACAAGCTACAAATGCTACAGCTATCTTCAAGTGGTATTACAAGTACAAGAAGACCCGGAGGTCAAAGCATAAACCATCAGCCCTAAGACAACCCTAGGCAGGGAACGCGAGAGAGAGTTCAAGGTATGATGCTCTCATTTTCCCTCGATCCTGAGAAGGGACGTCAGAGAGGCTTCGAGAATCCTGAGCCAATCTCAAAGCTTCGGAAGGAGGAGCAAGAGAGGTTTTGAAGGATGTCCAATGGGAAGCCCTCGGAGGTAAAATCAAGCTGGACTTCCAAATTGTTAAATGGGACAAGATTGCCATGTGTTTGGTCACAAAAGACCATATGGCCATGAGTGTCTCATGCAAATATTGAGTTTGATACACTATTTTGTATATCAAACCCATGTTTTGTTTCGCAGACTAAGTCTGTTGATGCTAATTAAATTATCTCGATAGCGCACAAGGTGCATCTGGTTAGGAGAAGTGTCTTCTCATTTCTTTTTAGCAGATCCGTATCCACGGTGGTAAAAAGCTTAGCATTGATCGTATGTGAAATCTTAGATGGCAAAAGCGGTGTGAAGGAACACACAGGGTTGATCCGAGAAGTCGATTTCATTGGAAAAGGGCTAAAGGTTCCCAAACGGAAGTTTCACCATAAATAAGGAACTCATCGGAAAAGCATGAAGGATATCTTTAGAGAAGATGAAATGGTTTATGATTGTGTTGTTTGCCTAACACCCCAGGCTAATTTATAGAAGGAAATTAGGGGTATAAATGCAAATTTTATCTTCTCAGAAAATCTTAAGAGAAATTTGCATCGACAACGCGTTAGGTATACGCGGCTAATGGTTGGATGAGTTAACGGTGTGATTAAATCACAGCGTATCTATGCCATTATTACGTATGTCAAATCGCGCCGATTTGGGAATCGAGGTGACTTTTAGACTCCCCGAAGTAAAAGTTTTGGCGGGAGTTGACTTCAGTAAATGCGGGTTGTTTAGAAGAATGTTTAGAAGAAGACTGAAGGATATAGAGTATCAGAAAAGAGGATCAGATAAGTGGCGAAGTGTTTGAAGCAAGAATCTGATTAGATAAGTGAGATATTGTTGGGAAATGCATAGGGCAACCATCAGATAAGTCAACAAAGTACCAGATCAGATCACCGTGGTAACTGATTGATTACAATATCAATCAGTCAGATACACTCTCTTATTTATCTCTTTCTGAATACCTTATATGCGTTATTTATTTTAATTGATTTTACACTGTTCATGATGCATGCTTTGCAAAGCTTTTAATGCGGAACGTTTTATTGCGATTTTTTGAGTCCGGAAAACGAGAAGACTACTTTTCTCAACCGTGCGATCAAAATACCTTTTGGCCGATTAATCTCAGCCACCGATTTCAAAACACAGATACTTGAGTACTTTGGAAAGTTGTGCAAAAAGGTTTTCCCTCGTATTCTACAAAATCTAAATTTTTCTCAGAAAACTGCTTTCCACTACTTTGTCTTCTCAAAAGCTCTTAAAAGATCTTTTTTTTTTCCTCAGAGAATTACCTTCGAAATTATTTGATTCTACTCTTCCGATTTCAAAATCTTTCGAATCAATTACTGGTAATTTCCTGTTTTATTTAATTATATGATCTCAATCTCTCTAAGGTACCTAGGTTTTCAAGTTGTGATTCTGTTTTTACTTGATCTAAACGCTTACTTGCTAAATTGATGCTGAAATTACGAGTTTGACTGAATTTTATGAATTATCTTACTCAAACTAAACATCAATTTGCATATCGTACAGAAATGGCACACCTTGTTTCAAGATCGGGCCAAGGAAAAAAGTACTGCAACTTTGCATCGATGAAGAAAGACATCATTGATGAAAAGTACATCGTCTTCAACATCACCTCAGATCCGGAATCGCTAGAAATTCTGGAGTGCCTTCGAGAGTGTGGACTGGAATGATATTGCTCTACTCATCAGATCATCGTTCACACCCATGAAGCCCTGGAGTTTCTTTACAATCTGCAGAGGGATGAAGACAATGATGCTGACCTAATTTCTTCCGTTGGCGGAATGAAAGTTCGAGTGACGGATGACGATCTACAGGGGATATTCGGCCTAACTCGAGGAAGCATCAGTCCAGAGACCTACACGACTACTGTAGGAGAAAAGGAGATTCTTGAAGCCGAACTATTGAGACCAGCAAACAAGGAGAACACGACGAACGTCAAAGCCTCCTATCTGAAGAGAAAGTATCACCTTCTTCTTGAAATTGTTCAGAAGGTGATCATGTGCTCAACTTACAGCCTTGATGCGGTCACTTCTTACAAGATAAGTGTCATGGCTACAATAATCAAGAAGGCTTCAGACATCGATTGGTTGGGTATGGTCAAAGCAAGACTGAGAAAAGACTCCGGGAAGTTTGAGCTGACCCAGAGCTGAGACTGAGAAAAGACTTCTTACAAGTTAAGTGTCATGGCTACAATAATCAAGAAGGAACACACAGACTCCAAGTGCTCGTTCATACACAAAATCTTTATCATTCTGTCAGATAAGCTGCCACAGAATTATGAATGGAACGGGAATGGAGTGAAGGTTTACCAAGCAAAGCACAAGGCCATACTGGGCAAGGATGAGTCCCTACTTGGACAAGCTGATGAGGATCCAACTCCTTATGTGCCAAAACCCAAGGGAGAAAAGAAGGGAAAAGATAAGAAAAGGCCATTCCAGAGAAGAGGATGAAGAGGAAGGATCTGGCCAAGAAACCAGATGCTCAGCGGAAACGTCAGAAGAGAGTCTCATCTCCTCAGAAAACTGCTCCAAGTTATGCCAAGCCAGCCAGCAGAACGGAGGATCTGATGCAAGAAGAATCAGAAGAGGAGATAACAGTCCGCTCTGAGCCAACTATCAGAGAAGTAAGGGAAGAACCGATGATCGCAGCAGAAGGAGAGAAATCTGTCAGATTGACAGAAGTGGAGCAATCTGAGGAAGAATCACCATCTGATTCTCTGCCTCTAACCAAGATCTTCCAGAGAGCAAGATCGCCACCACTTCCAAATCACCATCACCCTCTCCTCAAAAATCATCACCTCCACCCTCTCCCCACAAAACCTTCTCACCCTCACCCTCACCTCTCAGAACAAAATCTCCCACACCACCAATCAATGAACCTATTCAGGAAACTGAACACCCTCAACACACTGAAAACGAACCTAAACTACAAACATCCCAATCCCCGATCCAAATTTTAAGAACTCGAGAGATCCGATTTAACGTGTGTCCATCTCTCATAATCCCTTCAACACCAGAACAATACTTGCTTCACCTGCTCTAGAGAGCCCCATCTTAAGGATAATGAAGCAATAGATCAAAGAGTATCTGCTGGATCTATGCCCCAAATTGGATCAACATCCTGGCATCCAGCAACAGATAGAGGAGATAGTGTTCTGGAGGGATATCAGACAAAAGAGCATTGAAGAACTTCTGATTCTAATGATAACTCTGGGATCAGATTTCTTTGTAGACTTGGAGTTAAAATGTCTACACAATGCTGGGATTGAAAGTGTTGTTGAATTGACATCTGACGATGATATCAAATGGCTGATTCACTTAAAGGTTTGGAATTGTCGATAACAGAGGGAGGAAGCAGTTCAACCTCCTACGGATCATGGGGAGGAGCTGCCGATGAACCAAGAATGGGTGTTGCAGATGAGACCCAATTTGGCAAGGCTTCAACATCTGAACAGACTGCTACGATGAGCTCTGATACCCTAGATCGTCACTCTCAGAAGATTCAGGATGGGATCAAGACTGCATTTGAAGACAAATTCCCAGTGCTCACAGCAGATCTGATGAAGCGGTTTGAAGATGAGCAAGCAAAACTAGTTGACAAGGAATGAAGTCACACAGTTGGGATGCACAATGCCATCCTTGCTGAAGTAATGCAACTAGTATATCCTCTTGCTGAGAAGCTCAAGCTCGATCGACAAACTCACGATTCGCATGAGATGCTCAATCGAACCTGTACTTTTGGAGAATGTTTGGGCATCCTTGGACAAGACCAACAACCACTTAGATATGGGTTGGAAACATTTTCTAGCTTCTACAGAACGAGCAAGAAAGGAGATCAAAACTGCTCGCAGACGCTTCTTCACGCTCAAGACCTTACGCCATTTATTCGAGATCCTCCTCTTGTTGTCGAGGAACTCGGAGAGGAGATCTCACGGCAATTAACAGCTCTGAACCGCAAGATGTCCAACCTCTTTGATGCAACCAAAAAGGGGGAAGGAAAAGAGTCTGGAAAAGAGTCTGAAGAAAAATAGAATATAGAAAAACAGACTCAAGAAAAAGAGAAGGAAGAAAAATAGACTCGACATACGGTTGGTAAAATTTTCATCTCTACCAAAAACCATCAGATGTCGACTTGCTTATCCACTCCATCTACCGATCTCATTCTTTGAAATGAAAGAAACCGTGGAGCAACACAAAGAAAGAGATCACGAAAGCGTAAAAAATGCTCTTTCAGAGGTTTCTTGCCAGAGAGTCGACAAGATTGAAGACTTTTCCTCGTTCGCCCGTAAAAAGAATGGAAATCGATGATCGTGCCAAGAGCCTTGAACTCGCTAAGAAATTAGGTGAAGAAGATTTAACAAGATGAACTCCGAGCAAACTCGAGGAGGAAGAAAGGCAAAGAAAAAAGATGATGAAAGCAAATCACGGAAGATCGGAGACAAGGCCAACTTATTCTCCACCAAAAGCCGATGACTCCTAAACAAGTTCAAGTGCGCATAAGATCGAGAATAAGAGAGGCCGCAATCAAGAAGTGGTTAGCAGAGGCAAAGGGACGAACATCGCTACATCCGAAGGAAAAAGGAAGAACGGCCGCAGCAGAAGAGATTGCTTGGGAGAAGAATGCCTTTTAAGACTGTTAAAGGCATCCTTCAGGCAAGACGACAAGATTTGCTTCCGTAATGGGATCAAATCGAGAGGAGAATGGTTATGTGGACGTCTACATCCCGGAGAAGATTCCAATTCATCAAGATCAAACCGAAAAATGATGATGAATTAGGAATCGGCTAGAAACAAAGTATCCAGACTTCTACCGCAAAGTGATGAAAGAAGGCAAGATCATGTCACTTATACCGAAGCTCCACCCTTTGAACCACTTCTTCCACCTTTCAAGGCCCGACAACAAACTAGATCCTGTTAAATTCAAGAATATCTACTATGGACTTTGTGAAAAGGAGGAATCCATAGAAAAGAAAGAGTTGGACAAGCTAATGCAAAGGATGTATGAGGATGTTTGGCATCCCCAAAGAATCGCAAATGTTCAAGTACATCCGAAGAAGACAACTTGGAATCGATGATAGGTACACTTTTCATGTATACTACAATGCACACACCTATCTGAATGAAATTTTACATCTCACTGATTCTAAGACAACATCTCATTGTCTTCTGAGGCACGTACTGTTTGCAACATCTACATTTCCATTCATGGTATCTGTTTTTCTGATTAAGATTGTTTAAGTGTTTTGGTTCCATCAAAAAGGGGGAAATTGTTGGGAAATATGTAACTTAGTTTTGATGGAAGTTCCAAAACAGGTTGTAATAGGACCAATCGGACACTGTTAAGGACTAATGACTTATAATAAAATTAAGATGACCAGCTGAAATGTATAGATAGCTGAAGTAAAAGATAGGTCACATATTGAGGGGGAACTCAATATGTATAGGTCAGGTCGAAGTATCAGATGACCCAGATAAGGTCAGATGATCAAGACTAAAAGCGCAAATCGAAGACAAGAAGTCAAGATCGTGAAGACAAGAAGACATCAAGACTCGGATGAAAAGACTCGGGATGAAGTCAAGACTCACATAAACACTGAAGACTCAGATGAACCTAATGACTCAGATAAGTCTGAAGACTCAAAGAACAAACTCAAGGCTCAAGACGATCAATACACCGAGGCTCGTGAGAAACTCAAGATCAAAAGACCAAGACCTACATTCAGAGTCCGTGATATTGAAGCTAAGACAATGTGCATCGAAGACTCAATCAAGGTAGATCGATCGCCATTCGATCAAGTCACCACACCGTGACAATCAAAATGATACACCGCATAAGTTTAATCATCTACAAAAGGAATATCAATCGCCTAACGGACAAATTCCTTAAAAATACCGCCGCATGGCCAAGAAGAAAGTGACACGTTTACAAAAAAGAGCCGACATTACGGGATACGACGGACAAAAAACGACGCTTAATGATGCCTACGGCCATGCCGATAATCGGAGCACGTCACAATCATATCCTACAACCTACCTAATATAGCCCGAAATTCAAATTGCTCTCCAACGGCTCTTTTTGATTTCGAGGTCTATAAAATGGGATCGATCTTCATTTTAAAAAAGAGGACCAATATGATTAACAAGCACCAACGAGTGAAAACAAGCAAGAACAAACATGGAGACACCGCAAAAGAAGCTAAAGCTACAGCAAAATCTCCTTTCAAAGAACACTACATTTGAAGATTATTCTTAGAGTGTTCATCCCATTAGTTCTTAGCAAGAAATCATATCCACTAAAGCATTTTGGCTACCTAAACCATCGGGATAGATTTCGGTTGGAACCCTCAATCATTCTTTACCCAAACGCAAGTTAGGTTAAGTCAGAGAGTGCAAACTCATTAAACATCTCGGCTATCCTTTTAAAGGATATAAGTCTCGCTGGTTACGTTTGTAGAGTGGGAACTCGATAAACATCTCGGCCATCCTGAAAAGGATATAAGTCCCGTAGGTTAAGCTTGAGTGGGAACTCGGCAAACATCTTGGCCATCCTGAAAAGGATATAAGTCCCGCAGGTTAAGTTTGTAAGAGTGAGAACTCGGTAAACATCTCGGCCATCCTGAAAAGGATATAAGTCCCGCAGGTTAAAGTAGGTTAAGGTTCCCCTGTCCTAAGGGAAGAGTGGACGTAGGATGGGTTTCGTCTGAACCACTATAAAAAGTCTTGTGTGCATTTACTTGCTTTTCTTATTGCTTTACACAAGTCACACAACTGAGTTTTAAACAGCATACATATTCTAAGGTAAGCTCAGTCTGCACCAAGCAACTGATCTGATAAGATTGACACCTTAGTCAACTAGTTGAAAACTGACTTCAGAATCAGATTGATAAAACTGGTTTTTCACACGAGTAAAAACAAGCTTCCGCACCATTCAGTTAAACTGACAGATATCAAGCTGATCTGCCTTCAGGCACTCAGTAAGATTGAACATCAGTCTAAAATGATACACTAGCACTCTGATCGGGTAATCTGCAGTTCACACCTGATCCGCACGAAAAGTTTTGGAAGTTTATTCACCCCTCCCCTCTAGACTTCCACCCTCACAAAACCCTTTCAGGACCTACAGTAAGGTCAATGATGAGTTATGCGGATTCACCAAAATCATTCGGGGTTACGCCTTGGAAACAATGGCTTACATTCTAAACTTAGTGCCATCCAAATCGGTTCCCAAAACCCCTAGAGAACTGTGGACATGATGCAAGCCCTGCTTGGGACACATGAGGATCTGGGAGTGTCCGGCATACGTGTTAGATAAGGAAGTTGGTAAATTGGACGCACATTCGAAATTAAGGTTGTTCATAAGATACCCCGAGGGAACAATGGGATGCATGTTCTATGATCCCGAAGATCAAAAGGTCGTAATCAGTACACACTTTAGATTTTTGTAAGAAGACTATGTGAACGATAGAAAGCCTAGAAGTGAGATTACCTTAGAAGAACTTAGGGGGCCAACTCCATTGCCGATTGTACAAGTCGATATACCAAGCGTCACACCTACACAACCAAAACCTCGTCGCAGTGGGAGGGTTATCAGATAACCCGAGCGATTTTTGGGGATAGGAGAGTCTTCGGACTTGATCTTCGGAGAAGAATCAAACCCATGGTCATACAGTGAGGCGATCCAAGACAAGAAGCAAATTCTTGGCAAACTACAATGGAAGCCGAAAAGGGTTCAATGGATCACAATAAAGTGTGGGAGCTAGTCGAACCACTTAATGGGGTGAAATCCTTTGGATGCAAGTGGGTATACAAGAGAAAGAGGGGACCAGCCGGGAAGGTTGAAACCTTTAAAGCAAGACTCATGGCGAAAGGGTACACTCAAAAAGAAGGGATCGATTATGAGGAAACATTTTTGCCCGTAGCCATGCTCAAGTCCATCTGTATTCTCTTGTCGATTGCTGAACACCTAGATTTTGAGATCTGGCAAATGGATGTCAAGACGGCTTTCCTCAACGAAAGTCTTAACGAGGAAATCTATATGCAACAACCCGAAGGCTTCATTGAAAAAGGCCAAGAGCATCTGGTATGCAAGCTAAAGAAGTCCATTTATGGGTTGAAGCAAGCATCCCGTGCTTGGAATCAATGTTTTGATCAGGTTATAAAATCCTACAGCTTTGATCAAAACAATTTCGAAAGCTGTGTTTATAAAAAGCGTGACGGAACTGCCTTGGTATTCTTAGTATTATACATAGACGACATCCTGCTCATCGGGAACGATGTAAAGGTGCTATCAGACGTAAGGGCATGGCTTTCAAAACAGGTTGATATGAAGGACTTAGGAGAAGCTGGTCACGTCCTAGGGATCAAGATAACTCGAGATCGCAAGAGAAGAATGATCGGCCTCTCACAAGCTTCATACATAGATACCGTTTTGAAGTGATTCAGTATGCAAGATTCTAAGAAAGACTTTGTGCCTTTTAGACACGGAATCCATCTATCCAAGGAAATGTGTCCCAAGACACAAAAGGAGATAGATGGCATGAAGGGCATCCTTATGCTTCGGCTGTAGGAAGCCTCATGTATGCAATGCTGTGCACGAGATCGAGTATCTGCTTTGTCGTAGGCATGGTAGCAAGATATCAAAGTAACCCTGGGAAAGAGCATTGGACTGCAGTTAAAAACATTCTGAAGTATATGAAGAGGACACGGGACAGAATGTTGGTTTATCAGTCAGACAGTCTGATCCCCATCGGTTACACGGACTCGGATTTCCAATCAGACATAGACTCCAGAAAGTCAACCTCGGGTAGTGTGTTTTGCATGGGGGAGGAGCCATGACATGGAGGAGCGTTAAGCAGAAATGCATCGCAAATTCTACCTTGGAAGCCGAATATGTAGTTGCTTGTGAAGCAGCGAAAGAAGCGTTTTGGCTCAAGAACTTACTAGTGGACATGGACGTTGTTCCGAATTTGCCCAGCACAATCACAATTTACTGTGATAATGTCGGAGCAGTTGTAAATTCTAGGGAACCGAGAGCCCACAAAGCCAACAAACACATGAAAAGAAAATACCATCTTATACGAGAAATCGTTAAGAGAGGAGACATAGAGGTGGCAAAGATTGCGTCGGAACACAACCTAGCAGACCCATTCACAAAGGGTCCGCCTCAGAATACATTCGAGAGACATGTGGAAGGAATAAGTGTCAAGAGCATTGTCAATCTACTTTAAGTATAAGTGGGAGAAATATTATTAGGTTCGTGTAGGTGACATTAGATGTCACATAAAACACGAGACGTGTTGTAGTATACTTAAAAGTGGACTTTGAGTATAAGTGGGAGATTGTTAAGGTTATACTGGAAAATATGCTTTTTACTTTGTATAACCAAACTGAATTTCTTATTTATTTACTAAAATAAATTATTTATCACTGTTGCATCAAATATGATTAAATGTTATATATATTTGTTGCAAACCTGTTCAATAAATAGTACGTGTTACATTGTAGTTAATTTGGTGATACCAGATCACGGAAGATCAAATTAACAGTTCCTCGTAACTAAGTACAAATTCACAACCCAGATGAAAATGAACAATCCATCATGAAAGGTTGAAGTGTAAGGCTCAGATTGACTTGTCTTGACCAAGAGATTACACTGGTGCATTATGATGCGCTGAATAGGACCTACAGAAGGATAAATTCCTCGGTACTGAATATACAAGAATTAGACCTCGGTGGTTCGTTATTTCTTAATCTCCGTCCCTTAAATAGGATCGTGTGAAATACATAACTATTGCTTTGACTTATGATGGGAAGAGAATCAACCGGATTCGATACCTATATCTTGGGCAATATTATTAGTTACATGACGATTGCAAAGATTTAATACGGAGAATCATGTGCAAGTACGACTTGTTTGATTTGTCCTCTTGGTTGGCTCAGAAGCTTTATCATACCAAATCTTGCAAGTGGAAATTTATTTCCGGTATGGATAATAATGCTGAGCTTCCAAGGACAAAAATATTTATTAATATAAAGCTTGTTCAGTGGCTTAATAAATTAATGGACTAGATAATCTTAAACACGGGAAATAATAACCGGGAGTCATATTATTGTGAAGTCGTAATATGGGTTAAGATGAATAGTTCAATATTAATTTTATAGTGGAATAAATTAATATTAATGGGCTTTAATAATATTTGGCTTAATATTTGAAATTCATAGCCCATTGGAGGTCCAATCTTAATTCTCCTAAAAGCCCCTCAAATAGCCCAATTAAAGTCCAATTAATGAAAATGAGAAGAAAATATTGTTGCCTTATTTTTCCCAAAATTTTCGAAAATATTAAGAGGGGAAAAGAAAAGATTTTCTTAATTTTCTTGGAAAGATTTTATGGAATTCTTGAGATACAAGTTTATCCCATAAATTCAAGAAAAGTCAAAGATATTTTTCCTTTCCTATTTAATTGGAATTTTTGAAAATTAGAGACAAGAAGGGAGGAGAAGATTTTGTTGGGAGATATTTTGGGAAATAGAATATATTGGATATATTCAAGATTGTATCTTGAGAAAGAAGCAAGGAAATTTCCCAGTGACCCAAATTAGGTCAAAATTTTCGATCACCCCTTGTCCTATAAATAGGGGATGAATTTTTCATCCCCAATGTAATTCCATTTGTTGAAAAAATTAGAAATCCAAAAAGGTGGTGGCAAATATTTTATTTTCTCCATTGTTAAAATCGTTCGTGAGAATCCTTCCACCGGATTACGTTCATGGACGTGGGACATATTTGAGAAGGCACTTTGGGTTGATCCATCGTCTCAATGGTTGTCTCTACAAGAGGTATGTAATCTCGTAACTCCTAGATTCCGCATGCTTAGGATTTACCTGGATTATGTGTACGCATGTTGCTAATTGCTTGTTTAATTATTATGTTGAATTGATTTAGGATTAATTCATGTTAGTAATTAATTGAATAATTTAAATATGTATTTAAATACACCTCGAATAGATCCGGGCACCCCTTATTTCCCAACACATAGATGTTCTAGTGCCATAAGCACCTAGTGCCTTCCTTTTAGCCACCAGAACCTTATAGTCTTTCTTTCAGTGCCCTCTTCTACTTGTAGTAGTGACATGCATTCTTGTCGATCCGCTCCTTCCTTTGAACACCATCTTAGTGATAGAGAACTCAAAAGTCTTGAGCACGTTGTGAAGTTCAGGCATAGTCGCATCCGCCTTATTCATATTGTAGTTCACAATGAACCCAGAATATGAATCCGAAAGCGACTGGAGGATAGCATAAATGAAAACATTGGTCTTTTAGTTCAATGCCTAAATTACCAAGTTTCTCAATTAGGCCTATCATCATTAGCACATGAGGTGAAATCTTCCCTTCTCTGGCTAACCGACATCTGAACAGATCTCTCATCACTTCATAAATCTCAAAACGAGATTCAGAATCAAAGAGATCCTTCAGATGCTTGAGCATTTTGAAGGGACCCATTTTCTCATGTTACCTTAAGCAATTCGGGATTCATGCCGAGCAACATCACACACTGAGCCTGTGAAGCATCCTTTTGATGCTTCTTCTGAGCTGCTACGTCAAACGTGGCTGCCTTAGAGTACCAGCTGCAAGGGTAACCGGGATAGACGTGTCCAACACGTACTCAATTTTTTCTTGCCTTAGCACCAAACTCATGTTTCGGTGCCAGTCCAGAAAATTTGGCCTAGCCAATTTTGTTTGTTTCCAAAACACATCTCAATAACAGTTATACATTTCAACTAACCAAGAGAAATAAAATAAAACGAGAATTAAACACATAATTCCTATGATCAATATTCAGCAATCAAAATAAACATGGCCTTTATTTTGTGTTTATTTTGTCTTCATTATCTTCACATACTTAACGACCTCATTGGAAAAGTACGAATTTATATCAAATATAAATTATAATGGACTAGGATCCACATTACTACTATCATAATCCCAGCGAGGGCTGATCATTACAATAACATAACTGGTAGGTTTCCAAACCAATTGCAAAACTGCAATTCCTAGTTTGTCAAACCTAGTTCGACTGATGTCTCTTACCCTTTGTTCCACGCGAGGGCTAGCGAAATAAAGTTAAGTTGATTTACAACCATCAAGCGGCGACATCACATGTCCCTATAAAAGTCCCGTTAGATATAGTTCCGAGCAAAAGACGAGGGTCTTTAAGTACTCATTGGAACAAAATCTCCGGTTTACTTTTAATTTTGATGGAAGACATCTTATCAAATTAATGAGAAAACCATATTTTAGTGAGGAACGTTTTTAAAGACGAGGTATTAATTGCTTAATCGAGATCCATCATGATTTCTAAGTCACATTTGAGAAATTACGGGCGCCGCCTACCCAAACATGACATATACGGACTAACAAATATTTGGGCGCCGTCTATCCAAGCATTTAATACGGTCCGATAAATATTGGGCGCCGCCTACCCAAACAGTTATAATGCGGACTTTAAAACGCGTTAACTAATTTAAACGAGTAAAGTAGTTAACAGTGGGTTTTAATAAATCTCTTTAAAATGAATTTTAAAACTCAATTTTAAGATTATTAAAAATTAATAATCAATCAAATTATTTAATTTGGTCCAACCAATATCCAATTTCAAAATTTAATCTCTTTTAATTTTCCCAAAATTAGTTTTCAATTTATTTATTTGTCAAGGGCTCATGTGCAAAATACCATAAATTGCACGGAAGGACCTGTTCAAAATCCAATTTCGGCACAGTCAATCCCTTCATCATTTCCCGGTTTCCAAAACCGTTTTCAATCGGGTCAACCAACGTCAATCAAACCGTCCAATAATTCATCACAATTTATCAGAATTATTCCAAACAATTCACAAAACTGCTCAACCATTAGGGTTTAATTAATTTCATTTCTAAACACCTAATCGAAAATAAACAGGCATTCAATCAGAAATCAAAGTACCAAAACGAACAAAACAAGCACAAAATCGTCCATGTACAACGTTCGCGTGAGTCGCCACCGCCACTAGGCGCGTGCAGGTGACTCACCCCCGCGAGTAAACAGAACAATGCGCGCGGAGCCGCGAGTTCATCGATCATGTTCAAGACGCGAACGGACGAGCGAGAGATCAATCTATTCGGTGGAGCACCACCTTGAATCGAATCGAAATAGGGCGAGGATGATGCGAATTGAAAGAGGTCGAGGACCGCCGCCCTGAGACGAAGCGAAACGGCGGCGCTCCGCCACGAATCAAATCGAATCGGAGCTCACCATGATGAAACGTGGGTGACTGCAGCCGAGGTGATACAAATTGGGGAGAGCCTTAGCAAGTCCCGACGATGGGGTTGCGCAGCCACGGATCTAATCTGCCGACGCGGCAGTACGGGCTCGCACAAGAGACGTGAGTTGCGGCACAGGCCGCCTACTCGAGCGCCATCACGGGTCGCCCGGAGGGCCGGGTTTCTCGCAATAGACAGGAGAAGCGGTGCCGGGGTTTTCCTAGAAACCCTAGGCTGATTGAAGACGACGAGCACAATAAGGCAAATAAAGGGGGTGTGTTTATTTAATAAACATGCCCCAATCAAAACAAACACATATGTGGTGCGGTTTCATCAACCCGATCGGCCACATCCGGTTTAAAAAAAATTAATTTAAAACCAATTCAATATGCAATTAAAAATAAGAGCCTGGAGTTCTGATACCACTATTGGAATTTAGAGGCACGTAAACACGTAATACATGCGCAGCGGAAATAAACAGTTCACCAACAACAAACATATAATTCCATAATTAAATACGTGTAAACATAAAGAGAAACCTTACAGTAAATCGTACGCATATTTCTCTACTATGGTATCCATGTAATCTCCAATCACGAACTTGCACGGATTTGCCAGCGTTGAATCCCGAGATGAATTTGCTAGGAAAATTCTAACTCTAGATCTTATGGAGAGAATAATGAATTAACGTTGTTTGTGAATTCCCAAGAGCTCATATATATAGGGAAGACTCAGCTTAAATCTTAAGCTAACCTGATTAGGAAATAAAATCCCTAATCTTATAAAATAAATCTCTTAGATTTATTTCCCATATATAAAATCTTTACGAGTTTAATTCTCATGTATATCAAATATCTATGGATTTGATTCCATATATATTAAATCCTATAATAATATTCCATGTATTAATATTGGGAATCCTATTTAATTAAATCCAATTTAATTAAACATTAATAATAATTCATTCTAAATTAATCTATTATTAATTAATTCTCCATAAATTAAATGTTAAATCCAATTTAACATTTAATCAACTAACTATTATCCGTAAAAGGGAACTACTTGTTCTGTGACCCATAGGCCCTTATATATTTAGCGATTAGTCAAACTAACAGTCTTAATTGAACCCTAGACAATAAATCAGACATTCTCAATATATGAGGTACGTTGCGAGAAACATGCAACTACCTGTAACTTAAACATGGGCTATTACGATTTCCTCCTTTCATTCGCGAATACTCGATTAAGTCTTGAACATGATGAAGTGTCTATTCAAATAACTTAATCATATTATCTCTAATCACTAATTGATCATGTATGTCACACTTAGCCACAAAGTCTAAGTTGACGTGCATCGGCCGATGACTTAGATCCAATTATGATGAGAAGACGAGTATTATCTCTAAATCCACATTGAGGAATGAATCCTATTCTTGGCTCAACTACCATGCACATGCACTTCGTGATGAACTCAATCCAAGCCATATCTACCCATAGACGGGTGCAAGTGTCGGTCATGGTTAAAGTTTATCACTCCACACATGTCGTGCGCATTGACCTCAAGTCAAAGGAGTATCGCATTGCTCCCACTAACCGAGACACCCGTAGACACATATAGGGGAAATACATCAAACGGTTTCTCGGATGGGTATACCAATACCCTCTAAGATATTTGTGCATCCATCATGAGATACTAGTATCTCGTAGTAAGTGAGATCTTACTACACTCTCTAAGAGTATGATGCAGATCGTACACCAATCTCCATTGCATCATCAATATCCCATTCTTGATGATCCTTGATCGGGGCTATTTGAGAATCATGTTTAAGTCATCTGAGTTCTCACAACCTCAATGACATCAATAACTCATGAGAACACTTGTATGAATAAATGCAAACAATCAAACAAGTGTATTGTCATACATTAATATTAAGTGAACTATGATATTAAATCAAACTGAATATGATCGAGTATTATGTCCTTACAATAGATTGTCTCTAGGACACTAACACTAACACACAATTCCATCAGTGGTCCCTTTAGCATTTTTTGTAATGACATAACAAGCCAATTCTAAGGTTTCTTTTTAGGCATCAGAGCATATCCATGACACCATCCCGATGATACTGCGTTTGGTTCTGAATTAAATCTAGCTAACAAGTTCATTGAGAAGGTAATAATCAATCGAGTGCATTGAGCCAAGTAAAATAATGTGCATATTGAACTTATATAGGGAATTTCAGATCACAATAGCTCTTCGTCATCTTTCTTTAGACGAAATGGATCTTTCTTTAAATCCATACTTCGATCGATCATGGGAGTGCTAACCAGATGCATCTTCCATGTTAAGTCGCCTAAACATATTTTGGACACATGCAGATTGGTGGATAAGTACCTATTATTTCTGGTTTCTCTTAGTTCATTAAGAGTACCTATTATGTTCATCCATCAACATAAAATGTAAATCTGAAACTTGTTTCTTTATAAAACGCAGGGGCACCTTTCGTTATTCTATAATATTTCCCAATCAAGTAGTCACTTAAGCGGGTATACGACATACGTCCATATTATTTCAATCTAAAGTGAGTATTTTAAGTTTATTGCAAACACACTCTGTGGTTTAGAGTTACTTGACTTGGGCAATGGAAAGACCATCAGGTACTTCCTTATATATATCTTTATATTAAGATCCCACAGAGATATGCAGTAACCACTTTCATTTGCTGCATTTCCAGTTCTTTGGAAACTATTAGGCTAACTAAGTAGCGAAACGTTATAATGATAATTATGTCAATCCAGAGCGTAATGAGAAATATATCAGGACTTTATATTTCTTATTACCCTTTCTGATAAAGACTCTTTTATGTCCTACGGGCTTTACACTTGGTCAGGCTAGCACTACCAGACCAAATACCTGTGCCTTTGTTATATAATCAAGTTCTTCCTGGATTGCTTATTTCAATTTAGGCCAATATGCTCTTTGTTGACATTATACAATTGAGCATGGTTCGATATCATCGTGCTCTATAATTCCTTGAGCAACAGTATAGGAAAATACATCATCAATTTGTGTGCAATGTCTGTCCATCGACTCATATGCACTTCAATATATTGAGATATCTTTATCTTTGGAATCATATTAAACTTCGGAGCGTCCTCCAGTAATGATTCAAGGACTACCCTTCTTTCTTTGTGTAGATCTCAATCGAACCAGGTGGCTTCCCCATTTCCTTTTGAGAGCCAAGACCTCAACCCCACTTCCACCAAGTGTGGTTGCAACACCTTTTCTGTGGTATTGTGCCCCTTGATGGGGACTTCTAACCTTGCAGACATTTGCAGCTGGTATATGAGACCTAGTCAGTTTAATAATATCAGTAAATGTATCAGGCATCGAATCTGCTACGTTCTGAATATCTATTTACTTCAATTTCACATTGTAAAGTTTGGGGATCAAAATGAGACAAAGTGGGGATAGACCATGATACTTCCAGTAGTTTCCTTAGAATTTTTTTTTCTTATCTCCCCTAACGACGGGAAGACTCTCTCATTTAAGTGACAATCCACAAGTCTAGCGGTAAATAGGTCGCCTATGAAGGTGTCTAAATAGCGGATAATTGTTGGAGATTCATATCCAACATATATACTTAATCATCATCTTAGTGCGCTGTGGGGGCGCAATAGGCACATATATTGCACAACCAAATATAAGTAATGTAAAATTTCAGGCTTATATCCAGTTCCAGTTATCAACTGGTACGCAACATTTGGTTGGTCAACAGTGGGTTTAAAACGAATAAGTAAAGCTGCATGCAATATTGTATAATCCCATGCAGAGATATACATGTTGATACGCATAAACAGTGCCCTAGCCACCATTAATATACTTTTAAATGATGGCATTTGCGAAACCATTTTGTGTAGCACAAGGGGTGCATGATGCTCACATTGATCCCAGTATAAATGCAATAATCATCAATTTCTTTTGATGATGATAAGGGTGATGAGCCCTTAAACATACAATATGTGCTTAGAGTTTGTAATGCAGAATTAATTGTGGACAGTAGAACGACATGTGACCATATGTCAAAAAATAAACCAAAACCATAAAATACTTGAATGGTCCGCATTCTGGATGAATTGTTCCAGAAATATCATCTTGTATTATTTGTGAGAATGAAATATTTTATTTTAAATATTTAGCATAAGTAGGTCTCATTGTTACTTTTGCTAAAGAGCAGGATTTGTAAAATGAGTGATATGTCTTTGAGAATTATAATGAGGCAGAGTGGGATATAAATAGTGTTTCTGGTGCTTTAGAAAACAAAGGTTGCAACAAAGCAACAACATGACCAATATTGAGCATTGTATCAGATCTTTATCCCATTTTATATTTCACTCAGAAAACAGATGTCCGTATTAGTTCTTCAATATATGGATCATCATGTCACAACTTGGATGTCCAAGATTGTCATGACAAAGCCCATATTAATCAGTGTCCCATAATTCATCATTGGCGACAATATATGATTCAAGAATTTAAATAATAGTGAGATACAATTCACTAGATTGACTCATTAATATCTCTAAGATGTGTTTTCTTCCACATTCACTAGAGGTAATTAAATTTCATTCACATTATGATTTTTCAAATGATAATGTTGGCACAAATATCTTTAAAATTTAACAAGGAATATTATTCCATAATATATTGAAATAAATTTATTACTTTTAGAATAAAGTTTAAATTATAAGTCAACGTCACTAAAATATCTTAATCCAAAAATTAAACTAAGAAATCATTGGTCTAAATAACTTTAAGACCCAAAGTAATTGTTCAAATAAAAGGAGGCACCATGCCTTAACAACATTTTTGAATATGAGAAATTGATAAAGTAAAGCAGTCAAAATCATGAATACCTATTGACTGGGCAAAGTTCTTGTTGCCATTGAAATTTGCAATTGTGAGATTAACATCTTCCCGATGGTTATCGCCTTCCATATAGTGGGTTTCATGTTCTTTAGATTTCCCATGCCTCTTATAGTTAACTGCTACTTTGTGCTTGCATGACAATGGTGGCCATTACCATGGGTCCCACAGCCCGTATCAGGTGGTGCATTCATTATTTTCAAGTTGGTATGAATTAACACATCATGTCCACTTTTCTTTGGGACTCTTTCCATTGTTTCCTTAATAAAGTTAGCGTCGGGAATTTTTTTTGTCCCATTAGATTTGAGATTATTATTTAAAAGAATTTGGTCACATTTTTCAATTACTTGTAACATGACCCACATCATCAAGGAACTTGTTGGTTGCTTACTATAACTTGTATTAGGACAAAAATCGAATTATAAAAACGTACAAGCCCAATGCAAATTTGGGCAATTCACCAAGATGTTAGCATAATAGTGGCCACATAGGGGACTGAAAAACACTTTCCTTATTTTCTTATTGGATTTTATAAAAGGTGATAGTTCAGAAAAATAAGAAATTAATCAATAAAATTATCCTTTAAAAAATGGTTAAAGAAGTATGCATAGCGCCAGAGATTTGAAAATATGAAGCAATTAAGAAGTTTTCCTATCAATAAAATCAAAAGCTCTATGCATGAATATAAAAGGAAAGTAAGATCATTTTCTTGTGATTTACTTTTCACATCATTTTCTGTGATTTACTTTTCACATAAGGTAAGGCGTGTTTTAACACACAACATATCATTATCAAGAAAATTGACCCTTTAATAGTAAGTAAGCGAATTTCATTCCCAATAGACAGTTAGTTCTGGAAGCAGAATATCATTCATGTTTCCAAAACGTCCCAATCTCCCATAGTTCTTCGGGTGTTTATAATTTAAGGTAATCCTAGCATAAACTAGGATTGATATGTTGTCTTAAAAATATAACTAGGACTATTGATTTTGACCTTGTCAGACGGTTCTTCGTCCTTGGGGTTAGTGGATTGTTTGATTGTGAAAAGATAATCCTTCCCTAACAAGGTAGTTTCCACATCGAAGACCCAACAATGATATTCAATTTCTTTTGAGCTCAATTTTATAAATTCAGGTCAAGTTGGTTAATCCATTTATTGCAAGCAAGGTAGAATATATATTAATTACGTAAATGTAACAGTATAAAATATTTACTTTTAAAAAATGTGCATAAAAATATAATTTTGAGACCAAATGTCACATATTTCGATGCTTTGTTAAAATACTTTATCACATTAATTTATACTCATATGTATCACCCACGAATATTCTTTATCATGGAGGTGTATAATAGTGAACATGTATATTTATATACGAACAGAGTATGCCATATAAATGACATTTTAAATTAAAAAAATGTAATTCACAATAATAATCATAAAGTCATATACCCATGGGAGTTTAGAATATTTGAAAACAGTCTCATCAATTTAATATCTTTGTATGGCTTTACTTGCAAAAATATAATCGTCGCCACCTATTTCTTTAGATGAAAAAATATTCAATAAATTTTAGTGAATCAAATCAGCCACAAAAATAAGCAATAACATGCAAGCAAGGATTTTTACATAAATCCTAATTTCTACATCAAATAATTCTCAAGTCTATTCCTGCGGCAAGCAGCTCTAAATGCTGAAATTTAAAAGGGATTAAGTTTCTTTACCAGAGCAGAATCCTACGGTAAGGGTTCCAATATCGTCTTATGATAGATTTTGCTCGTGCCGGTGCCAACTCAATGGGTGGTACTGATGTCTGCTTTCTTTTCTCATTTAGATGGACAATTCCATGCTTATTTCAATGGGTAGGTTAACTAAAAAAAATAGGTACAGATGACTAATATCGAGTCCAGATAAAAGCTAAAAAAAAATGATTGGCAAAAAATAATAAGCAGTAAAAATTTAATAGAGAGTCACTCCTCCAAAATTATAACAGTTTTGGCTCATACTTATTCCTCATAAGATGCTACATGCTCTTTTATTAAATGAGCAAAATTGGTTGGGTTCAACGCATCAATCTTCAATTAATTAAACCCTAGAATTAGCATGCAGAAATTGTGGAGTGAGTGAGTGTGCATGAAAATTATGTGTTTTTGTATGTTCATGGAGCACTCATTGCATAATTTCAATATAGCAGTATCAATCTCTTGTGATTCATCACGATTCACAATAATAAATAAATAAACTCATTGCATATAGTTTATCCGAAAATTAAGAATCGAAATAATAGATCCCATCTACACCTACATATGTTCCATGAATTTTATCAAATCGCAACCTCAAAATCATACATCTTGGAACCAAAAAATTGAGAAGCAATCATATTGAATTAATAATTATCCAATAGCAATTGCGTACCTATGAGGGCACGGAAAGGGGATCTGTTTTGGCCGCCGTGAAAATATTCAACGAGTTCAACAAACCAACAAATATTGATGATTAAAATTATCAACCTCCACGGAAAAATACCCAGTCAGCGAAGAAGATTTGGATGGAGTGCGAAATCCTACTCCCTTTGGCAAGGCAATCATGCTGATAACTTGTTGTAGGATAATAGAGACGATCGTTTGTTGACCCAGTTCATCGTGAACGACTACGTCTGGGGGCGTAGCAAGCCAGGATATTAAACTATATCATCATAGTATTACTTTATACAAGATATCCCTTTATATAGGGTGTACAAGTATCTAGGGTTACATGGAATATATTAAATACCTAAAATGTTCCTCCATCATTTATTTTTTTACGAAGGCACAGAATATGTTTTTCCTTCAACACCATCAATATTTTCATAAATTTAAGGTCTCAATATTTCTACCGATACCAATATTTTTAACCTTGGTTGTAACATAGTGACTATTCTTTCTTTGTGTACAATCTATCTAAAAAATTAAAGGAATAATAGGATTCAGCTGTGCCTAAGTGAAAATTTATAATAAGTTCGTGCATTGCACGGGCAAAAGGCTAGTATATTAAAAATGCATACTGATTTCGTACCGAGAATAAATGATTTAGAAGGTAAGTTCAAATTTAATCATCATATACTAACAAAAAAAAAACAAAATTTAAATCAAGAAGTATCTAAAGACGAATTGAAGAGCGAAATGAGCAAGTCTCCAAAAATTTGTTCACAGTATAAAATTTATATTATTACACTTATAAATTAATACTATCACACTTATCAACTGATATAATTACACTTATAAATTAAGATCATAATATTAAATGTTCTTGATATTAATTTACAAAAGTGCTGACACATCAATTTCTATTATGAATAAATTTTGCAAGAGAGATTGTGATCTCCTTATATAACATTGAAACTAACATAATATTTATATATGGAGATAAGATAACATATTGTATAATTAGGAGTTGTATAATATTTTCCAAAGAGAATTTAAGATCCGCAAATTAAGGAATACATGAGCTTATTACTATGGTCAATATATAGATATACTCATATACACATATGTATGTATATGCTGCAAAAGAGTAAGTAGGATAGATTTCTTAAAAAACGTACCTTTGATGCCCAACAACACAGATCACCAAATTCTGGATTCCAATTTTCAACCAGAACACGCAGCACTAATTTCGGATACAAAAAATAAAGTTGGGATTTCATATAAAGTGTAGGTCCCGAACGAGTTTCAGTGAAGGTTGAAGTCTAGAGGGGAGGGGTGAATAGACTTCAACAATTTTTTTGTGGATCAGATGTGTTTGCATGTATGTCTGATCAGAGTGCGATGTGAATCAGTTTGGACTGATATCCGACTTACTGATTTGGTAGACAGATCAGTTCGGCGTCTATCAACTTAACTGATGGTGTGGAAGATAAGTTAACCCGTGTAGAAAACCAGTTTTACTCAAATGAGATTCTGACCAACAGTTCGGATCAGGTGACTAAAATGTCAAACTAATCAGATCAGTAGCTTGATGCTAATCTGATCTAGGTACAGAATATGCATGCAAATAACAAGTTGTGTGCAGATATGTAAAGCAAGATTAAATGCACATAGATTTATAGTGGTTCGGACAACTTGTCCTATGTCCACTCTTCCCTATCACCAGGGGCACCAACTTAATCAACTTGGACTTAGTTTATTGTGTTAGTCCAACACAGTACAACCAACAGATATTTAACGAGTTCACACTCAACCAATCCAAGAAATCTAATCTAGAAACCCTAGATAGAAAACTTGCTATAACAAACTTAACCTAACAGTGTTTTGGTATAAAATTTGTTTTGTTCCAACTAGAATACTATCCTATCTTCTAAGTAGCCAAGAGCTAGAGGATAAGTATTCTGCTAAGAACTAAGGGATGACACTTAAGAATAACTCTTGTAATTGTGTTCTTCGTGCGGAAATCTTGAGAGCTTTTGCTTGTGAATAATTTCCATAACCTTGCTCTGAAGGTTTGATCCCTTATTTATAGGCACGAAATCGAACTAGCCGTTGGAGAGCAATTTGAATTTTGGTCTATTTAAGGTAGGCTTGCAGGCTTGATTTGATGTGCGCAGAAAGACCATGCCGTCTTCGTGCAATATTGTCCTTTCTAGCCGTTTGGCTTGATAAGCCATATCTCGCAATCTTTGAACCGCAGATGTATCACGTGTCTCTTTTCTAAGTGGTCGAACAAGTACACTTATTCTCGGGATATTTGGCGCCTTAGAAAAGCTTTGACTTAAGTATGCTTTTTATTAAAGTCCGAGAAACATCGTATGCTTTTAAGGATAAGAAGAAATACTTATCGTGGTTCTTTCTTGACCTCATCTTGATTATCCATCAGATCATTAGTCTTGAGTCATCTGATAAGGTTGTCTTAGCTGCAACATATCGACTCTACTGATGTCTTCATAGAGTAGGTCTTCTGATGTGATTCAGGTCTTTCTTTTCCGATCCCGAAGTCCGATCTTTCACTTCCCCGATCTTGATTAGTGAACTTCAATTTCGATCTTCATATATTGAGTTCCCCCTCAATATGTGACCTAATCTAAATCATCACCGCCTAACATGTTGGGTTATCTCTTCCTTTGGTTCCTATTTATTCATCACGACTAACAGGTTCGACTGGTCCTATTACAACTGTTTTGGAACTTCCATCAAAACTCTAAATTTCCCAACAATTTCCCCCTTTTTGATGGAACCAAAACTTAATCAGAAAGGATGCTGAACATAAGTAAAGCAATATAAAATAGACAGTTCATCAGAAGACAATGAAAGTTTGTCTTAAGATCGGAGAAATTGGATATTTCATTTATAGCGTGTGAGAATTACAAGTACAAAGTGAAATATACCTATCCGATCTTACAAAATAAGTCTTCGATTCGATTCAAAAGATCTCCTCCAACGGAACTTCACGAAGTTGAACAATCTTGTCTTTATCTCGAGCAACCTTGTCTTCATCGGTGATGTCATCTTGTTCATAAAATTTGCATCCGTTAAGAGTGTCATTAAAAGCAATCTTGTCCAATTTGTCGTCCCGGAGTCTTCTTGTAGTCCATCACCCTCAATGTGCATATGCGACCGGAGGTGTCTTTCAAACATTTTCGCCTCCCTCATTAGCTTCGGCAAATAATGGGTGATCAATTCGGATGTTTGTTACTCAACGAAATCTCTCGAACATGTCATTCTTGTCAATAAAGTTTGGTTGGGATGCGATTTTAGTCGTTGATATAACTTGAAATATTAAAATGTACCATTCTTTTTTGATTTTCTTCCAAGCTCCTTGCAGTGTCCAGACGAGCTGATTCGCTTTTTTTATAGATCAACATCGGCATCTAGAATTGGCTCAACATAGTGCGATCCTTCTCCTTTCCCCGCCACAAGGCCTTTCTTCTTCTTCACCCGATAGGCTTTGTCAAATTATATGTTCCGCTTCTTCCCTTCATAAATTTTTTGCCTTGTAACTTTCTTTGTAACTCTTGAAATAATTTAATATTTATCTTCTTCTTTTTTCATTTATCTTGCATAATAGGTAAAAAAATTTCTTGATCCGTAAATTGAAGCTTTTTTTGGTAACCATGACTTTCTTGCCTTTCTTTCCGTGGGCTCGTCTAAAAGTAAGGATGAAGATTCGATCATTTAAAACTTTCTCCAACTAAGCAAAGAAACTCCCTTGGGCATCTTTCTTAGTCTCTTTTTATCCAATGTAATCTGGATGCCCGCCACATAGGTCTTAAATCCTTAATTTGGGTTCAATCTTCCTTGGATAAAGATCCTTAACTTCTTCCCCCTTTGTGGTTCCTAAAATGAAAAAGGCCCTTGAGTTCAAAGACTTAGATGGGTAATCTTGAAGATAAGTCTTGTTGAAATTCATGTTTTTTTAAAATTTGGGATTCTTAAAAATATTAGGAATAATAATTTCATAACAGTTGAACTTGGACAACAACAAAGTAGTTTAGCATCGATTCTTAGCGCTTTGTTTACCACATTGCTAAAGGTTGATATATTTTCAATTCAAAAAGGATATCAAGCTTATAAAAATAAATTTTGAGAATTTGCCTTGTGTTGTGCATTAAAACTGACCCGGATCCTCATCTTTTTGGTCATTTTGACCATAACATTATAAATTTTTAAATTAAATTCATCATCATATTTTCCAGAAAGAATCCGGGATGGGATCAAATAGGTTTTCCTAAAAAAAAAATAATTCAGTTGACTATTTTAGATGAACAAAATAAAGCCATCTTTTGTCATCATCTCAAGTAATTTATTTTCTTGTAATTGAGCAAAATTGTCTTGTCTTTGTTAAAAATGCATCAGATTTCACTAATTAAATCTCTTCTATCCTAATCTTCTTTATCAATGATTTTGCTCTTGCAGTCTATCAACGATGTGCTAATAGATAAATCTGCTTTTTAAATTAATCTTTTAATTTAGATGGATCTTTTCAGATCTTATTTCCATGGGAGTTGGTTATATTGAAATAAATGTCAATTTAATATCATTTGGATAAAAGCTCAAATCTCTAAATTTGGCAAAAATAACAAGATGTCAAAAAAAAAATTAAATGATGGAAGTCACTCCTCCAAAATGTTGAACATAACAGTTTTATCATAAATACAAAGATAAGAAAAAGAGCTTTGTCTTAAACAAAATAGGCGTTTCATTTATTGGCGTTCAAATCGCAAATCTTCAATTGATTATATACCTATCCATGAAAATAGAATCTAATCCAATATCGCTCCTCCATGAACTTACTTGAACATAATTTCAATCGGTGGGTAACCTTGTCTTCTTTGGTATAAATATTCATCGAGTTTCAAGGCATGCTTATTATCAATGATGTCATAAAATTATCAAAAAAATAGTACAGATCTTCTAATATGTTCCATCAATTTTATAAATACAGTGTAACGAAAAATAATGATCTTCAAAAAATTTTGTGAAAATTTCAAATTGAATTAAGAATTTTTGTTTCTCCTTGATCAAAAACGCCGGAGAGGTTGGGATGAAAATATTCATAAGGTGAAATCACCCATAGTTTTATTTTGATTAAAATTATCCTTCCACGGAAAGCGAGCTACCCAATATTCAATTAACAAGAAGAATTGGATCAACAAGTGCATATCCTCTCCATCATGCCCAAGAGCAATGCGTCTTTGATAACTTTTGTAGGATTTCTTCATTGTTTTTTACGTGAATTTAAGCGATTCATCAATATTTTTTATATCTTTATATATGTAAATAAACTATTCTTCTTCTTTATTTTTTATCTAAAAAATTGAATGAATAATAGGATCCGAATATTTAAAATTTATAATATGTTCCGTGAATTTTTTCATTAATTTCAAAATCATACATCTTGGAAACTAAAAAATGTCCTTCATCGGCGCATCTTGAAAAAATTCGTTCCTTCCTCTTTAATCTTCGGTTCTTCAATGATAACCATCTCTTTATATTATTAAAGCTTTGTTCTTTTTAGAAATTAACCCATCATACTTTATTAAATATTCTGGTCGCCCATTTGTTCAAAAACTTCCTTCACCTACTTATATTGTATAATTAGGGGCCTTCCATTTAAGATCCCAAATTCAACCTCTTCTTATGAACCATCTCCTTTGATAGATTTCTAAAAAACGTACCTTTGATGATAAACAACACAGATTACCAAATTCTTGACTTAACCATTTTGTGAGTGATCTCGGATCAAAAATGTGCAATGGAGTGTCCGGCATTCCCAACTTCCTGGTTATCATCAATCGGAATTTGAGAAGATGAGATTGGCTGATCGATCTCTTGATTTGTTGTTGTGATCCTTCAACTTAACCATGGTCTCGTGAGTGAGAAAACGTTGGTGCAATAGTTGACCTCTATCCTTGACCTGTCCTCTTCTTGGGGAGTCTTCTAATGGGCACATTGTCCACATCAGAATCAGATGATTCGTCCAATATCTGAA
Organism: Stenogyne calaminthoides; assembly: GCA_037126765.1. Taxonomy (NCBI): domain Eukaryota; kingdom Viridiplantae; phylum Streptophyta; class Magnoliopsida; order Lamiales; family Lamiaceae; genus Stenogyne; species Stenogyne calaminthoides. Next base: position 18,832,965 of record JBBCBC010000032.1, read on the forward strand.
ATCCCTTGGACTCCCCTTTACCAGCAACTGGGACACTCGCAGCTGGTTTTGCTATCTTGATTCTTTGGTTCCCCGATAGAGATTCTTGTAATTGTTTTTTCGGTTTTTCAAGCATTTTCTTTTTTCTATCCCATCCTTTCCTTTCTTCCCCGACCTCCATACCGTTTGGTTTCACGCCATATATCTTGCCTCTTCATCATCATCAGCAAGGCCAGGAATTGCCTTGTCTGATATAAGCATTCTTTTGTGGGTCAGCACGTACGGAATCATCTCGTCCTCACTCCATTCCCTATCCTTCATCATATCAATCAAAATCAATGATACCTTAAGTAACATTGTGATTTTGGCAGCAAGAACAATCTTTCCACCTTTGGATACAAACTTTGTTGACTCCTCCAGCAACCTCCTTTTCAGAAACCCTAGCCAATCAATCTTTGCCTTGTCGATTATGGCATTCATTATTCTAGCCTTCTCTAGGGTTATGGCATCCAGACTGTAAGAAATTCCAACTATCACTTTCTAGACAATATCGAACAGCAATCGATATTTCCTCCTCAACATAGGTTTCTTGAAACCCTTGGTGTGATGTGAATCGGTGAGGTCATTAGCGGTGTTTCGATTACATCATTTTTAAATAGCATACCAGACATCCGACATAATCCCATCCTCTGGTGACGACAAACAAAATATTCGAAACAAGTCTGCATCGGTGACTTCCAGCCGTTCACCTTGGACCTCTGAGTACAACACATCGTCGTGGTCTCTTAAATTGTAAAGAAATTCAAGAGACCCATCCAGAATAATCTAATCGGCACACGCTGAACAATAGGTTTTGAGGTTATTGTTCCGTAGTAGCTTTAAAATTTCTAGGGATTCTGGATCAATTGTCGTTTTGAAATCGACACACCTATCCTCTACAATGTCTTTGGTAAAATTCCTGAATATTGTATCTTCAAGTTCCGGGGAATTTTGCGAAGAAGAATGTGCGGTCTCTGCAACATGTCTAACTTTGGGTGCCATTTCTGCAAATAAAACACAAAATTCTCAATTTCTATCGAATAATCGCATAAAAACACAAATATAAATACAAAACTATATCAATAGCAAATAAGAGCATATCTAAGACCAAATTTAAATTACCAGTTAAATCTGGAAAAAGATGAACAAGTAAATGCTTTGGAATTTGCAGAGATGTTTTTAGAGCGAGAAGATAATTGTTGCAGAGAGAAAATTTGATAAATTTCAGTTTTATGAAAATGGTGGAGTGGGAGGGTTTTTGGAATTTTAAACGAGAGGGAAACACAATCATTTTAAAAATTGGGAACCCAAAGAGACGTCCAATCATAATCTACGGTTGAGATTAGGCGGTTTGTTAAAGTAGACATCGTGCGGCTTAGAAAAATTGTAGGCCGCAGCTTTTGGATTTAAAAATCGTGAAAAATGCATTTAATACAAAATCCTCGCGTCCGCATTTAATGAAAGACAGAGTGACGTCATACACATTAAGGAGATAAGAACAAATAAATAAGGAAAACATAAACAGTAAAGGGGATCAGAAAAGCGTATCTGATTGACTGATATTGTAATCAGCCAATTACCACAAATGTAGATTCTTGTCCCTGTTTTCTGATTTCCAATATGTTGAACCTAATATATCCTCTAAACCTTAGTATTTTCCTACCGTCTCTTCTGCTCAAATCAGTACTCTACTGATCTTTTCTGATCAGATGAACTTCCCCCTTCATCTGACCTTCCTTTTTGATCATTTCCCAATTGATCTCTTCTGATCAGATGAAGTTCTCTTTTCATCTGACCATCTTACCTGTTGTATCTGATCCAACTCTTCTGACTTTGTTGATCTTACCATGTAACCTATACCTTAGCAAGTTTTCCCAACAATGTCCAACTTAGCTGATCAGATTTCTGTTGCCAAAAGCTAATTCTCGGGAAGTCAAATGGTAGCCTCGATTTCCCAAGTCGGATTGATGTGATATACCCGCAATGATGGCCTGTCACTTTATGACGTCAATTTCTTTGGGAGGGGTCCCAAATTTTAAAAATTGCATTTCCACCCCCGTTTTTCCTCTATAAATAGAACTGAGTTTCATTCTCAAGTTTGCACATGAGAAATTTCGGTGAGTCCTTGATTCCGGTAAGTCCTCCGCAAATAGGCTTTGTCTATTCCGGCAAGCCCTCCGGTTCTCAGTCCATCCCTATGCTTCCCTTGTTCCTGATCTCGTCTTCATCGGAAGATGACCAAACGGCGGTTGCAGAGCTTCACTGCCACCCTGATTGCAGATTTATCGCCTTTATCATGGAGGTGGCCGTCCGTGCCTTGTGTTCCGATCGAGACGACGTGGTTAACATCAATGAGCAATTTCTGACATGTAATATGGATTTAGTATTGTATATGCGAACTTGATCAAGATAAGTCGCCTTTTTACAATACCTTATGTTTTGCACCACATGTATGATATTCGTGTTCATTTAGTGAAAAGGCTCATCGGTTCTAGGGTTTAGGGTTTAGGATTTAGGATTTTTCTTTCGACCTCCGGGTCTATTGTAATGAAAAGTTTTGACCTCCGGGTCTTTATCAATGAAATTTTCTCTTAATTCCATTGTTGTGTTGATTTGATTTCATTATGCAATTTTTGCTTAACTGATATCCTTAACCCCCTTAATCTAATATCCTTTATCTGATCAGTACCTAACAGATTTTTCTGATCAGTTGAGGTTCCTTACTCAACTGATTCTATCTGATTAGTCTCTTAACCAACTGGTGTTTGAGAGTTGGGGAATGAGTTGCACAGATCTATTCGGGGTGAATATTCAAATACAAATTTAATTCATTAATTATTACTAGCATGAATTAATCCAATATTAATTCAAATAATAATTGCAACAACATATCATGCATATAAAAAGCCACGTAAAACCTACGCATGCGGAATCTACGGGTTTACGTGAACGTACCTCTCGGGATGGCAGTGGCTTTGGTCGGACGGACTAACCAAAAGGACTTCCCAAGTATTCCCTTAGCCCTTGCTCGACAATCCGATGGAAGGATACTCGTGAACAATTAACAAAAGAAAAAATAAACTTTGTTGCACCACTTATGTGGATTTGCTAATATTTCCAGCACATGGAATTGTACTTGGGAATGAACTAATCATCCCCTATTTATAAGAGGGAGGGTGGTAGAAATTTTAGTGATTTTTCAATGTGGGAAAAGACTTTTCTTGGTCACCAAGAAATCTTAAATATATCCCTTATATTATTTTTCCCATAATTAAAATATTCCACAAAAATCCCACCTCCTCTATTATGGACAAAATTTTCGAAAATTAAGTGTCACAAGAATCCAAGATTTGGATCTTCTTGAATTTATGAGATATCCTTGTATTTCAAGAAATACATATCTTCCATAATATCTTTTCAAGAAAATCTTTCTTGCCCACTATATTCTCAAAATTTCGAAATTTACCTCATGAATAACCAAGTGGGAGATTTCTTGAATTTAATGAGATAATCTTCTATTCCAAGAATACATATCTTCATTCCATAACAAAATTCAAAGAAAATCTTTCTCCCTCTTTTATCCATAATTTTCGAAAAAATAGAGGAAATATTAAGCAACAATATTTATTTTATTTTAATCACCTTTTCAGTTATTTGACTATATGTTGGGCTACTCAGGGGGCCTTTAGGAGAATTAAGATTGGACCTTCTAATGGATCTTGAATATCTAATATTGAGCCACAATATAATTCAAGCCCATAAATATTAATTAATCCCACTACATAATTAATATTGCACCATCCATCTTAACCCATATTACAGTCAATATGGCTCCCGGTCATTATTTCCCGTGTTTAAGATTATCTAGCCCATTAATTAATTCAAGCCACTGAAATAGCTTTCCGTTAATTAATATCTTTTGTCCTTGGTCGAGGAACGATTCAACATTATTATCCATAAGGAAACTAATTCCACTTGCAAGATTTGGTATGATAAAACTTATGAACCTCCCAAGGGGCAAATCAAGCAAGCGCATTTTGCACACGATTCTTCGTATTAAATCTTAGCAATCACATGTGACCAATAATATTGCCCAAGATAAAAAGTATTGAATCTCTCTCTGATTCGCTACCCATGATAAGTCAAAACAATAGTTACCAATCCCACGTGATCCTATTTAAGGGACGAAGGTTAAGAAACAACGAAACCACCGAGGTCTAATTCTTCCTTGTTCGGTTCAAGAATTTATCCTCCTCAGAGGGTCCTATTCAACAAGATCGACCATGCACTAGTGTAATCTCTTGGTCAAGACAAACCAATCCCGAGCCTTACACCTCAACCTTTTCGCGATGGTTGTTCATTTCCATCTAGGTCGTGAATGGCGTACTTTTTAGTTACAAAGGGATGTTAATTTAATCTTTCGTGATCCGGTACCACTAAATTAACTACAATGTAACACGCATTTAATTATTGAGCAGATATCAAAGTGAATATATATAACATTCAATCATATTTAAAGCATCGGTGATAAACAATTTATTTGGTAAATAAGTCCGAAAATTCGGTTTCGATTATACAAAGTAAAAAGCATACTTTTCAAAAAGATAATCCCAACAATCTCCCACTTATACTCAAAGTCTTCTTTTTTAAGTATACTACAACACGTCTCGAGTAGTCCGTGACATCTAATGTCACCTACACGAACCTAATAATTTCTCCCACTTATACTCAAAGCAGATTAGCAACGGTCTTGACACCCATTCCTTCCACATGTCTCTCGAATGTATTGAGGCGGACTCTTTGTGAATGGATCGCTAGGTTGTCCTCGATTTAAATCTTTGCCACATCTATATCTCTCTCTTAACGATGACTCGTATAAGATGGTATTTCTTTTCAATGTGTTTCTTCGGCTTTGTGGGCTCTTGGTTCCTTGAATTTGCAAATCGCCCAAGCATTGTCACAATAAGCAAAGTGATTCAGATTTTGGCAAATTCGAACCACATCTAAGTCCACAAGGAAGTGCTTTGAGCCAAACCGCTTTTTCATTTGCCTCATTAGTGACTACATATTCGCTTCCATGGTAGAATCTGCGATGCATTTCTTCTTGACGCTTCTCCATGTCACGGCTCCTCCCCCATGCAAAACACACTAACAGGAGGTAGATTTTCCGAGTCCATGTCCGATTGGAAATCCGAGTCCGTGTAACCAATGGGGATTAGACTTCTCGATCGATAAACCAACATTCTATCCCGAGTTCTTTTCGGATATTTCGTAATGTTTTTAGCGCCATTCAATGCTCTTTTCGGGGTTACTTTGATATCTTTTGCCACCATGCCCTACGGCAAAAGCGATATCCGGGCCTCGTACATATAGATTACATACATAAGACTTCCGGCTGTACCAAGCATAAGGAATGCCTTTCATGTCATCTATCTCCTCTTTTTCGCCTTAGGGACATTTTCTTGGATAGATGGATTCCATGCCCGAAAGGTACGAATCCTTTCTTGGAATCTTGCATCTTGAAACGTTTCAAGGCGGTGTCATGTATGAAGCTTGCGATAAGCCTAACATCCTTTTCTTGCGATCTCGAGTGATCTTGATCCCAAGGACGCGCCCGCTTCCCCTAAGTCCTTCATATCAAACCTTTTTTGAAAGCCATGCCCTTACGTCGATAAAACCTTCACATCGTTCGTTCGATGATCGAGAATGTCGCTCACGTATAGTACTAAGAATACCAATGCGGTTTAAACACGCTTTTTATACACACAACTTTCAAACTCATTTTGATCAAACCCATAAGACTTTATAACATGATCAAAACATTGGTTCCAAGCTCGGATGCTGTTTGAGTCCGTAAATGGACTTCTTGAGCTTACAAACAAGATGTTCTTGGCTTTGTTTCAATGAAACCTTGGGGTTGTTGCATATAGATCTCTTCGTCAAGACTTAGTTAAGAAAAGCGTCTTGACATCCATTTGCTGATTTTCAAAGTCGAAACGCAAAGACTCGATAAGAGAATACATATGGACTTAAGATGGCTCACCGCAAAAAAGTTTCCTCATAATCGATCCCTTCTTTCCGAGTATAACCTTTCGCCACTAGTCTTGCTTTGAAGGTTTCAACCTTCCCGTGGGTCCTCTTTTTCCTCTTATATACCCACTTGCATCCAATGGGTTTGACCCCATTAAGTGGTTCGACTAGCTCCCACACTCTATTATGAAACATAGAACCCATTTCGGCTTTCATTCTTTGCTTTTGCCAAGAATGTGATCCTTATCTTGGAGTGCCTCGTCATATATGTCCATGGGTCTCGATTCGTCTTGTCAGGAATCAAGTCCGAGGACTCTCCTATTCCCATGAATCTCTCTAAGTTGTCTAACAACCCTCCCACTACAACGAGGTTGCCAGAAAGCGTATCATTTGGTATATCATCTAAGACAAGGTTGGCAATGAGGTTTGCCCTCTAAGCTCATTTAAGGTAATCTCAGCCACGGGTTTTCTTTGATTCATATAGTCTTCTTCTAAAAATCTAAAGTGAGTGCTTATGACCACCTTTTGATCTTTCGGACCATAGAACATACTTGCTTTTTGTTCCAAAGGTATCCTATAAATGACCTTTTTAATTACGATCGAGGATCCATTTTAAGCTTCCTTGTCCAAAGACGTGGGCGGACACCCCCAAATCCTCATGTGTCTCATGCTAGGCTTGCCCGCTCCACAATTCTTTGGGAGTTTTGGGAACCGATTTGGATGGCACCAAGTTCAGAATGTAAGCCCATTGTTTTCCAAGGCATGACCCCAAGAACTACTTGGGAAGATCTGCATAACTCATCATTGATCTAACCATTTCCAAAAAGAGTTCTGTTTCTTCGCTCTGTAACCCCGTTTTGTTGGGTTTAGGGTCTGAAAGAAGGGATACAATCCCTTCATCGGATAAGTAGTTCAAAAACTCATCACCGAGGTATTCGCCCCCCCATGATCGGATCGTAGAGACTTGATACGTTTTTCCATATGATTCTCTCGCTTGAGCCTTAAATTCTTTGAATTTCTCAAAGGTCTCGATTTATGCTTCATAAGGAAAATGTAACCGCATTCTTGAGTAATCATCAATAAAAGTGACAAAATACTCATAACCTCCTCTTGCTTTGGTTGTCATTGGACCACATACATCGTGTGAACGATCTCTAACACTTCTTTTCGCCCTATTCCCTTGGCTCCAAATGCCCTCTTGGTCATTTTACCCTCCAAACATGATTCGCGAGGTTGGAAAGCGGTTCAACTTGGAGAAGTTCTAGTGAACCGTCTTTCACCAACCTTTGGATCCTCTTTTGGATTTATATGACCCAATCTTAGATGCCAAAGAAGTGTCTCGTTCACGTCGATGAACGTTTTTCTTTTCTCGGAAATAGTTGATGTGTTATAGGATGCATTTCTTGAGTGGTGTGCACGAGTTAATTGTATAGAGATTATTCGCCAACGTTCCATGACAGATAAATTTATCATAAAGAGAAATGGTAACAACTTTATTAAAAGTAACCGAATATCCATCATGAAAAAGTTTAGAAACTGAAATCAAATTCTTTCTAAAACTCGGAACGCATGTAACATCTCTTAAAATTAAAACTCGTCTTCAAAAGACGGTGCACTTCTCCCATCGCCACCGCCACTCTCGTAGCATCTCCCAAAGGTGTGATGAGGATCTCACTTCCACTTAGTTGTCGGGTCTTTTGAACCCCTCGTAACGTGAAACAAACATGATCAAGGATGGATCCAGATCCACCACCCATAAATGGGAGGCATACGCCGCTAAACAAGTTTCAACAACTAGTGAGTGAGGATTACCTTTCTTTCCTTTCCTTTTGGGATTGGAACAGGCTGACCTCCAATGTCCTTTCTCCCATAATTGAAACATATTCCTTTTGGTTCTTTCTTGACACCCAACCAACTAACCGTCTTTTTTTTTCACTTTTCTTAATGATGAGTTTGCTTTGGTTTCGACCATTTTTCTTTTCTTGAGACTTGCCTTCCCAATCGCCTAGATCTCGAGAAAAAAAGCTTTTGATCACCAATGCTTCGTCTTTCTTTCCTAAATGCTTCTCCACTTTCTCCAAGGCTTCTTGAAGATCATCCATGGTAAACATGTGATCACTCATCACAAAAACCACGATAAAATTCATCGAAGCTCTTGGCGAGAGTAAGCAACAGAAATTCGATTTGGGCCTCATCACAATACTTAGTTCCAAGATAAGCCAGTTTCAAAAAATGGTTCTTGACTCTGAGAACATGCTCCCTTACAGGTGTTCCCACAACCATTTTCAAATTTCTACCACGTCGCTTTTTAAACCGATCGATCATGCGGTCTTTTGTTGAAAACATTTCTTCAAGACTTTGCATAATTTCCGCAATGGACTCAACACCTTCATGGGCGTGTTTCAAATCATGACGGTGAAGTCAAGATTACACGTTTCATGGGTTCATTGGGCGCTCCCAAATATTATACTCATGTCTTCACAAGATCGGTTGATTCATCATTAGGCATACGTGGCGGGTACATCAAGAATCCAATAATGTTTTTTTGCGCAGTAGGACATGCATCATATTTCGTTTTCAAACATTATAGTTTTCTCCGGATAATTGGTGTTCTTTGAGTGTATATAACAATGGATTAAAAGTTGCGACATGATGTCTTTGAAATAAACAATAATATGCATAAGCACAAATATATCACAAGGTTTGATCACATGCATCATATTTAAAATCTCAAAAAAATATGAACAATGCATCACCAACATCTCAAAAACAGTTTAAATAAGCCACGCGTTGGGTGGGTCATTATTTAAACACATTCAAGCGAGTTACAAACAAGAACGATTTACAAACCTTTAATATCCAGATTAATAGTTGACTCACTTGACCAATATAAAATTGACAGGACTTGGAGAAGTATATGCATATCAATTTTATACCTAAGTAATAACCATGATTAAATCTGAGGATTACTATTTTCGCTTTGATCGAGCCTCGTTGGGAGGGTCATCGCCGCCACTAGTAATAACCCACAATCATCCGTTTGAAATTCATTCATGTGAAACCTATCTTTTGACCGTCCGTTGGGGAATTTCTCCAAAAAGAATTCACAAATAAATAAATCATGGAGGTCAAAATTAATTCAATTTTATTATCCGGAATAAAATTGTCAATTAATTATTTAAACATACTTAGTAATTTTTAAAGTTGAGATTTTTTCATTTGGCAACCCTCATGCAAACACATTTAAACAAATTAAATAAAGCATAAGATAACACAAATAAATCAAGCAAAACAGAAAAATAAACATATTGGGCACAAATTATCCAATTGTCATGGTTTGATTTTCCTTGATACTCTGGGGCTGCATCTCCTAAATCCAGTAGACCTACCTCGTTGCATAATTCTCTAAATCTGACTTCAGTTAGAGGCTTGGTTAAGATGTCGACTCTTTTTGCTTATCGGTATGGATCTTTTCCATTACGATGTTCTTCTTTCTCGCATGGTCTCTTATGAAGTGATGTCGATGTCCGTGCTTGCATCTTGTATGCGTAATCGACGGGTTTAAGCGTGATAGCAATTGCACTATTACCGTCACGAAGATAGGTACATTGGTAGCGGTTATGTTGTAATCCCTCATTGCCGACAAAGCGAAAGCGGTTGGGGAAGCAGCAATACCGCAACCATATATTCTCGCCCTTGATAGTAGATGTGGCAACATATGTTTGCTTCTTAGAAAACCCACGAGACTTTTTTTGCTTCCCAAGAACCGGCAAGTACCTGATGTAGATTTTCTATCTATCCTACATCCACCAAAATCAAAATCAGAGTACCCACTAAGTTCTAGATTATCATCTGCTGGATACCATAAACCGAAGTTTATAGTACCTTTTAGATACTTAAGAATCTAGGCATTTACCGCTTTCAAGGTGGCTTTGTTTGGGATTTGCCTTAAAATCGCACATACACCCCCGCAAATGTTATATCTGGTTTGCTTGCAGTCAGGTATAGTAAAGATCCAATCAAAGCCCTATACTTTTTCTGATTAGTCTTCTTACCACCTTCATCGGATCCATCTTGAATCGATCAACATTGGAATTCTCGACTTCCTTGCACCGAATTCGAATTCCATATTTAGCCAACAAATTCCTTGTGTATTTTTGCGACGAGATGAAGATCGGTGTGAGCTTGTTTTGACACCAGAGACCCAGAAAGTAGCTCATCGACCCATCATGGACATCTCAAATTTCCTTGCGATCGATTTCATGAATTTCTCACATAACCGATTGGGAGAACCAAATATAATGTCGTCCACATAGATCCGAACCAAGGGAATGTCTTCTCCATCTTCTATTCGAACAAGGTCCGATCAATCAAGCCCTTAGTAAATCCATTCTCTACCAAAAACTGGGACAATGTATCATACCAAGCTCTAGGAGCCTGTTTCAGTCCATAAAGAGCTTTTCTTAAACGGTACACTTGGTTGCTTATTTCAAAGCCAGGACGTTGTTCAACATAAACTTCTTCAGCTAGCACCCCGTTTAAGAATGCACTCTTTACATCCATCTGATACAAGTAAAACCCTATGAAATTTGCATAAGCTTAAAACAAATGAATGGATTCGGTGGTGAGCGACTGGTGTAAAGGTTTCATCATAATCAATCCCTTCTGATTGTGAATATCCCTTAGCAATAAGTCTTGCCTTATTTACGGTTATTACATTGTGCTCATCCTTCTTGTTCTTGAATACCCACTTAGTACCAATCACATCTTGATGAGTTAGTGCATTCACAAGTTCCCAAAGTTGATTTCTTTCAAAGCGTTTCTAGTTCTTCTTGCATGGCTAGAATCCAGCTTGCATCTTGAAGAGTTTCTTCAACTGTGAGTGGTTCCTTCAAAGACATATAACAACAATACATTGCACTTTCACCAATCTGATGTCTAGTTCTAACTCTATCATATGGGTCTCCGATGATCAGATCAGTTGGATGACTGGTTATCCAGGTCCTACATCACGATTGTCATCATTTGGAGAACATCATCTCTTCGATAAAGATTCATCACTAGAGACCGCGAGAGGTACTTGAGTAGGATCCACTTGACATGGACATGTCTCGGTGATGTTGGACTCATCATGTGCTAAAAGTAAATCTGTCTGCAGGAACATCGGTGTTCCCCCCGAAACGGATGGTTCGGTTATTCTTATCTCAAATTTGTACCCGGCTTCTTCATCGACAATTGTGCATACCTTAGGGTCTTTCTGACCTGGTGAATCATCAAGGTCAAGGTTAGGAACATATACAGTGACATATTTTGGTTCCTTTCCTTTGAGCCTTATTGATCCATTTTACGTATCTGGAATAGCGATTTGCATCGGTGCCGCGTCGTTACGAAATGGGACTTCTCTCGATCGGAAGATGTCTCATCAAAGACCACATGAGGTGTTTCTTCCACAACTAGGGTTTGTCATTTGAAGACCCTAAATGCCTTCTTTGGTTGAGGAATATCCTAAAAATATACCTCAATCGCTTTGGCATCAAAAGTTTTCAACGGACTCTTCCCATTGTTGTGTATGAAACACTTGCACCCAAAAAATATGGAAGTAGGAAACACGAGGTTTTACGCCCTTCCCGATTCATAGGGTGTTTTGAAGCGAATCTTAGTCGAGAACATCTGTTTTTTGCGTGTGGCATGCGGTGTTGATTGCTTCTGCCCAAGAAGCGGCTTTGAGTAGCATGTTCGCTAACATAGTGCGTCAACTTCTTTAAGTGTTCGATTTCCTTCTTTCGCTCGCCATTTTGTTGTGGTGTTCTTAAATGATGTCTCATGTCAGTATACCAAACTTCGAGCAAAAATCGATATAAAATGGTTAAGGAATTCAAGTACCTTTATTCGATCCGATTTTCACTATCTTTGAGACCCTTTCATCATTCGAATTTTCTTTAGCGATTCTGGTAGTTTGGTTGTAGTTTCACTTTTCTTGTACAAGAATATAACCCAGTGAACTTGGAATAATCATCCGACCACGAGTGTATTTGCGTCCCTTTGAAACTTAGAGGTGTAATGGTCCAAACAAGTCCATATGGAGGCGATTCGCGATTACTTGATTTGGATGGAGAGAAGGTATCCCTTTGAATGAAGCCTTGACTTGCTTTCCACCCGACATCTTTGAACATGTCGATCCTTAGAGAAAACTTCATTCTGGGAGCCCTTCTACTAAGATATCCTTGTAATCTTGTTAAGAGTCTTAAAGTTCGGGATGGCTCATCCTCTTGTGCGAGCAATTTGGAGCTCTTCGAACTCTTAACAATCGGGCATGCATTTCTTGAAAACTTTCCAATCTCATGTATATCGTTCCTTTTCTTGAACCAATCGGCAAGATCTCGTTGAGTAGCTCGATTTATTTGGCATTTTTTCTGCCGAGAACTCAACACTAAAACCATTGTCGCAGAAATTGTGAAACAGATAATAGGTTATGCTTTAATCCATCAACATATGAAACTCCTGTGATATGTACGTCATCGTTCACTAAGGTTCGACTCTACGGTATGACCAAAGTTATGGTCACCAAAGAGAACTCTTGGGGCCCGATCTTTTCAACATAGTTCTAAGGAGAAACCGGCTTCCTCATCATGTGTCTTGAGCATCCACTATCTATGTACCGGATAGTCACTGTTCTCCACCCTTATTTACCGATCCCAAGCGATTACGCAAACAATTCAGACTTTAGGTACCCCAAAGAAAATCGGGTCTGGGGGGTTAGAGGTACCTTTTCGGGATCAAACATATGTCGCACCTCTGTTGAAAAAGCGAAGGCTTGATATGTCTCCCCATAAACATCTACATATTCATACTTCTCTTCATATTCATGGGTTCGTATGATTATGAGTGTGAGCATTGGATAAATCGTAAGACTTGGGATTTTTCATTGAGACTTGTCTTTTAATTAATCGGTGGAGCTCAGGTTGCGATAGCCTAGGTTTTTTGATTGTAAGGGGTAGTATGATCGCTACCATTAAAATATTCATATCTTTTTCGCATAATTGGTCTTAGCGGTTTACTCTTAGCTTGCTTGTTGGGGGTTGGTGAGTCCGCATCAATTTGGGAATGTCCTTCTGAAATGGTCGACTGATGCCTACTCTCTTGATTAGGTTTGGTCTCCTCCGGAAAGAACCGGGTTCATCGATGATACCTAGGCGATGTCTCGATCGGTTGGGGTTCATTTTGTTCCTTTTTCGATCGACACTTGCCTTCTTTGATCGATTGGTCCTTTTTCTTACGGAATCTGATTTGGCATTTCGTGTATCTTTGGTAAAACTTGTTTGGTTACACTTTTCCGATGTGAACGGTGGGGGCTTTTGAGGATCCGAAGGGATTTCATACCCAATTCCTTCTTGTCGGTAGAGCGACGAAAATAGTTGTTCAAGTCTTGAACAGGTTTTAGAAGATTTCGTGAAAACCTCTATTTTCTTCGTGAGACCGTCCTCAAGAACTTTTTGATTCTCATGCATCCAGGAAGAGTTCATCAAACTTAGCCTTTGAAGATATTTGAGTTCCGGCTTGTTGTAGGTTGAGAGCCAACTGTTCCTTAACCGACTTTCCTCGATCGGAAGAACGACCTTCTTGAAACTCGATTCAGAAGTCATCTTAAAAAAAATTTGGTGATTTTAGTTCACCGCTTTCTACTTGTCTCAATTTCTTTGACAAGCCCGATGTTCTGCTCTCTCAGTTATCGTTCTCAACTTCTACTTCGTGTATAAGTATCTATTGCATTGGAAAGATCATCAGCAATTGGTCATTTTGTAGACCGCAAGTTGACCTCTCCTGCTGAGATGTGCTTTCGGCAGACATGTGGTGTGGAAAGAAAGAGGCACAAAAGAGTTAGAAAGTACCCTCATTTGATCCGATTCTTCGGCCATGTAGAGATAGATGTCGTCATCGATATAAAGCTTCGGATCATCGACATCATCGGTTTGTCGTTATCAAAAGAAATCTTCGACAGATGAGTAACGAGAATCATCATCGAGGCGGTGCAAGGAATCATCAATGCGGACGTATTCGCAAACCATAACTTTCTGTCCCTGTATCTCTGTTCTCTTCGTTTCTTTTCTCCTCTTTTTTCTTTAGGTCGAGCGGGGACATCAACCTTTGTAATGGCACGGGTTTTAACGATTATAGCACACTCTTGAATCCCCTAAGCTTCCTCTGCCTGGAGAATCGTGTCTTCTATAATGCCTGTCAGGAGACTTCCCATTCTCGATAGTCAAAACCTTTCCTATCGTCGATCATCACGTCGCTTTTATTTAGGTCATCTCTTGATCATCCTTCCTTTCGTTAGAATGATTGTCCTGTCTTTCTTCTCTTCTGTTATCTTGATTGTTGGGAAATCTGTAATTTAGTTTTGATGGAAGTTCCAAAATGGGTTGTAATAGGACCGGTGGACTGTTATTAGATCGGCGTGATGACTTAGAATCAGATTAAGATGACCCATTTTAAATGTATAGATAGTCGATGTAAAAGATAGGTCACATATTGAGAACTTCAATATGTATATAGGTAATGTCGAAATATCGATGACCCAGATAAGGTCGGATGATCAAGAAGGCAAGCACAAATCGGAAGACAAGAAGTCAAGATCGGTGAATACAAGAAGACATCAAGACTTCGGATGAACATGAAGACTCGGATGAACTCAAGACTCAGATAGACGGCGAAGACTCGGATGAACTCAAGACTCGAGATAAACACGAAGACTCAAAGAATAAACCTCAAGACTCGGTTTGATCAAGACACGAGGCTCGAAGTCACCTCAAGATCAAGACTACCGAAGACACGAAGACCTATATCGGAGAGTTCAGATAATCGAGCTAAGACAATATGAAACTGAAGACTCAAACAAGGTAGACTGGTCATTCATTTGATCAAGTCAGCTCACACCTGGTGACAATAAAAAATATACACCGGATAAGACGAATCTTCCACAAAAAGGAATATCAATCGTCTAACGGACAAATTCGAAAGTCTTGCCTCATGGCTCGAGGAGAAAGTGACACGTGCAAAAAAAAGAGTGACAATGCGGGATAAGACGCTGCGGGGACAAAAACGGTAATTAATCATGCCTACGGCCACGCCGATAATCGGAGCACGTCACAATCATATCCTACAACCTACCTAATATAGCCCGAAATTCAAATTGCTCTCCAACGGCTCTTTGATTTCGAGGTCTATAAAATGGGATCGATCATCATTTTGAAGATAAGGACCAACGAGTGAAAACAAGCAAAGAACAAACACGGAGACACCGCAAAAGAAGCAAAAGCTACAGCAAAATCTCCACTCAAAGAACACTATATTTGAAGATTATTCTTAGAGTGTTCATCTCATAGTTCTTAGCAAGAAATCCTATCCACTAGCATTTTGGCTACCTAAAGCACCAGGATAGATTTCCAGTTGGAACCCTCAAACATTTTTTACCCAAACGCAAGTTAGGTTAAGTTTGTAGAGTGAGAACTCGATAAACATCTCGGCCATCCTGTAAAGGATATAAGTCCCACAGGTTACGTTTGTAGAGTGAGAACTCGATAACCATCTCGGCCATCCTGTAAAGGATATAAGTCCCGCAGGTTACGTTTGTAGAGTGAGAACTCGATAAACATCTCGGCCATCCTTTGAAGGATATAAGTCCCGCAGGTTAAGTTTGTAAGAGTGAGAACTCGGTAAACATATCGGCCATCCCGTGAGGGGTATAAGTCCCGCAGGTTAAAGTAGGTTAAGGTTCCCCTGTGTTAAGGGAAGAGTGGACGTAGGACGGGTTTCGTCTGAACCACTATAAAAAGTCTTGTGTGCATTTACTTGCTTTCTTATTGCTTTACACTATTCACTCAACCGAAGTTTAAAACAAAGATACATATTCTAAGTTAAGCTTCGATCCGCACTAAGCAATCGAATCGACTCGTCGGATTGACACCTTAGTCAACGGTTGAAAATCGACTTAAGAATCGATTGATAAACCGGTTTTTCACACGGGTAAAAACAAGCTTCGCACCACTCGATTGGCGACAGATATCAAATCGACCGCCCTCGGGCACTCAAGAAGATTGAACATCGGTCTAAACCGATACACTAAGCTTTCGATCCGGTGTCTGCAGTTCACCACGATCCGCGCGAAAAAGTTTTGGAAGTCTATTCACCCCTCCCTCTAGACTTCCACCTCACAAAACCGTTAAGGACCTCAAGTGGTATCGAGCGGTGGTTTCTGCACGTAATACGGCTTTTGAGTATCATCGATTCTTGAGGAAGAATCTTTGTGGTCATTTGAGCGAGATCTTGAAAAACCATTTTCAAAACTCATTCGTTTTCAAAATCACTCATCATGGATAATACCTCTGGCATGTATCATGATTTGCCTAAGTTTTCAATTGATGAGTATGCAGATTGGGCCATATATATGTGCAACCATCTAGGATCGATAAGCGGCAGAATGATGGAAGTCATTGAACGAGGACCCATCATCATATATCACGACAACCCAGCAGCTGGAGGAGATCCAGATCATGCACCGGGAAGTCTTGTACGAAAAAGCCCAGCCCTGATGGATGCAGAAAAAAGAAAGGTGTATACTCTAGATACAATCGCCAGGCATATAATCATGAAGACGATGGATAAAGTCACAAAGGAGAAGATAAAGTATCTCAAAACCGCGAAAGCAATGTGGGATACTCTTGCTGAGATATGCGAAGGAAATGATCAGATCAAAGACAGCCGACTACAAGCTGCGAGACCATCAACGAGCTCGATGGGAGGATCACCATGTCAGTAAATAAGCTACGAGAACTTGGTAGAGAGATGTCAGACAAAGATATCAACTACATCTCTCACCAAGAAATGGGACATGAAAGTCACGGTAATCAAGGATTGACAAGACATTTCAAAGATGAAGCCGAGAGTAGCTTGTTCCTAAGCCTTAAAGCTCATTTAATTGATTTAATCGAAAAGAGGACAAGCATATGAAGATTTAGACTTTCTTTGAAGCCTCAACGCCTAAATGGGTTCGTTTTAAAAGCAACCGGCCCAGCAGATCGAAGGCCACCGAACCCGTTGGAAACATAATAAGTCAAGGTAAGCAGACGCTCGCTTTTTTGAAACTTGAAAGAACAAATATTCACTTTTTGGTAAGTATTGGAGATTCTACGGTGACTATCAAGACAACAAGAAACAGGAGGCCATCAGCCAGGATCACTAGAAAAGAAACGAGATCGATGATGAAGAGATCACAGAGAAGAAAAAAAAAGAGATGATCGGATGGATGAGAGAAGAGATAATGAGAGTCGATAGAAGAAGTTGAGATTACCATCGAAAGGGAAGTCACCGACAGATCCCTGGGACGGAGTGGACTTTCCGCAGGCAGAAGTTCCGTAGATCGAGATCGTGCTTCAAGCTTCGAGAAACCATTCCTACAAAGACACCGGCCCTTGACGACTCCCGGAAGAAAGAGAAGAAAACGAACAAAAGAAAGTAACGCCGAGAGATAGGAAACCCACGGGTCTCGGCACATCTGGAATTGATGATTCTATGCTCATATGCGAGGACTTTGGCTACTCATACGTAGAAAACTTACGTCGATAAGCGATCGTCTTGATTGACTTCCACGAGCATGAAGATCGATATTCTCTTCGGATCTTGATGAAATCGCTCGATAATATTAGGAGGACCAATCGAGGTAACCTCAAACCAACCTTTTCAATTTCCACGCGCTATTATTAGCACACCGCTAGAAATTGAGTGTGCGACTTCTCTACTCGAGCAATTGCTTGATGATCTCTCGATCGAAGAGACACTTATACAATAGTGGAAGGCGAAAACGAAAAGTAAGGATCGTAAATAATCGCCTTTGTTAAAGAGAACGCTCTACCAAAGAAAACTCTTGAATCGAAATCCATTAAACCTTTCGGAAGGTAACCGGGGAACTTAACATTACGAAAGTTAAATCTTACGTCGGGGAGAAGCGGATCAAAAGATCGCCTAGCAATCAACAAACCGCAATTTGATGATTTCAAAATCCTTCAAGCTAAATTTGATGAGCTATTCCGACTACATGAGAGTCTAAAAATCTACCGAGGATAGTTTTTGCAAGAAAATAGAGGTTTTCACGAAGTCATCAAAAACCGGATTCAAGATATGAACACCTATTTTTGAACGCCGACTAACAAGAAGGGAATTGGGTATGAGAACCCTTCTACATCCTCAAAAGCCCCGTTTGATTCACTTAGGGAAGGGTGTAATCAAAAGCGAAGTCTCGACAAAGATACTTAAAAAAGCTAAACTTGTATATCGATAAAGGAAAAAGAAAACCGAAAGCAAGTAAAAGCCGGTGCCTAATCGGAAAGGAAATGGACCCTAATCGATAAAGCATCACCGAGGAATCAATAGAAGAACCAGTTCTTCCGAAGAAACCCTCAATCGATCACAGATTAGGTATCGAAGAGACAACCGTAAGTAAAGAAGGAAATCTAACTGAGACCCAATCAAGGTTGTTGCCTAATAAGCAAGCTATAGGTAAAACCGCAAAGACCACCTATGCCAAAAAGATATGAATCTTTTGATGGTAGCGGTCGTACCTACCCTTATAACCGTAGATCTAGGGCTAATAGACCGACCCACAATGGATTAAAAGAAGACAAAATATAAAGAAAAATCCAAAGTCTTCTAAGTCACCCAAGGGAAGGCTACTTTAATAATCATATTAATCGAAAGCATATAAAGAGACGTATGATTATGTTGATATGTATGGGAGACAAATCGGGACCTTCTAATCTATCTCGATTTTCATAGAAGTGCTTTCTGTTTGTGTGGATCCTAAATCCACCACTAACCCCCCAGACCCAATTCAAAGGGGTACCTAAAGCCCGATTTGATTGCGAGGTTCGCGTGGGGACGGCCAACAAAGGAGGTGCACAAGCAACTATCTGGTACATCGATAGTGGGTTCTCAAGGCACATGACTAGAAGCAAACATCTCCTTAGCTCTTAGAAAGAACAAGAAGGCCCACGTGTACTCTTCGGTGATGATAACTTTGGTTTTACCAAAGGATTGGGAACCTTAGAGAATGATGATGTACAAAGCAATCGGAGTCTCGTATGTCGAAGGATTAAAGCACAATCTTCTATCGTTATCATAATTACTGCGACAATGGATTCAACGTTGAGTTCTCGGCGACAAGTGTACGATAAAGGAATCGAGCCACTCAACAAACCTTGCTATCCGGTTGAGGAAAGGCACAATCTACACAATGGGATTGGAGCAGTTGCTTGAGGAATACATCTTAATTGTTAAGAGTTCTAAAAGTAGCGTTTGGCTCTGGCACAAAAGAATGAGCCATCCGAACTTCAAGACTCTTAACAAGATAGCTAGGATGTCTTTGGTTGAGGACTTCGAATGAGATATTCTCAAAGATGTCAGACATGTGCCGCATGTCGGAAGGGAAAAACAAGTTAAAGCCTCATTCAAGGGAATACGGACCAACATCCAAGAAAAATGGCCGCTCCATATGGATCTATTCCGGACCCGATTACACCGATCGGTCTCAATGGGACATAAATATACTCTAGTAATCGTGGATGATTATTCCAAGTTTACTTGGGTTGTATTCTTATACAAGAAGAGCGAGACAACGATAAAAGATACCGAATCGCTCAAGAAGCTACAAAAACGAAGGGTGTGTCGAAGTAAAATCGGATCGGATAAAGGTACGAGTTCCCGAATTCCTTTATTCTTGATTTTTTCACTAAGTTTAATATCTGATGAGGCGTCAATTTGCAAAGAACACCACAACAAAATGGAGTAGCGAGCGGAGAAACAGAACTCTCAAGGAAGCTGCTCGACTATGTTATTTGAACATGCTACACCAAGCCGTTTTCAGGCGGAATCAATCAACTTAGCGCATGCCATACCGAGCGGATGTTCTCGACTAAGACTCACTTCAAAACACCTTATGAACTGTGGAAGGCGAGAAAACCTGCGTGTTTCATACTTCCATGTTTTTGGGTGCAAGTGTTTCATTCACAACAATGGGAAAAGTCGGTTGAAGACTTTTGAGGCCAAGTCGATGAGGGCATATTCTTAGGATATTCCTCATCCGAAGGCTTTCGGGGTTTACAACAAAGCGAACTCTAGTTGTGGAAGAAACACCCCATGTGGTCTTTGATGAGACATCTTCGAACAAAGAAAGTCAGACGAACAAGCCGTGCGGATCAACCTATACCGACACCGCAGAAAATGGATCATTAAGCATCAAGGAGAAAGAACACGAACACGTAATGGTGTACATCCCGTAACTTGATCTTGTTGATTCAACAGTCAATCGGACGAAAAGGTACGACAACCGCTCGATTGAAGAAGGCATTACGGTGAGCGATAATGTCAACCGAACCATCCGGGCCGAGGGGGGAACTCACGAAGTTCCTATGAAGCAGAACATCGGCACTGATGAGTCCAACATCATTTGAGACATGTTCTTATCAAGTGGATCATAATTAGCACCACTCCCAATCACTAGTAATGAACTACTATCGATATGGATGATGTTCTCCAACAGACTCACATCGTAGCAGAAGGACTGGATTACGGTCATCCAACTGACCGATTATCGGAGACCCATCCGATAGAGTCAAAACTAGACATCGATTGGTGAAAGTGCCATGTCTCTTGTTGTTATCTGTCTTTGAAGGAACCAACTACGGTGAGAGGGAAGTTCTACAAGACGCAAATTTGGATTCTAGCCATGCGAGGGAGCCGAAAGCGATTTGAGAGGAATCAAGTTTGGAAATTGGTGGACATACCAACTCATCAAGACGTAATTGGCACGAAGTGGGTATTCAAGAACAAGAGAGATGAGAAAAATGTCATAACCAGAATAAAGGCAAGACTTGTTGCATCGATCCCTTGCACAAAGCCATTCAGCATTTTTCGCATATCTTTGCCCCGAGAGGGTTCATCGTGTATCGGATGGATGTAAAGAGTGCATTCTTAAACGGGGTACTAGCGAGAGGAAGTTTATGTCTAACAACCTCTAGGCTTTGAAAAAAGGCAACCAAGTGTCCGGTTTAGGGAAAGCTCTTTACGGCTGAAACAAGCTCCTCGAGCTTGGTATGATACACTCTCTCGCTCTTGATATACAACGAGTTCACTAAAGGAATAGTGGACGAGAACCTTATCCGAGAATAGAAGATGGAGAAGATATTACGATGGTTGATTTACGTGGGCGACATCATCTTGGATCTCCCAACAAAAAGTTTATGTGAGAAGTTACGCAAATTGATGCAAGGAAGTTCGAGATGTCCATGATGGGTCGGATGAATTACTTTACGGGTTTACAAGTCAAAGTGTGAGTCTGAAGGGATATTCATCGCAGCGGTAATACACAAGGAATCTATCGCCAAGTTTGGAGTTCAACATTGCAAGGAAGCCGATTTCCCGATGATGGCCGGATTCAAGATGAATCCAGATAAAGATGGTGAAAAGTTAATCGAAAAGAATATAGAGCTCGATTGGATTACTACTATACCTTATCGCCAGCCAGACCCGGGCATTACTTTTGCGGTAGGTGTATGTGCGATTTCAAGCAAATCCAATGCAAAGCCACCTAGAAAGCGACTAAGCGGATTCTCAAGTATCTGAAGGAATCAGAAACCTTGGTTTATTTTACCCATCGATGACAATCTAGAGCTTAGTGGGTATTCGATTGATTGATTCACGGAGGTTGCAGAATCGAAAGGAAGTCAACCTCGGGTTCATGTCGGTTCCGGGAAATAAACCGATCTCTTGGTTTTCGAAAAGCGGAGACATCGATTCGCGACATCTACTACCGAAGCAGAATATATTGATCGCGGGAAAAGTCGTTGTTCCAAATCGCTTCTGGCTAAGTCGGCGGTGAGGAGTACAACATTGTAGCTAAGAACGCACCTATATTACGTGACAGCGGTAAAGTGATATTGCAATCACTCGAATCTCGTTCTACATACAAGATGCAAGCATGTGGATGTCGAGACACCATTTTATCGAGATCACGTTGAAAAAGAAGAATATCGAGGATGGAAAAGATCCATACCGATAAGCGTAAAAGTCGATATCTTAACCAAGCCGCTTAACCGAGATCGATTCAGAGAGTTATAACGAGCCAGGCTTCGGATCTTGGAGAAAATGCACGGATATGGGTGAAGGATCGATCTCGTAACGTAACGTTGGTTAAAAGACTAACCGTTAAGTTAAGTGGAATCAGTTGAGTTAGGGAATCTCAACCGATCGAGGCGACAGACGAACCCGTCGAAGTTCGGATAAGGGAGCAGATCGAAAATCGGATAAATGGCGATCCGGAGTTCGATCTGAGCGAGATCGATTCAAGACATATCGATTAAAGGGAAGCGATCGATTGAAAGATTACTTTATAAGTCGATTAAAGCTGCAAATCAACAAGCAAATCAAGAGTAAAGCTACAGATCGCGATAAGTCGGAAGAAACAACACAAAGAATGGAATAATGTAGTTTTTCATTGATAAAGACCCAGAGGTCAGATTTACAAGTTACAAGTGATATCACAAGCTACAAGTGCTACAAGCTATCTTCAAGTGGTATTACAAGTACAAGAAGGCCCGGAGGTCATAAACCATAAGCCCTAAGACAACCCTAGGCAGGGAACGCAAGAGAGAGTTCAAGGTATGATGTTCTCATTTTCCCTCGGTCCTAGAAGAGGCGTCAGAGAGGTTTTTTTAGAATCGAGCCAATCTCAAAAGCCGAGTAAGGAAGCGAGAGAGGCTTTGAAGGATGTCCAAGCCGTGAGCCCTCGGGACGTAAGATCAGCCAGCGGGCTCTCCAAATTGTTAAATGGGGCACAGTGCCACAGGGTTGGTCACAAGGACCAAACGGGCACTTATGTCGCATGCAAAAATTGAGCTTGATATATGACGATCAGCTGTTGACTGATGCAGACCATATACCAAACTCATGTTTTGTTTTCATCGAGTCTGTTGATGCTAATTCATTATCTCGATAGCGCACAAGGTGCATACGGTTAGGAGAAGTGCCTTCTCATTTGCCTTAGCAGATCCGCCTCCACGGTGGTAAAGAAGCTTAGCATTGATCGTATGTGAAATCTTAGATGACGACGAAAGCAGTGTGAAGGAACACACATGGTTGATTTGGGAAGTTGAATTCATTGGAAAAGGGCTA
The DNA here is from genome assembly GCA_037126765.1 of Stenogyne calaminthoides. NCBI lineage: Eukaryota > Viridiplantae > Streptophyta > Magnoliopsida > Lamiales > Lamiaceae > Stenogyne > Stenogyne calaminthoides. The sequence goes on from JBBCBC010000032.1 coordinate 18,856,233, forward strand.
AAGGTTCCCACCGGAAGTTTCACCAGAAATAAGGAACTCATCGGAAAAGCATGAAGGATATGCTAAAGAAGATGAAATGATTTATGTTGTGTTGTTTGCCTAACACCCCAGGCTAATTTATAGAAGGAAAATAGGGGTATAAATGCAAATTTTATCTTCTCAGAAGATCTTAATAGAAATTTGCATTGACAACGCGTTAGGAACACGCGGTTAATGGTTGGATGAGTTAACGGTGTGATTAAATCACAGCGTATCTATGCCATTATTACGGAATGTCAAATCGCGCCGATTTTGGAATCGAGGCGACTTTTGGACTCCCCGAAGTAAAAGTTTTGGCGGGAGTTGACTTGATAAGAATCTTGGTGATTAGAAGAAGACTGAAGGATAAAGTGTATCAGATAAGAGGATCAGATAAGTGGCGAAGTATTTCAAGCAAGAATCTGATCATATAAGTGAGTATTGTTGGGAAATGCATAAGGCAACCATCAGATAAGTCAACAAAGTACCAGATCAGATCACCGTGGTAACTGATTGATTACAATATCAATCAGTCAGATACGCTCTCTTATGTACCTCTTTCTGAATACCTTATATGCGTTATTTAAATTAATATATTTTACTCTGTTCATGACGCATGATCTGCAAAGCTTTTAATGCGGACTTGGGAAAATGTTTTCAAAACGTTTTATTGCGATTTTTCGAGTCGAAAAACGAGAAGACTACTTTTCTCAACCGTGCGATCAAAATACCTTTTGGTAAGGACTAATCTCGACCCATCGATTTCAAAAACACGGACACTTGAGTACTTTGGAAAGTTGTGCAAAAAGGTTTTCCCTCATATTCTATAAAATCCAAATCTTTCTCAGAAAACCGCTTTCCACTACTTCGTTTTCTCAAAGCTCTTAAAAGATCATATTTTCTTTTTCAAAATCTTCAGAGAATTACCTTCGAAATCATTTGATTCTACTCTTCCGATTTCTAAATCTTTCGAATCAATTTATGGTAATTTCTTGTTTTAATTAATTGCATGATCTCAATTTCTCTATGGTACCTAGGTTTACAAGTTGTGATTCTGTAATTTTTATCAGATCTAAACGCTTATTTGCTAAATTGATGCTGAAATTACTAGTTTGATGAATTTATTGAAATATCTTACTCAAACTAAACATCAATTTGCATTTAAATTTAAATGGCACATCTTGTTTCTTTAATCGGGCCAAGGAAAAATTATCGCAACTTTGCATCGATGAAGAAAGACATCATTGATGAAAAGCACGCCGCCTTCACCATCACCCCAGATCCGGAATCGCTGAAATTTCGGAGTGCTTATGCGTGTGGATCGAACGATATTGTTTCTACTCATCGAACATCGTTCACACCCATGAAGCCTTGGAGTTTCTCTACAATCTGCAGAGGGATGAAGACAATGATGCTAACCTGATCTCTTCCGTTGGCGGAATGGAAGTTCGAGTGTCGAATGACGATCTACAGAGGATATTCGCCTTTAACTCGAGGAAGCATCAATCAAGAGACCTCTGATCGATGTAGGAGAAAAGGAATTTCTTGAAGCCGAAAGCTGTTAAGACCAAAGAATAAGGAGAACACATTTAACGTCAAAGCCTCCTATCCTCAAGAGAAAATATGGCCTTCTTCTTGAGATCGTTCGGAAGGTGATCATGTGCTCGACTTACGGCCTTGACGCGGTCACTTCATACAAGATAAGTTGTCATGGTCGCAATAATCAAGAAGGCTTTACATTGATCGTTGGGTATGGTCAAAGCAAGATCGAGAAAAGACTCGGGAAGTTCGAAATGACCAGAGCAATGAAGTGTGCTTATCTTCCAAGCGCTCGCTCAGACACAAAATTCTATCATTCACGATAAGTTCGCCACGTAATTATGAATGGAACGAGAATGGAGCAAGATTTACCAAGCAAAGCACAAGGCCATATTAGGCAAGAATGAGTCCCTACCCGACAAGCCGATGAGGATCCGACTTATGTGCCCAAACCTGGCGGAGAAAAGAAAGGAAAAGATAAGGCAAATCGCATCGCCCAAGTGCAAGAAAAGGTCGCTCCAGAGAAGAGGATGAAGAGGAAGGATCTCGCCAAGAAACCGAAGCTCACTTAAACGCCGTAAGAGAGTCTCATCTCTTCAAAATCGCTTCCAAGCTCGCCGCCAAAGAAGTTGCCAGAACGCTGATCTGATGCAAGTAAGATCGTGACGACGAGATAGCGATCCGCTCTCGAGCCAACTATCGAGAAGTAAGGGAAGAGCAGATGATCGTGAAAGAAGGAGAGAAATCGAGGGGGGACAGGTGGAGCAATCGAGGAAGAATCACCATCCGATTCTCTGTCTCACCAAGATCTTCCAGAGAGCAAGATCGCCAACGCCCACTTCCAAATCACCATCACCCTCTCCTCAAAAATCTTCACCACCATCCTCTCCCCACAAAACCTTCTCACCCTCACCTATTAGAACAACATCTCCCACACCACCAATCAATGAACCCGTTCAGGAAACTGAACACCCTCAACACGCTGAAAACGAACCTGAACTATAAACATCCCAATCCCCGATCAAGAGTCAAGACCCTGAGAGATCCGACGAACGTGTGTCCATCTCTCATAATCCCTTCAACACCAGAACAGTGCTTGCTTCACCTACTCCAGAGAGCCCCATCATAAGGATAATGAAGCAACAGATCAAAGAGTATCTGCTGGATCTATGCCCTGAATTGGATCAACATCCTGGCATCCAGCAACAGATAGAAGAGATAGTGTTCTGGAGGGATATCAGACTGAAGAGCATTGAAGAATTTCTTATTCTAATGTCAACACTTGGATCAGATTTCTTTGTAGACTTGGAGTTGAAATGTCTAAACAATGCTGGGATTGAAAGTGCTGTTGAATTGGCATCTGATGATGATATCGGATGGTTGATTCACGAAAAGGTTCAGATTACGACTTGAGGGAGGAAACCGTTCAACCTCCTACAGATCATGAGGCTGCCGATGAACCAAGAATGGGTCTTTGCAGATGAGACCCGAGCTTGGCAAGGCTTCAACATCCGAGCAGATCGCTACGATGAGCTCGATACCCTAGATCATCATACTCGAGAATATTAGGGATGGGATCAAGGCTGCATTTGAAGACAAATTAGTAGTTGGCCTCACAGTGGATCCGATAAAGCGATTTGAAGATGAGCAAGCAAAACTAGTTGACAAGGAACGAAGTCACATGCGGTTAGGATGCACAATGCCATCCTTGTGAAGTAATGCAACTAGTATATCCTCTTGCCGAAGAAGCTCAAACTCGATCGACAAACTCTCGGTTCGAGACAGAGATGCTCAATCGCACCACAAGTACTTTTGGAGAGTGTCCGGCATCATCTGGACAAGACCAACAACCACTTGGATATGGGTTGGAAACATTTTCTAAGCTTCTACAGTAATCCAGCAAGACAGAAATCGAAACCGCTCTCGACGCAACTACTGACAGACTTTTCCGCCACCGTCAGATCACTCCTCTTATTGTCGAGGAACTCAGAGAGGAGATCTCACGGCAATTAACTGCTCTGAACCGCAACATGTCCAACCTCTTTGATGAAACCAAAAAGGGGGAAGGAAAAGAGAATAAAGAGAAGGAAGAAAAACAGACCTGCATACAGTTGGTAACTTTTTCATCTCTACCAAAAACCATCAGATGTCGACTTGCCCAACCCTCCATCTACCGATCTCGTTGCTGAAATGAAAGAAACTATGGAGCAACATGGTAAAGAGATCGCTGAGCAGAAAAGTGCTCTTTCAGAGGTTACTGCCAAAGTCGACAAGATTGAAGACTTCTCTTCGTTCGTTCAGAAAAGAATGGAAACTGGTGATCAGGCCAAGAGCCTTGAACTCGATAAGAAATTAGCTGAAGAAGACGAACAAGATGAACCTGAGCAGACTCTGAGAAGGAAGAAAGGCAAAGACAAGATGATGAAAGCAACGACGGAAGATCAGAGACAAGGCCGCCTATTCTCCACAAAAGCGGGGATGACTCTGAACAAGTTCAAGAGCAGACAAGACAGAGAATAAGAGAGGCCGCAATCAAAGAACAGGTTTAGCAGAGGCTAAGGGGCTGAACATTGCTTACATCCGAAGGAAAAGGAAGAACGAAGCTGCAGCAGAGGAGATTGCTTGGGAGAAGAATGCCCTTCCTAAGACTTAAAAGGCATCCTCACAGCGGCAAGATCTGCTTCTGAATGGGATCGATCGGAGGAGAATGGTTATGTGACGTCTACATCTTGGAGAAGATTCCAATTCATCAAGATCAGACTGAAAATGATGATGAATTTCGGAGCTGGTTATAAACAAAGTTGTTGTGTTAGATATAATAATTCAGGATTAATCGAACACGTAAGAGCGACACGTGTAATATTTATTAAAATAATCATGCCCGATGGACAAGTATGCTCGTCGCTCGCCGACCAACCAAAGTTGCTCAATCAGCCTACCGAGCAAACATACATATTTACCACTCAGATCAGGAAAGAGGAATTAAATGAGCTAAGTCAAAAGGACTCAGACAAACCTGAGGGCTCAGACAAGTCTGAGCCCACGAACAAGTCTGAGGACTCAGACGGCCAAAAGGACTCAGACGACCAAAAGGCTCGGGATATCACGAGGGCTCGGTATGCTCGCAAGAACTCGGACATCCGAAAGGCTCGGATATCACGAGGGTCAAGATGCTCGTGAATCAAGATATCTGAAAGGCTCAAGATATCCGGAGGGCTCATTATGCTCCAGCACAACATTCTGAAGACTCAGGCATCCTGAGTGCTCGACACTCAGATATCCCGAAGACACGGACATCCCGAGGGGCTCGTTATCTTGAGAAGGATAGTATTCAAAGATAAACCGACATGGTTAAAGGGTGAACAAAGCATCCAACCGAGCAAAAGATTAATTTGGACGACAAAAAGATGCCTTAAAGACAAGGCAAGATCAATCTAGAAGACGGAGTTGGAAAAATTGGTCATTATCACAAGAGTTCTTGCATGGCCGAGTCTCCATTTCATGCTTGCCAACCCATTTCATGCTTGTTTGAGTGCTATAAAAAGGAAGAAAAAAAAGAAGAGAAAGGTTCGAGAAAAAATTTCCTAGAAAAAGTTACACCCACACAAGAAATTCCCCAGAGAGGCGAGGAACAGAAAAATTCGAGTGATTATCTACATGAACAGAAACCCTAGCACTCATATGCAAACTCTCCAAATTATCTTCATCTGTAACGATTCATCTTCATAAGGTGTATCAAATATTGTGCGTCAAAGCTTCGCAATACCACATCTGGCTTGCACGCCCCGGAGTAGTCATTTTCTGATTTATTTGGGTCAACAAATTCATCTTATTTACGGTTTATTTTACCGTGCATATTTTGTTTGTGAGTTGTTACCAAATTAGCCACATCATATTCCTCAAATAAACGACTTCATGACAATTGGTATTAGAAGGAGGGTACTTCACCAAAAACCAACCCACACACAAACCCTTAGTTAGCAAGGCAGAAAAAAGAAATATAATGCCTCAATCTAGGAACACACAAACAGAGAGGTCGGGGCAAAGTCGACCTCATGACCGGAAAGAGGCTCAGCTCCAGCCTCATAAAGATCAGAGAGGGGACACCATCAATCTTGAGGATATTGTCAATGATTCGGCGGCCACAACAAGGGCCATCACTTTCTTGTTGCGAGCACAGAAAGAGAGGGCCGAAAAAGAGTTGGCTAAGTTAGGAACTCAAGAAGATGAAGAACGACGCTCGCGTACACCTGATAGCGAGCAAGTTAAAAAAGAAAAGCTATGGCGAATAATAAAAAGTCGATGATCGTCGATCGATGATGACGACCTCGGGGGTCTAGACCTTCAGCGTTTGGACGCTTGAGGCTCTCCGCCAAAGACCGAATCAGCAATAATAGGTGAGGATCCGGGGAAGGAACAACCAATAAACATGCCCGACTTTTCGGATCTTCATGATCGTCCCGCATGCGAACAAAAATCGGCGGAACAAAATTATCTATCCATCATCGATTGGGTAATCAAGAACAAGCTTGTGAAAGGGGGCCCCATCACGAGCATGACCCACTGGGTCCTCATGATGGGAAAGCGGCCCGATCCAAGTCTGTCGGTTCCACAAAATTTGCGGAAATGCGAAAGGCATCGAGGATTTGGTAAGCGTGGCGACAAAAAGCCACCCCCGAGGCGAAACCACAATACCGCTCGTCACTATCACCCATGATCATGGCGGCGAAATACAAGAGAAAATGGCGAAGACTCGACCACGGTCCTATGTTCGATCTCGAAGTCGACCCTCATGTCCATCTCGGCAAATACTCGGACTTTATGATCGCGATGGGGCCGCGACGCAACGCAAATCTTGCGATCATTCCCCGTGACTTTGGGTGATCAGACACATAGATGGTTTTCTACTTTTTGTTTGCGTCTATCACATATTTCGCTCAATTGGGACAACAATTTACGGCCCCACTTTTCATCCATGTGTGCTTTCTTGCCGCCAAAGCAAAGTTGGCGATTTTTTCCCAACTAAAAAGGTGAGTCGATCGAGCATACATCGAAAGATTTGATAAATGTTTGTATGATGGGGCCCGGTTGAAGAGGATGCCAAGATCCTCGTGGTGGTTTGGGGCACGACTCTAAATCTTGACATGTGGAAGTCCATGCATCAAGACCGGCGAACACATATTGAATTCCGAGAAGCGAGAGGCCGAAAATCATAGCCATGCAAGATTTGCTCGCCCAATCACGATTGGTTCAGGAACCTACAACTAGGAAAGTCTTTGGGAAGAAAGTGATGAATGAAGGGGGTACAAACCCCCGTGCTCTTTCAAACCATTGAAGAAAAAAGGTATAAACGCCCCTACTGAAGTCTTTTGGGCGTTTCGTGAAACAATCTTTACCCAAATCGAGATCGAGACATGTTGGATAAGCCGAGAAGAATCATAATGGACAAGCATCGCTTAATGCTTCCAAATATTGTAACTATCACGAGTACATCGGACACAATCTGAAGATTGTCGCGATTTACTCGCCAACTCGAAGCTATCACGAAGATAATCGTCTTACCCAATTCTTAAAAAAGTCGGACGAGAGAGACTCGAACGTAAAAAAAGAAGATCGAAGGGGGTAAACGTAAAGTTTAACAAACATCGATGGTGATCCCGAAGAATCACGTAAGAGGTCCGAAAATACCCAAAAGAGGCCTCTCTTGTGGGAAGAGGTCGAGAAAGTCAAGAGATTCACATGATACGTTCGAATATGGTCCGGTGGGTGGATGTTACCAGCACCATCATTATCGAGCAGGCGTAAGAAGATGGAGATCGTGCCATGCAAAGCATTCACGGTGTGAAGGTGGCGGAAGCACATCACCTAAAGACGCCACCCTCTCACCAAATCATGTTTTGAGGAAAGACGATCTCGACGGAATAATAACTCCCCACAATAACTCCTTAACCATCGATTGTTTCGTCTGCCGGGTTGAAGGTGCACGCCCTCGCGGTTGACACCGAGCTTATGCAAACATTTTGTTCGTCAACACCCTTCACCGGATGGAAAAGCAAGTTGGGGACTTGAGCGGTTATATTGAACCGTGTGATCATACCATAATGGGTTTTGGGGAATCAGTGGCACCCTATGGTATGATTAGGTTAGGAGTCGAGTTAGAATCAACTCTGAATCCAGGAGATCGACGAACTAGAATGCTAGATTTTGTAATCGCCGATGTAAAATCTACTTATAATCGGGTTCCTAGGTCGCTTGGATTTATTCGAGAATTTAAAAGCGGCTTGTTCTCACGATATTACTCTTTGTTTTTAAATTTCCAACCACAAGATGGAGAAAGTGGCGTAAAAGGAGATCGGAAGAAAGTTCGAGATTATTTGCTATCATGTGCACCGATAAAACAAAAATATCGTCAACATGATGGAGCAAACATGGGAGATTGGTGAGTCAAGCCAGCGAGCAAATGCCTCGCCTAAATATCTTCCGACGAACATAAGTTTGACGAGCACAGCTCCCAGCGTGAACACAGAATCCGGGGTGGCAACTCATGCCCCAGATCTCCTAGATCAAATGAATATTGATCCGCCGAACGAGCAAACGGACCTAGAACCTCGCATAGGTTTTGAACCCATGGAGGTTGATGACGAGCACCGGGGGTCCATTCAAGATCCTCGGTGGAAGCAAAAAAAAAGCGAAGCAACACCTTCGAACAACTGGAACTATCAACATCGACCAAACGGACTGAGTTAGAAGTGTTCATTGGTTGAATTACGAACAATTGAGCAGAAATGATTGCTTATCTTCAAGAAAACTTGAATGTGTTCGCATGGTCACACGAGGACATGGTTGGAATTGATCCAAGACATGCATGCCATTCCCTCAACCTTGATCCAATACAAACTCGGTTATCCGTATACGAAAGTTTAGTCCAGGAAAAGTATGCAAGAATGAATAGTGAAATCAAAAGTTGCTTTCGACAATGGCCCGACTCGAGAGGTGAAATGCCCAAGATGGCTTGCGAACTCGGCTTTCGTCCGAAGTCCAATGGATCTTGGAGACTATGTATTGATTTCACCGATTTAAACAAGACATGTCGAAGATAACTTCCCGATGCCGCATATCGATTATTTGGTCGATAATGTCTGACGAGCCATGAACTCATGACTTTCATGGATGCATTTGCTTTGGTTATCATCAAATACCCATGCATCCGTGACGATCAAAAAGAATCTGGCATTCAATTGTGAAAAGAATATGTCTTTATTGGCAACGCATCTTTATTCGGATTAAAGAATGCGGTGCAACATATCAACGTTTAGTGAACAAAATGTTAAAGCCGAACACATCGGCCGAACAATTGAGGTATATATTGATGATATTGTGGTAAAGAGCGAACATAAGGAAGACCACATCACCCACCTCGCACAAGCGTTTGATATACTCGGGAGTACAACATGAAATTTAAATCCAGAAGAAATGCGACTTTGGGGTTCACTCAGAAAATTCCTCGGACATATGGTCGATCGGCGAGGATCGAAGCGAACCCATCAAAGATTCAAGCCCGCCTTTCGATGCAGGGCCCAGGGAGTGTGAAAGAGGTCAAAAGTTAACCGGACGTTTTAGCTTCCGTGGCCGGTTTATATCCTTTAACCGGGACAAATGCAAACCTTTCTTTGATACATTAAAGAAGGGAAATTCGATGGACCGAGCATTGCCAAAATGCATTGAATCATTGAAGCGATGCCTTTGCGGATGCTGGAATCTTTGTCTAGCTTTGTCTGCGGCGAACAACTCTATCTGTATTTTCTTTGCATCCGAACATGCAATGTCGATGTTGTGCTCGTGACGGCGAAAGGACCACATTAATTTGCTTGGTTTTACTATGTAAGCCAAGTCTTTAAAAAGCTGAAACTCGGTACCCTCCATTGGAAAAATTAGCGTATGCTCTCGTAATGAGTGTTCAAAAATTGCGACCATACTTTTTCGATCACTCGATTCAGGTCTTCGACCACCTTCCCATTTCCAAGTCCTCCATCGACCCGACATCGCGTTGACATTACTCAAGTGGGCCGGTGGAGTTAGGAGATGGTCGACATTACGTTAGCTCGCTCGCGATCGGTGATGAAGGGCAAGTTATGGCCGATTTTATGGTTGAGTTGACATATCCACAAATGCCGAAAAAAGTCAGCCGATCAACCATGGCATATGTATGTTGATGGCTCATCAACAAGTTCAAGAGCCGGAAGCAGCGTAGTTCTCATCAATCAACGGACAAACATTCACAACGGCCATCCGTTTTGACTTCCCGGCTACAAATGATGAAGCCGAAAGGCACGAAGCTTTGATGTTGGACTCTGATGGCTATGACAATGGGAATTCAGAGGTCGATGATTTACAACGATTCTCGGATAATCGTTTATCAAGTAACAAAGTAGTACGAGGCGAGGAGAACAAATGGCACAAATGTCGACCCAAACTAGCAAAAGAGTTGCTCGAGCATTTCGAACAAGTTTTCATAGAACAATTACCACGATTGGGTAATTCATTCACCGATCTTTAAGACGCCTGGCAACAGCAGAAGGAGTGACGAACACAACGGACATTGTGGTCGTCACAACTTTTTAAATCATCGATTCAGAGTTATGATCGCCCAAGTAACAAAGCGAACAAGAAACTTGGATGACTCAATCTCGAAGTTACTTACAAAAGGACTTCTCGCGAGAATAAGGCCCAAGCTACTCGCCTCAGATTACAATCGCTTTCGTTATACTATCATAGGCGAGCATTTGTACAAAAAAAAGCTTCTCACTTCCACTATTGAAATGTATTACTTTCGAAAAGGGTGGGTGTCTTACGGAACAAATCCATGATGGAGTATCACGGAAATCATCTGGTGGGCTCGTCTGCACATAAAATAATCAGACAAGGTTATTACTGGCCAACCCTCAAAAAAGATTCGCTCGCGTATGCTCGCGCGTGCCACAGGTGCCAAGTACATGCCCCACTTATTCATAGCCCATATGAAGAATTAGTGTCAGTCTATAGCCCATGGCCATTTGCTAAATGGGGGATCGATTTGATCGGCCCATTTCTCTACCGCACGCGTCGGGAGTAAAATTTGTTGTGGTTGTCGTTGATTACTATACTAAATGGGCGGGCCGAGGCCATTGTCAAAATCACCGAACAAAGAATGTGGAACTTTGTTTGGAAAAGTATCATTTGTCGATTTGGGCTTCCCAATCATTACTAATCGATAACGGCAAACAACGATGGAAGTGAATTGAGACAGAAATTGTGCTCATTTGGGGCATAAAAAACATTACTCAACTCAGATATTATCAAATCAAGCGGACAAGTTGAAAGCGTTAATAAAATTATCAAGCATACCCTCAAATTTAGACTTGATAATTCAAGGGGGATAAATTTGAAGAGTTGCACGAAATATTATGGGCCGATCGAACAACTTTCGAACATCAACTGCGGAGACCCGTTTGCCTTGGCATTTGGTGCGGAAGTTGTTATACCTAGAAATCAAGATTCCAAGTCATCGAATAATGACTTTTGGAGAGCACATCAATGACGGCCGCTCGAAAAGTGCACTGTTTGAAGAAAAAGGAGGACGGAGGCTGATTTCAAGAATGCCATATACAAAAAAAGATCAGAGAAGTTCTACAACTCCAAAGTCCGAACACGCAGGTTCAATGTGGGCGAGCTGGTTTTAAGATGAGCAACGGGGGTATCAAGTGGTGTGTTCGGCCGAGCGTGGGAAGGTCCGTTCAGAGTTACAGAACGTTTGCTAAACGGGGCATATGACTTGGAAGACCTTAATGGAGTCCCATTGTCCTACTCGTGGAATGCGTCAAATTTGAAAAAATATTATCAATAGAAGCGAGCATAGTCGGCCGAACAAAGTTGTCCACACAGCTGAAGCGAGAATAGTCGGCCGAACAAAGTTGTCCACGCAGCTGAAGCGAGCATAGTCGGCCGAACAAAGTTGTCCACGCAGCTGAAGCGAGCATAGTCGGCCGAACAAAGGTGTCCTCACAGCTGAAGCGATCATAGTTGGTCGAACATAATTGCCGAGGTACCTGAAATGAACACAAGTGGCCGAACATAATCAGTCGTTCAGTTAAAACGAGTAGGACAATCCTGAAAGAAGAATACATTATGTTCGACACATATCTTCAGGAAAGGAATGCTGGCCAGCACTATCGAAAGACGTAAGATACGTGTCGAAGCGAGTTGTCAATGAGAAGATTCATGTCGAACGAGTTGTTGGCCGTAAGATACGTGTCGAACGAGTTGACAAGTGGTGGCAACCAAGCGAGGATGAGTCAATCTATGAGCAAAGAAGCCAAAAAGTGAGCAGATGTCAAGGGGGGAGCAAAGTAAGAGAGGCGAAGACCACCTAGCTATGCCAAAGACTAGCTTGGGATAGTTCTATAAATAGAGGCATATTGATATTTGAAAAAAAGAGAGAAAAAAACATATGAAGAAGAAAAAAAAATACTACGGTTCTCGGAAGAAAATTGGTTTTAGTATGTCTCAGACGAAGAATCCGGCCTTTCGATTAACTATCATTATTTGAATCGGCATCCGCCCAAGACGAGATTTATACCCCATATGACACTCCGAGCACGGCAATATACGGACGCCGATGCTTAGGCATCTCTTGAAGGGGGACGAGAATGGTGCGAGCAAAAATTTTTGCTCAAGACCGCTTTTAAAGAAAGCAGAATCGCCACATGCTCATGTCCGATCGCGCCAAGATAATCACGGCTTGTCCAGAGGGACAAAAGCTTATCTTCTGTCGCTTGAGCATGTTACTAAAGAAAGAAGGGGTAGACAGGATGATGCCACATCCTTGTCAACATCAATTCCGACAAGGTGAAAGGTTATTAGGTTCACTCAAGACAAGGTTTAAATTCAAAACCCTAGTCCGATATCTATAGTTGGGTAATAGATAGTCTTCTTCAAATATGAAGGTTGTATTAGAATACAAAGTGTTGCAAAAAAAAAAAAAAATATATGTATTTTTGTTCGCTAAGATTTTTCTAGTTCAAGCCTTATTTTGAGGTCGTGACCTTGGACGTCCGAACAAAGATGAACGAGCCCAAGTCTATGTTCACCGACGAGCGAGTTTGTACTCGATTCTCGCAAAGAAAAAGTTTAGTAATGGGTACGCAGATGCAAAAGACGACTCAGATCTTACAGATACAAATGATAAAATGGGTGATGAGCGGGTCGCAATTTAAATAAGACTGACCCTAAGATGCGAAGTGATCGCACCTAAATAAGATGATCACGAACCAAGAAAGGGGGTTCATAAAGTAACCCATCCGGGTCGCACCTAAATAAGATGATCAACCGATTGCAACGCTAATAAGACAATCGAAACCGAAAAAGTCGGGAGCGCCATAGCAAAAACCTAATGTTCAATTCATTCGGAAGAAAAGGGGCGGCGGAAAGCAACAAAGTTTAACACTAAGCAACAAAGCAAACATCAAGCAACACAAGTATCAATCATTTATCAACAACCACATTCATCCTCAACAACAATCAGGTTAGAGGAGATAGTTCAATATGCAATTCAACCATTCAGTTTCAAAAAGTGTTCGAACAAAAGAGAAGAAGTCAGCAAAAAATTACAAGTATCGGAGACATTGTTTGAACAAAAGACGAAGAAGACAAAAAATTACACAACATATGTTTGACAAAACAGAAACTATACTAAGGAGCAAATTCATAATTGGGGGTGGACGGGAGAGAGATGTCGAACAAATCGTGCTCAGTCCCCTCATCAATAACTCCTTCAGTATGGTCAGGTACCAAATGTTCGCCATGAGGTACATTATGCTCTGTCACAGGAGGTCCCCTTTGTTCGGCCTGCACTTGATCGGGCCCGGACTCAGTTTGGAGATTTTGGCCAGCAATACCAGCAGTATTCACTTCCGAGCCATCTTCCTCATCCAGAATAGGATCATCAACTTCGATCCCTTCAGGAAGAATGGAGAAATCACACAGATCGTTCAAATCTGACATTGGAAGGTTGCAATCCGGTGGGTTGTCGATCAGGTACTGATGGAAGCTGGATATAAGAGGGGCAATTTGTTCGCCATTGAGTGCATGGCGAGCAGACCGGATAGCATCGGCAAAGGCACAAATATAGGAGAAGTTGGACATGGAATCAACATACTCTTCATTATGCAGCTTTGAATTTTCGAGACCCAAACGAGTGTTGGTCTCCTCAGCAATGATGAGTTGTTGGCCGAGCACGTTCCTCTCACTTTCCATGGCCTCGACGCTAGCTCGAAGTCTACGAAGCTCAACATTCATTTCCTCCTGAGCTCTTCGTATACTGATCACCTCTTCCTGAGAGTGATTCAGTTCCTCCTTTGCCTGGCGAGCATCCTCCTGAGCCTGGCGAGCATTTTCCTGAACTTGGCGAGCATTTTCTTGAGTCTGGCGGGCATCCTCCTGAGCCTGGCGAGCATCAGCTTGTGCCAAGGATGCCTGTTCCTGAGCCAACCTCAGTTCATCCTGAGTCCTGTTCAGCTCGCCCACCTTTTCTTCGAAGTTCCTGATCAAAGCCAAGTAGTTGGCATGAAGGTTGGCGGACTCAGCATAGGCTTTCTCAAGAACGACCATAGATTGGCCCTGAAGTACCAGACCAAGACGCATGTTCTCCAGAGGAGTGGGACCCGTGGTAGACTCTTCCTGCTCGGTAGTCCATGCTCGAACGGGAGTCTGGCACGCTTTCTGAACATGCTCAGGAATGCCCGGAACCTTGCGAACACTCGTGAAAGGAAGTAGTTTTTCAAATTGGGAATCGAGCCAACACTGCTCAACCTACATATACACCCGAGCAAATAAATATGAAAAAACGAAGCAGAAATTAACCAAAGCGAATAAAGTTTAACAAAATGTACTGTTCACACGAGCGGATCCCATCCCAAGAATGATTTATCCTCGGGGACCGAAGCTCAGGTTCAACGGAGTCCATGATCGGTCTGAAAGAGGAGGTGGAGAAGATGTGCCAACCTCCATTTCAACGATTTGGCGAAAAATGGACCGACCACGTATACGCTCGTCGCCCGAAGTAGGGGGTTCGAGTTACCCTAACGCATCGGTCTTCGTCTCGAGCTCGTTATTTCGGCGCTCGTCAGGATTTGTTCGCTCGACCCCTTTCATTGATTTCCATCCTTGGTCTCTTTTGGCTCTGGAGCTTGTTCGCTATTCTCACCTTTCGGCGAATGAGTACTCCTGGGATCGGTTTCGATTCCCCCAGTCCGGGGACGCGGATGCTCGACTACCCACCTTTCGCCGCTTTCGCCTCTCCTCTGTTAGATTCGATGAGCCTCCCTTTCGGCTGAATCGGAAACAATCTCTGTGGCCTTTTTCTCCGAGCCATCTCGGTATGTTCGGATGTACTCCAAAGAATGAGTCACGGTGAGGAAAGCTATGAACAAAATAATTCATTATGCACAAAAAAAGGATAATAAATGAGCAAAATGGCACAAAACTTATTCAAATAAAAGAGGCAATCCTTACGGCCGGGATTAATAGCAACAAGATGATGAGGGACGCGAATAAACCTCCTTTCTTCCTCGATCGGCGGAATTCGGGGTTCTCGCAGATCGTTACGAGTGAGACTCGAGATCAATTTGCCAAACGTTGCTAAAAAAATAGCCGTCGTTGGTCTCCTTGTCCGTCGCTTGGTGGAACTCAAATAAAGAGTAAGTTAAAATCGGTTCGAATTGAAGAACAAAAGACACAAAATCACTTACTTGGTACACCCCAAGTCGTGAGGATGTCTAAACGGGCATATGGTTCGCTTCGAGAAGCCGGACTCCAATCGCCCCCAACGAACCAAAAAATTTTTCCTTCCAATCATCGATTTTGTTCGCACATCCTCAATAATTTTGCACTTGGCATTAGCTTGATATACTTGACCACCCATGTTCGCCTTTCCCGGACGGGTTAAGTGCACCAATCGAGCAAGTTCATTGGTGAGGGATAGTATCTTGGCTTCATTTTGTCGAACAAAGTCAGGAAACTTATAATTATGTGCCACCCATTCGACCCCGGTGCGTGATGGTAATGTTCCATTCCACGAGCAAGCGGGTGATGGCGGGATGGAGGGAATCGAAGGCCAGACTTCCATTGTGTCAAGTTCACAATGACACAACCTCGGGGTTGGTCGGCCCAGCTCATCGAGGACCCGGTGCCCGAAAAAAGACATCCTTGGGGGTTTCAGTAATTTTTATGCAAGCTGAGCGAGCATATCTACATCAATTATGCTCTCTATCTTGCTCGCTGGGTACTCATTTTCAACCCTAATCCTATGAGGTTGCTCGGGCCAATCGAAACTATAATGAGCATTATACTCGTTTATATGTTGGACTATGAGGGACACCAACAGGTATATCAAGTTAATTTTGCTCACCACCTACCCCTATGTTCGATTCGGTTACATTTGGTACCGTCAAAATTTCCCCTCGCAACATCGTCATTCCTATCTACATCAACATTATCAATGATTTCTAGACCTAATTTGAGTTTGGGGCAAAGAATAAATCACTTGAATCATCCGAGAAATCACTACGGACCAAGTCCCTATCTAATTCATTTAGGGCTTCATCGGAATCGGAGGAAAAGAACGGCAAATGGTTGCGAACTTGCCAAGCTAAAATCTGAATCTGAGACATTCATCTCGAGCATTAAGCGTCGCTACGAGGATTCTACCTTGAGAAGAAGAAGAACTATGGTGGTCCGATTCTAGAAACGTAAGAGTTTGAGCAAGAGGCCATAATCGCAATAAGAGAAAGAATCTGGTTACACCGAGTAAGATTCTTGTAGGAATGATAAAGCCCTCATAGGAAATTTTCGGACCACGGAAAAGATTGAAAGAAGAGAGTCAAAAAGAAGAAGGAAGGAGAAAAGGGTTTAAGGCGGTGAAATGAGGTATATATAAATACGGATTCAATTTTGAAAATCTATCACGTAATCTTAAACGACATCGACTATGGCCCAATAAGATTTTAACGGTAGGGCCCCATGTTGAATACAAAGCGACCGGTGGGGGGTATTGTTGTGTTCGATATAATAATTCAGATTAATCGAACACGTAAAGAGTGACACGTGTAATATTTATTAAAATAATCATGCCCGATGGACAAGTATACAAATCATTTCGCCCGACCAACCAAAAGTTGCTCAATCGATTTACCGAGCAAGCAGGCATATTTGCCACTCGGATCGGGAAAGAGGGAATTAAATGAGCTAAGTCGAAAAGGACTCGAGACAAACTGAGGGCTCGAACAAGTCTGAGCCCATCGTGTAGGTCGAGCGGGTTTTGTGAGGCATAAGTCTAGCGCGGGGAGGGGGTGAATAGACTTAAAAACTTTTTGCGTGCGGTCGGGTGTGATTGCGAGTTAGCTTTGTTGATCAGAGTGCAAAGTGAATCGATTTGGACCGATATACAACTTACTAATCGCTGAAAACCGAGATCAATTCGGTATCTATCGGTTTAAGCGATTTGTGCGAAGCTAAGTTTTACCCATGTGAAAAACCGGTTTTAATAAATCAGATTCCAAAGTCGGTCTTTCAACCGGTTGACTAAAGTGTCAAACTTGATCGGATCGAAGCTTGGTGCTAGGTGATCTTAACTTAGAATATGTATGCGGCTTTAATTTAGTTGTGTGCGATTGTGTAAACAGTTAATCAAAAAATGTAAATGCACACAAGATTTATAGTGGTTCGGACAAAACCGATCCTACGTCCACTCTTCCCTATCACAAGGGCACCAACTAAACCAACTGGACTTAGATTATTGTGTTAGTCCAACACAAGACACCAACAGATATTTAAAGAGTTCTCACTCAACCGATCCTTAAATCGAACTAGAAACCCTGCGAAATCTTGCTAAACAACTTAACCTAACTTTGGGTTTTGGGTAAGATTGTTTTGGTTCCAACTTTGAAATCTTTCCTAGTTTTTTAAGTAACTCATCAATTTAGATGAAAAGATTTATGTGCTAAGAACTATGGGATGAACACTCGAAAAAAAATCTTCAAGTTTGTGTTCTTCGTATGAAATTTGATTATAGCTTGAGCTTCTTGATAGTTTCGTGTCTTCACTCTGAAGAGTAATCCCATATTTATAGACCTCGAAATCAAAGAGCCATTGGAGAGCAATTTGAATTTCTAGCTATATTTGGTAGACTTGCAGGATTGATGTGACGTGCTTCAGGAACGGCATGGCCGAAAGCATGAATAGTGTCTTTTATAGCCGTTAGAGAAAGCAGCACCAAATCCCGTAATTGCGGCTCCGATCATCGTGTCTTGTTCTTATTGGTTACCGAAGCACTTTTCGGTGTTGTTCTACCAACTAAGGTTAACATTCTTCTTGTTCGGATCATCGGCGTATGATTTGGTGAAACATCGATTTTTCTGGTGGTATTTGATCGAGTCTGGCGATCGATCTACTGATAGAGTCTTCGGTGCGGTTGTCTTAGCTTCAACTAGCGAGACTCGGCGATGTAGGTCTTTCGTGCGATCTTCGGAAGTCATCGATCTTCAAGTATTACGAATTTAAACTTCATGACTTAATTTGAGATATCGACTTTATCGGATCGATCGATCTTCATCCTTCTCTTGTCTTACGGCTTCGGATATCGGTTGTTCTTGGATCTTGGATCGACCTATACATATTGAGGTTCCCCTCAATATGTGACCTATCTTCTACATCGATTTGTTCTATACAATAATTATCATTTGGTATTCTATAATCGGTAATAAAAACATCGATCGGCTAACATGTCCGATCGATCCTATTACATGTGTTTTAGAACTTTCATCAAAACTCTAAATTTCCCAACAATTTCCCTTTTTGATGAAACCAAAACACTTGAAAACCAAGCACGCTTGATAAGTATAAAACAATAAAGAGCAAATAATCGAAGACAATGAGATTTTTTGTCTTATGATCGAAAAATAAACTTTTCTTTCATTAGATTTGTCGATTACATATTACATCGAAAAGTTTGAGTTTAAAAAGCAAGTGATCCTAAGTAGTCTTGATTCTTCGTCTCTTGGCTTATATCTTCCCGGCATTTCTCTTTTGATCTTGAGGATCTTTGAAAACCGTATAGTTTCCATTTGACATCATTGATCTGGCCGAGGATCGGTTATCTTGCTGCTTTGCTCGGGATGTCAAAATAGAACCTTTGAAATGCCGGTCTGTCCAAATGAGCCATCTGCCTTCTTGAGTAATCCATCACATCATACTCTTGGCGAGATATTTTTACATTGATTATTTTGGCCTCACTTTCCGGATACTTGAAAAATCGGGTATTTGTTCTCCAACCGGTTGAGGAATTACGCAGATCTGGAGATTCTTCTTGTGGAACAAGATCTAGAACAAAAGCATCCGAAGCCATTCAACACGATCTTATTCCATTCCTCAAACCTCTCGGCATGTATGGCCGGTTTTCGGAATGATCTCATCAATTCTTCTTTGGCGGTGAGGTTACGGGTCCAGATTTTCCAACTTTTCCTTTCTTTGCCCTCGTCTGTATTTCTTTTTTGAGATCTTACGCCTCTGCCATTTTTACGCCCTTCTTCTTCTTCACTTGTTCGGGCTTCTTCAAAGAATCTGCTCTTTGGGCCGGTTTCTCGGCCCGATTTCTTATCGGCTGTATTTGGCTAGTTGTCTTCTTGTGACTTTCTTACCGAGTGACCGGTACAAGTTGTGATGTCCCAGCACCCATGACTAACTTTCTTGCCTTTGACTTTTCCATCTTTTTCGTAAATTTAGTTAGCAAAAAGATCCAGATGGTCTAGTCTTTGTCCATAGGATTCAATTATGCGAATCAGGTCTTTGTTGTTACGATAGTGTGGGTTGGTTTCTCAATCTGTCCTTCCCCCTTTTTTGGTTTGATCAAAAAAAGCGGTGAGGTGGGAAGTCGAGAGATCCAAAAGTGGCCCGATATCGCCTTGTTAAGATCTTCAACAGATAAACCTTGAGCTTGAGCAGATAGACTTTGAATCTTCGAGATTTATTTCGATCTTCCATTCCGCTGCGATGAGAGAGGGTAAGAATTAGTTTGTCAAGTTTCTCTTGATCATTTCTAGCTTTTTTGAAATTGACCATCGAAGAGAAACTTGTTGTTGATCAACTTTGGACTAGCTTGTCATCATTGTCTTTTTAAACTTCAGCGTGATCGGGTTAGTCCGCAGTTTGAAGGCGATCTTTAATTGCCTCAATCTGGGAAATAGCCAATTCAGTTGATCGTTATTTCTTTGAGGCAATCTGCCTCGTCGAGTTATTGTGTTGCTAAGTTGATTAGCCAACCTCCCTCGACTTCTTCTTTAGGAGATCTTTAAAACACGATCGATCTCACGAAGTTGATCGTGATGATGTGAGTTGTAGGAAATATTTGCGTCACCGATCTCTTTCGATTGTTTTGCGCCTCGGTGGGGTCATGAAGCTACTGACACAGTTCCACTATCATCGGCTCTCCCACATCCTTCATAGGATCATCTGCTTTTAGGAGTTTCTTGTGAGCTCGATTCACCTTGTTGATCAATCCGGCTTCTGTGGATCGAGCTTTGATCGATTCGGCGATTTATCGGCTCGGTGGTGATCCTACTTGAGCGTGATTTCTTCATGTCGAAATCAAAATCTGCTAATTCATCGACCTCCCATTTGTTCTATAATCATCATAAAATCGAGAAGCTCTTTACTTGGGAGATCTTTCCGGTGAGGATCTCCATTACTTCCTCCCTAGGAATAACAGGATGGGCTACCGGACTCTGGATCTGACTCATCAATATCTCGTTGATTTGCATTCTCGACCATTTTCCGGTGATGGTCTTGGATGATCTGGACTCAGAATTATCTGTTGGATCGACCGGATTCCGATTGATGAGATGTAGAGGGTTCCAGTGTGGTGTCGAGTAAGCGGAAGTTGGGTCGATTAATTTGAATCTGCAGAGGGATTACATTGTCGAAGCAATTACGTCCTCTGCGGAGGGTGATCTTCTGGTTCGCGAATGATGAACTTTCGAGTTCGGCGGGAAGAGAAGGAGAAATATGCTCAGCAGCCAGAAGTCTGAGTGGTGAATCAGCTCGAGATTGAGGAGAAGGAGATCGTTCGTCTCTTGCTCTTCCCTCAGAATGTTCTGGCGAGCTCTCAACTTGAGAAGCCTGCCTGTCTGATTTTTCGGCTGATTTTTGTGGCGCATCAGGTTGCTCTGGTACTCCTTCTTCATCCGACTCGTCTTCCAGAAATAGAGTCATGGAGGCCTGTTTTGCCTTCTTCGGCCTCTTCTCCTGAGCCTTTACCAGTTTTCTCTTTTTCTGTTGGGGAGCATCTGGTGCAGACGTGGCTGCCTCCTTGTTCTTTCCTTTCTTCACCTTTGGAGGGGTGGGCATATCATCATCAAGTGGCCCATATATATGGCAGATGTGGTTGTGAGGAAGGCCTTGTAGGACTTCAGTCCATTCTGATCCCATTCGGCATTTGGCATTTTGTCCTTCAGAATAACTGCAACCTTGTTGAGATTGTTGATTCTCTTCTTCAGATAGACTTGCCTACGATCATTAACTCCAAATTTTTCATGTTCTTGGAGCAGAATGGCCTTCAGGAAGCCATGCAATTGATATTCTTGGCTTCATCGATTATCTTGACCCATATTTGTACATTTTTACGGATGTTAGAGCATAAATTTTGAGCGAAATACCCATGATTGTTTTTTGCAAATTATGTCAAACAACGGTCAGTATTTCCTTTTAACATAGATACGACAAAACTGCGATGCGGTGTTTGTCGGCCTCTCTGAAAAAGTTCATTTACGATCAACTCATCTTCATTTTCTCTTGTGAGTCTTGTGAGGAGAGATTCTTCCTTTGCAAAATTTGAGCAGACAAAGATATGTAAGTCGATCTCCTCTCAGATTAAGAAGAGAAATCGGTTCATCTCGAAATTGTAAAGTATCCACCTTCAAATTCCTTAAAATTTCGGTCTTGACAACATTACGGATTGCGATGAGCAAAGACAAAGATTTTTCAAGACCTCCTTTCTTGAAATTTGTTCCACCTCCATTATTTCTGGATCGCGTAACACATTTTTGTACAAATTTGTCATCGACAATTTTTGTTGCCGAGATCCAGATAGTTGCACATAATCTTTCCCATTAAAAGTGAGTGGCCATCTACAACAAGATAAACTCGATTAAAATTGTGCATAATCATAATGATATCATGTATTGATTATCAGACCTATTCTCAGGCCTAGTAATCGATAAACACATACGGATACCAAGAAATGATAAGGAATATCACCGGATAACATATATAGACAAATCTATGTGATCAATGGAATTAGAAAAAAATTCATCAAATAACTTAAATTACGGATTCTTTTTAGGAAAAATAAGTTTGAATCGCAAGAAAACACTTGAATCGCAGAAAGGTAATTTTGAGTTTTCAGAGAATAAATCGCAAGAATTTTGAGAAGAAGAAAACTCTGGTAGGGTTTTGATGAAACTTATAGGATGAAGGAGGGAAAATCGAGATTAGAAGATCAACCATTTGAAAAGGTTAAACGATCCAGATTGAGCAGTTTTGATCGTGTGGTCAGGAAAAGCACGTACTATTGCCTTTTGGATTTAAAAGCACATTTTGTGGCAATTAATACAAGTTACCCACGTCCGCATTAAATATTTTTGCGAAATCGTCACAAAAGTAAGTGTGTACAATAAAAGGCAAATATTATCGATAATATCGAGATAAGTAAGCAAAGAAACAAGGAAAGAATGCGTATCTGGTTGGTGATATTGTAATCATCCAATACCACTCGTAGATGTTGATTCCACTTGTTGATCTTAGTTTTCGCCTAGTCTTATAATTTTTGTCGTCTTTTCAATCGATCCGCTTCACTTTGCGTCGATTTTCCTTTTCCGATCCTCCTCGGTCGGTTGAAGTTCCCTTCAACTGTTATTTCGATTTCTTATTGATCGATATATATCGATTTGTTGAGGTATCATACTGGTGATCTTCCTCATCTAATCGATCTCTTTATCTAATCGATTTTTAGTTGACCTAATCGATTCTACTCGAGACCAAGCCAATTCTTGGGATAAGTGTTACCGCCAAAACTTAGTTCTTGAAGAATTGAATAGTAGTCTCGATTCCCTAAGTCGGCACGATTTGACATGTGTAATAATAATCGGATATTTCATAATGTCAAATCGCCAGAATTTATCCAATTATCGATCGCGTGTTTCCTTATTTGTCCTTGTGATGCAAATTTCTCTAAAAGGCTTTGAGAAATCAAATTTGCATTGCACCCTTCTTGGCCTCTATAAATTGGACTAATGTTTTACACAACATAACCCATTCACCATACTTATCTTCTTTGTAAATCATGTATTACGGTGAACCCTTATTTAAATTGAAACTTAAAAAGAAAAACCTTTACCCCTTTTCCAATGATTTAGAATTTTCTCAAATCAACCTGTGTGTGTCCTATTCTTTGCTTCGCTTGTCGTCATCAAAGATTACACATACAATTGTTGCAAAGCTTCTCTACCACCGAGGCGGCAGATCTGCTATCGCAACTGAGAAGACACTTCTCCTAACCGTATGCACCTTGTGTGCCTATCGAGATGACGGAATTAGCATCAACAGACTCAGTCTGATATAAAACATGAGTTTGATATACGATCTTGATCAGACAACAACTGATCTTCGTATATCAACTCTATTTTTGCATGTGACACATGTGCCCATATGATCTTTTGATCACTTTCTTGTTACTTGTGTCCCATTTAACAGCTGGAGAGCCCATTGATTTCAGGTCTAGGGGCTCCTGGCTTAGAAATCCTTTCAACGCCGCTCTAGCTCCTAACTCCGAAGCTCTGAGGGTGGCTTTAGGATTATTTCAAAGCCTTGTTAAGTGGGGGAAAATGGGAGCATCAGATCTTAAAATCTCTCTCTCTCCCCCCTTCTAGGGTTAGGTTTAGGGTTTAGGGTTTAGGGTTTATGGCTTATGTACTGACCTCCGGATCCTTTTGTACTTGTAACTTGTAATGTAAATCTGACCTTCGGGTCTTTATCAATGAAAATTTCTATTATTCCATTGTTGTGTAAATTTTTGTTTTTCTTATGCGCGATGTAAGCTTTAATCTTGTGAATCCTTGCTTGTTGAATATCGACAATCGACTTACAAAGTGTGAAATAACCAAACCGATTTAATCAGATAATCCTTTAATCGAAAAATTCTTTAATCTGATCGATTCCTTTAATCGATAATCAGAACTGATCGCCTTCTTCTCATATCGGTTCCTGATCGATCTTCCGATCGATTGAGATACCAAACTCAATCGATTCCTCTTTAACTTTGGTTAGTCTCTTAACCACTAGTTTCGAGATCGATCCATCAAACATTTTATGTGCTTTTTCTCCAAGATCCGAAGCCCTAGCTCATTGCATAATTCTCCGAATCTGATCTCAATTTTAGTGGCTTGGTTAGAATATCGACTTTTACATTATCGATTATGAATCTTTTCCATTCTCGATATTCTTCTTTTCAACATGATCTCTTATAAAATGGTGTCCGACATCCACATGCTTGCATCTTGTATGTAGAATAGGATTTTTGAGTGATTGCATAAAGACTATTATTCATCACAGAATATAGGTACATTCTTAGCTACAATGTTATAATCCCTTAGTGGCGACTAAGCCGAGAGCGGTTGGGAGCAAATGACTTCTATGACCATATATTACGCTTGATAGTAGATGTCGAACCGATGTCCCTTCTTTTTGAAAACCACGAGATCGCTTTTTACTTCCTAAAAACTGACATGTTCCTGAGGTTGACTTCCTGTCAATTTTGCAACCTCCATAATCAGAATCAGAATACCCACTAAGCTCTAGATTATCATCTAATGGGTAAAATAAACCAAGGTTTCTTGTCTCTTCAGATACTTAAGAATCCATTTATCGCTTTCTAGTGACTTTTGCATTGGATTTGCCTAAAATCGCACATACACCTCTTTGCAAAAAGTGATATCCGTCTGGCGCATCGGGTATAGTAAAGATCCAATGAGAGCCCTATATTCTTTCTGATTGGTTTTCTTACCATCCTCATCTGGATCCATCTTGAATCCAGACAACATAGGAATTCTGGCTTCCTTACAGTTTTGAACTCCAAACTTAGCCAATAAACTCCTAGTGTACTTTGTTTGGTAGATGAATATCCCTTCTGTACTTTGTTTAACTTGTAGACACAGAAAGTAACTCATCTGACCCATCATGGACATCTCGAACTTCCCTTGCATCAGCTTGCTGAATCTTTCACATAGACTCTTGTTGGGAGATCAAAGATGATGTCGCCCACATAAATGAACCATCGTAATATCTTCTCCATCTTCTATTGCGAATAAGGTTCTATCCACTATTCCTTTAGTGAAACCTTTGCTCTATCAAGAATCGAGAGAGTGTATCATACCAAGCTCGAGGAGCTTGTTTCAGGCCATAAAGAGCTTTTCTTAAACGGTACACTTGGTTGCCCTTTTCAAAGCCTGGAGGTTGTTCGACATAAACTTCCTCTGCTAGTACCCCATTTAAGAATGCACTCTTTACGTCCATCTGATACACAGTGAACCCTCTGTGGGAAGCATATGCCAGAAATAGCCGAATGGCTTCTAGGCGAGCGACTGGTGCAAAGGTCTCATCATAATCAATTCCTTCTGATTGTGAGTACCCCTTAGCAACAAGTCTTGCCTTATTCCTGGTTATGACATTTTTCTCATCTCTCTTGTTCTTGAATACCCACTTTGTGCCAATTACGTCTTGATGAGTTGGTCTGTCCACCAGTTCCCAAACTTGATTTCTCTCGAACTGTTCCAGCTCCTCCTGCATGGCTAGAATCCAGCTTGCGTCTTGTATAGCTTCTTCTACTGTTGTTGGTTCCTTCATAGACAGATAAGAGCAATACATGGCACTTTCACCAATCTGATGTCTAGTTTTAACTCTATCAGATGGATCTCCGATGATCAGATCAGTTGGATGACTGGTTATCCAGGTCCTTCTGTTTTGATTTGCGTCGGTTTGGAGAACATCATCCATTTCTGATAATAGTTCATTACTAGAGATTGGGAGTGGTGCAGATTTATGATCCACTTGATAAGAACATGTCTCAGCTGATGTTGGACTCATCATGTCTTGATGTCCATTAATGGGAACTTCAGTGTTCCCCCGAACCGGATGGTTCGATTGATCTCTTATCTCACCAGATAAACACTTCTTCATCGGCAGATTGTTTCGTACCTTAGGATTTGATTGTCTGGTGAATCGCCTAGATCCGGAATGTATCTTCGTTACCGGTTCGATCCTTTTTCCTTGATCGTTAGGCGATCCATTTTACGTGCATCGTCTTTGGTTGATCGGTACTTCTTGTTCGGAGGCGATTTTTCTTGTTAGAAGATGTTTCATCAAAGACTACATGGGTTGTTTCTTCCACAACTAGAGTTCTTTGTTGTAAACCCTTAAAGCCTTGCTAGATGAGGAATATCCTAAGTATATACCCTCATCCGACTTGGCCTCAAAAGTCTTCAACCGACTCTTCCCGTTGTTGTTGTGTATGAAACACTTACACCCAAAAACATGGAAGTAAGAAACACGAGGTTTTTACGCCCCTTCCACAGTTCATAGGGTGTTTTGTAGTGAGCCTTTGTTAGAAGACATACATTACGAGTGTGGCATGCAAGATTGATATTGATAAACACGCGTAAACGGCTTGGTATTGCATGTTCACTAACATCGTCATGGCAGCTTCTTTAAGTGTTCTGTTTTCCGTTCGCTTACTCCATTCATTGTGGCGTTCTTGCGGTGATGTCTCATGTCAGATACCAAACTTAGTGCAAAAATCAAGAATAAAAAGAGTTCGTAAATGCGTACCTTTATCCGATCGACTTTTTACTAATCGACACCCTTCTCATTTTGTAATCTTTTTGAGCAATTTCGGGTATCTTTGTTGTCGCCTCATTCTTCTTATGTAAGAATACAACCCGGTAAACTTGGAATAATCATCCACGATTACGAGAGTATATTTCGTCACGAGATATTTGGTGTAGCGGTCCAAATAGGTCCATATGAAGCAATTTGCAATACTCTGCTGGATCTTGGGTCGAGGATTTCCTTGAATGAAGCTTTGACTGTTTTCCCCGACACATCGACACATGTCCGATCCTTAGAAAAAATACCTCATTAGGAAGTCCTTCCACTAAAGACATCCTCTTTATCTTGTTAAGAGTTTTAAAGTTCGGGATGACTCATTCTTTTGTGCGAGCCAATTTGCTACTTTTGGAACTCTTAACAATCAGCATGCATTTCTTGGGCAATTGTTCTAATCTGCTTTGTGTAGATCGTCCCTTTCCTTGAACGATTAGCAAGATCATTGTTGAGTGGCTCGATTTTTTATAGTGCATTGATCGATCGAGAACTCAACTTGAATCCATTGTCTCGAGAATTGTGAAACCGATAATGAGTTATGCTTTAAACCTTCGACATCTGAGACTCAAAGAAACAGACATCATCATTCTCTAAGGTTCCGAATCCTCTGGTAAAACCAAAGTTATCATCACCGAAGAGTACACGCGGGCCTTTTTGTTCTATGTAAGAGCTAAGGAGATGTTTGCTTCCAGTCATGTGCCTTGAGCATCCACTATCGATGTACCAGATAGTTGCTTGCACACCTCCTTTGTTGGGCGGACCCACGCCGAACCTACAATCAAATCGGGCTTTAGGTACCCCTTTTGGATTGGGTCCTGAGGGGTTAGGGTTGGTTTTGGGGATCCATACAAACAGGGCACTTCTATTGAAATCAGTTAGATCAGAAGGTCTGATTTGTCTCCCATACATATCAACATAATCATACGTCTTTTTATATGCTTTCTGATTAGTATGATTATTAGTGTGAACCTTGGGTGACTTAGAAGACTTGGGATTTTTCTTTATATTTTGTCTTCTTTTAACCCAGTGGGGCTCAGGTGCAGCAGCCCTAGGTTTCTGATTATAAGGTTAGGTACGACTGCTACCATCAAAAGATTCATATCTTTTTGGCATAGGTGGTTTTTGCAGTTTACCTATAGCTTGCTTATTAGGCAGCTGACCTTGATTGGGTCTCAGATTAGACTTCCTTTGTGAGGTTGTCTTTTTTCGATACCTAATCTGTTGATCGAGTTGAGGTCTCTTCTTAAGAACTGGGTTCTTGGTTGATTCCTCGGTGATGCTTTACCGATTAAGTGCATTGCTGTTTCCCTTTTCGATTAGGCACCGCTTTTACTTGCTCAAACAGTGTCTTTTTTTTCCTTATCGGATACAAGTTTAGCTTTTAGTGTATCTTTGTCAGAAACTCGTTTGATTACACCTTTTTGAAGTGAATCAAACGGGGCTTTTGAGGATGTGGAAGGGTTCTCATACCCAAGTCCTTCTTATTAGTCGTTGTTCAAAAATAGGTGTTCATATCTTGAGCAGTTTTTAGATGACTTTGTGAAAACTTCTATTTTCTCACAAGCAAACTATCCTCGGAAGATTTTAGACTCTCATGTAGCGGAATAGCTCATCAAATTTAGCTTGAAGGATTTTGAAGTCATCGAACTTGTTGTTTGTTGATTAACTAGTCGATCTTTGATCTGCTTCTCCTTATCGAGAAGATTTAACTTTTCGAGAATGTTAAGTTCTCGGTTACCTTCCGGCGGTTTGGTGATTTCGATTCGATAGTTTTCTTGAGAGCGTTCTCTTCAACAAAGCCGATTATTTCGATCCTTAGTTTGTCATTCTCGGCTTCCACTATAGCATAAGTGTCTACTGCATTAGAGAGATCATCAAGCAATTGCTCGAGTAGAGCTGCGGTCGATCTCTCCGGCGGGTGTGCTAATAATAGCGAGTGTGAAAGCGGAACCAAGAAGGTTTGGAGGTTACCTCAGATTGGTCCTCTCCCGCCATCAAAGTGATTTCATCGTCATCGAAGAGAATATCAGATCTTCATTCTCTTGAAGTCAGCAAAGACCGCTTATCGGGCAAAATCTTCTCTGAGATGAGTACCCGAGAATCCTCGAGAGGCGGATAGGAATCATCAATTCCGGATGTGTCGGCGACCATGGCTTTTCTGTCCCTATAACGTTGCTTTCTCTTACATTAAAACTTTCTTCTCTTTCTTTTGGTGTCGGGTGGGCAATCTACTTATTTGTAGTGACCTGGTTTCTCACAGTTGAAACACGCTCCACGATCCACGGAACCTTTTCTTCCAGGTGAGTCATTCCGTCTATAGGATCTATCAGGTGACTTCCCTTTCTGATAGTAATCTGAACTCCTTCTGTCAGATCTGTTATCTCTTCTCTCATCAGTCAGATTATCTCTTTTCTTTTCTTCTCTGTGATCTCTTGATCATCGATCGGTTTTTTTCGGAGATCATCGGTGATCTCCTATCTCTTCCTCTGCTATGTTGATAATCTTTATAGAATCTGCGATACTTACCAAGTTGAATATTTGATTTTTCAAGTTTCACAGTAGCGAGAAGCGTCTGATTCTGACTTATTATGTTTCCAACGAGTTCGATGGCCTTCGATCTGCTTCTTTGGTTGCTTTTAAACGAATCGATTTAGACGTTGAGGCTTCAATTTATGACGCCTCTAAATCTTCATCTGCTTGTCCTCTTTCGATTAAGTCGAACTCATGAGCTTTAAGGTTTAGGAACAAGCTACTCGGCTTCATCTTTGAAATGTCTTGGCAATCCTTGATTACCGTGACTTTCATGTCCCATTTCTTGGTGAGAGATCTTAAGATCTTGTAGTTGATATCTTTGTCTGACATCTCTCTACCAAGTTCTCGTGGCTTATTTCTTGACATAGTAATCCTTCCACCGAGCTCATTGATGGTCTCGCTAAAAGATCTCCGCTTTTTTTTGAACTTCACGGTTAAACTTGTTAGTTATCGTCTTTGATCCGATCATTTCTTCGATATCTCGGCTAGAGTATCCCACATTGCTTTTCGGTTTTGAGATATTTTATCTTCTTCTTGGTGACTTTATCCATCGTCTTCATGATTATATACTGGCGATTGTATCTAGAGTATCTGACTTTCTTTCCTCTGCATCCATCAAGCTGGGCTTTTTTCGCACAAGACTTCCCGTGGCAAAATCTGGATCTCCTCCAACTTCTGAGGTTGTCGTGATATATGATGATGGGTCCTCTTTTCAATGACTTCCATCATTCTCGCCGCTTATCGAACCTAGATGGTTGCACATATATATGGCCCAATCTTGATACTCATCAATTGAGAACCCGGCAAATCATGATACATACCGGAGGTATTATCCATCGAAAGTGATTTTGGAAAAACAAATGAGTTTTAAAAATGGTTTTTTCAAGATCTGTTCAAATGACCACAAAGATTCTTCCTCAAGAATCGATGATACTCAAAAGCGATTGGTCTAGAGAACCCGGCTCGATACCACTTGTAGGTCCCGAATGGATTTTGTGAGGGGCGTAAGTCTAGAGGGAGGGTGAATAGACTTCAAAACTTTTTTGGCGTCTTGATCAGGTGTGATTTAAGTTCTTTGATCAGTGCAAGTGAATCGGTTTGGATCGATATACAACTTACTAATCGCTCAAGGCAGATCGATCTATTATCTATCGTTTAAGCTGACAGCGGAAGTTTATGTTTTACCCGTGTGAAAAAACCGGTTTTAATAAATCGATTCCAAAGTCGATTTTTCAACCAGTTGACTAAAGTGTCAAACTTGATCAGATCAGAAGCTTGGTGCTAGCTGATCTTAACTTAGAATATGTATGCAGCTTTAATTAAGTTGTGTGCGATTGTGTAAACAGTTAATCAAAGCAGGTAAATGCACACAAGATTTATAGTGGTTCGGACAAACCGATCCTACGCCCACTCTTCCCCTATCACAAAGGGCACCAACTAAACCAATGGACTTAGATTATTGTGTTAGTCCAACACAGTACACCAACAGATATTTAAAGAGTTCTCACTCAACCGATCCCAAAAATCAGAACTAGAAACCCTAGTCTGAAATCTTGCTAATCAGAACTAGAAACCCTAGTCTGAAATCTTGCTAAACAACTTAACCTAACTTTGGGTTTTGGGTAAGATTGTTTTGGTTCCAACTTTGAAATCTTTCCTAGTTTTTAAGTAGCCTATCGGCTAGATGAAAAGATTTACGTGCTAAGAACTATGGGATGAACACTCGGTAAAATAATCTTCAAGTTTGTGTTCTTTACGTGCGGAAATTTGATTATAAGCTTGAGCTTCTTGATAGTTTCTGTGTCATCACTCTGAAGAGTAATCTCGTATTTATAGACCTCGAAATCAAAGAGCCGTTGGAGAGCAATTTGAATTTTTGGCTATATTTGGTAGACTTGCAGGATTGATGTGGCGTCTTGAGGCGGCATGGCGAAAAGTGTGAATAGTGTCTTTTATAGCAATTAGAGAAAGCGAAAGACCAAATCCGTAATTGCGGCTCCGATCATCGTGTCTTGTTCTTATTGGTTAATGAAGCACTTTTTCGGTGTTGTTCTACCAACTAAGGTTGACATTCTTCTTGTTCGGATCATCGACGTATGATTTGGTGAAACATCGATTTTTTCACGGTGGTGAATTCGATCGATCTGGCCCGATCGATCTACTCGATAGAGTCTACGGTGCGATTGTCTTAGCTTCAACTAGCAGACTCGGCTGATGTAGGTCTTCTGGTCTGATCTTCTGGAAGTCATCTGATCTTCAATATGTGACCTATCTTCTACATCAGTTGTTCTATACAATAATTATCAACTGGTATTCTATAAGCGGTAATAAAAAACATCGATCGCCTACCAATGTGTCCGGTGGTCCTATTACATGTGTTTTAGAACTTTCATCAAAACTTTAAATTTCCCAACACCACGAACAAGTCTGAGGACTCAGACGGCCAAAAGGACTCAGACGACCAAAAGGCTCAGATATCCTGAGGCTCAAGATGCTTCGACTTCAGATATCCTGAAAGGCTCAGATATCCTGAGGCTCAGTATGCTCGCAACTCAGATATCCTGAAAGGCTCAGATATCCTGAGGGTCAGTATGCTCGCGACTCAGATATCCTAAAAGGTTCAGATATCCTGAGGGCTCAAGATGCTCGCAAAGACAACATTCGAAGACTCAAGCATCTCCGAAGGTCAGAGTGCTCGACACTCAGATATCCCAAAGACCCGGACATCCTGAGGGCTCAAGATATCGAGAAGGACAAGATTCAAAGATAAACCGACATGGTTAAAGGGCTAACAAAGCATCCAACCGAAAGCAAAAAAAAGATTAATTTGGACGACCAAAAAGATGCCTTTAAAGAAAAGCAAAAAGCGAAGATCAATCTAGAAGACGGAGTTGGAAAAGTGGTCGATCACAAGAGTTCTTGCATGGCCGGAGTCTCCAAATTTCATTCACAACCCGGCTCATGCTTTTTTGAGTGCTATAAAAGGAAAAAAAAGAAGAAGAGAAAGGTTCAAAAAAATTTCCCAGAAAAAGTTACACCCACACAAGAAATTCCCCAGAGAGGCGAGGAACAGAAAAATTCGAGTGATTATCTACATGAACAGAAACCCTAGCACTCATATGCAAACTCTCCAAATTATCTTCATCTGTAACGATTCATCTTCATAAGGTATATCAAATATTGTGCGTGTAAAGCTCGCAATACCACATCCTGGCTTGGTATGCCCCCAGAGTAGTCATTTCCTAATGAACTGGGTCAACAAATTCATCTTATTTACAGTTTATTTTACACGTGCATATTTTGTTTGTGAGTTGTTACCAAATTAGCCACATCATATTCCTCAAATAAAACGACTCGCGACAAAAGTATCCAGACTTCTACCAGACAGTGATGAAAGATGGCAAGATCATGTCACTAATACCAGAAGCTCCACCTTTTGAACTACTCCTTCCACCTTTGCGTCCAGACAACAAGTTAGATCCTGTTAAATTCAAGAATATCTACTATGGACTTGCTGAAAAAGGAGGAATCCATAGAAAAGAAGAGCTGGACAAGCTAATGCAAAGGATGTACATGATGTTTGGCATCCCCAAAGAGCTGCAAATGTTCAAGTACACATGAAGAAGACAACTTGGAATCAGATGATAGGTACGCTTTTCATGAATTCTATAATGCACACACCTATCTGAATGAAATTTTCCATCTCATTGATTCTAAGACAACATCTCATTGTCTTCTGAGGTATGTACTGTTTACATTATCTACATTTTCATTCATGGTATCTATTTTTCTGATTAAGTGTTTTGGTTCCATCAAAAAGGGGGAAATTGTTGGGAAATCTGTAATTTAGTTTTGATGGAAGTTCCAAAACGGGTTAGATAGGACCCGGTCGGACATTAGGTGATTGGTGACTTAGAATCAGATTAAGATGATCAGCTGAAATGTATAGATAGCTGATGTAAAAGATAGGTCACATATTGAGGGGGAACTCAATATGTATAGGTCAGGTCAAAGTATCAGATGACCCAGATAAGGTCAGAAGACAAGAAGTCAGAAGATCAGGTGAAGACAAGAAGACATCAAGACTCGGATGAACTCGAAGACTCGGATGAACTCAAGACTCGGATAGACATCAAGACTAAGAAGAACTCAAGACTCGGATAAACTCGAAGACTCAAGAACAAACACAAGACTCGGTTTATTTCAAGACACTGAGGCTCGAAGTCTTTGAAGATCGAAGACTACCGGAAGACCAAGACCTATATCACGAGAATGCGGATACTAAGCTAAGACAATATGCAACTGAAGACTCAAACAAGGTAGACTGATCATTCATTTGATCAAGTTAGCTCACACCTGGTGACAATCAAAAAGATACACCAGACAAGACGAATCTTCCACAAAAGGAATATCAATCGCCTAACGCAAATTTAAAGTCTGCCGCCATGGGTTAAGGAGAAAGCGACACGTGCACAAAAGAGCTGACAATGCGGGACTGTGCGGACAAAAACGGCGCTTAATCATGCCTACGGCCATGGAAATAATCGAGAGCGTCACAATCATATATCTCACAACCTACCTAATATGGCCGAAATTCAAATTGCTCTCCAACGGCTCTATGATTTCAAGGTCTATAAAATGGGATCGATCTTCATTTTGAAGATAAGGACCAACGAGTGAAAACAAGCAAAGAACGAACACGGAGACACAGCAAAAGAAGCAAAAGCTACAGCAAAATCTCCACTCAAAGAACACTATATTTGAAGATTATTCTTAGAGTGTTCATCCCATAGTTCTTAGCAAGAAATCCTATCCACTAGCATTTTGGCTACCTAAAGCACCAGGATAGATTTCCAGTTGGAACCCTCAAACATTCTTTACCCAAACGCAAGTTAGGTTAAGTTTGTAGAGTGAGAACTCGATAAACATCTTGGCCATCCTGTAAAGGATATAAGTCCCGCAGGTTAAGTTTGTAGAGTGAGAACTCGATAAACATCTCTGCCATCCTGTAAAGGATATAAGTCCCGCAGGTTACGTTTGTAGAGTGAGAACTCGATAAACATCTCGGTCATCCTGTAAAGGATATAAGTCCCGCAGGTTACGTTTGTAGAGTGAGAACTCGATAAACATCTCGGCCATCCTTTGAAGGATATAAGTCCCATAGGTTAAGTTTGTAAGAGTGAGAACTCGGTAAACATATCAGCCATCCCGTGAGGGGTATAAGTCCCGCAGGTTAAAGTATGTTAAGGTTCCCCTGTGTTAAGGGAATAGTGGACGTAGGACGGGTTTAAAT
Source organism: Stenogyne calaminthoides (assembly GCA_037126765.1). Lineage (NCBI taxonomy): Eukaryota > Viridiplantae > Streptophyta > Magnoliopsida > Lamiales > Lamiaceae > Stenogyne > Stenogyne calaminthoides. Next base: position 18,890,635 of record JBBCBC010000032.1, read on the forward strand.
CGAACCACTATAAAAAAGTCTTGTGTGCATTTACTTGCTTTTCTTATTTTTTACACTATTCACTCAACCGAAGTTTAAAACAAAGATACATATTCTAAGTTAAGCTCATCTGCACCAAGCAACCGATCGTCAGATTGACACCTTAGTCAATGGTTGAAAATCGACTTAAGAATCGATTGATAAAACCGGTTTTTTCACACGGGTAAAAAACAAGCTTCCACACCACTCGAGTTAAATCGACAGATATCAAACTGATTCGCCTCGGGCACTTTCAAGAAGATTGAACATCATTCTAAATCGATACACTAGCTTTTCTGATCGGGTAATCTGCAGTTCACACCTGATCCGCACGAAAAGTTTTGGAAGTCTATTCACCCCTCCCCTCTAGACTTCCACCCTCACAAAACCCGTTCGGGACCTACATTGATTGTCAGATGAATGATACCTCTCTTGCGATCTGTCAGATGAACGACGATCTCTTCCTCTATTCCTTCGATATTCATCATAAAACTTCATGTATTTGCCCATTTGAACATTTGTTCTTTCCAGCTTTCTTGTCAGAAGGGCAATTTGTTCAGCTTGACTGATGATATTTCCAACTGGTTCCACAATTCGTGAACTACTACTTGCTTCCTGAAATGCAACAGATTTAGGGTTGGGAGTAGTTTCAGCTGGGACATCATCAGATCCTTGTCCTCTCTCGATCAGGTCGAACTCATGAGCTTTCAAACTGAAGATTAGATCATTTGGTTTCATTGTAGCAATATCTTGACAGTCCTTAATCACAGTCACCTTCGTATCCCATTTCTTAGTCAGCGATCTGAGAATCTTGTAGTTGATTCCTTGTTTGACATTACTCGTCCGAGATCACGAAGTCGATTGACTCCTCGTGTGATCCTTCCATCAAATTGATCAAATGTTTCATTTGGCAACATCTTGAGTTTCTCACATACAACCAACTCAGCTTCCAGTCTGCTGTCCTTGATCTGTTCATTTCCTCTGCAGATTTCACCAAGTGTATCCCAGACTTCCTTAGCTGTCTTCAGGTACTTCACTTTCTCTCTTGTATTAGCATCCATGGTTTTCATGATGAGATGTCTGGCAACAGTATCCAGGTTAGACAGTTTTCTCTCATCTGCATCCATCAGAGAGGGACTCTTTCTGATTCTTGCTCCAACTGGTTGAGTAGGATCTCGTTCTCCTGCTTCAGCTGGGTTGTAGTGATAGATGATAATCGGTCCTATCTCGAGAATATCATCCATTATGTTGTTAATCAATCCCAGATGGTCTCTCATGTCTATGGACCAATCTGCATACTCATCAACAGAAAACATGGGTAGATTATGATGCATACCTGAAGTGTTATCCATGCTTGGTGATTTTTTTTATTTTTTTTTAAAAAGGTTTTCAAAGATCAGTTCAAGTGACCACAAAGGTTCTTCCTCAAGAACCAATGATATTCAAAGCCAGTGGTCGGTAGAACCACTGCTCTGATACCACCTGTAGGTCCCGAACGAGTTTCATTGAGGGTTGAAGTCTAGAGGGGAGGGGTGAATAAACTTCAACAACTTTTTCGTGGATCAGATGTGTTCTCATGTATGTCTGATCAGAGTGAGATGTGAATCAGTTTGGACTGATATTCGACTTACTGATCTGGTAGACAGATCAGTTCGGCGTCTATCAACTTAACTGATGGTGAGGAAGATAAGTTAACCTGTGTAGAAAACCAGTTTTACTCAAATGAGGTTCTGACCAACAGTTCGGATCAGGTGACTAAAATGTCAAACTGATCAGATCAGTAGCTTGATGCTAATCTAATCTAGGTACAGAATATGCATGCAAATAACAAGTTGTGTGCAGATGTGTAAAGCAAGATTAAATGCACACAGATTTATAGTGGTTCGGACAACTTATCCTACGTCCACTCTTCCCTATCAGCAGGGGCACCAACTTAACCAACTTGGACTTAGTTTATTGTGTTAGTCCAACATAGTACAACCAACATATATTTAACGAGTTCACACTCAACCAATCCCAGAAATCTAATCTAGAAACCCTAGATAGAAATCTTGCTATAACAAACTTAACCTAACAGTGTTTTGGTATAAAATTTGTTTTGTTCCAACTTGAATACTATCCTATCTTCTAAGTAGCCAAGAGCTAGAGGATAAGTATTCTTCTAAGAACTAAGGGATGAACACTTAAGAATAACTCTTGTAATTGTGTTCTTCGTGCGAAAATATTGAGAGCTTTTGGTTGTGAATAATTTCTGTAACCTTACTCTGAAGGTTTGATCCCTTATTTATAGGCACGAAATCGAACTAGCCGTTGGAGAGCAATTCGAATTTCGGTTTATTTTAGGTACGCTTGCAGGCTTGATTTGATGTGCGCAGAAAGACCATGCCGTCTTCGTGCAATATTGTCCTTTCTAGCCGTTTGGCTTGATACGCCATATCCTGCAATCTCCAGAACCGTACATACGTTTCTCTTTCTAAGTGGCTGAACAAGTACACTTATTCGGCGTCTTAGAAAAGCTTTGACTTAAGTATGCTTCGAGTCTAAGAAATATTGTTTGCTTTAAGGATAAGAAGAAATACTTATTGTGGTTCTTTCTTGACCTCTACTGATCTGTTATCCATTAGATCAGTAGTCTTGAGTCATCTGATAAGGTTGTTTTAGCTGCAACTTATCGACTCTGATGATGTCTTCATAGAGTAGGTCTTCTGATGTGATTCAGGTCTTCCTTCTGATCTTGAGTCTGATCTTCACTTCTGATCTTGATCCTGAACTTCAATTCTGATCTTCATATATTGAGTTCCCCCTCAATATGTGACCTAATCTAAATCATCAGATGTCTAACATGTTCAGCTGGTTTCCTATCTATTCATCAGTCGACTAACAGGTTCGAATTGTCCTATTACAACTGTTTTGGAACTTCCATCAAAATTCTAAATTTCCCAACATAAAGTATAAACATATATCATGTCTAAACCTTTAAACTCTTCAATTTGTGTTTTTCTTGATGTTGATACTTCTATTGATTTCATTTTGTATCTTGATAACTTTGACCAAAAGAAATAAGTTGTAAAGAGTTTAGGTATCCTTCTGTAAAGAGAAAAAGAATGGGAAGCAATGGTAAAAGAGAATAGGTCGCAACTAAAGAAGTTTTCTAATCTAAAGTTGTGCAAAAAAGATATGGATGATCGGTTTATCCTTTATGAGAACCTCGTGGCTTTAGAAGTTCTAATAATGAAGTATAATGAGAAGGAGGACCAATATCCATAGCCATTTAGATGAGGGAAGTTTGAACTCGTAAGAGTACCGTCCGACTTGAAGATGTTAAATTTAGCGATAAATGGGAGGTAACACATTCTTTTATTGCTTTCTTTTTGTTTTTTTCTTATTTTTGTCTTGGTGTATTTTGTTGAGCTTTGATTGTAGTGGGTCGTGTGTTGATGCTTATGGTTGATACTTAAGGAAGGTGTCCTTGTGTTGGTGTTGAAGAGAATCTATGAAAAATGAGGTGTATATAGCCATCATGAGAGGTACACCCCTTCTCCAAACTTTTAATTGATTGGCAATGAAAAAGTTTGGGGGAATGGTATTTTTGCTTATTGTTGATCATTAAACATTGCACAAGCGCACTTGGAGATATTTTGACAATGCACAGGTGCACACCCCCAATTTTGAGATTTTGTTGTTGGATAGATCACTTAGAGGCTTGTGCTTGTGCTTGATTGAAAATTTTGTGCATATGGTTGTGTTTTGGTTGATTTATGAGCTTCGGAGTTCGATGAGATGATTTTGGAAGTGTTACATGTGTGATTGGTAAAAGGATTTTTCATGAGAGACTATTCCTTCATCAAATCTTAAAATTGCTTAGCAATATTTAAGTTTGGGGGAGTGATAGTTTTATTTTTTATGGTACAATTGCACAGATGCACTCACTTTGTTTAACCCACTTTTGTGATAATGGATGTGTGTTTGGTAATTTGATTTGGTTGTGTGGATGGATTGATGGTTCACTTTTGGGTGATGATTTGCTTGATTTTGTTCTTCTAGCTTGAATTCTTGATGTGCTATGTGATGGTTGATGATAGTGATGGTGTTTGTTCTCATAAATGAGACGGAGAGTTTTGAGCCTTGTGAATCATATCATACTTTTGGTTCATTTCATTCTTGTGTTTATCATCCATAATTGTGCATTCTAGAACTTGCCATTGGTCTTGCTTGAAAATTGACTTGGGTTAGGATTTTCGAAAATGATAGATGGCATTCTTTGATTTGATAGTCACTTGACCAAATAAATTCCCACCAAATGAGTTAATTTGTAGTAAGTCACTTTGAGCCTTTAAGCTTATATTCTTTAGCAACCTACAAGAATTAAACCATTTCACATATCTTTCTTGAGCCTAATTGATCCCTAATGAGTTGTAGAGCTTAATTGTTAGTGAAGTGAATGATCGGAAAAGAAGAAAAAGAAAATGTGTGGAGTTTAAGGTGTCAAAGTGAAATTGTTGAAAAAGAACAAAAAGAATGAAAGAACGGACCTTGTAAAAAAAACAAGGTTCAAAAGAACTTAAAAAGTATAAAAAAAGTTCAAGGGAAAGTAAATGAATTTTTGTGATGAAATGAGAAAAGGAAGAGTTATGAGAGTTGTATCAATCTTGAAAGGAATTATGAAGAAGAACCAACTCTTAAAGCTCTACAATTTAATTGAGTCACTTTTCCAAATTCATCCTACCCTAGTCCAAAGTGCCTACATTACAACTCGATAAAGTCGACCTTGATTTTATTATCAAAACTCTTTTAAAAGGTGGAGAATTGAGACCAATGACAAGCATATGGTTCTGCATTTTTGTGGAGTGATTTTTTAGTGCAATTGCGTCCTGAAACGCCCCAAGTTTAAATATAACACATAGATGAAAAGAGGCGTCCCCAAGTTTAAATATGACCCCAAATTTAAATATGATTATGTATTACAGGAAATTCTAGTTAATTAGAAGCGATTATGACAAAATAGATTATTTAGAATTAGAGCGCAAGACTCGTATCTTAAAATATCACTACATTCATCATAAATTACTTACGCCCACCTCCTCGCCATGCCTTGCCCAAGCTCCTTCACCCTGTAAAATAAAATTGTGGGGGGATGAGTGTCTGAAATACATCTAATGAGGGAAACATCAATGATTGCATTGTTAAATGATGTATGTAATCAATATATAACATTCAAATGTAGCTCATGAAAACATGCAACATCAGGCAGAGATACTGGCACTCACTGGTCACCCAGCGGCCTGTGTTGACCTCGACCCCATGTACGGGCCATTACCCAGCTTGCATGCAGTACGGGCCATTACCCAGCTTGCACATTGTACGGGCCATTACCCGGATTGCATACAGATTTCACATTTATCACGTAATCTTGACATATATTATTCACTTATCACATATTAACATAGCAATCATAATATGGAATATTTCACCCGGTGAAGAATGAAGATTGCCCTCACCTTAAAAGTAGAAGCTGCAATAAACGATGCAATGCAGTACCCCCTCAATGTTCCTCAAATCTTATTATCATCAACCCCACCACATGCTACGATTTTCAAACTTCTTGGTATCCTATAATATAACACGTCCTTTGAATAATCTCAAATTAGGTATTATCTAACATAGAAATCTAACATAGAGATTTATAAATTAACTAATGGGGCATTGAAATAATTACACTAAAGGTTATTAAGTATAATTAGCATACAATCACTCAATTATATATATTCTAATATATATCCTTGGAATACATCTTATCTAATTATTCGTAATTAGTTTCCCTATAATTAACTATTTATATATCCAACTAGAAAGATAATTTAATTACTAAATTATGATTTCTACATTTAAATAGAACGGTACCAAATATCTCAATGATTCCTTATTTCATTAATTCTTATCGACTTCGTAATATTATTACTATCAATTATAATATTATACCAAATTCATTAATGAGTTTAGATTCAACTAATTTCTCTATAACCAAAGCTTCAATTAGTAAAACCAAGAAGAACTTACCTAAAGAGATCTGAAATCCTTTGGCGTCAATCTACTGCTGCTAGCGTCGGCGGCGATTGTCGTGACTTCGCACGGTCATATTTCAGGCTGGATTTAAATGGAGCGAAGAAGATGAGGGGATGAATAAAACGGGTTACGGTTCTTCCTATCTCTATATCTTCGTTGAAGCTGCTCGACCTCGAACCTCTTATCTATTATTCATGCCCTTATCTTGTTTTGTGAATTGTAAAAGATAATTATTGATATCTCAATTCTCACCGCCTCACTAATGACTTCTTCATGAAGTTCTCTTTCTTTTACTTTATTAATTAATTATATTATTACATATGTGTACATTGATGTGGTAGCAGGATGCTTGGGCACTCATGCACGAGGTAAGACATTAGGTGAGGTGTTGTTTTGTTTTTAATGGCATATTAGATATATAAGTTTGCAATATCAAATAGTTTGCAATAAATTATAATAGAGCCCTCATACAATTAATTAAGTATAACTTTAATAATTCATGTAATGATTTTGGGGTGTTACACGTCCTATTAAACACTTGAGTGATGAGTGAAACACACCTTCAGAGAAGTAGTGAGACAAGCATTTGAACTTTCATTGTCTTGATAATAGCATGATAGAAGGAGGTTAGAGATATTGAGTAAATTTGAGTTCATTGGGGAGCTACTTAATCTTATTTCACCATGATTTGTTGTACCAAATAAATACCCACTTTGCAAGTATTCCCCTTTGTTCTTTTTTTTATTTTTTTATTGCTTGGGGATAAACAACATTTTAAATTTTGGGGAGTGATGAGGATCATAATTGTTTGTTTTGTGCTTTCAAAAATCCTTTGTTTTCTTCCAATTTCTTACGAATTCACTTCACTTTCTCACAAAGGGATTAGTAGCTCAATTTACATCAATTCAAGCTCAAATCTCATCAAATCATCCCACAATAACTCCAAATAAAACATGAAAATCACTCAATCTCACCCCTAATCACCTCCCCAAACTTAAAGTGTTGCTTGTCCTTAAGCAACGAAAGACAAAACATTAGAGGTGATGGCTTAGAATATGAAAATGAACACAATGTAAGGTATAGACATAAATAAGCTACTCATCAATTAATGTTTCATCAACCAATGAACTCCTCTACCACTTTCACACAAGTTGTTCTCAAACAAAAGTAAATTCAAGTACCCAATTCACCATCCTCACAAGGAGTGTTTCACTCTACACACAAGTGTTTATGGGACATAAGTTCACTCAAAGTCAATCCACAAAATTGAAATGTCCATAGGCTTGCTATTGAACTCAACTCTCTACCTTCTATCTAAGTATCAATCATCAATCAAGGAGTTCTTCAAAGGGTTGTAATGTGGCTCTTTGGACTAGGGAAGGGTGAATTTTTAAGCCGAAAGGCATTCGTTTTCAGCAATATATGTTCTTTTTGGGGAGGAAAGAAGTATGTTGTTGGCTGTCTTTATGCATGGCGGTCTGATGATAACCTGCAAAGGCGTCCATAAAGGACATCATCTATTGTCCTGTTATGTTATCGTTTAGATGATCGATATGAGGCATCAGAAAGAAATCCTTTGGCCATGCATTATTTAATCTGTGAAGTCAATGCACAATCACCACGTGTTGTTCGCCTGATGAGGACAGCATTGGATACCCATTGGGATTGGTCGGCTTGCTTGATTAGGTTGTTACCGAGCAACTTTTTTACTTTCACTAAAAAAGCTACGTATTTCTCAGGGCCAAATTTTATTCTTTTTTGAGAAATCGATTTCTTGGTGGTGTCGATATTGAGCCTGTGACAGGCAACCTTAGGATCGATTCCCACCATGTTTTTGGGGACCAAGCAAATATATCTAAATTTGCTTTTAAGAAATCTAATACCTCATTTTGTAATTCCGATGGCATCTTTGAATCGATGATGAGCTCTATGTCTGGGCGAGTCGGGTCTACTGGTACATGTTCGAGCTCCTCGTCTGGGGTAGTTCGTGGTTTAGCTTCCCTCCATCTTGGATCGTCGATTAATCCCTGAGATGGAAAATCTTCTTGCATAGGTTCAAACTCCAGTCTCAGCTCTAGGTCTGGTTGGTCGATTTCCATAATTACCTCATCAATCATGATCTTATCCCGAATGTCAAGTTGCATATGATCGACTTGATCACCTATTTTTAAATGGGTCTGGTCGTTATTATGACCTTACCCTATTACAAATATATGTTTTACAGAGTGAAATGTAAATATCGAATTTAAATTTGGGTAGATGTACATAGAACATTTTCTTGTCAAGTTACCTTTGAGGGTGTTGATTACACCACCAAGGGTAGGAAACTTAACACAATAATTATGGGCTCAGGTCGCAACTCCGAACTCATGCTCGAATGGCCTACCAAGAAAACCATTGAAGGTTGATGGTAGGTCTATTATAATGAAGCCTACCTGCCTAGTAACTTTGACCTCGGCATCTACACTAGATTTTAACTCTACGACTAACCTAATTATTCCATAGGGTTTGACTGTTGTCTCGCCAAATCCCTTGATTATTTGCTCACACGGCTCGATGTAGTTGGTGAAGTTCCTGCTCTAGTCCAGAGCACTTTTGGAAAGGATATTGCAGAAGGGCCATTGTCGACCATCATGCAATGGACCAACACTCCCATGATTTTCATGGAAACGACCAGGGGGGTCATTATGAGGATATATCACCCCATCCTTGTCTTCTTCATAGAAAGCGAGCTGATTAGTTACCAGCCGTGTTATAAAGCCCTGGCTAAACCTATTGATGGTAGGGGAAATTTTTGCTTCTGAATCTCGATTAATTGAATCTCCCTTGGGGTATTATTTCCCGTTCCCGTATCTGAGCCTCTTCAAACCGAGCTTATTGCTATTGATTCGATGATTCCTATAGGACGGGTCACGAGAATTAATTATTGGAGACGCATTGCAGCCCGGAAAAAGCAAGAATTACTTAATACGATTCTCAACCAACAAGGTCAAAATGTAATATGTGTTTATGTAGCTATTGGGCAAAATGCATCTTCGTGGCTCGGTAGTAACCACTTTTTACGTGAAATGGGGTGATGGAATACACTATTGTGGTAGTTTAAAATGGCGGATTCCCCATTACATTACAATACCTCGCTCCTTATCTGAGAGCCGCTTTGGCTGAATTTTTTATGTACCGTAAACAACACACTTTAATCATTTATGATGATCCTCCAAACAAGCCCAAGCTTATCGCTAAATGTCTCTTCTATTACAAAGATCACCGGTCGCGAAGCTTATCCGGGGATGTTTTTTATTTGCATTCACGCCTTTTGGAAAGAGCCGCTAAATAAAGTTCTAGTTTAGGTGAAGGAAGTATGACCTCCTTACCAATAGTTGAAACTCAATCGGGAGATGTTTTTGCTTATATTCCTACTAATGTAATTTCCATTCTCGATGGACAAATATTTTTATCGCCAATCTATTCAATTCGGAATCGGACGCCATTAATGTGGGTATCTCCGTTTCGAGTAGGATCTGCGACTCAAATTAAAGCCATGAAAAAAGTAGGTGGTAAATTAAAATTGGAATTGGCGCAATTTTAGAATTAGAAGCCTTTGTACAATTTGCTTGAGATCTTGATAAAGCTACTCGTAATCAATTGGCAAAAGGTCAACGATTGCGCTGAATTGCTTAAACAATCCCAAATTTGCCCCTCTTGCGGTAGAAGAACGATAATGACTATTTATAAGGAACAAATGGTTATCTTGATTCATTAGAAATTGGATGTAAGGAAATTTCTTGTTGAATTACGACTTACTTAAAAACTAATAAACCTCGGTTCAAGAAATCATATCTTCTACTAAGATATTTATCAAAAAGCGGAAGCCCTTTTGAAAGAAGCTATTAGGAACAAATGGACGGTTTCTACTTCAGAACAAGCATAAAAAACTGTTTTGATTTGATTTTCAAAAAGGAATCAAGTGTCTTGGATTCAAATTATACAAAAAGTCTTTCTAAACCAAAAATAGATGGAAATAAATCAAGGCGTCAATAGATTTGAACCTATACCAAAGGTTTAGAAGACCGATGTCCTATCCATTAGACAATGGACGCCATCCATTCCGATCTTTTCAGTATTTTAATTTTTCTTGAATTGAAAACTAAAAAATTCAACTAATGGAATTGTATATTCAATGATTTACTAATCGTAATTAAAATGGATTTTTCTATATTCTAGAATCGAATTCTAATAGAATATTTCAAAAAAAAAGGAAATAAGCGGGTAGCGGGAATCGAACCCGCATCGTTAGCTTGGAAGGCTAGGGGTTATAGTCGACGTTCAATTTAGTGCTTTGAACGTCTCTAATTCAAAACCGAACATGAAACTTTGGTTTCATTCGGCTCCTTTATGGAATATGAGTAAATTCATAGATCTAAGATGTGAATAAAATGAACAAAATGATACCCATACCACCTACGTCGACTTTTTGTTTGAATACAAACAAACAAAATGAATCGCTTTCTAGATGATCCTTCAGAAGAAGGTGCTTCTAATAATCTTTCTATTTACTTCGTTCTCTATTTCTATTTGAGAGGATCCTAAGGAAAAGGATTTTGTTTCCACCGAAGCTAAAACAATATGTCGATGTCTCTAGTAAACCAAAGTCATCTTTGAATAGCTATTTTGCTCCAATTTCTTTATAAAGAAAGAAAAAAAAAATGGAAGATTTAGTTACGATTAGAAATTGACTTTCTATCTTTACGCCATGGACCCTTTACTTTCATACTTATTCAATTGGAAATTTAGGTCCAATTGAAAATTTCGTTTCGATTTCATAATCCAACCTTTAAATTGATAAGTGACTCATGGATGCAAATCACGAGAATTAAGTATTTTTTCTCAAATTTCTCATTGAGAGGTAAAGGATTAAATCTCTTTAAGAAATAAAGTTTTTGGGTGGAATATGAATAAAATCGAAAAGATCCGTTAATTATTAATGGTTACTAGAACAAATCACACTTTTACCACTAAACTATACCCGCTACAATATAATTATTGTATACAAATGGACCTTTTTATTTAACAAGATCATTGAGCATGATCGAGATAGGATCATCAAAGAATGATCAAAATGAGAACGTTGCACTTTTTTAAGAGGAGATCCTAATTTAATGAGATTAGGGAAAGAGGCATCATTTAAACTAAATAACCAAAACGAAAAATTTTCTTTTTTGTTGAAGAAGATCGATCTGAGATAAAAAAAAACACTAAAATCATAATAGAAAAAAAAGAAGAATCGGCCGGTTTATTTTTGAGTTCGGTAAAATAGAACAAAAAAAAAAAGAATGTAAATAGTCTTTGTTCTTTTTTTTTGTTGTTGTTGTTGCTTGAATATCAAATATTCAATTGAATATAGTAATATAAAATATAATAATATAATATAAAAAATTCTTTTTTGTTTTCAAATCGGATATAAGATAAATCATTATTTATCTATAATTGATTGGAACAAAAAAAAAAAAAAAGAGCCCGGCTAGGTCTTGGCCGGGCAGGGCCATGAGAATAAGAAGGGCCTTTCGAACAAAATCAACACAAATGGGTCTTGCTTTTTTTTTTAGTTCGATTGGTCACATGGTCGAGCCCATCTTTTAGATAAAGGAAATTCCTTGTTTGTGGATCTCTATGTATATATAATAGAATAGAGAATGAAGAAAGATTCCTTACATTAGTGTGTAATGTAGTAATTATCTTTTTCAATTGGGAGAGATGGTCGAGTGGACTAAAGCGTCGGATTTCTAATCCGTTTATGAAAGTTATTAAATCGAGGGTTTGAATCCTCTCTTTCCGCTTTCCGGTGATGAATTGATTTGGTTTTTTTTTGATTTTTAAAATCTTAGTGAAAGCGTGTAGAATAGATAAAATCTAAAAAAAAATTCAAATTAACCAAACCCAAGGAAACCCCTTGTATTTTATTCTTCACGCCCGTGATTTTGCCTGGATCATTGGATAGGAATCCAAAGATAAAGAGAGACACAAAAAATATCACTACGGTAAGATAAACGAAGAGTTTCAAAGTAAGCATTACACAATCTCCAAGATGGTTTTTTTGAAAAAAAAGAGAATAGATCTTCTATTTTTCTACCACATATCCTAAAGAAATGAGGTTTTTCTAGAAATGCATTGTCACAAATGAATTTGTTTTTCATTAACCCAAATTTTGGTTTATATCCGAATTCGATATTCTATTGTGGGAGACCCTAATAGGGTTAGGGTCTTTAAGCGGGAAAAGGGGTCAAAAATAAGGAAATCGGGGGTAAGCCGGGTTTTGGTGACTATACACCTAATTTCGGTGCGTGTGGATCGAGGGTTCATACTCTAAAACTTATCTTATTTTTTTCAATTGTTAGAATTTTTTTATCGAGGAAATCATAAATTTTTTAGGAATATTATTATTCGGGATCTCATCGAAAAACTTCTGAAGAACTTGCTAAACAAAAGCTAAGAAAAAAAAAAAAACAAAGGTATCATCGGCATAACATCCACGATTGGATTCAAAAAAGCATAGGCTTCGGCAATTTTGTCAAGAAAAAACTACTCGAATAAAAGGAGAATTAATACAAATCTGAGATCAAACTAACGATATTAAGCATAACAGACATTTTGTTCTTGGAGATAATTGCATTTTGGTTGCGTTTTTTATATAAGGAAAAAGAAAGTAAGTAAGGTAGATAAAAACCTTTCTTTTTCTTTGAATCCACCCAACCAAAAATCCTCCAATTCTCAAAGGAGAATAGAAGAAATCATACTTTCATACAATATCTTAATTGAATTCTATGTAATGATCAATAAATGAAGTTCAATTCTATATCTATATGTATCAAAATCCTAGCTTATTGTGTCATGGTGTTGACCGGGATGCATATTTGATGCACATTATCTATGGCTCTCAGCTCGACTTTTTGCCTTATTTAGGATAGAGATGATAAAGGAAGAAGGCCGCCCAACACCCCATTGATGGGTGAAATAAATTGGACAACTCGCCCGTCCACATTTTCAGGGAATGGAGGAAGAGGTCGCTCTTGTTTTGCCTGTGGTCCCACGGGCTAAGTTAACTCCCTGATTTCTTACTGTTGGCGAGCTGGGGAATTATGTCGTTGATCCACGTTCTGTGAGGCCGCTTCACAAACTCGTTTAGCTTTCCCTCTTAGAACAACCTCCAAAGTTGCCTTAGGAGATCTCGACACTTGCTAGTATTGTGCCCCACGCTTTAATGATAATGGCGGAATTTATTCGGGTTCATCTTATCCGATTCCTTCAACATTTTTCTTGGCTAGCGAAGAAGCTGTCTATCTCGGATCTGGCTCAAGACATGACTAGGCGAGGTGTTCAACACCTCTAGAAGTTTCACTTCGACGTTGTCGGTGAACGGTTTGAAGGTGTTGGGTGTCTTATACCGCGAGCTTGGTTTTTTATATAAAGGTTGGACCTTTTGGTCTGCCTTCTTGAGCTCGCTACTTTCACCTTGTTCACCTAGCCTTTGAGCGATGAGTCGGCATTGTGAACTAAGTTACCCGCTCAATATCGAAAATTGGCATAAGATGTCAAATAAAAAGTATTCATCAATTTCCATAATTTGGTGTTGATCTTGAGGCCCCTGACTGCTTCCAAGACCTTTGCTTCGTCACCGAGTGTTTCCCCTTCAAGAATAAGCTTATCTACTAGGTTGAGATAAGCTCTGTTGGATTCTTCGGCGCCGTGCCTAATGTTGGCTAGACGTTGTTTTATCACTGGGTGAGGTGTTATGGTCGCAAAAGACCCAGGAAGAGTTGAGAAGTTGGTGGAAAGATTCCAGCAAAGTAGGGATGAGTGACGTGAACCACCTGTGAGTTTGGTCGCCCAATTTTAACGAAAAAAGTCGGCATTATGTGGCATCCGTGGCCCCCATGGAAATCATATAAGATGAATACTTCCCAATGTGGACCATAGGATATGTTTTTCCATTATATTGGGAAATAGGTACGATGTTGATCTTTGGTTGCACGGGGGCGAGCATCACCGCAGGTGATAGGAGTGAGCTCAGTAAAGTCGTCGGCATGGTTCGATCACCTTGATTATTGACTTTTTCTTGCAGGCTTTTGATCGTCTGCATTATGACTGTCATCTGGTCGTTATTCGGCTGTGGAGGCTGGATGGGAGCCTGTGGACTCATTCGGTCATGCATAGACACCCTCAGTCCCTCACTTGCCTTGTCATGGTGGTGGTTTTCCCCTGGAAAGAATTAGCTCTTTCCCGCCTTGCCGACCATGAGTTGTTGTTCGACTTCACGGGGCGGGACTGCGTTGGGATGCCACTCCCTAGGTGGTTGAACACTAAGTTCACCGGATGGATTATCGAATCCACGCCATTGTGAGGCATTTGTTGAGATTTTACACTTCTCTCGTCCTCACGGTATGGACGTCTGTATTGCCTTGACTATGGGGAATGGCACGACCCACTATATTGGCCCCAATTGCGATCACCTTTCCCCATCTTCATTTTTTCCTTTGGATGGAGGGCTTTTCGATCATTTTTCGGTTGGTGTGGCCTACTTGGTTCCCTCCAATTTCTTTCTGGCATTTACAAAGAAATGTCATGGCTATCTTGAGATCTTTCGAAGTTTTGATCTCATCCAAATTCTTGAACCGTCCTTTTATGATCGTGATTATGAAAAAGGTATTTTGGGAGGTTTATAAAAAATTCAGAAATTTATTATAAAGACCCTCCTTCTAGCGCCAATTATTGATAACTAAAATATATTTATCGAATTAAATGTGACTAATTTAGTATTTCTAGCTAATAAAAAATGATCAGATTGATCCAAGTAAAGTAATACGCAGACTGTACAAATGTATGGTTTCTCAGTAAAAAAAATTAGACCTCTATTCATTGGGTTTATTCACTTATTTATAGTCACATGGATTAGGACTCCCGTCATAAATTATACGTCATCTAGGCCCTTAAATTCAGCCTTTACATTAAATGAGTGAGCTCGTCGCGTCCCAGAGTGACTGTTGCGATGATCGTGTTTTAATTCACACTCCTTGATTATTTCACTGCCTTTATTCCGATGGTGTAATGCGGGCTCTTACCATAATCATAGAGTTTTCTCATTTATCTGTTGAGTGATAACTCTTGAAGTTGTACACCCAAGTGTAGGTTTGTCTCATGTAATAAAATTTCTCGGAAGTCCGAGTGTCGAACCACAGGGAGGTTTGGAAGAAAATATGTCAACCAGTAGGTAATAATTCAAGGGTTTATATAATATTCTAAATACTAGAGCTTTGGGATTCCACTTTAAGTAAACCACTAGAATTATTCTTGGCTATCTTTGATAACTCAATTAAAATCTAACAATCAAGTGATTTTAATCGAAAGATAAAACATTAAGCACTTAGAGTATTATGAAGACTTTCTTTTAATTAACTTAATGAGTTTATGAAATCAACTATTGATATGTAAGGCTAAGCATTCATTGTGCCAATATGTCTACAATAAATCAAAGTCTCAACATAACAAAAGAGGTTACATAATTCATTAAATTAATAAAAAGATTGTACCTTTGAAGATCTTTATTGATAAGCCAAGAACATTACTAGTACCTTACTAAAGCTTCATCCTTAGCTCTAGCAAAATACTTAGCTACTCATACTAATACAAACACAACTCATATTTTTGAGAGAGTTACTAGTCTAATGATAGGAGTATTACATGAAATTTGATGCCTCCCAAAGGTTGTCAAAGAGCCCTTTATATAGGCCACAAGGTTGTGCATTGTAGGGACTTTTGCAATCAATTCGGTGGCCTACAAATATTGATAATTTCAGCCCTCTATCCGTCCGAATCTTGACTTTCTTCCTGAAATAAGTCTTGTAGATCTTTGAGTTATATTTCCAGAGAGATCAAGATCTCAAAATTCGGCTTTTCAGTTTGAAATATTTGACCGAAATAGTGAAGTAGCTTAATCTGCCTTTATGAATCTTGGCAGATTTTGTTAAAAAATTAAACACTCAATATCTCCACTTGTGTGAATTTAATGGCATTGATCTTTTTACACTATGTTGACACGCCTCTTAGCTATTCATTCAAGTTGGTCTTGTGTCATTTGGATGTATTGGTGAATTATTGTGAATAAACTTTTAGATTGTGTCCTGTGCTCTTTGAAATCTGGAACATTTTCATTGATTCACCTTTTCACCCTTGAAGCCAACGTTTTTAATCTTTTGGAACTGAAGAAAACTTGTATCCCAATGCGTTAGTAATCCAATGCAATTATAATTGGGCCAATTGGATTAGTGTAGCTCAAGATATTGTCCAAATACGAAAATGTGTTTTGGATCAAAACTTATTCACAAACTGGACAGCAATGTAGTCACGACTTTTTTAGTATAATTGGACCCCAAACTTGCAAGATTGGACCAATATGACATCTTATAGTTTTAGTACATTATCTTAGGTGTCCAACAACATCAATATCCTATAATTTGGATAAGTATATCTCAAGTTATGACCTCAACAATCAAACAATACATCTATGAAAATTATATATGAAAATGCTACAAATAATATCTTATAATAACCAAAATAACACATGAAATGGATATACCACATACATATTTAAACACTAATCATTGAGCGACCTTGCTCATATCACTCGTCGATTCTTTATTACTAAGCTTTATTTGAGATCTATATGACGACCTGGTTGCCTTATTAACTAGCTCGCCTTAATGCTCTAGATCGCCATACGATCGTGAAGTCATCCTATAATTGTGAAGTCGTCATCTTACACTTCGTTGGTCCTTTACTTCGCCTACTTTCGTTACCTGACTATGAGATCGCCCTATGTTTATACTTGGGTAAATCCACGTGTCGCTTCCCGTGCACACGAGGTACAACAATCTAAAAGTCCAAACTTTTAGGGTGTGAAATTAATTCGTTTATATAGTTCTCTATATTCTCCCTCACTTTTGGTCTAGATTGTCCTATGACATGTCGAGGACTAAGGAGGCCCAACAAGTGTATAATTTAATTTTTTTTTAAATGTGTAGATTTGATGTCGGCGGGGTTTGAACCCAGGACGTGAGCCAGATGCTCTGATACTATAAAATAATTTCATCTCATCTAAAAGTCCGAACTTTTAGAGAGGTGTGAAATTAATTCATTTATATAATTCCCTAATAATATTGAAGGAAAATACATTTATGTGCCTTTATCAAGAAGTAACTGATGGATGGGTAGTTTAGGTATTCCATTATATTCTGTGTAACCCTAGATTATATCTTATATAAAGGGATCTCTGATGTATTAACCGTACGAGAAGAATAGTGAAAACCTCCTGGCTTGGTATGCCCCCAGATGTAGTCATTCCTGACGAACAGGGTCACCAAATTTATGTCTTTTATTTGTGCATATCCTATAACACGTTATCAGCACGAATGCTCAGGATTTCAAAATTTCGCAATCTCCGTTCAGAATTAAATTGATAGAATCGATAAGTATCTCTATCCGAATTGATCTCATATTGTTAATCAGTGTATACCTATTTTGATTAAGAACTCTCACGTTAGTATGATAATTCTGGTTTTCTTCTTTGTAATGATGTTGCGAATATATATTTCATTTAGTATTGATTAAATATATATACACTATGTATGTGATTGAGGATTGATTCTAGTTTTATACTGTTGAATTATGGACTTTTCTAGAAATTGTAAAAGATTTCTTTTAGTTGGTCTAAATAGTTTGAGCTTCGATTTGATCAAGGCAACGACAATAAATTATATACATGGTTAAATTGATTCATGAGAAACACGGTCAATCTTATCTGATACTGTGTTTGTTAAATTTGATGTTAAGGGATATGAAGAAACAACCTCAAAAGAAAGATACGTAGGCCTGACACATACTAAATCTGCTACAATGAAGTACATCGTCGAGAATACGGAGAAAAACAGATCGACACAACAGAAATATGTGTACACGTAAATTAATTCAATCTAAGGCAGACGAAATTTTAATGTTTATGTGACGAAGAAGCAGACACTAGCAAAGTTCTTATGAGACGATTAGGAACCCTTACGGTTGGGTTCCACTCAGGTAAAGAAGCTTAATTTTTTTTAAATTTCAGCATTTAGAACTGCTTGCCGCATAATAGACTTGAGAATTATTTGTTGTAGAAATTAGGATTTATGTGAAAATCCTTACTTGCATGTTATTGCTTATTATTGTGGCTGATTTGATTCACTAAAAATTTATTGAATGTTTTTTCATCTAAAGAAATAGGTGGCGACGATTATATTTTTGCAAGTAAAGCCACACAAAAAATTTACATTGATGATATTGTTTTCAAATATTCTAAACTCTCATGATGTATTTGGGTATGTGAGGTTATGATCATTTTGTGAATTGAATTTTTTTTGTGTCATACTTTATTTGTATACATGTTCACTATTCTACACTTCCATGATAAAGAAAATTCATGTGACAAAGCAACGTGATAAAGAATTAACTATTGTACACTATTGTACACGTCGTACTTTATGAGTATAAATCAATGTGATAAAGCATTTTCACAAAGCATCGAAAAATATGTGATTTGTACTCTCAAAAATCTAACTCGTGTGAACATTCTTGAAAAGTAAGTATCTTATATTGCTACGCTTATGCAAGTAAATACATTTTCTCCCTTGTTTGTAATAAATGACTGAATCAACTAGACCTAAATTTAAAATATTGAGCTCAAAAGAAATTGAGTACCATAGTTGGGGTTTTATGTGGAAAATACCTTCTTCAGGAAGTATTATTTTGATAATCAAACTATCCACGGGTCCCAATGGCGATGAACTGTCTAACAAGGTCAAAGTCAATCCTCTAATATCTTTGAGGCAACACATTGGTCCTATTTTAACTGGGAGTACCTTCAATTGAACACACCTAAAGAATTGTGGGAGACCGTGACGTTTTGGAAACATGCATAATACCCTGTTTCTAGAATTAACTGTCCAGTGGAATGAAATCCGCTTACTTTCCTATTAAAGGATCAACAATTTGATAAACATATGTTGCGCCTTAAAACACGTCGTACTTTCTGTGGAGAGCAAATCACAGAAGATGATATGATACAGTAAAACTATCTCCACCTTCCCTACTTCAATGCACATACTGGTTGACAAACTAATATAGGCTTGAATGTAAAAAGAAAAAAGAAAACTATCACGATGTAAAGTGATACATCTAAAGAATAAAGGCATATAATGAATGGAAAGTAAATCATCCTATGCAATATGAAAAGTAAATCATTTTACTCAAAATTGATAAGTAATTCATTCTAATCAAAATGATCCTACTTTCCTTTTATTATTCAAGGATAGCGGTTTTGATTTTATTGATAGTCTTCAGCTTCTTGACTGCTTCATATTTTCAAATTTATGGCGCTATGCATACTTCTTTAACCATTTTTCAAAGGACGATTTTATTAATCAAATTCTTATTTTTATGAACTATCACCATTTGTAAAATTCAATAAAAAAATAAGAAAAGTGTTTTTCATTCCCGTGTGTGGCCATTATTATGCTATCATCCTGGTGAATTGCCCAAATTTGTATTAGACTTGTACATTTTTCATAAGACTTTTGTTCTGATACAAGTTATATTAGGCAACCAATAAGTTCCTTGATGATGTGGGCCATCTTTTAAGCAATTGAAAAGTATGACTAAATTCTTTTACATAATAATGTCAAACCTGGTGGGACAAAGAAAATTCCCGACCTTAATTTTATTAAGGGAACAATGGAAAAAGTCCCAAAGGAAAGTGGACATGACGTGTTAATCCCTACCAACGTGAAAATAATGAATGTAGCACGTGGTACGGGCTGAAGGACCCATGGCAATGGTCACATTGTCATGCAAGCACAAAATAACAGTCATTAATAAAAGACATGAAAAATCTAAAGAACGTGAAATCAACTATATGGAAGGCAAGAACCATCGTAAAGATGTTAACCTCAAGATTGCATATTTCAATGACAACAAGGACTTTGCCCAACCAATAGGTATTCGTGATTTTAACTGCTTTACTTTATCAATTTCTCATTTATCAAGAATGTTGCTAAGGCATAGTACCTCGTTTTATTTAAAGTTATTCAGATCAATATTTTCTCACTTTTTTTTTTTTTTGGAGTAAGATCTTTTAATGATGTTGGTTTATTAATTTGAACTTTATTCTAAAACTAATAAATTTATTTCAATATGTTGTGCAACAATATTCCTTGTTAAATTTTAAAGATATTTGTGCCAACATTATCATTTGAAAGATCATAATGATAATGAAATTTGATTTCCTCTAGTGAATGTGGAGGAAAACACATCTTAGATAAATTAATGAGTTAATCCTAGTGAATTGTATCTCACTATTATTTGGATTCTCAAATCATATATTGTCACCAATGATGAACTATGGGACACTGATTAATATAGGCTTTGTCATGACAATCTTGGACATCCAAGTTGTGACATGATGATTTATTTTTTGAAGAACTAATACGGACATCTGTTTTCTAAGTGAAGCATAAAATGAGATAAAAATTAGATATAATGCACATCGTCAGTCATGTTGTTCTTTTCCTGCAACCTCTGTTTTCTGAAATACTAGAAAACACTATTTTCATTGCACTCTATCTCATTATAAATCTCAAAGGCACATCACTCATTTTACAAAGTCCGCTCTTTAACAAAAGTAACAATGAGACCTACTTTATGCTAAAGATTCAAAATAAAATATTTCATTCTCACAAAGAATACAAGATGATATTTGTGGAACAATTCATCCAGAAAGCGGACCATTCAAGTATTTTATGGTTCTGGTTAATTCTTCGACATATGATCACATGTCGTTTTACTGTCCACAAATTAATTCTGCAAAGCAAACTCTTAGCACATATTATATATTTAAGGGCTCACCACCCTTATCATCATAAAGAGCATTTGATGATTATTGCATCTATTGGGATCAATGTAAAGCATCCTGCACCCCCTTGTGCTACACAAAATGGTCTCACAGAGGCCACCATTAAAAGTATATTGGTATATTAATGGTGGCTAGGGAACTGTTTATGCACATCCAACATGTCTATCTCTGCATGGGGTTATGCAATATTGCATGCAACTTTACATATTCGTTTCAAACCCACTATTGACCAATCATTATGTGTACCAGTTGGAACTGGATATAAGCCTAGTATTTCACATTTACGCATATTTAATTTTGCAATATATGTGTCTATTACGCCCCCACAGCGTACTAAGATGGGTTCTCAAAGACGATTAAGTATATATGGTTAGTGTTAGTGTCCTAGAGACAATCCATTGTAAGAAAATAATACTCAGATATTATTAAGTTGGTTTAATATTATTGTTTGTTTAATATTGAATGTATGGCATTACACTCATTAGAATATTATGTTTGATTGTTTGCATTTATTCTTATATGTGTTCCCTTGAGTCACTGCTATCATTGAGTGAGTGAGAACTCAGATGACTTAAGCATGATTCTTAAATAGCCCCAATCGAGGATCATCAAGAAAGGGATATTGATGATGCAATGGACATTGGTGTGCGATCTGCATCATACTCTTAGAGAGTGTAGTAAGATCTCACTTACTGCGAGATACTAGGTATCTCATGATGGATGCACAAATACCTTAGAGGGTATTGGTATACCCATCCGAGAAATCGTTTGATGTAGTTCCACTATATGTGTCTACGGGTGTCTCGGTTAGTGGGAGCGATGTGATACTCCTTTGACTTGAGGTCAATACGCACGACATGTGTGGAGTGATGAACATTGACAATGACCGACGCTTGCACCCGTCTATGGGTAGATATGGCTTGGATTGGGTACATCACGAAGTGCATGTGCGTGGTAGTTGAGCCAAGAAAATGATTCATTCCTCAAAGTGGATTTTGAGAGAATACTCATCTTCTCATCATAATTGGATCTAAGTCATTGGCCAATGCACGTCAACTTAGACTTTGTGACTAAGTGTGACACTAATGATTAATTAGTGATTTGAGATAAATTGATTAAGTTATTTGAATAGACACTTCATCATGTTCAAGACTAATCGAGTATTCGTGAATGAAAGAAGGAAATCGCAATTTCCCACTTTTCAGTTACAGATAGTTGCATGTTTCTCGCAACATACCTCATATATTGAGAATGTCTAATTTATTGACTAGGGTTCAATTAAGACCGTTAGTTTGACTAATCGCTCGGTATGTGAGGGTCTATGGGTCACACAACAAGTAGTTCCTTTTTACGGATTATAGTTGGTTGATTAAATGTTAAATTGGATTTAATATTTAATTTATGGAGAAGTAAATAATAATAGATTAATTTAGAATTAATTATTGTTAATATTTAATTAAATTGGATTTAATTAAATAAGAATTCCCAATAATTATATTTGGAATATAATTGTAGGAATTAATATATATGAAAATAAATCGTAGATATTTTCATATAAGGCATTTAAATCCGTAGAGATTTATATTTAGGGAATTAAATTAAAAGGAATTAATTTAATTCAAGATTAGGGATTTTATTTCCCTAGTTGAGCTAGCTTGGAAAATAATCTAAGCCCCCCTATATATACAATCTATTAGGATTCACAAACCAGATCACTTCATATTTTCTCCATAAGATCTAGAGTTTGGATTGTCCTAGCAAATCTGTCTCGGGATTCAACGCTGGCAATTCCGTGCAAGTCCGTAATTGGGGATTACGTGGATACCGTAGTAGAGAAATCTGCTCTCGAGTTACTGTAAGATTTCTCGTTATGATTATTGTAATCTGTATTCAATTAATTGTTCGTTGTTGGTGAACTTAATTTCCGCTGCACATGTGATTACGTATTTTACGTGCCTCTAAATTCCAACAGTGGTATTAGAGCACCAGGCTCTTTTGTTATAATTGCTTATTGTTTTGTTTTTAAAAATTAAAATAAAATTAATTTTTTTTAAATCTGGGGCACTGTTTATTTGATGAAACCGCACCCCACTTCCGTCATTTTATCTCCACGGCTCGGTCTCGTTTCATCATCCTCAAATCTTAGGGTTTTGAAAACCCAAGTCGCCCCCCGGGCCGGCCAGAGCGGAGACCCTTTCGGGCTGAGGCGGGCGGATCCGGATCCGCTACGGCGGTAGCGCGACCTCATGATGCTCGTCCCGTACGTGATTCGTCACTCCCCGCTGCAAATCTTCGACCGATTCGATTCTAGAAGCGAGGTGGTTCACCATCGTCGTCTTCGATGCATCATCTTGACTCCTGAATTATGGCGGCGGCGCTCGATCTTTGATTTCAATAAAGCATGGCGATTCGCCCGTGACCCAGAAGTCGGCAGCGGCGACGATGCACCAGTAGCGCCTATGGTGACTCGGTGAAAAATCGCCCGAGGTTTTTCGAAGGCGTCGGTGGCCCGCTAGTTCTAGTTGCAACAACCCGGTCGTTCCATTATCGTCATCTTGGTCGACATTCAATTTAGTTTTGACCAGTCTCATTTCTGGTGTCCCGATTTCTGTTGTTTCGTTGATTTCCTATGTTCCAAAATTGATGTTTCCAGATTCTTATTGTTGGATGATGAGACTGGAAATTGTGTTTGGGGTTTGGAAAATTTTAAAACTGCTCGAATTGGATGGATTTGATCTGTTTTGGGTGGGTGATGATGTAGGAGGATTGTTTTGCAAATTGGATTTGAGACAAGCCGTCCCGTGTAATTTTGGAAATCGCACCTGAGCCCCCGGAATAAAATAACATAAGTTGAACAACTTTGGAACTTTAATTGAATTTAATTTTCTAAATTAAAATTGGTTGGACCAATAAACAATTAATTGGATTAATTGTATTTTAATAATTTTAAAACTGAAACTTTAATTGGAATTAAAGCTCGTTTTCAAAAGGATTTATTAAAACCCACTGTTAACTCGTTTAATAGTTTTAAATTAGTTAACCCATTTTTACAGTCCGCATAATAACTGTTTGGGTAGGCGGCTCCCAATATTTTTCGGATTATGTTAAATGCTTGGGTAGACGGCGCCCAAATATTTGTAAGTCCACACATGTCATGTTTGGGTAGGCGGCACCCGTAATTGCTCAAATATGACTTAGACATCATGACGGATCTCGATTAAGCAATTAATACCCGCATTTGAAAACGTTCCTCACTAAAATATGGTTTTCTCATTAATTTGATAAGATGTCTTCCATCAAAATTAAAAGTAAACCGGAGATTTCGTTCCAATGAGTATTTAAAGAACCTCATCTTTTGCTCGGATCTACATCTAACGGGACTTTTATAGGGACATGAAATATCGCCGCTGATGGTTGTAAACCAACTTAACTTTGTTTCGCTAGCCCTCAAGGGGAACAAAGGGTAAGTGACATCAGTCGAACTAGGTTCGACAAACTAGGAATTACATTTTTGCCATTGGTTTGGAGACCTACCAGTTATGCCACTGTAATGATCAGTCCTCGCTGGGATTATCATGGTAGTAATGTGGATCCTAGTCCATTATGATTTATATTAGATATAAATTCGTACTTTTCCGATGAGGTCGTTAAGTATGTGAAAATAATGGAAAAAAAATAAATTTAAAGGCCATATTTATCTTGAGTGCTGAATATTGATCGTAGGAATTATGTGTTTTAATTCCTGTTTTATTTTATTTCTCTAGGATTGTTGAAATGAATAACTTGTCATTGAGAAGCATTTTGGAAACGAACAAATTGGTTTATTGGGCCAAACTTTCTTGACTGGCACCGAAACGTTCGTTTGGTGCTCAGACAAGAAAAGATTGAGTACGTGTTGGACACGCCAATCCCTGCTACCTCGGAGGCTGGTACTGAAGAGGCCGAGGCGTTTGATGCCGAAGCTCAAAAGAAGCATCAAGATGATGCTTCCCAGGCGCAGTGTATTATGCTCCTCGGGATGACTCCCGAGTTGCAAAGGCAGCATGAGAGGATGTTTCCCTTCGAGATGATCAAGCATCTGAAGTATCTCTTTGATTCTGAATCTCATTCCGAGATTTATGAAGCGATGAGAGATCTGTTTAGAAGTCGGATGTCTGAAGGAGGGAAGGTTTCTCCTTATGTATTGAAGATGATAGGGCTAATCGAGAAACTTGGTCGTCTGGGCATTGAGCTCAAGACCAACGTTGTTGTTTATGCCATTCTTCAGTCGCTTCCCGATTCATATTCCAGTTTTGTAGTAAACTTTAATATGAATAAGACGGAATCGACTATGCCCGAGTTGCATTACATGCTAAAGACTTTTGAGTCTTCCACTGCTAAGGAAAAGCCCGTGCTCATGGTGAGTGCCTCTATTTCTTCTGCTCCGAAAGGAAAGAAGAAGCGAAGGGGCAAGGCAAAGAAAGACTCTAAGCCAAACTTCCTCAAGCCCAAAGGTGGGATTCAAAAGAAGGATATGGTGGACAAGGATGTATGCCTCCACTGCAAGTAGAAGGGGCATTGGAAGAAGGACTGTAAGGTTCTAGCAGCTGAAAAGAAGACAGAAGCTGTCTCAGCCACTGGAACAGGTATGTTTGTTATTGAGATAAACATGTCCACAAATGATACTAACTGCTGGGTATTGAATACCGGTTGTGGCTCACACATTTGTACTAATGTGCAGGGTCTCAAGCATAGCAGGGCAGTTAGGCCGGGTGAAGTCGCCCTACACGTTGGAAATGGAGCAAGAGTTCCTGCTGAGCGTGTTGGCGTTTATGTTTTAGACTTACCCTATGGTTTTAGACTTGAACTGAATAATTGTTATTTTGTTCCCTCTATTACCCGCAACATTATTTCTATTCTGATGTTGGATATTGAAGGTTTTTCCTTCCATTTTGCAAACAATAATTGTTATTTTTCACTTAATGGTGATGTGTATGGAAATTCTCCTTTATCTAATGATTTATATTTGTTGCATTGTGGACATAATATTCTTAATATACAAAACAAACGACTCAAACTAGGTAATCATGAAAACCCGACTTACTTGTGGCATTGTAGACTTGGTCATGCTAATGAGAAAAGAATTGCAAGGTTAAGAAAGTTGGACTACTTAACCCCATTTGACTTTGAGTCTTATGGAAATTGTGAATCCTGTCTCAAAGGCAAGATGATCAATAAACCCTTTTTTTTCTGAAAAAGGGGTTCGTGCCAAACAAGTTCTAGAGTTGATACACAATGACGTTTGTGGACCACTACCCACTCTAGCTAGGGGTCACTTCGGCTACTTCATAACCTTTACTGATGATTTCTCTAGGTTCGGGTATGTGTATCTGATGAAACACAAATCCAAGTCTTTTGAGAAGTTCAAGGAGTATAAGGCTGAAGTAGAGAAGCATCTTGGTAAAAGTATTAAGACTCTTCGATCAGATCGAGGAGGAGAATATCTTAGCCATGAATTCACTGATTACTTGAAGTTACATGGAATCTAATCACAGTGGACTCCTCCCGGAACACCACAAATGAACGGTGTGTCCGAGAGGAGAAACCGAACCTTGTTAGACATGGTAAGGTCCATGATGAGCTTTTCCTCTCTTCCGACATTCTTATGGGGATATGCACTTCAAACCTCAATCTACATTCTGAATATGATTCCATCTAAATCAGTTGAGCATACGCCGTACGAGCTATGGCATGGCAAGAATACAAACTTCTCTCATATGAAAACGTGGGGTTGCCCCGCGTTTGTGAAGAAGATGCTCACCAACAAGTTGGAATCAAAAGGTGAAAAGGGTTACTTTGTGGGATATCCTAAGGAAACTAGAGGATATTATTTCTATCTCCCTGAGAAACAAACAGTGATTGTTTCTAGGCAAGCCAAATTCCTTGAAGAAGACTACGTCTTCAAGGGACAAGGCCGTAAGACGATAGAACTTGAAGAAATTCAAGAACCACAAACTAACAAGGAGACTGATATATTGTCAAAGCAACATGAAAAAGAATCAGTGGGAGCATTCAGCAGCTCAAATGGTGGAAGTTTATCACTAAGTGATCCTCTTTCAGCCAGTGGGAGCGTAATTGGAGTTGCATTGCCTGCGCAACAAACTCCAAGTAGACTGAATGAGAACAACATAGTTCAAACTCCCATTCAAGAGGCATCCGGAAGTGCTAAAGAAGCATCCTGGAGTGTCACTCTCGAAGCCTCCCCGGTCAACGATAAAATCGCTGCACCACAAAATTTTCACGATCAGAATGTGCAGTCTGAACAACCATAACTTCGTAAGTCCACTAGAGTTCTTAATCCACCCACTAGGTATTATGGTTTCCTCGTAGAGGAACATGATGACGTGGAAATCCCGGATAAAGTCGAACCTAAAACTTACACTGAGGCATCATTAGATGTTGACTCAAAGAAGTGGCATGAAGCCATGAAATTCAAGATGGACTCGATGTACATCAATCAAGTTTTGGACTTGGTTGAATTGCCGAAAGGGGTTAGACCCATAGGTTGAAAGTAGGTCTTCAAATGAAAGACCGATGCAAATGGCAAAGTACAAACCTACAAGGCTAGGTTGGTGGCGAAAGGTTATAGTCGAAGCGAAGGCATTGACTGTGACGAGACTTTCTCACCAGTTGCAAAGATCAAGTCCATTCGAATTTTACTTGCTGGTAGCAGCACATCTAGATTATGAGATTTGTCAGATGGATGTCAAAACAAATTTCCTCAATGGCAACATTGAAAAGGAAGTGTTTATGACTCAACCTGAAGGTTTTATATCAAAGCCGAAATCTAATCTTGTGTGCAAGCTTAAACGATCCATTTATGGATTGAAGCAAGCTTCTAAGAGTTGGAATATCCGATTTGATGAAGCTGTCAAACCTTTTGACTTCATCAGAAATTCAGAAGATCCGTGCGTTTATAGGAAGTGCATTGGGAAGAATATTATTTTCATAGTTGTGTATGTTGACGACATACTCATTATGGGAAATAATATTCCACTAATGCAGTCAGAGAAAGAATGGTTGTCAAACACCTTCATGATGAAGGATCTTGGTGAAGCCTCCTGCATCTTAGGGATCAAGATCCATAGGGATAGATCCAAGAGGATGCTAGGGTTGTCACAGTCAACCTACTTAGACAAGGTATTGAAGCGATTTGCGATGGAGAACTCTAAGAGAGGTTCTCTACCGGCATGTCATGGGATAAAGTTGTCTAAGAAGGATTGTCCTTCCACAAACACTGATATCCGGCGCATGAAGGATATACCATATGCATCTGCAATTGGATCCATCATGTACGCCATGACTTGCACAAGGCCGGATATGGCCTTCGCTGTTAGCACCACTGGTAGATACCAGCAGAATCCAGGTGAACCTCACTGGATTGCTGTCAAGAACATTCTTAAGTACCTTCGCGTACCAAAGACTGTTTCTTGGTCTACGGGGGACAGTCAGAGCTAGTTGCAACTGGATATGCTGATTCAAGTTTCCAATCCGATTGTGATGATTACAAATCATAGTCAGACTATGTTTTCATTCTCAATGGTGGGACGGTTAGTTGGAATAGTTCCAAGCAAGAGACTACCGCGGACTCAACAACCGAAGCTAAGTACATTGCTGCGGTAGAAGCTGCCAAAGAAGTTGTCTTGATAAAACAGTTCTTAAATGAACTAGGGGTAGTTCCGAGTGTCAGTAGTCCAATAAAGTTATATTGTGACAATACTGGTGCGGTTGCGCAAGCTAAGGAACCGAGATCCAATAACAGGAACAAGCATGTACCGAGGCGTTATCATTTGATAAGAGAGATAATTGCTAGAGGAGAAATAGAGTTAGAACGTGTCCCCACGGAGGATAACCTGGCTGATCCTTTCACCAAGGCTTTGAGTGTTCATGTACACACTAGATATTTTGATGGTCTAGGGGTTAGACATGTAGGTGATTGGCTCTAGTTCAAGTGGGAGATTGTTAGTGTTAGTGTCCTAGAGACAATCCATTGTAAGGACATAATACTCAGATAATATTCAGTTCTGGTTTAATATTATTGTTTGTTTAATATTGAATGTATGGTATTACACTCATTAGAATATTTATGTTTGATTGTTTGCATTTATTCTTATATGTGTTCCCTTGAGTCATTGTTGTCATTGAGTGAGTGAGAACTCAGATGACTTAAGCATGATTCTTAAATAGCCCCAATCGAGGATCATCAAGAAAGGGATATTGATGATGCAATGGAGATTGATGTGCGATCTGCATCATACTCTTAGAGAGTGTAGTAAGATCTCACTTACTGCGAGATACTAGGTATCTCATGATGGATGCACAAATACCTTAGAGGGTATTGGTATATCCATCCGAGAAACCGTTTGATGTAGTTCCACTATATGTGTGTACGGGTGTCTCGGTTAGTGGGAGCGATGCGATACTCCTTTGACTTGAGGTCAATACGCACGACATGTGTGGAGTGATGAACTTTGACCATGACCGACGCTTGCACCCGTCTATGGGTAGATATGGCTTGGATTGGGTTCATCACGAAGTGCATGTGCGTGGTAGTTGAGCCAAGAAAAGGATTCATTCCTCAAAGTGGATTTAGAAAGAATACTCATCTTCTCATCATAATTGGATCTAAGTCATTGGCCAATGCACGTCAACTTAGACTTTGTGACTAAGTGTGACACTAATGATCAATTAGTGATTTCAGATAAATTGATTAAGTTATTTGAATAGACACTTCATCATGTTAAAGACTAATCGAGTATTCGTGAATGAAAGAAGGAAATCGCAATTGCCCACGTTTTAGTTACAGATAGTTGTATGTTTCTCGCAACGTGCCTCATATATTGAGAATGTCTAATTTATTGACTAGGGTTCAATTAAGACCGTTAGTTTGACTAATCGTTCGGTATATAAGGGCCTATGGGTCACACAACAAGTAGTTCCCTTTTACGGATTATAGTTGGTTGATTAAATGTTAAATTGGATTTAATATTTAATTTATGGAGAAGTAATTAATAATAGATTAATTTAGAATTAATTATTATTAATATTTAATTAAATTGGATTTAATTAAATAAGTATTCCCAATAATTATATTTGGAATATAATTGTAGGAATTAATATATATGGAAATAAATCGTAGAGATTTTCATATAAGGCATTTAAATCCGTAGAGATTTATATTTAGGGAATTAAATTAAAAAGAATTAATTTAATTCAAGATTAAGGATTTTATTTCCCTAGTTGGGCTAGCTTGGGAAATAAGCTAAGCCTCCCTATATATACAATCTATTGGGATTCACAAACCAGATCACTTCATATTTTCTCCATAAGATCTAGAGTTTGGATTTTCCTAGCAAATCTGTCTCGGGATTCAACGCTGGCAATTCCGTGCAAGTCCGTAATTGGGGATTACGTGGATACCGTAGTAGAGAAATCTACTCACGAGTTACTGTAAGATTTCTCGTTATGATTATTGTAATCTGTATGCAATTAATTGTTCGTTGTTGGTGAACTTAATTTGCGCTGCGCATTTGATTACATGTTTTACGTGCCTCTAAATTCCAACATATATGTTGGATAAGAATCCCCATCAATTATCCGTTATTCATAACTCTTAACAGACGGTCTAATTACTGCTAAAGTAGCGGATTGACACTTTAATGAGACAGTCTTTCCGTCGTTAGGGGGAGATAAGAAAAAGAATTTTCTAAGGGAACGACTGGAAGTATCTTGGTATATCCCCCACTTTGTCTCATTTTGATCCTCAAACTTCTCAATGTGAAAGTTGAGTAAAAAGAATAGTTGATATCCAGAACGTAGCAGATTCGATATCTGATATATTTACTGACATTGCTATAGTGACTAGGTCCCATATACCAGCTGCAAATGTCTGCAAGGTTAGAAGTCCCCAATAAGGGGCACAATGTCGTAGAAAAGGTGTTGCAACCACACTTGGTGGAAATGTGGTTGAGGTTGTGGCTCTCAAAAGGAAATGGGGGAAGCCACCTGGTTCGATTGACACCCATCTAAAGAAAGATCAGTAGGTGTGGCACAATCCAATTTATTGATCATCAATATCGAGAATACATCTCATGAGATTATCTCTGAATAACAAGCTTCCACACCACTCAGTTAAACTGACAGATATCAAACTGATCTGCCCTCAGGCACTCAGTAAGATTGAACATCATTCTAAACTGATACACTAGGACGGAGATGTCTGCGGTTCACTTTGATCCATGACGAAAAAGTTTTTATTCATGATTTTTCGAGATAAATTGATTGTCAGATGAATGATACCTCTCTTGCGATCTGTCAGATGAACGACGATCTCTTCCTCTATTCCTTCGATATTCATCATAAAACTTCATGTATTTGCCCATTTGAACATTTGCTTTTTTGTCGGCGGCAATTTGTTCGATGATATTTCAACCTGGTTGTGAACTACTACTTGCTTCCGAAATATGATTATATTGTTGAGCTTTCAAAAAGATTAGAATTTGGTTTCATAGAGCAATATCTTGTAGGTCACCTTCAGATCCCATTTCTTAGTGGAGAATCTTGTAGTTGATTCCTTGTTTGACATTTGTCAAGAGATCTAAAGTCGGTTGACTCTCGTGTGATCCTTCCATCAAATTGATCAAATGTTTCATTTGGCAACATCTTGAGTTTCTCACATACAACCAACTCAGGTCCTTGATCTGTTTCATTTCCTCTGCAGTGGATAATCTTCGTGTACTTCACTTTCTCTCTTGTATTAGCATCCATGGTTTTCATGATGAGATGTGCAACAAAGATATCGGGTTAGGCAGTTTTTTCTCATCGCATCCATCGAGAGGGACTCTTTTCGATTCTTGCTGTCGGGTTGAGTAGGATCTCGTTCTCCTGCTTCAATTTGGGTTGTAGTGATAGATGATAATCGGTCCTATCTCGAGAATATCATCCATTATGTTGTTAATCAATCCCGGATGGTCTCTCATGTCTATGGACCAATGCGCATAGATGGGTAGATTAACCAAGTGTTATCCATGCTTGGTGATTTTTTTTTTTTTTTTAAAAGGTTTTCAAAGATCGTTCAAGTGACCACAAAGGTTCTTCCTCAAGAACCAATGATATTAATTGGTCGGTAGAACCATCGATGATAAGGTAGGTCAAGTGAGGTTGAAGTCTAGAGGGAGGGTGAATAGACTTCAACAACTTTTTAAATGGATGATGTTCTCCGATCCCGAGTGAGAGATGAATC
The DNA here is from genome assembly GCA_037126765.1 of Stenogyne calaminthoides. Classification (NCBI taxonomy): domain Eukaryota; kingdom Viridiplantae; phylum Streptophyta; class Magnoliopsida; order Lamiales; family Lamiaceae; genus Stenogyne; species Stenogyne calaminthoides. The sequence goes on from JBBCBC010000032.1 coordinate 18,922,986, forward strand.
GCTTTTTGGATCGATATTCGATAACAAGTGTAGTGTCGATTCGGCGTCTATCAATAAGTGGTAGGAAGATAATGTAGAAAAGGTTTACTCACACGGTTTTACTAAAATGTGGTCGGATCAAGACTTGATGCTAATCTAATCTACATCGTAATATCTTAACAAGTTGTGTGCGATGTAAGGGCAAGATTAAATGCTTAACAGATTTAAGTGGTTCGGATAACTTGTTAGATTATTGTTTTAGTCCTTAACCATTTGGACTTAGATTATTATTTTAGTCCAACAAAGACAACCAAGACGATGTTTCACGAAGTTCTCACTCAACCAATCCCTTAAATCGATCTAGAAAACCCTAGACATAAATCTTTTTATAACAAACTTAACCTAACTTTTGTTTGGGTATAAGATTTGTGTTGTTCCAACTGGAATACTATCCTATCTTTTAAGTAGCCTAAAGCTAGAGGATAAGTACTCTTGCAAAGAACTATGTGATGAACACTTAAGAATAAATCTTGAGTTTGTGTTCTTCGTGCGGAAATCTTGAGAGCTTGAGCTTGATGATAATTTCCGTATCCTTACTCTGAAGGTTGATCCCATATTTATAGGCACGAAATCGAACTAGCCTTGGAGAGAAATTCAAATTTCGGTCTATTTTAGGTAGGTCTGCAGGTGGATTTGACGTGCCTCAGGGACGGCGTGGCCGAAAGCATGCAAGCTTGTCCTTTCTAGCCGTTTGACACTGAGCCACTTTTCTGCAGATTGTCAGTACTCCGTACGTGCGTTGTCGACTCCTCATTGGCTATCAAGTACGATTCGCAGCACTTGAATAAGCAACAAGGTTGACATTCTTCTTGTCTGAAAACATTCCTCGTACTAGATAACATGGGAGTAGTTATCTGATGGAGCTGACACAGATCAGTTGACCACTTATCTGTCTACCTGATTTAGGTCTTCTGCTCCTAAGTTGTCTTAGCACAACTTACTGACCTTTTCTTGTAGTCATCTGATGTAGGTCTTCTGGATGGTCTTCTGTCTTGAACTCTTCTGCTTATCTGCTCCTCAGCTTATCTGCTTCAATCATTAAATCTTCAGCATATCTATTCTTCAAGTTAGCTGATCTTCTAATCTTCAAGACTTAACCTATACATATTGAGTTTCCCCTCAATATGTGACCTAACTGTTACTTCAGTTGTCTATACACTTCAGTTGGTCATCTTATCTGCTATTCTATATCATCAGTCAGCTAACAGGTCTTATTAGTCCATTACATTATCTGTTTTGGAACTTTCATCGAAACTATAAATTTCCCAACATAGCACGATGACATCGAACCATGCTCAATTGTATAATGTCAACAAAGAGCATATTGGCCTAAATTGAAATAAGCAATCCAGGAAGAACATGATTATATAACAAACACACAGGTATATGGCTCGGTAGTGCTAGCCTAGTCAAGTGTAAAGCCTGTAGGACATAAATGAGTCTTTGTCAGAAAGCGTAATGAGAAATATAAAGTCCTGATATGTTTCTCACTACGCCCTGGGTTGACATAATTGATGTTATAACGTTTTGCTACTTAGTTAGCCTAATAATTTCCAAAGAGCTGGAAATGCAGCATATGAAAGTAGTCAATGCATATCTCTATGGGGATCTTAATTTAGAGATATATATGGAAGTATTTGATGGTCTTTCCATTACCCCAATCAAGTTATTCTAAACCACGGAGTATGTTTTCAATAAACTTGAAATATTCACTTTAGATTGAAACAATATGGACGGGTGTGGTATACCCATCTAAGTGATTACTTGATTGGGAAATATTACAAAAATGAAGAAAAGTGCCCCTGCGTTTTATCAAGAAACAAATTTTGGATTTACAGTTTATGTTGATGGATGAACATAATAGTACTCTTAATGAAATAAGAGAAACCACAAAAAAATATGTACTCTTGACGAAATAAGAGAACCATGAGCTACTTGCAATCCAAAATTGAGATAAAGAATCTTGGGAAAACTCGGTTTGTTTAGGCGTTGTGCTAGAAAATTGAGCTTGTGGAATACTTATCCACCAATCTGCATATGTCCAAAATATGTTCAGGCGATTTATCATGGACAAGATGCATTTGGTTAACACTCTCATGATCGATCGAAGTATGAATTTAAAAAAAGATCAATTTCGTCTAATGAAAGATGACGAAGAGCTATTGGGATCTGAAATTCCCTATAAAAGTTCAGTATGCGCATTATTGTACTTAGCTCAATGCACTCGATTGATTATTACTTTCTCAATGAACTTGTTATCTAGATTTAATTCAGGACCAAACGCAGTATCATCGGGATGGTGTCATTGATAAGCTCTGATACCTAAAAAGAAACCTTTGAATGGGCTTGCTATGTCATTACTGAAAATGCTAAAGGGGTCACTGATAAAATTGTGATCCCTAAAGAAATTTGGAAAGTGACAATAGATGAAATTGTAACCCTTAAGAAATGTTGAAGCTACCCCTTACACCTATAAACTAAATAATGTGTTAGTTTGTTTGTTTATGTTGGTTATCTTTGTAATCCACATAAAGGTCATTCCCAAAATGATTTATGTATTTACCATGGGAACCAACAAGTTTTACTCAAGTACAAGTAACTTAAGTAAGCTTTAAAGAAATTATGTTTGATTTGTTTACATAATTATTGCCAAGAACAATTCTTGATAAGTATATAACAAGAATTGAGATTTATAGATCACATGATAAACGTACTTATCAAGTGAGAGGTGTACACTTCAGGGGGAGTCTCGACATAGGTGCGTTGTAACTCTATTTCCTTCGACCAAGATTTATTTTCCGACTTAACTTTTGTTATTTGGCAAGGGCATTAGCGAGACAGCATTCATGCACCATCTACCCTCTTGATTTGGCACAAGGGGGAGTGTTGAAGAAAAGTACATTTATGTGCCTTCATCAAGAAGTAACTGATGGAGGGGTAGTTTAAGTATTCCATTATATTCTGTGTAACCCCTAATTATATCTTATATAAAGGAATCTCTGATGTATTAACCGTACGAGAAGAATAGTGAAAAACTCCTAGTTTGGTACGCCCCCAGATGTAGTCATTCTTGACGAACTGGGTCATCAAATTGTGTCCTTTATTTGTGCATATCCTACAACAATATTACTATTATGTTAGTTGATCAGTATCTTTTTTTTTTTTTGAAAGGTAATCAATTACAATGATTTCCTAACATAATTAATTACAATAGTTCCTTCTACCATCGGGCACGTGACAACATCATTTCGTCTCGCTGTAGACTAGAACCTCAACCACCATAAGAGGGGGACCACCCGAAACCGCAAATCGTAACCGCAACCACCATAAGAGGGGGAAACACTACCCCAACACAAGGGAAACCACCACAGGAGGGGGAACTGTTGGGGAATGAGTTGCACAAATCTATTCGGGGTGAATATTTAAATACAAATTTAATTCATTAATTATTACTAGCATGAATTAATCCTATATTAATTCAAATAATAATTGCAACAACAAATCATGCATATAAAAAGCCACGTAAAACCTACGCATGCGGAATCTACGGGTTTACGTGAAGCGTATTCTCTCGGGATGGCGTTGGACTTTCGATTCGGACGGACTGACCAAAAGGACTTCCCAAGTATTCCCTTAGCCCTTGCTCGACAATCCGGTGGAAGGATACTTGCGAACAATTAACAAAAGGAAAAATAAACTTTGTTGCACCACTTATGTGGATTTGCTAATATTTCCAGCACATGGAATTGTACTTGGGAATGAACTAATCATCCCCTATTTATAAGAGGGAGGGTGGTCGAAAATTTAGTGATATTTCAATGTGGGAAAAGACTTTTCTTGGTCACCAAGAAATCTTGAATATATCTTCTATATTCTTTTTCCCATAATTAAAATATTCCACAAAAATCCCACCTCCTCTATTATGGATTATTTTCGAAAATTTGTGTACAAGAATCAAAGATTTGGATCTTCTTGAATTTATGAGATATTCTTGTATTTCAAGAAATACATATCTTCCATAATATATTTTCAAGAAAATCAAGAAAATCTTTCTTGCCCACTATATTTTCAAAATTTCGAAATCTTCTACATAGATAACCAAGTGGGAGATTTCTTGAATTTAATGAGATAATCTTGTATTCCAAGAATACATATCTTCATTCCATAACAAAATTCAAAGAAAATCTTTCTCCCTCTTTTATCCATATATTTCGAAAATTAGAGGAAATATTAAGCAACAATATTTATTTTATTTTAATCACCTTTTCAGTTATTGGACTATATGTTGGGCTACTCAGGGGGCCTTTAGGAGAATTAAGATTGGACCTTCTAATGGATCTTGAATATCTAATATTGAGCCACAATATAATTCATGCCCATAAATATTAATTAATCTCACTACATAATTAATATTGCACCATCCATCTTAACCCATATTACAGTCAATATGGCTCTCGGTCATTATTTCTCGTGTTTAAGATTATCTAGCCCATTAATTAATTCAAGCCACTGAAATAGCTTTCCGTTAATTAATATCTTTTGTCCTTGGTCGAGGAACGGTTCAACATTATTATCCATACCGGAAACTAATTCCACTTGCAAGATTTGGTATGATAAAACTTATGAACCTCCCAAGGGGGCAAATCAAGCAAGCGTACTTGCACACGATTCTTCGTATTAAATCTTAGCAATCACATGTGACCAATAATATTGCCCAAGATAAAAAGTATTGAATATCTCTGATTCGCTACCCATGATAAGTCAAAGCAATAGTTACCAATCCCACGTGATCCTATTTAAGGGACGAAGGTTAAGAAACAACGAACCACCGAGGTCTAATTCTTCCTTGTTCGATTCAAGAATTTATCCTCCCAGTAGGTCCTATTCAACAAGATCGGTCATGCACTAGTGTAATCTCTTGGTCAAGACAAACCAATCGAGCCTTACACCTCAACCTTTCGCGATGGTTGTTCATTTCCATCTAGGTCGTGAATGGCGACTTTTTAGTTACAAGGGATCGTTAATTTAATCTTCTGTGATCTGGTATCACTAAATTAACTATAGTGTAACACGTACGAATTATTGAACAGTTATGCAGTAAATATATATAACATTCAATCATATTTAAAGCATCAGTGATAAACAATATATTTCAGTAAATAAGTCTGAAAATTCAGTTTCGATTATACAAAGTAAAAGGCATACTTTTCAGTATAATCCCAACAGGAACACCACCCCAACACAAGGGAAACCACCACAAGAGGGAATAAATTTTTCCTCTCCATGTCTCGAACCCAAGACCCGGGTCTCAGGTGGTGGAGCTCTAACTACTTGAGTTATCCACGTTTGACTCGTTAGTTTATCAGTATCAATTGTTTCGCTAAATAACATTAGTTATTTTTCATTTTATATTGTACACGAGTTACCCAATGCGTGTGGTGTACCCAAATTTTACTCAAATTTAATAAATGTTGGTTCCCAAAAAGAAAAGTTAATTGATATATAAATTAAATATGGAATAAAAAACTCGGACCGTAATTTTTTCATTATGATATAGCACACAACATATGACAGAAGACCACCCAACATTCCCGTATTCTATCAATTAAAATTCTTTTACAGAGACTGCATAATGTCTCTAATTAAATTATTATGGGGACTAATAGTCTACGTCAAGCTGCTATTAGCTAGGACAAATCCGACGTAATTTTAATTAATTCAAATCACTACTACACATTTGAGCTTGGACAGCTCCACTTGGAAAGCCCTTTTAAAAAGAGCTCTCCAAAACCGAGCTTGGAGAGCGGTTTTTAATAAAATAAAAAATTAAAAAATTAAAATGTGGTTCGAAACCGCTCTCCAAGGGAGACCGGTTTCTAACCGCTCTGCAAGAGGCTTGCAGAACCGCTCTACAAGGGAGAGCGGTTCTGAACCTCTCTTCAAGTGAATTTCAGAAATTTTATACAGAACGAAATCGCGTAGCTCTCTCATTTCCCTCAATTTGTTCTTCCTCCTCACTCTCCCCCAAAATCGCCGCCGTCGCCGTAGCTCCTCCCTCTCCCACAAATCGGGCCGTCACCCTCCTCCTCCAACCCACATTGTCCATAAATCGCCTCCGTCGCCATCCTTGGTCCTTCCTCTCCCCCAAATCGTCTCCAGCCGTCGCGCTCGAGCTCCCTCCTCCCTCCCTCTCCTACCGCCGCCGCCGCACTCCCCTACCGCCCCCGCCATCCCCTACCGCCGTCGCCGTCTTCCTCCTCAATATATAGGTATTTTTTTATATATATATGTGTATATATATGTGTATATATATATATATATGTTATTGTTGGTCCCGGTGAAAAACCCATGAATGTGGAAAATACCATGTAATGCATATAAAACAGGGGTGAAGGAATGGTGATTCCAAATTTTTCATTTTTAAGTCCATGTGTTGTGTTTTGCTTATAATCGAATGCATATGACAAGATAAGAACGTAAAGCAATAAAGAACACAACAAAGTATAGTGGTTCGGAGACTCAAGCTCCTACATCCCTCTCCCTCGCTCCTAGGGAAATTCCTTCAAACTGGACTTATCACCCTCTCGGGCTCGCCCTGGGACTTATCACCTCCACGGGATTGCCTACAAGCTTTTCAGTCGACTCACCGCAGACTTACTCACTTTTCTACCTTGAGTTTTTCGGGCCGACTCACTCGCAGCGAACTTACTAACTTTTTTTACAACTCCAACAATCACACAAACTACCTAACAATAGGGTTTGGGTTTGGTTGGTGTCTCCAACTAGGTTGAGATTTTCCCTTACATTTGTTTAGCCTCAATGCTAAGGTTGGGAAAATCTCTCTAAGCTTAGGATATATCGTGGGTTGCTTAGATTGGGTTTTAGAACACTCATGGATATATTTGTATATCTACAGACTTGTGTTCTATGGTGGGAATGCTTGAGTATATGGCTCTTGGCTCTGTAGCATCTTTTTCCACATTCTCCACGCTTAATTTGATGGAAGATCTTGTATTTATAGTGTGGATTTGAATGTTACCGTTGGAGAGAATCACATTCAAATCCATACTATTCTGTAAGTTCTGCAGCTTTTTCAGGCTGGTTGTCTTCCTCTCATTGGTCCACGTCAGCTGAATCTAACGGCTATATTCTCAGGTTTCTTCTGAGTCTTGATTTCTCTGAGTCTTCAGGTTTCTTTTGAGTCTTCAGGATTCTTCTGAGTCTCAGGTTTCTCCGAGTCTCAGGATACTTCTAATCAGGATTCTTGATTCAGAAGACTTCTTCACGGACCTTGTTACGTCGGGCATACCGACACCAAAGCTTCCGAGTTCAGCTCTTCCGACTTCGTATATCCTCGACCCTCAGTCACTTTTACTCATCGACACTCAGTCACTTGACTCGGGCTATCGATTCTTCTTTGCTCGATCGATCGCCGACCGACGATCAAAGATATCTTCGTCAACATATCAGGATAGATCAGTCGAAGACATCAAAGTTAGCATATCGGTTTATCTTATCTAATCTCGATCACGCCCGATCTTGATCAGTCCATCCGCCCATCTTACGATCGCAACCTTCTTTATGATCTTCGGTCGGGTTTCTTTCTCATCACTACCTCTCTCTTCCGATCTTCCGCCGGTTTGCTCGATCGACTTTGTGCGCTTTTCCGATCACCGATTAGCTCGATTCGTTCTTCCCGATCATCCGATCAGTGCGATTTCAGTCATCCGATCGGTCATTTGGTCATCCGATCGGTGGCTTTTTAATTTTTCTTCTCTTCAGATTTTGCTCATTTCATGATTAACTCGAAAACTCATCTAACTCATCTGATCTTGATCATTCTCGCTCAGAGCCTCATAAATCGATCTCGATCATCTACTTCGATTCCGTGAGTTCCCCCTCAACTTGTTCTTTCGTTCCCCCTCAACTTGTTATCTGTAAATTAGCTTCAATAACACAAGTTGATAATGTTTTGGCATAATTCATCAAAACTAAAATATCCCAACAGTTATTTTGTATATATATATATTAATTACAATATGTATATATATATATATATATAAATGTGTTTATATATGTTTGGGATTAATTGTTGGAATATATATATGTTTGGGATTAATTGTTGTTAGTGTGGGATTAATTGTTGTTAGTGGCTTGAATTAATTTTTGTTAGATTGTTTAATTTAGTTTTTGGGATATGATTAATGCTCTTGAAAATGTGTGTATTTTTTGGTTGGCTGGTTATCAATTTGTGTGTTGTTTCACTCAAAAGTATTAGTTGTTTCATTTAAAGGTATTAGGTGTTTCATTAAAAAGTATTAGGTGTTTCATTAAAAGGTATTAGTTGTTTCATAAAAAAGTATTAGGTGTTTCATTCAAAGGTATTAGTTGTTTCATTCAAAGGTATTAGTTGTTTCATAATAAGGTATTAGGTGTTTATTCAAAGGTATTAGTTGTTTCATTACAAAAGTATTAGGTGTTTCATTCAAGGCATTTAAACTTTAAAGTATTAGGTGTTCCATCCAAAGCATTTAAAAGTATTAGGTGTTCCATTTAAAGGTATTAGATGTTTCATTAAAAAGTATTAAACGTTTCATTCAAAGGTATTAGTTGTCTCATTCAAAAGTATTATTGTTAGTGTGTGATTAATGTTGATTTAATTATATTGTTGTTAGTAGCTAGCAATTTGATTAATTGTTGTTAGTGGCTTGAATTAATTTTTGTTAGAGTTAGAGATGAATTAATATATATTGTGTAGCTTGACTTGATTTTTTTATGCTAATTTTAGAGATGAACAATTGATGCACTCAAGGTGTTTATATGCTTATGTGAGGATTAATTTAAGCATAAATTAGGATTAATATATTAGGATATATTTTGGTTATTAATTTGATGAATGAATAGTGTGTTTCTTTAATTAGATGATTAATGATGGTACATTAGAATACATTAGAAAATTAAAATGAATGTAGATTAAGTATAGTTAGGTATGTTTTTAGGTTTAATACTTTAAGATACATTGTCTTGAGAAACAGTCTTCATATTGTCTTTCCTAGAGGCATCCGTAGCTAGTTCTATATGAATCGAAAGTGGGTTCGAGCAGATCGATTATCAGATGAGTATAGGAATGGGGTGGAAGAATTTTGTAATCATGTAATTAGACACTGCACCGACCCTCGGTACATTCCATGTCCGTGTTGGAAATGTATGAATGGAAAAATTGTTAGTGGTCGAGAAAATTTGTTCGTCCACTTGATGATTCACGGTATTGATAAATCATATACCATTTGGACATCTCGTGGTGAGACAAGAGATAGATGTAGCTCAAGCAACCTAGGAACTGACTTTAGGTTTGAAGATACAGTGGATGCGGATATTTTCGATGATGTACCGACTGTTGATACATCGAGTGGGGATGACGGTGATCTGCGAGATCACCCTTGTATGTTAGAGAAGTTAAGGGATTCTGTTGGATTACCACTGTGGCCCGGGTGTGAGAAGGCAACAAAACTGTCAGTTGTGTTGATATTGTTCAACCTAAAAGCAGCTCACCAGTTGTCCGATCAGTGCTTCACAAGTATGCTGGAAGCAGTTAGTGGTCTATTGCCTGATGAAAATGTACTGCCTACGAGAGCATATGATGCTAAGCAAATGCTCAAGTCCATTGGATTAACACATCAGAATATTCATGCTTGTCCGGGTGATTGTATCTTATTTCGGAAGGAGTATGCAGAACTCGATGAATGTCCCAAGTATGGGGAGAAGCGATATAAGAAAAATAAATCTCCCGCGAAGGTGATGTGGTACTTTCCGATAATACCAAGATTCAGGAGAATGTATAGTAGAGCTGTGGATGCTAGAAATTTAACTTGGCATCATGATGGTAGGATCAAAGATGGAATGCTAAGACACCCTGTTGATTCAACCCAGTGGAAGACATTCGATGTCAGAAATCCAGAATTTGGCAACGAGCCATGGCACTTGAGTCTTGCACTCTCTCGACGGAATGAATCCATTCAAGATTCAAAGTACCAACCACAAAGACATGGCCAACGACATTTAGTTTATAATCTTTCACCCGAGTTGTGCATGAAGCGCACTTACATGATGTTGTCTATGTTGATATCAGGACCCAAACAACCTGGTAACGACATAGATGTATATCTGGCTCCTTTGATAGAGGACTTGAAGCTCCTGTGGGATGAGAGTGTCGATGTAGTACGATGCTTGTAGAAAGGAGAATTTCAAGTTGAAGGTCATCTTTGTTTGGAACTATCAATGACTTTTTCCGCTTACGGGAATCTATCTGGATATAGTGTGAAGGGGGTCGATGCATGTCCTTGTTGTACCAAGCAGACACATCACATTCGCTTGAGTCATTGTAGGAAGACTGTTTATATGGGACATAGGAGGTGGTTGGACCCAACGCATAAGTACAGAAAATGGCCGATGCATTCGATGGCACAATCGAGACAGGTGAAGCACCACGTTTATTGTCAGGTTCGGATGTATTGAATGAGATGAAGAATATCGACACACAGTATGGAAAGAGCTTCGCAAAGAGTGTCCCACTAGCGGTTGGAAGAAGGAATCAATTTTCTTTCAATTACCCTATTGGAAAGAGTTGTATGTTTGACACTTCATTGATCTAATGCACGTTGAGAAGAACGTTTGTGCCAGCTTGCTCAATACTCTCCTAGCTGATAAGAAGTCCAAGGATGGTTACAATGCAAGAATAGATATGATTGATATGGGTATAAGAGCAGAACTAAAACATGTGCCTAGAGAAATGGGTCAACCGTTCTTACCTCCTGCTGCACACACCTTGTCCAAGAATGAGAGAAAAGAGTTACTTCAGACGCTAAAGGATGTGAAAGTTCCAGATGGTTATTCGTCCAACCTACAGAGACTTGTATCAGATGATGGCGTGAGACTGATGAATCTGAAATCGCATGACTATCATGTCATCATGGAGACTTTCTTGCCCATTGCAATACGTTCTATCTTGCCTGAAAATGTGCGCATAAACATAACAAAGTTATGTTGGTTCTTCAAGGCAATGCGTAGCAAGTTCATAGATCCTAGAAAATTGCTTGGTTTTCAGAGACAGATTGTGGGGACGCTCTGTGAGCTTGAGATGTATTTCCCTCCATCATTTTTCAATATAATGGTTCACCTAACCGTTCATTTGGTACACGAGACAAGGATGTGTGGTCCTGCTCGTATGCGATGGATGTATGGTGTAGAGAGATATATGAAAGTGCTCAAAGGATATGTGATGAATATGTCCAGGCCGGAGGGATGCATTGCAGAACGCTATTTAGTAGAAGAAGCAGTCGAGTACCTGTCTGAATTCATTCCGAACTAATACGGATGCACTTGTGCGTACTTCACAACACGGTCGACGTGCTTCCTTTTATTGACCTGCACATGCAAGCACTTGTTGAGACATTTCCCACCAGAGATAGATCATGGATTGAAGTTGAGCACAATCGCACGTTTGTTGACTGGTTCAATGGTTATGTAGCAAATATGTTGTCACGGGATAAAGAATCAGTGAATGAAAGAGTTAAGTGGTTATCCAGAATGCCTGATAGACATGTGTATTCGTATAAGTGTTATCTTATTAACGAATACACATTTTATACCAGAGATCATGATGTCACAAGTACAATGCAGAATAGTGGGGTGTCCATTACTGCAACTGCAGGGAATCAATCGAATACTACTTACTTTGGACAGATTGTCAATATTTGGGAACTCGACTATGTTGTTCACCGACAACCAATCTTCTAGTGCAGTTGGGTGAGGATCCCTAACGGGGTCCAAGTTGAAAGATCTGGGTTCGTACGCGTTGATTTGAAGAATGTGGGATACACAGATGACCCTTACATAATGGTCAGTCAAGATCAACAAATTTTCTATGTCCCCGACCCAATTAATAAGAAATGGTCCATCGTGGTTCTGTCAAACAAATTTAACAGTAGTTACCAGATTAGCGATGAAGATGTTGACACAATCGATGATCCTTTTCAGAACTTCACTCATTTTGTACCCTCTTTTGATGATCTAGAAAATCCACTCCGTGCATTCGGAGAATAATTATCGATGAGGATGAATATGACAATCCCGATCTTGTTAACATTTATGGTCATGAACGAGAAAAGTCAACCAAAAAACGTAAAAGAAAAACAAGTGCTAAAAAGAAATGTACGACTTTATTGAATGTTGTTTCTTTTGCTTTATTGAATGTTATTTCTTCTGCTTCCTTAAATATTGTTTGTTTTTTGTTTATTAAATGTTGTTTCTTACATTTTACAGGATCATGTCTTATCTCGTCACATCCCGGAGATGATGGAGATGATGATGGAGTACATTTAGGAGATCATGGTGGAGATTATGATGGAGATCATCGACATGATAATCCGATGATGATCGACATGACCACTCGATGACTGGGAGAGCGCCAATAGAGGATAGAGTGATGGCTTCTATTAAGAGGGCTCAGAAAGGGAAACCAATTTTATTACAATTGAACAATTGAAATTGGGGATTAATCGTTGAATCTAATTAAATAATATGTTATTGGGTTATCATTCAATGTTATGGGGAAGGCTCAGTGAGTTAGACGTTGGAAACCTTGGAGTTGCGTCAGAGTATAATTTTATTACAATTGAACAAACCCAATTCTTTGAAGGAAAGATTTTGGAAATATGTTAATTATATATTGATTGAAATTGTTGATGATTCTAAATTTACTAATTGTTATGTTATATTGCAGAGTACATCATTCCTTGATTATTCAAAGAAGCATAAATATTAAAGCAAGTCGAGATCCCAAGAATCGGTCTTTACGAGAAGTTAGAGATCCGGATTTGGTCTTTACTTCTAGGCGAGGCGATCGTAATTGCCCTACGGTGGCCCCCCATATCGGGAGGAGTTTGTGTGACGATCTTTGGAGGATGAGTTCCGTAAAATTGATCAATATCATTTAATGCCCTATGTTGTTCAGTGTTTATCGTATTTCTATTACTAATTGTAGTCACGAAGGAGAAAAATCACAAACAAGCCAAGTCGATGGAGGCGCGATATCGTGGATCGAACAAAGGTTATGCACGCATAAGAGAAAATCTGGTGAGATCAAAATCCTAACATTTAATTTTGTTTATATATTCACTTTTAATATATCTAATAAGGGGACACGTTAATGACTATCGTAGAAAGAAGAAAAAAAGAAAGCTGGAGAGCGTGAGCCTGTTGTTACCCGTTTCGAGTTATTTCAAACTACTAGAAAGACTCGATTTGGGGATATTCCCGATTCCAGTGCACATCGTATCATCGAAGAAGGGGTAAGCTATCCATTAATTTATCTTTGAATACAAACTATTATTTCTAAACAAATAATTAAATAATAAACTTTTGTAATTCAGGAGCGTATGTCTCAGACCATGATGCCCGAAGACATCCGCTTTGTCAGTCCCGATGATCTGCTTGGACGGGCTATAGGTCCCCAGGAGCATCCCGGCCACTTACGGAGTGTTGGATATGGAGTGACGAAGTCATCATTGGCCATGTTACCTGCTCTTCAAGCCATGAATATGGTGGGTATACTTTCAGAACAGGTTGCCCAGATGGCTAAAGAGTTGGAACAGATGAGGTCTGAGAGACGGTCGCATCACGGAATATCCTCGAGTGGAGCAAGCTGTGAAAATAGTGTCGCTAATGCTATATTTTCGGCTAATGCTAGGGATGATTTTATTGAGGCACTTTGAAACGACGTCCTGCAGGTATCAGATGTGTCTCACATTTATTTTAATTAAAGACTATATATATATATTAAAATTTTCTAACTAAACATCTTATTTGAACAGTCATCGACCCCATGTTACCTTTATTTGAGGATCCTACTCTGTTGGTGGCTACATGAACGTTGCTCAATAACTCCGATGGAGTTATTCATGGTAGTCCCATCACTCCTGGTTTCGTGAGAGTCACGCTCGATGTACCCGTAATCGGAGAAGAGGATTCACCAATGCCTAAACCAATTGATGATGTTGTCACAGTCGGAACAGCTGTCGGACACTTCATTGAATGGCCGACCAACTTGGTCTCTCTCACCATGAAGGTAAATTTAATATATATTATTAAAGTTCATTATCTTATTTGTCGTTCTAAATAATGTTGCAAGTTGATTGTAGAAACTGCCGACACCACAAAAGCCTAAACAGAAACCAAAGGGTGTCGCTGACCCGATCGGAGGGAGATACTGGGAGGACTCCACTATTGGTGGTCGCAGAGACTAATTGGTTATCCATTGCGGAGACTTAGATCACGACTCACGCCCATCAAAGATCTGGTGCAAGTGATAGTGGAGTCCTCTCGATTTCGATATGGTCGCATTCGATGAATGCTTACTTTCATCCGAATTTATGAAGAATACATCGCCGAGAGCGCGTGATTGAAGTCGTGAGCGACCAATTGGTTGAGTGCAACGAGCATAGCCTTTTTATCTCGGTATGTGTTTACTAATTAATTCTCAAAGATTTACTTTCTATATATAGTTTAATTTTCAAATTAAATATTAATTAGCGATATATCTGTTGGTTAAAGATATTTGGGTGAGGTATATCTCTCCGAGATCCTCGGCAGTGGAATGTATTCTTCGTCTCCCCAAGTGTCTTGCTTAATGGCCGACAGCCACAAACCATGGAGTGGTTAGTTTCTCATATATCGAAAGTTATCTCGACAGATATCATCCCATTTTTTGGCCAACAAATGTGGGGTGAGTTCAATAAATATTCGTTAAAACTTATATTCATAATATATATGATATTTGCACATATGCTAAATTTACAGTTAATTTTAATATTCTTAATATAATATAGGAATCATTGGGTGCTTGTCGCCATAAATATGAGCACATTAAGTGTATATTTTATGGATCCAGCTGCGAATGGGTTGGCTTCAAATCGGCCTGATCTCACTTCGTACATGGAAGCGTAAGTTCATTTTTAATAATATAATCTAATAATTTATTTTACTTATTAAAATTATGCATATTTAATCTAACTTTATTTTTTAATTCTAATAATAATAGTGTGATGACGATGTATCGGAGTTGCCTACCTAATCAAGGCTCAAGAGCTAACTTCAATAAAGTGAACTAGAATAATGTTAAGGTAAATTTAATTTATTAAGTTATCAAATTAATATAAAATAATTATAATTGTAATATGTGATTATAATTGCTAATCAACAGGTACCGAGGCAACGAGATAGCGATCACTGTGGACATTTTGTGTGTTGTTATATTGAAGATATAATATGCGCTTCTCAAACGTCGATTCCTATCAACGTAAGTCAATTTATCGATTTATTTAAATTATTATTAATTGAATAAAAATTCATACTATATATATCTAACTATATTGATTAATTGATCGTTGTTTGTAGTTTGTCTATGATCGTCTGGTCAAGTCTTACTCCAAACAAGAATGAACAAATGGAAAATGGATTGGACAGGGTACCTTTACAATCGATTCTTGTATACTTTTAGATAGAGCGGGATAACTTTTGGTAGCATATTACTTATATATTTGTATTGATATACTTCATGTTTTAATTTATTGACGAATATTTATTTCATATATGATGAGTATGCGTTTATTAATTTTTTGATATGTTTCGGTATATTGGATGTATATATATATATTATCGTGGTATAAGATTTGGTTTATGATTTTATTTTTGCTTTTGGTTTTATATAAACAGGATTTTTAAAATATAAATTAAATATATATTAATTGTAAAAAAAATAAAAAATTATTGGACAGCGGTTTTTAACCGCTGTCCAAGTGTATTTACTTATAAAAAAATAAAAATAAAAGGGTTTAGACAGCGGTTGTAAACCGTTGTCCAAGAGGACAGCGGTTTTAAACCGCTGTCTAAGAGCGATCACTTTCAATGCGGTTGGGAACCGCTTTGTAAGTGCTTTTGCTTGCAATGCGGTTTTTTATCAGTTGTCCAAGCTTGGACAGTTGTTACTTGGAGAGCTGTTATAACCGCTCTCCAAGGTCATATTTAACCGCTCTTCAAGCCTAAATATGTATTAGTGAATGTAATTATATAGTATTTAATAATTACAACATTTAAAATTTAAGGTGATTTGTGTGATATGACCTTATATATAAATCCTTCACATTTATATTTGGGTGATATTTTTATTTAAAATATAATTGAGTTGTGGCACATATGCCATGTAGTAAATAAGATTCGTCTAGTGTATCGTTCCACGTAAACTTTTGTACTCCCTCCGTCCCACTAAAAATAGGTCTATAATTTTTTTTCATACATATTAAGAAATGAAAGTTATTGTAGTTAAAACATTAAATTTTTGCTTTGTTTTCCCATTTTGCCCTTATTATAATACCTAGTTATTGTTTTGAAAAGAAACAAGATACAATAAATAGGGACAAAAAAATGAAAATAAAATATTAATGATATATTAAATGTACTAAGCTACCTATTTTTGTAGGACAGATTAAAATGAAAATTAGATCTATTTTTATGTGTCGGAGGGTGTATTAATTTAATTGTTTAACGTGATTAATGCGTGCAAGTATCATCTATAGCTTCCATTTAATGCATGGATACTTGTACTCAATCGTGAAAGCCAAATTTGAAAATTCTTTAGCAACCCATGATTGTGATGTAATTGCAGTTTGCATAAGAATAAAGAATCTATGGGAAGGAAATATTCACACGCAAAATAGTGTATAAATTTTACAATTCCGATCCGTAACTCCTAGTATTGAATCTATTGACTAGGAATAAGCATCCGGTGAAACTCATTCATGATATAAAATTTATGCTAGTACCACTATACTTATTAATTAATATCATTATATTTATAAATTAATATTATAATATTAAATATTATTAGTATTAATTTATAAGTGTCGTGGTATCAATTTATAAGTATAATAATATTAATATAAACAAATTTCACATATGACAAGCAGTAAATCATTGAATTTTTTTATGAGTAATCATTATATATATCAGCAAAATGAAATAATTAAGTGGTTAGAGCAATCACTACTCATGTCTAATAAATCATGAGTTTTAGTAGTTTACCTTGCTAATAAAAGGTAAATCAATATATTAACTATTAGTCATTCGACAAAATAAAGTTCATATCAATTGACAAATATTAACTCTTTTTTGCTCAAATTTCTTTTTGCTCAATATTTATAAAAATAAAAATTGAGCTTCAATGACATATTTAACCTTATTGAATTAATCCTCATCTTTCCTACTAGATTGTTTAGGGATTGTGCGACTCATGCACCACCCATGTACGACTATTTTTAATAAAGATATAATTTTTTATAAACAGAGGCTAAAAAAGAATGTGATTGGAAAAGTCAAACACTCCCCCTAAAAGAAAAAGTTTACAAGAAAATATAATTAACTATACACGATGTATGAGAAGGAAATATTCACAAGTGACAACCAAAATAAAGTACAATAATTCACATTTTTCAGTATCATCTCGATCTCACTTTGTCACTACAATTTATATGTACATTAATGCATTATAAAATGCACATACAATATGTACATTGGCAAAACAAAATCCGAGATTGAAACTAACTTATGACGTATCCAAACTTATCTACAACTAGCTAAGTATACTAAAACCCCTAGTAAGAAATACCTCACAAGATTTTTTATTCTAAACATAATTTCAACTCTTTTCTCCCTATGCAAATGAAAAACACCTTAAATGAATCGAACACTACGGTAGTGGACGGTGGATTCTGATCCCCCGAATTAATCAGTCCTTGGGCCGGATACCGACTTATAAAAAAAAAGAAAAAAAGAAGAACACTATTTTAAAGAGACAATGTTCACAAGGCCACAATTTTCTCAAAGAGGCCCAATCTATTATCAGCCAATCTTGACTTGTAAGCAGATTTTTTGTACTCAAACCAAGTGAACTCATTGTACAAGCTGTCCTCTTCTCCTTGCATTAGTGATGGAAGTGGTGCTATTTTTTCACTCAAAGGTGGTCCTCCAAAATAAATCATTGACAGCCTTGATTTTGTACTGTTTGCAACAACTCTGTGTCTTACACTCTTGAACCTCCCATTAGTCATTACCTATAAAAAAGAAAATAATTCATTAAATTATTAATCAACTCAAATAGGAGAAAAATGTGGAAAATGTGTGTTACTACTTATTGTATTAACAAAATTAGTAAAAATACAATGCTCAAAACCTAAATTCATCATATTGAAACGTAATTCAGCAAGCAAACTCAATAGATCTATTGAGCGAGACCTTTAAAAGGTATATTGCAAAGATCTAGATCTGTGCAATATTGCATACAAGACTTTGCTATATTTAGATAAAAATAATATGGTCGGCTCCGAAAAATATTATATACATTTTATTTTAAGGTGAATTATTTTTGTGTTAGGACATACATGGGACCAATTGTGGGTTGATAACGACATGGAAAACATTGTTGTCGAGGAATCTACCAAGATTGTCTAATTACAAGACTTAAGAAGTTGAATTGAATGAAGAAACAAACGCGTGCATGAATTTTAGTCAAACCTAGGAAACTTCACATAATGGCTTAAGTTATGGGAAATTGTACATGTACACGACACGACACGCACACGCTTTCTATTAAATTAAAGAGTATTTTGTGGTTGACTAAAGTTGCTACTTTCAAATGTAAAAAGACATTCACGTGGAATGCGATTTTTGATCCTTCTATTCTTTCAACACTTGTAAAACATTCAACGTGTTGCACTTGGACCACATAAATACGAGTTATAGAAAAGTTCGATAAGATAGACTTGTTTTTTATTTTGGTAAGCAAATTATAGAATTGTTTCATTGTTATAGACATTATTTATTTTTTAATAGTCGAAAATATCCATATTGAAATACTTAGAAGTAAAGGTAAAATAGAAAAAAGATAAGAAAATTTAAAATTTCAATCTCATTAAAGAAATAAATTAGGTGTCACGTGCAACAAATGCATTTTGCAAACATTTAATTTATTAACATTAAAATATTCAATTTATATGCATGTTTTAAATATGTATTTGTATGGTAACCCGTTTGAAAAATAAAATAAGTCTATTTTAGAAATACGGAGAGAGTGTCTAAAATCGAGAATTAATGTCGTACCTGCAACGAGTCGCCAACGTTAATGAAGAAAGAAGTCTGATCGGGCGGGACGGAAATCCACTGGCCATCTTTGAGGGAGATTTGAAGACCCGAAGTGTTGTTGGATCTCAAAACGGATATGATTTGCGGGTCGGTATGCGCTCCGAAGCCGATCAAATTGGTGCCGTTGGATTCTTTCAAATCGGGGCACAGAGGGTAGTGATTCACCCGGAAAACAGAGTCACTCTGTTCGTCCATCAGCAGTTTACTAAACACATTACGTGGCTGAATCTTTAATCCATCTGCTAACATTTCAAGAATCTCGCACGCCATTTTCTTCACTGCTGATAAATATTTATTCACAGCACACCTGCAAAATAACAGTATTAGTTGTTTTCACTGAACAGTATCAGTTATTTTCACTGAACATATTAATTGTTTCCACTGAATAGTATCAGCTGTTCAATGAAAAGTATTACTTCCTTCACTGAACAGTATTAACGGTTTTCACTGAAAGGCATTAGTTGATTTCACTGAACAGCATTAGTTGTTTTCACTGAACAGTATTAGTTATTTCACTAAAAGGTATTAGTTGTTCCTACTGAACAGTATTAGTTCAAAATCAAACAAACACGTTTAGTTACCGAAATCTCTCGGCAGCTTCGCCGAAAATGGAGGAGAATTTCTGGTAATCGGCTTGACTATTGGTGGTGAGGAGCAAGTATTCGACCCAGCCGACGTCCCCATTGGGGCCGATTTTCTTGTCGCCGTAGCCGAAAGGGTTAGGCGGCCCTGCTTTCTCCTTAACAGAGAGGGGCAGAGAGAAGAATCTAGAAGCTTCTTGTTCCAATTCAGAGATGAACTGAAATGGGACGCCATGATTAACGACTTTGAAGAAGCCGAATTCTTCACAGGCGTTAACGAGGCGGGCTTTGGGGTCGGGCTCGGATAGGTCGATTGTGGGAACGCCTGTGAAGAATGTGGGGCAGGTTTTGGGCTCAGAGAACTGTTCGATTGCGGGCTTTGAAAGAACAACCATTGGTGTTAATTTGATGAGAGAGAGAGAGAGAATGTTGATGAGTGAGAGTGGTTGATGCAGATTTGGAAGAGAAGTTGTAATGAACACATGGCTTCCCGACCTGCTTCACTATTTATGGGCAGGGGGTGAAGAGAGAGAAAGGAGGAGGGTCAAAGGATTAATAATAAAGGAATAGAAGATGGATGAAAAAAAATTGTTTGAAGTATTAATGTGCATGTTGGTGCCAAAAAAGTATTAATGTGCATCCTATTGAGTGGTAATAAACTATTAATGTACTACAACTAGACGGACCCTCCATGTAAAGAAATTGAGGTGTAAATTTTTCGGAACTTATATCACTCAAAAAATATTGGCTTAACTGCAACAAGCTTAACATTTTTCACTTAATTGTAATCAAATATAACGAGGGTACTACAAAGTTTCTCTCATTATAGTTGCAACATACATTTTCTAGAAATTCATTGAAATTCACACCTATTAAATAAGTTGATCGAATAACACCTTGAGCGCCTCACCATGAGCAAATGGATAAACTTGACTAGCAATATCTTCAAAATCGCAAATTCAAAACTTGTTGGTAATCGGATTCTTCCTCGTAAGGCACATCCATATTCAAAAGAGAAGTCACTAGTCCTTTTTATTGTAGATATATATCATTTTGACTCAAGAAATGTTGTAGATATATATCATTTTGACTCAAGAACTGAGTGTATTTGATTTTGAATCACAAATGATTTTATAGTTTTGGCCTTAAATATATTTAGTTTTATAATTTTTTTTATCTTTAATTCAGTTCTAATAACTTGATAATGTTCAATTTTAGTCTCAAATCGATCGAAACAACACCATTTTATTATTTTAATTTGGAATTTTTTGGTGAATACTGTGACTAGACTACCACGTGTATTTTTTTTTAAGAGCTGGATTTTCAGGCATATATAATTTAAAAAAAATTTAAAAATTAAAAAATTAAAACAGAATTGGAAAAATTTAGTCAAACACTTAAAAATACACGTGACAGTCAAGTCACAACATCTGTCGAAAAGTCTCAAACTGAAACGGCAAAACAACGTTGTTCCGATCAATTTGTAATTAAAATTAAATATTATCAATGTTATTAGGACTAAATTGACGATAAAAAAATTTATGAGATTAAATTAATAATAAAAAAAAATTATAGGACTAAATCTATTTGATACAAAAATTATGGGACCATTTATAACTTAAAATTATATTTATTAAGTACATCCTTCTTTTCACTTAAATTGTTCAAATCAAATCTCACTCGTTCGGTGGGTTTGATTGAAGATCAAGTTCAACTCTCAAAGTTGATCCTCTTTGAATAAGTGGGTGCACACCTACAAAAGCTAGGTATCAAATTAAAATATATATATACAATATTTAATAAAAAAAAACAATAAAAGGTCCAAATCAAAACTGAACATGACAATCAAAGTCTCAACTTTAGATTCGAACTAATCCCCCATAACGGTTCCAAACCCTTGACTTGTGAAAATTATTTTAAAAATGTACTCCCTCCATCCCAAATTTATTTATCCTTTTTAAAAAATAACCCGTCGTGATATTTAAAATTATATTTTATATTATTATTTTTATTTTAAAAATCATGTGTTTTCATAATAATATGTATAGAACTACAATATCCTTAATTAAAAATCACTTTATCACTTTAAATACTACTATCTCTGTCCCAATTAAAAACTCATATCAAAATCGAAGTGGTAAATATTTTTGGAATGGTGAATGATGGGGTTCAATTGTGTGAGTCTGACCAAGTTTTAATATCAGTCTACAAGACTAGTGATGAAGCATTGAGCAATGCGTTAGTATGGTTCGATTTTAAGTGTATGGACAAATCAAAAGGAAAGTAATGAGGTTCGACTTGAAAGTATACAAAGAAAGACAATAAAGGGAGCACACGACTACTAAATGAGATCACAAAGAGGCGAACACGATATTAATTAGGTGATGATCGAATTGCAAATATCAGTCAAATGAATTACTAAAACGGTCTAACTGAAATTATTATTATTTGATAAGGGTAATCCTTTATAAAATGTAGATTTTTTTTTTGGGGGGTTAAGTGAACTTATTAATTAATTAAGTATTAATATACTCTAACAAGACCATTTAATACTCGAGTAACACTCATATGAACCAGGTTCACACATGAACTCTATCACTGTTATGTGTAAAAACTATAATTGTTATGCACAAAAACTTTCACTGTTTAAAAATATAAAATATTTTCTAAACAATAATTATTTTTGTTCATAACAGTGATAGTTTTTATACATAACAGTGAGAGTTTTTGTATGTAAAAGTGATACTTAAATACTCGAGTTCATAACATGAACCAGGTGTATACAAGTTTTTGTCTTAATACTCCCATTTTTCACCTATCCTTCAATATTTTTTCACACCCCAAAAGTGAAAAATCATTCATAAACTTCACCCGTAATTAATTTTTTTTTTTACTTTATACATAAATATTTACAAAATTATTTCTTAAAATCCTTTTGATTACTCTATTTTTTTATTATTATTATTTGTGTGCCCACCAATCTATGAAGAGTTTAAGGAGGGAATATAACATAAGTGATTTTTCTATTAAGTAATTGAATTCAAACTCTGTTTGTCCCTAAAGCCTAAAGCCTTCTCCCATATGGAATTTTAAACATGATAAACGCATTTGAATCATTGATCCCACTCAGAGTGCATTCTTTCCCGGCCGCCTGATCACAGATAATGTCCTAATTGCATATGAATGTATGCATAGGATTCGTAATAGCAGGTCCTCGGAGGGATACGTAGCATTAAAAATAGACATGAGCAAAGCGTATGACCGGGCCGAGTGGGCGTATCTGAAAGCCCTCATGACGCACATGGGCTTCCACCCGCGATGGACGACATTAATCATGCGTTGTGTCGAGTCAGTTACGTATGCTTTCCGGGTTAATGATATTATCACTCCTCCCATTTTCCCAGGACGTGGACTACGCCAAGGGGATCCGTTATCACCATATTCATTTGTTCTTTGTACCCAGGGGCTTGCAGCACTACTTGCCCGATATCAACAGGATGGCATGATCCAGGGGGTCCGGGTGGCTCGGGGAGCACCGGTGGTAACACACTTATTTTTTGCAGATGACAGTCTCGTGTTTGTTAAGGCTACAATGGCAGGATGCCGAAATCTTAAGAGTTGTCTCATGCAGTACGAACGGGCCTCTGGCCAGTTGATCAATTACGATAAATCGGCAATCACTTTTAGTCGTTGCACCCCACTTCCAGTTCAGCAGGTAATTCGACGTTCCTTGGGTATCCGTGTTACACAGGGACATGATATGTATCTAGGGTTACCCACATTCACAACTAGGGCTAAGAGACTACAATTTGCATACCTAAGAGACCGAGTACAAGCGAGAATACAAGGATGGACGCTTAAAAACTTCTCCGACGGCAGCAAGAAGGTCCTCATTAAGGCATTTTTACAAGCCATCCCTTCGTACGCAATGTCGTGCTTTCGTCTCCCGATGTCCCTCTGTGCAGACATAGAGACATTGATGACCAGATTCTGGTGGGGCTCTACATCGCAGAACAAGAAGCTACATTGGGCAACGTGGGATGTTCTCAGTCGCCCTAAGATGGAAGGTGGATTGGGCTTCAGGAAGCTGGTTCTGTTCAATAAAGCCCTCCTAGCGAAGCAGCTCTGGCGTATGATTCAGGCACCAGACTCTTTGGTAGCCTCCATTTTCCAAGCCAGGTATTATCGAAATATTGATATCATGGATTGGGTACTAACCCGTCTTTTATATGGAGATCATTGTGATGGAGTAGAGATGTCCTTAATCACGGCCTCATCTAGCGTATTGGGGATGGCACAAAGGTATGGGCCTATAAGGATGTATGGATTCCGGGACTTTCATCAGGTACAATATCCTCACGCCATGCGCTTTGCTCCAATTCCAGAGTGACGAGGTTTATTACACCTGATCGGACATGGAATCTCGTCCTTGCTTCTCGCTCTTTTCTTTCGTATGAGGTAGCTGCAATCCAACGGATACCATTGGCACCGACTGGTTACCAGGATGTGCGATATTGGCGTCATACGACCAATGGTGAGTACACCGTCAAATCGGGATACCATGTGTTGTATAATTCAACTCGGCTTCCGCCACCTGTTTCTTCTTCGATGCATGGGGCCGGCACGCAACCCTGGTGGAAATGGCTATGGGCGTTAAATATTCCCCCAAAAATTAGGGTATTTATGTGGCATCTCATGCACGACTTCTTGCCAACGGAGGCTGCGCTACACAGACGACACGTCCCACTGTCACCCTCTAGTGCCATATGTGGCTTCTGGTCAGCGGATACTGCACACGCCTTGTTTTGGTGCTCTCCGGCGCGGCTCTATTGGAAGAGGACAGACTTATGGCCACACTTCAAACGCCGGAATGACGGGAATGCTGTGGAATTTGTCCATTACATGCGCTCATGTCTCGATGCGGAGGAGTTTGAGAGATGGATAGTTATGCTCTGGGGAGTATGGCGAGCTCGGTGTGATTATCTTCACCAGCAGAAACAAACAGCTGACGACGCAGGCACACAGAAGGACCTACTTTCCACCCACATTCAGCCACATCATTTCTCAAAAATTATCAACAGGCGACTTCCCGAACGACGCACAATCCTCCGGCACCACACTTCGGTGCCATGGTGGGCCACACGACCTTCACTCTATCAGTGGATGCCACTTTTGACGACGACGAGTTCAAATACGCGGTGGGCTACATAATCAGTGACGACATGGGAGAGCCTATCCTAGCAGGGTGCACTAACATCTGTCCCCCGGGCTCGGTCATTGCGGCGGAGCTAGAGGCTGTGCGAGTAGGGCTCGAGAAATGCGCTCAAAATCAGCTGTCGCAAGTTGAGATCAGATCCGACTCCCAAATGGCCTTGGCAGCAATATCCGATAAGCAGAAGTATTTTGGGCCAGAGGCCATCATAGTGCAACAGATACATGCTATGAATTTGGCTGTCCTAGCAAAGGACTTCGTGTTTGTACCACGGCAGGCGAACACCGTGGCACACAAATTGGCCAAATTTGCGACTACCTCTCCCACTCCTCACGATTGGACTGGTGCAGAGATCCCATCCTGGGCTAGATGATATTTGGAGTTTTCATTTGTATACAACAGTAGCCAGGGATGTTTGTTTGATGTATTGTGTCAAAAAAAAAAAAAAACTACACATGCATCAATACAGGAATTAATATATTTCAACATTAAAATTATCCACAATTAAGAAAATAAATTAGACTTAGTTAAATCAAACAAATAAGTTCAATATTTAAAATCATCACGCTACCTAAGAACACGAAGAGTGTGGTTCATTATTTTACAAAGCAAAATTATGAGTAAAATTTAAAAATAAACATCATAAAATTATTTAATGGAAAATACAAACAATAAAAGAACAATACATCCTAAATGATCTTGTGCGCGGAGGAAAAAAAAAAAAAAAAATGAACAAGGAGGATATTTATACAAATATCTCAGACTAATTTTTATTTTTTTCGTTTCCTTCTTAATTTTCGAGTACATTTTTTGAACGAAGCATACATGCGTCTTCATAATTTGAATTATTTTCCTATAATAACACGAAACACTCACAATTCTGTAATCAAGTGCGATATTGTTGAGGGGAATTAAATAAATAAATTGATTTTCACTATTTTTACAAGTTCGAACTTTTAGATGAGATGAAATTTTTTCATGGTATCAGAGTCTCTATCTCAGCCCAAATCCTGGGTTCGATTTCCGTGGAAAGCACTCCACCCATTTAAATTGTCCACTTGTTGGGCATCCTCCTCAGAGGGCAGAGACAATTATTCGACCCACGAGGCAATTATTCGACCCACGAGTGAGGGAGAGTGTTGAGGGAAATTAAATAAATCAAATAATTCTCAACCTCTGTACAAGTTCGGACTTTAGACGGAATTCTTTCAAATTCGATACACGAATATTAATTAATAAACACAATTAATCATATAAAAATGAGTCTAAAATTAATGCATCTCAAAATTACATGTGGTCAATGTTTGAACTATGCACAATACATAATGAGAGTTCAAATTGTTTCCGACCTCTACTTTTAATTCTAAAAAGCAATCGAACTCTGGATTGAATAGGGAAATAAAAGATGATATATATATATATATATGAGTCAAAATGCAATTGTTATTCCTTGGAGGTATGTTCGTTTCGTAACTATCTCGTTCGGATTTTGGACTTTATAATCTCAAACCCCTATTTATTTTTAGACTTAATTAAGGATTTTGAATCATATTAATCACACTCTACTTTATTAACTATTATTACTCAACTTTTTATTTTTTCAATACACTAACTTTATATCTATTTTTTTATTCTATCAATACACTTAAAACAATATAATAATTAATATCACATCAATCAATTTTTCCTCCATCACATTTTATAAAATTTCATAAAAATCATACATCTCAACTATTCATTTTAAAATTTTAGAACTTTAAAGTTCAACTTTTCTCACGTCTATTGTAATCCCAAAATGAACATATCTTTAAAGACTACATTTTAGTTGGTACCAATTTCCAATTTTCACTTAATTTTTACATAGTATTCGGCTAGTGGATTAAATAAAAATTATCAATCATCACTAATAAATATTAGGAGTATTTGTATATAGTTATTTTTTATATATCCCACATCGAATTTTCTCTCAATTGTAATTATTGTATACTTGTAAAAATACCATTTCGTTGTATGAATAATATCATCCTTCATATTATCTCAATATGGTAACCAGAGCCATATAAGGCTAATGCCTCTTTATTATTATTTTCGATCCTTACGTACGTTCAATTAAAAGAAAGTGCATTAAATCATTTATTGCCTTTCACTCAAGATATTGATCACACGATCATATCTTCTCCCCCAAATCCTGTGAGAATTGGTCAAACAATTCCATATTTCTCAGCCTCCCTCAATTAGCGAAATTGGGTCATTAATTTTCAATTAATTTTTTTTTCCTTCCACAGCAAATCATCATGTCGGTCGCTGCAATTCCAAATGTCACCACCGATTCTGTTGCAACAGGACCACGCTGTCAATTTTGCGGAGTAGTCGGGCACTCCATGCGTCGATGTCCCACCTTTCACTATTTTCCAGTCGTACAGCCACAACATGTGCGCTCAATCTACACTTCGTCCTCAGCCTACGTGGCTGAATCAACGCCCACTGTTGAGGAATGGATTTTGGACTCCGGTGCTTCTCATCACATTACCACCGACCTCTTCAATGTATCTCTTTATGCTCCATATATTGGTAGTGATAGTGTTGTCATTGGTAATGGTAAAAGTTTGCAAATTTCTCACACTGGGACGCTTCACTTTGGTGATATTAAATCCCTTGATATTTCTAGTGCTTTGGTGGTTCCGCTCATGCCACGAAATTTAATTTTTGATTCACACATTTGCCATACAAATAATGTGTTTGTTGAATTCTCTGATCCTGGATTTCAGGTGAAGGATCGTTGCACGGGGACCACCCTTCTGCAAGGACCCCGTGTTAATGGACTATACTTATGGCCGACTAGGGTGTCTGCTTCTCCATCTCCCATTGCTTTGTCCTCTGTCAAGCAACCACTTCCTATTTGGCACGCTCGCTTAGGTCATCCTTCCACTAAAATTTTAGATTCTGTTATTTCTAGCAATAAATTTCATGTGGATAAAACCTTGTCTTATTCTTGCGATTCCTGCAAATGTATCAAAAGTCATAAATTACCTTTTCACGAGTCATCTCTTAGATCTTCTAAACCCTTGGAGTTGTTATACTCTGATGTGTGGTCATCCCCCGTGTTATCTGTTGATGGCTTTAAATATTATGTCATTTTTGTCGATCATTTCACGAAATATGTTTGGTTGTATCCGCTCAGACGTAAATCTGATGTTCTTCCTACATTTATTGCATATAAAGCCTTAGTTGAAAATTTCTTTAAATCCAAAATCACCACACTATACACAGACAATGGGGGTGAATTTCTTGCTTTACGTGAGACTCTCACCTCCAGTAGCATTACTCATCTCACCACACCCCCCATACACCCGAACATAATGGCTACTCTAAGTGTAGGCACCGCCATATTGTTGATACTAGTCTCGCTCTTCTTCACCAAGCTTCAATGCCACTCACCTACTGGCCCTTTGCCATGTCTGCCGCCACATACATTGTAAACCGTCTCCCAAAAATCAATCTATCCATGGTTTCATCTTATGAACTACTATTCAACCAACCTCCTAATCTTTTGAAACTTCGTGTATTTGGTTGTCTGTGTTATCCATGGCTTCGCCCCTACTCCAGTCACAAACTCGACCCACGCCCTACTCGTTGTGTCTTCATAGGTTACTCTCTCACTCAAAGTGATTATCTCTGTCTCGATCCATTATCTAACCGAATCTACACATCGCGTCATGTAGAGTTTGTTGAAACTTCGTTTCCATTTGCTACCATCTCTCCTCAGCCTGACCCTACACCTCCTGATACTCCACAAACATTTGATCTCCCACCTCCGCCTCCTGTCCAGCAGTCACTCCCACCGCCACTGCCACCCGGGTCGTCCCCTCGTGCCGATCCTTCGCCGGACACTCAAGCATTGCCTCCGCCACAATCAGGGTCGACTCACCAAATGACTACACGCTCCAAGAATAACATTCACAAACCAAATCCGAGGTATTGCCTAATGTCTTCAATTTCTCTTGATGTTGAGCATTCATCTTTTACACAGGCCCTTTCTGATCCTTGGTGGCATGATGCCATGTCTTCTGAGTTTACTGCTTTACTCAAGAATGGCACATGGGATCTTGTTCCTCCCACTTCCTCACAGAATGTGGTTGGCTGTAAGTGGGTATTTCGAATCAAGCGTAAACCTGATGACACTATTGACAAGTTCAAGGCTCGTCTTGTTGCTAAGGGGACGTTCTGGCATTGACTATTTTGAGACCTTCAGCCCTGTTGTGAAGCCAGCAACTGTCAGAATTGTTCTAAGTATTGCTGTTTCCCAGAACTGGCCACTTCGACAGTTTGACGTCAACAATGCATTCCTGCATGGCTCTTTAACTGATGAAGTTTACATGGCTCAACCCCCGGGTTTCTTGGACAAGAATTTTCCCTCTTATGTTTGCAAACTGCACAAATCTATTTACGGTTTGAAACAAGCTCCTCGAACCTGGTATAATTCTCTTCGGGTTTTTTTGATCTCTATTGGTTTTGTTTGCACCAAGTCAGACGAATCTCTCTTTGTCTATAATCATCAGAATGTTATGACCTACTTTCTGGTGTATGTTGATGATCTTATCCTCACAGGTAATGATGACTCTTTTCTCACTCGAGTAGTCACTGATTTGGCAAAAAAGTTTTCGGTTAAAGATCTCGGGTCTTTATTGTACTTCCTTGGTGTTGAAGTTCTTCGTACCAAATCTGCTTGTTTCCTCTCTCAACGGAAGTACATCACTGATCTGCTCTCGAAGCATAACATGCTCAATGCCAAACCTGTGCAAACCCCTCTTGCACCAGGCTCTACACTCTCACTTATTGATGGCAACAAACCATTTGATTCTTCTACTTATCGTCAAGTCCTTGGAAGTTTGCAGTATCTTCTGATGACCAGACCCGATATTGCATTTGCTGTCAACAAACTCTCTCAGTTCATGCACGCGCCTACTGAGACTCATTGGGGTGCTGTCAAGCGATTGCTTCGCTACTTGAATGGGACGCTTCACGTTGGTCTTCATCTGCGACGCGATTTGCCTCTTTCGCTTCATTGCTTCACTGATGTTGAGTGGGCTGGCAACTGTGATGATCGCACGTCAACTGGGGCATTTATTATTTTTCTTGGTGCCAGTCCTATCTCTTGGAGTTCTCGGAAGCAACGATATGTTGCTCGATCATCTACTGAAGCTGGATATCGAGCTATAGCTGTTGCCGCTGCTGAGTTGTTGTGGACTCGTTCTATCCTGGCTGAGCTCGCTGTTCCTCAATCCACTTGCCCAATTCTTTACAGTGATAACATTGGGGCCACCTATCTCTGTTCAAACTCCGTCTTCCATTCTCGCATGAAACACATTGCAATCGATTATCATTTTGTTCGAGATTTAGTCAAGACTTCTCAGCTTCGGGTATCTCATGTTTCTTCCTCGGATCAGTTAGCTGATGCTCTTACTAAGCCTCTCACCCGAAATTGGCTTTCTTTACTTATGGACAAGATTGGTGTCGTCAATCGTCCACCATCTTGAGGGGGCGTATTAGGAGTATTTGTATATAGCTATTTTTTATTTTTCCCACATCGAGTTTTCTCTCAGTTGTAATTATTGTATACTTGTACAAATACCATTTCGTTGTATGAATAATATCATCCTTCATATTATCTCAATAATAAATACATGTCTAGAGATTGTTAATATAGATCTCTATTAATATATATTATTAATTTTAAATGTAGAATTTTAACCCTCAAGAGTTGACCAAGTGGTATAGACTTAAGACTTGGAAGTATGCTTCTCTAGAGGTCTGATCAAATTTACAACCCCTTAATTAAGTGTGATTACTTCTTGAAATGAATCAATTAATACAAAGTTTGCTCTAACTTAAAGTGAGACCCCAAACTATCTTAAGATGAGTTAGTTTATACAGAGTTTGCTATGGCTTGAAGTTTTACAAAATTTGTTATTTTTTTAGAGTGGGTTTCTTGTGCACCCAAGTGCACCGTGCACTCATGCAATAGAATGATCCATTTAAAAAAATATTTGACCCATTATATATATTAGACATGTTCTATGGATACACGGTAGGATTGAGGCGAGTGCACGGATCTTAAATCTGTGCACCAGTTGCACATGAGACTTTGTCATTTTTTTATATTTTGTATAAAATTAAAAAATATGAAATTTTAATAAATGTATCCTTCAATAGGAAAGAAAGAGAGAAAGAGCAAGTGTGTGGAAAAATATATATTTTTTATAAAAAATAAATATTTAGCGGAAAATTAGAGAGAATTGTGAAATGGAGAGATTACTTTTTAAAGTCCAATGAACTTGGGAGTTGCGAGTTTTAGTTGGAACATGTTACGTATGAACTTTAATAGAAACTTAATTTGCCGCATTTTAATGCAGGTCTTGCTTTAATTTTGGCTACTTTATTTTACTTTATGCCCTACAAATAGATGGTTGTTCGGATGGCTCGTGGAATCCCTATCGCCACATCTATTGGTCATACATAAATCATCATTTTGTAAACCAAAAATAAAATAAAATAATAAGGTACATGTTCGTCCTACCATTTTGTAGATATTTTATGATTATATTAATTTTTTATTATAACGTTGTAATATATAATTCATTTTTGTTCTTTAGAGAAAATGACTTTCATTGATAAGTAACAGATAAGTACAACGTACAAGTCCAGTTACATAGACAACCGATGGAAACAACGATCGAACAACTCCTACCTCGATCCAATCGTGAGGAACAGAGGAGGATAGAACCACTATGCCCACAACCAAGGTATAAGCACATGGACAAAGGAGACCCACACTAAGGCTTAATCCAAGTCCGTAAAAATAATCATAGTCGCGCCAACCAAAATACAACAAACCAGTAAAACCCAGAAACAGGAAGACAACAAAACAGACAGACAACAAACCCGAAAAGGGAGGAAATCACACAACTATAACCCCTAACTAGAAGAAAGTGGAGAGGTGAAAAGATAATCTAAATCCTAAAATACAAAATAAAATACAAGTTAAAAATTCGACGGATCGATCCGCCCACCGATTGCCGTGATTCCGGTAGGAGAGATCGATCCACCGAACAAGCCACAACCTCTAAGCGACTCTCAAAACGGCCAGTTACGTACTTATGGCGAAGCGAATTGAAGCGGTGGGCTGAGGCGGTGGGCTTTGGTTTAGAGAAGTAGAGAGATGGTAGAGAAAATTTTGTAACATCCAAATCTAAAGAATGTATGCGTATGTGTAAATTATACAATCACACGTCTCAAATGTTAAGGGTACATTTATTTCGAAATTTGAGTGTGTGAGGAAAATAATAATTTCAAAATTCTATAAATTAAAAAATTTAATATAATACTTCTTTCGTCCCAATTATATAGGCTGATTAGAGTTTGCACATAGATTAAGAATTTCTTTTGAAAAGGTAAATTAGACAAGTAAAATTTATATTATAAATTTATTTAATGTTATAGTTTACCTGTAAAAAAATGATTGTTATACTTTCCAATATAATTAATGCATAGGATTATTATTAGTATTAATTATAAAAAGTTACTCTATATAAAAATAAGCCCATAATTGAGACGGGGAAGTATAAACTATGTGTTTGTTTGGAGATTGACAAAAACTTGTATGCAATATTGCATACAAGTGATATGTGCAATTGAGACTTTTTTTTTCTCACGGGTCAAGAGGACGGGTTAAAGCAGATTGCTAGTGGGCTAATGGGCTTTCTTCATCTTCTTCGCGTCGCGCAGCACGGACGCTGTTAGGTTTCTTCTTCTTCCTCTTCTCTTCAGATTGTTGGCGGATCTCACGGGTTCTTCTTCTTCTTCGTTGTGCCCTAATTTCTTGTCCAATTTAATTTTCTTCAATTCGCTTCGATCACTGAATAAAATCAGATTGTTCAATTTAGTTTTTGATGTGGATTCTGCGAGAAGAAAGAAGAATATGTGTGTGGTGTTTGAATTACTCCTCAACACAAAGTGTGTGCTGAAATTCAGATCCTTCTGCACTTTTTTCACGCTGTTCTGTAAATCTGTAATTTTAGACTGATGATTTTTTTGCGTTTTTACTGGTTTTTATTCATGTAGTAACACTCTTTTGCTCATATGGTAACACTCATTTTGTTCATGTAGTAACATCAAGTTGTTCTTTAAATCTGTAATTTTGGACTGGGGATTTCTTTTCGCGCTTGTACTTGTTTTGTTCATGTGGTAACACTCTTTTGCTCATATGGTAACACTCATTTTGTTCATGTAGCAACACATCAAGTTGTTCTTTAAATCTGTAATTTTGGACTGGAGATTTCTTTTCGCACTTGTACTGGTTTTGTTCATTTGGTAACACGTTTTATTTCATAGGGTAACACTTTTTGTTCATGTAGTAACACATGTTTTTTTAGTAATATGTAACACTGTTCATAAATCGTCGTAATACTATGTGAATACTCATGTGTTACCATATGAACAATAATGTGTTACCTTGTGACCCATGTTACCTTATGAATATTTATGTGTTACGATATGTTTTATTACGTGTTACGTAAAATATGAAGTTTTTTCAATATAACAATGTAGTAACACTTATATATAGATGCAGTAACACACAAAAAAGTAGACAAAAATAATAGTAATTATGTGTTCAATAGGAATCGAACCCGCGACCAAATTCATTAACAATGAACCTGAACCACTAGGCTACAACACATATTTAATAAAGATATCCTTCTATAAATACATATTCGATCTCGCCAACCTGAAGCCTAATGCCCGCACGCTGCCCGCCCTGCCCGCGCACGCGCCCGACCCGGCCCGCCCCTGTTAACCCACGAATTTTGACCATTTTTGCCTTATTTATGTTATATTGCACATAACACTAGTGTGCAATATTTCACACAAGACCTTCTCATTGGTAAAGTGAAATTTTGTTTACATCAAATCGATGTTTAATAGTAATTGATTTATACATATATTTTATTGTTTTTCAGAGTGAGAAAATTAATGATGTGATTATACTGTATTTTGTGAAAAGAGAGAGTCTTTTGTGCATTAGGTACACCATATACTTCATACTGTATTTTTATAAACTTGTTACATTGAAACATTGTTTCCTGTAAATTATTAGAAGGGTTGGTATGCTGTGAAACTTGTTCACCGTGAAACTGGTTTTTTTTTTTACAGACATACATTTAGTAATATAAGTCACACACTTTAGTAATATAAGTCACACACTTCAGTTATCACTAGGACACTCTTTGCTATAATATAAGTCACACCTTTCACTTTTATGAGTAATACTCTTTATAGTAAAAAGTCACACACTTTACAGTAAAAAGTCACACACTTTAATAATATAAGTCACACTCATTAACCAGTTTCACCGTAAAACTTGTTCACACTATATTTTACCTTATTAGAATATCATATTTTGGCAAATTTGACTGCACCGACATTAATAATTAAACAATATGCGGGTGAAACTAAAGAATATTTTTTTGGCAGTTAAAATACTTATGTGTCGAAATCCTATGTTAATGTTGTACCTCGATTTATTAATCAACATTTTCTAGTAATTTCACATGACAAAAACTAGTGTGGATAAGATACGTGATAAAATCTGAGTTATATACGTGACAGCAATCAACATATATAACCATTAATAGAAAAATAATCGTCTAATATTTTTCTTTATTTATTTCCCAATTTTTTACGAAACGTGTCCAATTAATGAACACGAGGACGGTATCGATAGATGCACTGCATTTGAATGGATGCCGCAAACATACACAAAGTAAAACGGTGGACAAAAACTCCGATAAATCGAATTCATATTATGAACTTAGATTACAATATATATAGAGTTTTAGTTCATTTTCTATTTTTATCTTCTCCTTTCATCCTTCACGCGAAAATTACTTTTTTATCTACATTCACACAAATCGCGTCCCCTTCAATCGATCGAAAATGCCTCCGCATTCTCCGTCCACCTTCACACGAATCGTGTTCTTGTCAAGTGATCGGAAACGCCTCCATACTCACGGACCCAAGGAAACACCGCCATTGCCTCCTCAAAAAATGGTCGTTCGCTGTTTTAAATTATCATTGTTATGAAAAAAATTATCACCAATATATATATAAAAACTATCACTGTTACTAAAAAAAACTATCACTGTCACTAAATGCGAAACTAAGTATCAATGATATACACATAAACTATCACTACAATGTATAAAAATACTTACTATAACGCTATTAAATTATCACTAGTATGCAAAAGAAAAAACTATCACCAATACACATAAAAACTCTCACTGTTTTGAAGAAAAACTATCAATATTGTTATTCATGAACACTATCACTGTCACTGTATGCAAAATAAGTATCACTGTTATAAACATAAATTATCACTATTATGAAGAACAAGTATCACTATTACGCAAAAAAAAAATATCAGTATCACTAGTGAAGACACAATTTCGGTGTCAAGAAGATTGCAGCTCAATCGAGCGTGAACATAATCGAATGGGCACGGGGCGAGGTGCGGTGCCAAGAACATTGCAGCTCAATCTAGCGCGAACAAAATCGGATCGGGCATTGGAGCGAGGTGCAGAGCCAGGAAGATTGCAGCTCAATCGAGCATAAATAAAATTGAATCGGGCATGGAGCAAGGTGTGCGGACTGTGTCATCCAAGAGTTTGATTGAGGATGATACTGATTTAAGTGACTGGATTAGTGGGGAAATTGGAGTTAATGGACCGGGAACAAAATTTTGAATCAACCCATCCCTCAAAATGTGTATATTAAATTAGGGTTCATACTGTGAACCTGACTCATATGAGTGATACTCAAAACGTTGTACGTTGCACAAATCCAAAATTATAAATAAATAAAGTTAACTTCGTGTCTTAAGCGGGTTAAAAAAATTTACATTATAAATTTATATTATTATTTATATATTTATATATTTAATTTAATTGTTTCAGTTTAATTATAATTATATTTTTTTCTATTTTTTTGATAATCCCTCCGTCCCATAGTTAACCTTGCAGTTACTGTGTGCTCGAGTTTTAAGAAAAAGTAATAAAGTGATAAAGTGTTGGGGGTATAAAGAGTTGTTTATTAGTATTTTATGTGATAAAGGATAAAGTGGTGAATAGTTGAGGGTATAAGAGTTGTTTATTAGTATTTTATGTGATAAAATGATAAAGTGGATATTTCAATTTAAGGGAATGTTCACTTAAGTATGTGAC
This sequence comes from Stenogyne calaminthoides, assembly GCA_037126765.1. NCBI lineage: Eukaryota > Viridiplantae > Streptophyta > Magnoliopsida > Lamiales > Lamiaceae > Stenogyne > Stenogyne calaminthoides. Next base: position 18,959,348 of record JBBCBC010000032.1, read on the forward strand.
GCCCAAAAGGGAAAAAAGTCAGTTAAGTTTGGGACGAATGGAGTATTATATATGAAATATATTTATTTTTTAGTATATTTTTAAATTATAAATAATATATATTTTTAAATTGCTGAATTGAGAATGCGGTTTATTTAAATTTATTTATAATTTAAAATTAAAATTTGAAAATATAAATAAGTCTAGTATGAATATAATAATAGTATTTAAAATTAGAAACTTGTAGAGAATAGAAGATGATTGACAAATAATTATATAAAAATTAATTGAAATATTTCTACATGAGATGATTAAAATTTATTTAGCAATAAAAAGATGAGTAAAGATAATGAATAAATTAGTTAGTATAAAATATATTTAAGGCATATTGCAAATAAAATCATCACTTTTCACTATATTGCAATTTAATCTAAACTTTTGGATAATTGCAAATAAATCACCACCTCTAAATATTGTTTCACGTTTAGGCTTATGGACAGTTTATTTTGTACCGGTTTCTTTTACGTGATAATCATAATAGACTTTTCGTTATATAAAATGATGACATTTGGATTAAGGTGTTATATAGATTGGTCGTGTTAAATTCGAGCTCAAAAAGAATTCTTTGTAAGTCTAATTTGCAATAATATTTAAAAGTGGTGATTTATTTGTAATTATTCAAAGATTTAGATTATATTGCAATTGAGTGAAAAATTATGATTTTATTTGCAATTAGGCGTTATGTAAAATAGTTTAATATACAATATGTTTGGAACTATCATTTCATAGTAAAATAATTAATATTTTAAAATGAAACAGCTAGCAGTGTGAAATTAATACTCTCTCAATTTTTTATTATTAATTTAATATTTTAATGTAGCATTTTCATATTTAATTATTTGATGTTCTAAATATTTTTCATGTCATTTTTTTCAATTTTAGCCCAATTTAAATCTCCAAAATCTCTCATAATTTTAACTGACCTATATTAATTGGGAGAGAAAATAGTTAATGAAGGATAAATTTATATTATTCACTCCTCCTAAATTTCAATTACAAAATCTAAAACACCATATAAACAGAAATACACTTTAATTGATTAATTAATAATAATTTAAAAAGAAAATAAGATAAGATAAAACCAGTTGCATTTGACATCTTTTAATTACTTTAGACACACGTAAGAGTATGTTAATATGTTTGGCTAAGTCTTGTATATATCCAGTTATCGTGCACTTATAGTTTATTTTGAAAACATGCAACTTGTTTACATTGAATCATGCAATAATTAATATGAAAAAATAATTGCACACTCCATAGTAAATAAGCTACATCTTTTTAGTATAACAGGTATGCACTACGAGTACATGGTGTACCTGTTAGTGTTAGTGTCCTAGAGACAATCTTTTGTAAGGACATAATACTCAGATAATATTCAATATTGATTTAATATTATTATTTATTTAATATTAAATGTATGGCGTTACACTCATTAGAATAATATGTTTTATTGTTTGCATTTATTCTTATATGTGTTCCCTTGAGTCACTGTTGTCATCGAGTGAGTGAGAACTCAGATGACTTAAGCATGATTCTTAAATAGCCCCAATCGAGGATCATCAAGAAAGAGATATTGATGATGCAATGGAGATTGATGTGCGATCTGCATCATACTCTTAGAGAGTGTAGTAAGATCTCACTTACTACGAGATACTAGGTATCTCATGATGGATGCACAAATACCTTAGAGGGTATTGGTATACCCATCCGAAAAAACCGTTTGATGTAGTTCTACTATATGTGTCTACGGGTGTCTCGGTTAGTGGGAGCGATGCGATACTCCTTTGACTTGAGGTCAATACGCACGACATGTGTGGAGTGATGAACTTTGACCATGACCGACGCTTGCACCCGTCTATGGGTAGATATGACTTGGATTGGGTTCATCATGAAGTTCAAGTGCGTGGTAGTTGAGCCAAGAAAATGATTCATTCCTCAAAATGGATTTAGAGAGAATACTCATCTTCTCATCATAATTGGGTCTAAGTCATTGGCCAATGCACGTCAACTTAGACTTTGTGACTAAGTGTGACACTAATGATCAATTAGTGATTTGAGATAAATTGATTGAGTTATTTGAATAAACACTTCATCATGTTCAAGACTAATCGAGTATTCGTGAATGAAAGGAGGAAATCGCAATTTGTCATGTTTCAGTTACAGGTAGTTGCAGGTTTCACGCAACGTACCTCATATATTGAGAATGTCTGATTTATTGACTAGGGTTCAATTAAGACCGTTAGTTTGACTAATCGCTCGGTATATGAGGGCCTATGGGTCACACAACAAGTAGTTCCCTTTTACGGATTATAGTTGGTTGATTAAATATTAAATTGGATTTAATATTTAATTTATGGAGAAGTAATTAATAATAAATTAATTTGGAATTAATTATTATTAATATTTAATTAAATTTAATTTAATTAAATAAGAATTCCCAATAATTATATTTGGAATTTAATTGTAGGATTTAATGTATATTGAAATAAATCGTAGAGATTTTCATATAAGGCATTTAAATCCCGTAGAGATTTATATTTAGGGAATTAAATTAAAATAAATTAATTTAATTCAAGATTGAGGTTTTTATTTCCCTAATTGGGCTAGCTTGGGAAATAAGCTAAGTCTCCCTATATATACAAGCTATTGGGATTCACAAACAGTATCACTTCATATTCTCTCCATAAGATCTAGAGTTTGGATTTTCCTAGCAAATCTGTCTCGGGATTCAACGTTGTGCAAGTTCGTAATTGGGGATTACGTGGATACCATAGTAGAGAAATCTACTCTCGAGTTACTGTAAGATTTCTCGTTATGATTATTGTAATCTGTATGCAATTAATTGTTCGTTGTTGGTGAACTTTAATTTCTGCTGCGCATGTGATTACGTGTTTTACGTGCCTCTATAATCCAATAGTACCTAGATGCAAATGATACTCACTCAACATCTTTTGAGTTGTAAGGGGAATAAGAAAATCTTAATTAAAATTTCTTTAATTAGTGGAAAGGAGAAATTGATTTGTGTATATTTGCTTGATAAGATGTATTCCCTCCAATATATAATGAGTAAAATTTTGAGGGATAATTTGATAAATAATTATGTACTATAAAGGAAATAAATAGGTTGCATTGGGTGTAGTGCAGGCCCAAAAGTATTTACATTTTATATAAATAGTGTGAGGATGAAGTTTATAAAATAATTAGATTTTGGGTGTGTAAAATAATAATGAGATGACGAATAAGACAAGTGTATAAACAATTGCAGGACACATGGAGTAGTAGTATGGTAGGATTGAAAAAAAAATGAAAAAAGAAGAAGTTATAGTTATATTATTATATTGTGAAAAATAATTTTGTTTGACTTTAGAAAAATAAAAAGTATGACAGATAATGTAAGAAAGTGTAGGTATTATAGGTAAGGATGACAATGGGGTGCGTTTGGCTCATCCTAAGATCCGCCTTGCCAAAAATATGGAGGACACGAGCTTTGTCATGACCCATAGACCCGTCAGGTCCAACAAGCCACACCCCTTTTGTGTTTAAGTTAAATGTAAAATACTACTAAATATCTATATTTGAATATTGAAACAATAATTTTGAACACATAATTATTTAAAATGACATTTTAAATTTTTATATACATAAACATATATATAATATATAATATGAATAAAGACTTTACTAAGTCTCAATTAAAGAATTTCAGAGATAATAATATAAGGACACTTGGTTAGAGATAATAGACCGAAAATCATCCAAACCTTTTTTTTGTGGAAATTAAAACAATATACATTTGACGATTTTTCTATTGAAGTGAAATCCGCTCATGATATTTATTACATTGTCTTTCACGTTATCCCATTTTTTTATATACTCAAAAGGCAAAAAAAATCCTGGGTTTTTATCTGAATGTACAATCAAATTGCATTTTTTACTTCATCTTTAAAATATGTATGGTGTTTCCATAAAAATGTTGTCGTACTCCTGCAGTTTATTGAGAAAAGGTCATCGGACATTAGAAGCCTTCAGCAGTTGGAAGAGCTGAAGTGCCTTTTAAAATGCCAAAAAAAAAGAAAAGAAAAAAAAAGAACAACATTTCTAATCATTCAACTGTGTCAACCAAACAATAATCCCTCAATTCTATTAAGCTTATTCCTCTTATTAATCCATTTATTTATTAAAGAAACTCGAGTTGTCCAATAATCATCTCACCTTCGCTTTCTAAAATACATATTTATAATTTTGTATACAAAAAATATTAATGTATCTGGCAGGCTTGAAGACGAGTTCTCGCGGGACAGATTTTATAAAAATCACGACTCATGACTCATGCAGATCTAAAATTTCGTGCCAAGGGGCGAAAATTTTCGTTTAATAAAGGTGACGAAATGATAAAATTCAACATTTTAAAATATAAATATAAAATTTCCGTTCCATAAAAAACTATAATTCCAAGTGCCCCCAATCTATCCCTGGCTTGACTGGATCAAAAGTCACCCAATTACCATTTCTAATCATAAATTAAAATTTTGTAAATTTCAAAATCGGGCTTGGATAATTTTACAAACAAATCTTGAAAATGAAATTTTGTAAGCTAGAAACGAGATCCCGTCTCTATCCTCCATCCAAAATTTTATTTGGAAAATTAACTATCAATTGAAAATTGAAACAGAACAGTGTGGACCCCTTGACCGGACATATCCTTAAAAAGGCCACAAAAACCCTCCTATTCTTTTCTCCACCGTGATTATAACCATAGAATAAAAAACTCAAAAATATAACACAAATCCCCTCTAAAATTTATTTATAATATAAAATTAATAATGTTATATTTATATATTAATATTATTATTTTTAAATTAATATCCATAATAATTAATAATATAATATTAATTTATAAATATAATGATATCAGTAGATAAATATTATGTTGTTAATTTATAAGTATAACAAAATAATTTTATTTTTATAAACAAGTTTAAGTGGAAATTTACTTAAATATTTATGGTTAGAAATACAATTATATGAGTAGATCTCATGTACATCCAGTTGCACCGTATATTCATAATACAATTTATGATCATATAATTTATTATAATAAAAAATACAAATTATTTATATTAATTTGTGTAATTAATTTTTTATATTATATATAAATAAATTGTATTTTTTAGTATGATAAATAATATAATTCTAAATGCACTAGAAGAGTTGCTGAAACTATTTGGGCCATCCCCCTTTTATATGCTTATTTCCTCTTTTTTTCAATTTTTTATATTATCCGACCCGGACTTAACCCGGCCCAAGTGGTTCATGGTTCACCCGACCCGGATGATTTATAATTTAGGGTTTAGAGTTCATAATTTAGGGTATAGATTTTAGAATTTAAAATAATTAAAATATGGAACATGTGTCAAATTTTAAAGATATGAACATGGGTGACACACCATACTTTGGCACATAAGAATCCAACCGAATTTATCACGCTTTCATCGAAGTTTCAGTTATATATTGGTGGGTGGGGTGCTTTATTCTCGCTTACAAATTCTTGTACGTCTAGTTGGTAGTGGTTTAATACGTGTGAGACGCGTGGATTTGACGTGGACATTATTTATCCCTTTTTATGGACGTCGGCAATATTATTAAGACGGCGTTTGCACTTGGATTATTTAAAGGAATTTATGACTTTTAATATTACTAAATGGTTAAGTCTTATCTGTACTAGATGCACCGTGCACAGTATAATATATTTTAGAAATTTATAACTTATTGCATTAAAATTTGTGAGTTGTTGCACTGAAATGTATAATCAGTGCAATTATGTTTTACGAACACAAATTACATGTTTCAGTGTAATAAATTGTAAGTGTCACAAATTACATGTTTCAGTGTAACAACTCGTAAGTGTCACAAATTATATATTTCAGTGTAACAAGTCGTAAGTGTCAGTTCATCAAGTTGCAAGTTTTTTAAAATACAATATGGAAGGTACGGTGCACCCTGGTGCACAAGAGATCCACTTTTATTAAATTGGGCTTGAATCAAGGAAATTAAAAAATTTACAAATGGCCGAAATAATAATATATACTCCGCTTGCAATACTATATGAAATTGGGCTTAAATCAATTTGCAACACAATTTCTTTATTCAAATTTTAATTGGTACAAATATTTTATGTGTTTGCAATATTATAAATTTTTATCTGGACATTGCAACTTAAATAATAGTTGAGGTTGCAATCGGAATAAAAAAAAATTGTTCATGTTGTAAACTGATAAAAAAAAATCAATGATATATGTTGCAAATTGATATTTTAGGTTGTAATCGAACATAAAACATATTGCAATCGAATATATAAATCGTACTTGTTGCAAATTTAAAACAAGAATTGTAGCACAAGTTGCAAAATAATATTAGTTTACACACACATATGTGTGCGTTTTCGTCAACTCGAATTACATTAACTAAAGGAAAATACTAAATACATTTATATTCTTTCGAATATATTTCATGAGACCAATGTGATCACATTTTTTTTCGGGCTTGTGATACTGTTTGCACGAGGCAGAGTTACCTCCCTATCTTAGGAAAATTTAATAAACGAATTAATTTCACACCTTTATACAATTTTAAATTTTTAAATGAGATAAAATTCTTTCATGATATCAAAACTTTCAGGCTCGCGTCTACTTTCTTAGTTCGATTCTCACTAAAAGCCCCTCCACCCAAAACACCTTCACCCATACTAAATTGTTCACTCGATGGATTTTCTCCAAATATTGAAGTAAGATAATGAATCTCCTCCCAATGTAGAAAGTTGAGAATTCAGCCGACGAGTGAAGGAGAGTGTTAGGAAAATTAAATGAACGAACTAATTCCACATTTCTCTACAAATTCGAACTTATTTAAAATGAAATACGTACTTTCACTATAAACATCCTCACACAAGGACCGTTAATTGAAAAAGAAAAATGATATAATTAATTAAGCACTACAAATGCATTGTCAGAGAATTGGAGTTAAAGTGGAAAAGTATATAGAGATTGGGAAGAGTTGCTTTTTGGTCCAAATTCAAGAATTGGAAGGCAATAATTGATGTAATAGGTGACCCATAGTTGCTATATTTGTGGGCAGGATATGGATGCATAATGAGAGATTTAATTAAAAATAAGTAGTTTAAATAGGAAAGCAACATCTCAGAATAGTTAGATAAAGAGATGTCCTTCTTCCATGCTACAAAATATGGGCACCGCTCCACTCTTTTACCACCTCATCTCTCCCTATAATGCTTTTCTCATCATTCAAACTACTTACAACTTTTTTTTTTTTTTAATTTCAATTTCCTTCACAAATTAATCACAACCAACATGGCAACATCTATCTCACTTTTCCCTCAGGAATTGTCGACTCAGAAGTGCAGGCAGGGACGGACCCAGAAATTTTACCGAGGGGGGCCCAATTTATAACATAGTGTAGCTAAATGCACTTTAGAATTTTTATATATTTTCGAAAATTATTTGGACTAAACATCTTTATATTAACAGAGTCGAATACATTTATATGTATATTGAAAATGTGAATTATACATATTCTTTCTCTATTTTGTTACCCTTTTTCACCTAAAAAATCAACATTTTATTTATAGAGTGTTGATTTTTACAAGGATTAGTAATAGTGGTGTACAAATGAACATGATGCACATAATACTTTGTTTAAAAGAGAGACATTATTCGTATATGAGATAGTTTTTATACATGATATAGGGTATAATCTATAACACAAATAATACTCATTCTTCCAAAATATTAGGCGTTAATACACAATTTATGCTTGGCTTTACTATGAGATATGCCAAATACGGTGTGTTTTAATTATAAGTATATATATATAATAAATTCAAGTGGGGTCAGGGGGGCCCAGTGACCCCCCTCGCTCCAAGGTAGGTCCGTCGCTGAGTGCAGGTGAACACGACGTTACGACTCCAAATCTCCAATACTTTTTTATTTATTTTTTGTGGGAGTATTTATTATTGGAGGAGGCTAAATGGTCAGACCCACACCAGGATGATATGAGTAGTTTAGTCTTTTTTTATAATGAAATGACGGTTGTACTCTTGATGAAATAAGTGATTATTTTTATATTACTTTTTTTATTGAGGAATTAAAAGTAATTTGACACGTTTGAACAGTGTTCACTCCGAGACGAATCATCCCAAGTAACATTACCCTTTATTATTAGAGTAGGTATCTTGTACAAGCCATGTATGTTATTTTTTAAGTATCGTTGTCATGCATGTGAACTATCACTATTGTGTATATAAAATGTCATTTTTTTAAAATTATTTAATTCTTAAATAATGACATTTCATATGTACAATAACGATAGTATACATAAAGGTAATATTTCTTTGTATATGCAATAATGATATTTGAAGAAAAAAGTTCATCTGAACTCGATGTTGGTCCCGGTGCAAACGAGTCTTAAAAGGAACAGGACTCTGAAAGAAGCTGCAAGGACAATGATAGCTGAAGCTGATATTCCTAAAAGGTTTTGGGTCAAGTCGTCAACACCGATGCTACTCTCGAAATCAGATCCATCTTGACCAAGAGTCAAGGCAAAACACCCTATGAGCTTTGGAATGAAAAGGAAGCCTCTTGTTTCTTTTTTTTCGTGTGTTTGGTTGCAAGTGTTTCATACACAATAATGGTAAAGATCGGTTGAAAACATTTGATAGTAAAGTCGATGAAGGAATATTCTTAGGATATTTCAAGTCATAAAAGTTTTCGAGTTTGTTGTATGATGACTTTATTGTGGAGGAAACACCTCATGTTGTTTTTGATGAATCTACTTGTGTTAAGAAGAAACAGGAACATGATGCAGATGAACTGACTAAGAGGTTCACCAGATTAAGCCTGAAATAGAAAGATAAATCATCCACTGAACCTGAAAAGAAGAAGTCAGTCACTATCTATGATTGGAGTGACTCAGACTCAGATAAAGAAGTTCAGGATGGAACTTAGGATGGTGAGACTCAGGAAAACCAACACTCCAAAGGTGACCAATCTGAACAGACACCAGTTCAGACTCAGGTATGTGAAGCCAATGAAGATGTGGTCACAGCTGAGGCAAATTCTGAATCTATCAACCAAAGGGGGAACAAATGTCTCGACAATGTTCGAATAGAATTTCCCCTGAGGAAGATGATTCCCTTTCTCCTTTTCTGTTGTTCCCTGAGTTTACTGAATTAAATGAACCTAACATTTCAAATGTTGAGGATACTACTGAAGGGGGAACATCAAGAAGGAAATGGTTAGATAGTCACCCTACAAGTCAGATTGTGGGTGATCTAACTGAAGGTGTTAAAACAAGAAGGTTCCATGGTGAAAGTGCACTATTTCGCTGCTTCCTATCGGAGAAAAGAACCTCATCGAGATTGATGAAGCTCTACAAGATTCTCATTGGATTATCGCTTATGCAAGATGAAATGAATCAATTCTTAAGGAATGAAGTATGGGAGCTAGTAGATAGACCTGAAAGGCACAATGTCATTGGAACCAAGTGGGTTTTTAAGAATAAAAGAGATGAAAACAACAACATTGTAAGAAACAAGGCAAGGCTAGTTGCAGACAAGGTTATTCCCAAGAAGAAGAAGTCTTGGATTATGATGAAACCTTTGACCTGTTGCAAAAGACTAGAAGCCATCGATTGTTTCTTGCATATCTTTGCCCACATGAAGTTCATACCTATCAAATGGATGTGAAAAGTGCATTTTAAACGGAGTGCTTAAAGAAGAGGTTTATGTGGAACAACCTCCCGGTTTCAAAAGCAGAATGACCAAGTTTCTGTGCTCGGAAAAGCTTTGTATGGTCTCAAGCAAAGCGCCCAGAGCATGGTATGATACTATTTCTCGGTTTCTTTCATCGACCATGGTTTTGTCAAAGGGATTTGTTGATAGAACTCGTTCAGGATAGAAGATGGAGAAGATATCTTCTTGGTTCGAGATATATGTTGATGACATCATTTTTGGATCTCCAACCCATCAATTTGTGTGAAAAGTTTTCAACACCGATGAAAGGAAAGTTTGAGATGTCAATGATGGGAGAGATGAATTTCTTTTCTAGGTCTTCAAGTGAAACAATCAAATGAAGAAATATTCATCAACCGTGCAAAGTACACCGTAGATCCGATTGCCAAATATGGTGTATGAGATTGCAATGCGATTAGGATTCCTATGAATACTAACTACAAGATGGATCCCGATTCAAGGCAAATCAAATGAGTCACACCGATTATAGAGGAATCATTGGATCATTGCTCTATCTCACGCCAAGTAGGCGGATATAACATAACATTTGTTGGGATATGTGCAAGATACCAAGCTAATCCTAAGGATAGTCACATTGAGGTCGCCAAAAAGATCTCAAGTATCTTTAAGGGGCACGATGAATAGAGGATTATGGTATCCGGTGATGATAACCTCAATTAACCGGTTACTCGGATCGATTATGGAGGTTGCGAAATGACAGAAGTCCACTAAAGAACTTGTCAATTTCTAGGAAGTAAGTCGATATCTTGGTTTTTGAAGAAATGGACCTCAAGAGTAAACCAAGATTATTGAAGTTGAATACATGGTGCAGGGAAGTCATTGCAGGCTCGATTCTTTGGCTCCTGACAACAATTAAGGGATTATAAAGTTGTAGCCAATGAAGTACCAATATTTTGTGACAATAATAGTGCCATTGCTATTTCACAAAATCGGTATTGCACACCGGATGCAAGCATGTGGATATTAGACATCACTTCATCGAGATCATGTCGAGAAGAAGGACATAAGGATGGAGAAAATTCATCGATAAGTAGAGTGATATCTTGACTAAACCTTTGGCGTAATCAAGATTTCGTGAATTTTCAATTGAATTAGGGATGTTAGATCCGGTGTTTAGAGTAAAATCAAAAATTGAAGATTTTCGGATGCATGAAGTTTTCTCGTAATCTCTACCGAGAAGCTCGGGATAAAATGGAAATATTTAATCGAGTCTCTCGAAACTCAGATTTCATTGAAGGTCAAAGATCGATGTTATCTTGAACCCATTCAAGACATAGTATTATAATCGACATTTTATCAAGGTCAGTATCAAGAAGACCGATAGAGATAAATTAGTCTTGAAGAAGTAATGACTCATGCGACTCATTTATTGCTTAAGTGAAGCTCAGTAATCATTTGCAATAAATACAAAACACCTAAGAAAAGTTTTTAAGCGGATCGTTTGAAATTCGGAAGAAGGTTAACAAATCATTTAATGCTGTTACATTAATGACCAATGAGGATTTTTGGCGGCTTTTTTTCGGAGATCGCGTCGTCAGATAATTCGATTAATCGGCGATTAATCTCAACCGTTGCTTTTCACCTAACCAACGCGATTTCCCACGATCTCGAAACTATTTATACCCCAATAAGTCATTCAAGCCAAAATTTTATCAAACCCTTCATTCCCAAATCCTCTGCAAATAAAAATCCCTTTGCCCAGAAAACTCAAAACCCTAAAAACTTCATTTCTTCAATCAATCTCTAAAATGGCCCCAACCTTGTTCGAGAGATTAGCCGAAACCAACAAGCCTTGGTACGAGTTCGTTGTCTCACTCGATAGCACAACCAACTCAAAGCCAGAAGAGGAGGCTCTGCATATGATTCGACTAGCTAAACTCACCCATCTAGTCGCAAGCCGACCAGACCAGGAGTACGCGAAAGAGGTAATCGAGTTCCTCTGTAATCTGGAGATAGATGAAGAGGATGGTTTACACTCTAAGACCACTGTATCACATTTAGAGCATTCGTTCAAATACATCGATTTTGAGAGGGAATTGTATATAATTCCAAAGAATTTAAATGATGTTTTTGAGCTATGTGATAGAGGAGAGGGTCCTTCTGTGTATATGTTGGGAAGAGAGCAGGAGTTTTTAGATAGGATTGCTGAGAATCCTGTGAAATTTGAGGCTACACTGCATAAGAGGCATTTGAAGCCACAATATCGAGTTTTGATGGATATTGTGAGCAAAAGCATCATGAGTCTTGCGGGGAGTTTTGAGAAGATCAGTACCCCGAAGCTCAGACTGATGGAGGCGATCGAGGCTTCTCCCACCACTGACTTCAACTGGCTGAAATTCTTGATTCAGACGGTGACGGAGCAAGCCAAGGTCATAAAGAAAGTTAACGGGGCTATTTCGATTAAAGGCAAGATCCACCATGCAACCAAAATAGCTTATATTTTGGAGATGTGCAGAGAGGAGGAGGATATCTTCGCCAATTCGACCTCATTCCCTAAGTCCAAGGAGCTCTTCAAGCCCATTGCTGTGAAGAAACATGCCATCAGAGGGAAGAAAGAAAAGAAAGCAGAATCACCAAAAGCTGCTGCTGCTGAAGAGACCCAACAAACCAGGGGGAAGGTTTTGTTGGAGGCAAAGATGGAGCAGGGTGAGAAGCTAAAGAAGCAGAAAACCTTCGCCCCTAAGCGCAGAAGATTGGTGGTTCTCACCGATGAAGATGACAGTGATTCTGAAGAGATTCAAACTGAGGGCCAAACCGCCGTCGACCGCCATTGCAAGTTTTGGCTCAGTTATCTCTAAGGCACAAGAACAGATCGAGGAGCAGTCTTCTCTCGAGGTGCTTGAGACTTATTTCGATTCGCATAAAATTTCTCAGAAATATTTAAAGGAACTCAGCCTCGAGATTCCTACCAAAGATGTGCTTGGCAGACAGAAGAGCCAACTCGAGGAGTCAATCTGGAGAAGTGTCACCTTAGGCCCCGTAACCCACTCGGGATGCAAACCGAGGACCGACTACACAACATTCAGAGGTCGGGCGAGACTCAGAGCTTTTTATTCTTGATGAGCTCCCCGAGTGATCTACTTTTTGATCCTCACCGATGCTTCAACCGAACCGTAAAGCCCGAGATGGAAGAAGGGGAAGTTAAGAAGGCGAGTGGAGGAGCAAGGGGGGAATGGTTCATTATTGATCGCTACCCTAAGCTCGGCCATATACCCCGACCGCAAGATGTCTTCTTCAGATTAAGGTCGATCGTGTTCATCCTCAATCGACTCTTAGGAGATGCTTGATATTGCCGTGATTCAGAGGGAAGACTAGTGGAATGAGGAGACAACCTTTCCTGGACCGACTTCTCGGGGTTCAGGAGGACAAAGCTCAGGATGAAAAACTCCGATTTTGATGAAGCTTGGTTCGAGGAGGAAGATAGCCGAGAGGAGAGATATCGAGGTTGGTGCCCCTAAAGAAGCGAGAGACAAATTTCAAGATGGGGACCAGCAGGGGAGATGCCGAGGATCGGGCCTCGGATGGGAGAAGGAAACTCGTCGGCCGATCAACGATATCGGTCAAACTCGATCGGGCTAACACTCTTGGACTAAGGCTCGAGCTTGGAGAAGCCGAAGCTCAGATGGATGAAGACAGGAGGCTCGGGATGATCAATCGAGATCACCCCTCCTCGATGGAGAAACTTGAGAAGGTTGAGCCAATGATGAACAAGATTGCTCGGATGGAAGAAACATTGGCCGCCCAAGCTCGAGAAGATGGATAATCTTAGTCACTCTTCAGAACTGGTGCAAATCCAAAACACTCTGACCTCACAAATGACCTCCATGGAAGATAATTTGAATGAAAGTTTGGAGGAGTCAAGGCCGAAATGAAGTGCCGAATCAAAAACAAAAGCACCAGGAGAGAACTGCATTTCTAGAGGTGAAATTGACAGAGATGAATGAAGTGATGATAAAATCTGCTGTTGAGGAAATGAGCTCAATGCTCATGACCAAGATGACAGAGATGTTTAAAGAAGCACTCTCCGGCGGTTGCCCATCTCTCGAAGAATTTTTTTGTGGCTAAGAACCACATCAGGAGGCTAGAAGACGAACAAGATCAGATAGAAGGAGAGGTGCGTTGTGTGAGCAAAGAGCAATATCACATGGACACAGCACTCTCCAGACTTCTTCCAAAGTACGGTGCCAATAAGGGGGAAAAGGAAGGTGAAGACTTCAGAAATTATTGACACGCATGACTTTGAAGAAAAAGGCACAAAAAAGAAGTGAAATGTATAACCTATCCAAAGCCTTAAATGAAGTCGCTCTTACCGACAAGATGAAGTTCGCTCGGTGGAGAAGCCTATCTACACTCGAAGTTTCGAGGAAACCATGCTTGATGTTGCAAGAGAGAAACCGAAAAGCTTAGAACTAAGGTTGGAACAAGCCCATTCTTCTTTGAATTGCTTATGAAGAGGAAAGCCTTGGGCATTGTTCAACCCGAGAGCAAGCGCAAGCGAAGGCTTCTAAGCCAATCCAGAGAAAGCTAATTCTGGATGATGAAGGAACTGAAGAATCTGAGTCTCAACCTCAGAAGAAAGTCTTCAACACAAGAGATGCTCTGAAGACACTCCAGATAGGACAAGCTAAGAAAGTCGCCGCCGGTCTCAAGCGCCAGGCTCTGGATCGAAAAGAAGATAGACGAAGAGCAGAAGCAAAGGAGTGAATTCAAGAAGTTTGTGAGCAAGAGGAAAGAGACATCAAAAGCACTGAAGTGGCCACACGTTGATAAATGGATGTCTATCAAACTCAATGATATGAGGGAAGAAGACAAGAGAACCTTCTGGTTCTATTATGATGTGCTCAGGGAGTGGAGAGGGGAAAGCTCAGATCAGAATGAAGCGTTCATTGAATATCTCCTAACCTTCTATCCAAAATATCTCAAAAGTTGGATGAACTTAGCTTATGAAGGAAAGGTACAGATAGTTTCCCCTGGTCCATACTCCTATCCTCCTCCAAGACTTGGTAATGGCTTGGTGAATGAGAAGGCCATTACTCAAGAAATTGCTCAGTATGCTGGTCAGTTGGGTTTGACAAGAAACAGTCTGGATATCATCAAATAGAGAAATGAGCTGAAGAAGAGGTATTTCGGAATGTTCAACCTGGAGGTGCCCGCTGATGAAGTTGAAGAAGAAGCAAACTGAAGAGCAGAAGACTGAAGAGCCAAATCTGAAGACTGAAGACTGAAGACTCAGAAGATTCTTGTAATCTTTAAATTTTTTTGTTTTTTTGATTTTGTTGATAAGACTCATTGTAATCTGTATTGGTATACAAATCATCAATGAAAAATTATCATTTATGCTCAAAAGATAATATCTCATTATCTTATTTACATGTCTTTTATATTTGATATGCTGAATGAATGTATCTGAACTGATTGTGTGTTGATAAAGGGAAATTGTTTAAGTATTTGGTGATGAACTATTTAAGAAGATTCATTACTGAAGAAATTGTTGAAAGATTAACTGTTGGGAGATTCTCTGAAATTATTGGGAGATTCTCTGATTAGGAAATTATTGGGAGACATAACCAATCTTGTAATATGATAAACTGAAACCTGAGTATAGGTTATATGTTTGTAACAAGATAGGTTTTGGCATCATCAAAAAGGGGGAAATTGTTGGGAGATGAATTTAATAAAAGATATATGATTTTGATTAAGATCCCAAAACCCCTGAGTATGACATGTTCAGAATGATCTTGATAGTTGAGTCAGGATTCAGTTTTAGAGTATTCAGGATGTTATCTGCAAAATGTATAGTCAGCAGATATAGATCAGGATAGGTTCTGAAGACTCTGAAGAACTCAGTATGTTTCTGAAGAAACTGAAGTTTCAGTATGAAACTGAAGTTTCTGAAGACTCAGTGAGAAACTGAGAATCTGAAGACTCAGTGAGAAACTGAGAATCTGAAGACTCAGTGTGAAACTGAGATACTGAAGACTCAGTATGAAACTGAGAACTGAAGACTCAGCATGAAGACTCAGTATATCAGTCTGTATATCGCTGAAGACTCAGAAGACTCTGAAGACTCAGAAGACGCTGAAGAAAGCAATAAACAACATAGCAATTATAGTGGTTCATAAACTCAAGCTCCTACGTCCACTCTCTCTGATCCTCAGAGAAATTTACTAATCACTTCTGAGCTTCTGACTACCTCGCGTAGTTTACTTACTCAACTCGGCCCTGAGCTTTCTGACTACTCCACGTAGTTTACTTACTCAACCCGACCTTGAGCTTTCTGACTACCTCCGTAGTTTACTTACTCAAACACAAACAAGCTTTCAGACTA
The DNA here is from genome assembly GCA_037126765.1 of Stenogyne calaminthoides. Lineage (NCBI taxonomy): Eukaryota > Viridiplantae > Streptophyta > Magnoliopsida > Lamiales > Lamiaceae > Stenogyne > Stenogyne calaminthoides. The sequence goes on from JBBCBC010000032.1 coordinate 18,975,541, forward strand.
CCTCTGTAGCTTACTAACTTCTCCTCTAGAGTTTTCTGACTACTCCGCGTAGTTTACTAACTCTTTACAACTCTTCTCACCAACAAACACACTCCAACTACATTCTCAAGGGTTTGAGGTTTCTCGGTTGGTTTCCAACTAGGATGACATATCCTTTACAATGAAGTACAATGCAAAGGGTTAGGATATCTCGACTAAGCTTCGGATATGTCTTATCAAACTAGGCTTAGTTTAGTGAGCTCTCTTCAATATAAAAGCACTTGGGAAATTCTAAGTTTTTCGAGTGCTTTAACTTTGCGATAATAAGTTTGAGCTTCTTGAGTTGCTTATAAATTTCTCGTAACCTTACAATGTAGAGGGTCACCAGTATTTATAGGCATACACCAAGGTTACTCTTGAAAACTATCCGTTGGAGAGATAACTTCGTGAGTTTCCTCTTATGGTGTGTGAGGAACGACTATATTTAGGGTTTGAAACTCCCTAACACGTTTTAGGCAATAGCCTTTCATGTAGCCGGTCTTCACTTTTTGCAGTCTGGAACTTTGTACTTCTGACATCTTTTTTCAAATGACACATCCTTTGTCGATTGTCGAAGATGGTACATTCTTTGTCTTCTCTTTTGACTTTTGTCTCGGTTAAAGGTAGACACCTTCAGCGGCTCTTTTTGGTTACAAACTACGAGTTGATATAACCTAACAACACCGACCGACTTAGTTCCTTTTATGCATAGGAATGTCTTGGGCAATATCTATTTTTCTAAGGAATCGCGATCTTACCGATATTGCATCCCGGATAGATATTTTGATTGCCTCGGAACATTGAGGTTTATCTTGAGCATTGATACATTCTTGAGTCTTGATAATTCTTTGTGCCTTGATATTCTTGATCTCGATCTTGATCTTGCGTCTTGAGTCTTACGAGTCTTGGCGTCTTGAGTCTTACGAGTCTTGTCTTACGTCTTACGAGTCTTTGCGTCTTACGAGTCTTGAGTCTTACGAGTCTTTAGCGATATCTGTGATATCTTGAGTCTTCATCTTTGAGTCTTGATTCTCGATTTCATCTTGAGTCTTGATATCTCGATTTTTCTTGAGTCTTGATTCTCAGTTTCTCCTTTGAGTCTTGATTCTCGATTTCTCATCGAAGTCTTGAAACTTCAGTTTCATACTGAAACTTCAGTTTCTTCAGAAACATACCGAGTTCTTCATAGTCTTCAGAACCTATCCTGATCTATATCTGCTGACTATACATTTTACAGATAACATCCTGAATACTCTAAAACTGAATCCTGACTCAACTATCAAGATCATTCTGAACATGTCATACTCAGGGGTTTTGGGATCTTAATCAAAATCATATATCTTTTATTAAATTCATCTCCCAACACTCGAGTTCACATAAGTTTTTCGCTTATTATTATAATTGCAAATAAAATCAGAACATCTTCACAAATTGTAGTCTAAGCGAAACTTTTAAATTTTAATAATTCATAATAATTTTGTCAAATATAATTTATAGGTAAATTTATTTGTAGGTTAATTCTAAATTACAAATATAATTATCTACGGAAATATAAATTGTCTTGGGAATTAATGTTTATGCAGGTAACTTGTTTACCTACAGAAATAACAAACGTGTAGATAGTTTGTTCATAAGTAATTTTTATGTCCTACTAAAATACCAAAAATTCGTAGGCAAATCGTAAACAATCATTACTATTTAAGAATCAAATTGTATTTTTTATTAAAAAACTTTTTAGCTATTTGGAAAATTTCCATGGCAATCTTTATTTTGATCTTGTAGTGTTATAAACTAAAATCAACATTAAATGTTATATTTTTTAGTTTATGAAAATAATAATATCAATTAACATTGATAAATGTAATGATATCAAGTTCATATTATTAATAAGTTTCACACAAGGATTTTTTATTAAATTTTTTACTTATAACAATATCTTGTTAGTTACATGAACTATAATCTTACGAACTTCAATTGTGTCACAGACATGAACCACAACAGAGTTGTTTGGAATTAAAACAAATTTACCAACTTTAAAAAAAAAATTGTCCTTCAGAATATCATTTTTTGAGTTCTTAATTTAAATCTTCTTTTTATCATATTGAATAAGTTAAGAAAACTTATAATCTAAAAGCTGAAACATGTGATACTTTTCACGAATTACAAAATTTCCTCTGAGAAAACACCATTTTTTAGCACATTCTCATTATAAAAATTATTTTTTATTAAAATTTTTAATTTCATTATTTTTTTAGCCAAGAAAATAATTTTTTTGACGTTAACGTATTGTAGTATGGGCTTAATTAAATTGAGGTACAAATTTAAAAATGACGGCACACGTTGAATCAAATTGTGGTACGGACTGAAAAAATTGGGTAGAAAAAGGATGGTACGAGGTTAATTTTATAGTGGGACAGACTGTAACGATAGTGGTACGAGGTTAACTGAATGGTGGTATGAGCAAAAATAATATTGGTACAAGATATATATGACGGTACGTGCTAAAATGATGAAAGAATGAAAAAAGAGTAGAGTTGAAAAAAAAATATTCTCTTAGCTAAAAATAATAATTACAAATTTTATGATATAAAAAAACTTTCTTTTAAATTTTTTGGCAAATGGTATCAATTTTTCTTTGAAAATTTCTGCAAACAATTTCAACTTTCAATATTAAGTTGGTCCTACGTTAATACATATCATCTCACTGATCTTATTTGTGAGATGGTCTATATTTAACTCATATATAAGCTAAATCAAATAAAATTATATTTTACCTCAACAATAATAATTAAGTGGAGCTCGGCCGTCAAATATTCATAATCAATAATTTTAGGGGGTGTTTGACACAGCTTATAAGCTTTTTAAAATAGTTTATAAGCTGTTTAGGAGCTTATAAGTTCATTAATTTTGTTTGATAAAATAAGATGTCTAACATCTTATAAGATCTAAATATAAGCTCTTTAGAACTTATAAGCTCCAAAAAAATAAGTTGGGATATCCCAACTTATTTTACAAAAATTAAATAAGCTCTATCATATCTCAACCCATCCCGCCCGTTTTTTGTTTTCGCAAAAAAATAAAATAAAATTTCTAAAACAATATTTGGAAAAAGACAATTATTTTCTGGGAAAATATATTTATTTTCGAAAAAAAATATTTTCGTTTATTTTCGAAAAAAAATATTTTTTTTCTGGAAAAAATATATTTATTTTCGAAAAAAAATATTTTCGATTCTTTTTTCTGAAAAAAATATTTATTTTTAAAAAAATTATTTTCTGAATTTTTTCAATATTTTTGATTTTTTTTCTGAAAAAAATATTTATTTTCGAAAAAATTATATTCTGGAAAAAAATAAATTATTAAAAAGATCGAAAAAATATATTTATTTATAAAAAAAATATTATTAAAAAAATCGAAAAAATTAAAAAAATAATTTTTAAAAAAATTACTATTAAATAACTTATAAGTTTTATTAGCCAAACACTTTAACAATTTATAAGCTACTTAAAAATTACATCTTATAAGCTCTCAAAACAACTTATAAGATGTTAGAGTTTATAAGATGTTTAAAATAAGTTTAGCCAAACGGGCCCTTAATCACTTCTTTCTTTGTCCTGATTTAAATTTTCCATTACTATTTGACTCGTGTTTTAGTATGCGGGTTGTTTATTAATATTTGAAATGATAAAAAGATTTTTAAGGCGGGGTATGATAATTCTACCCCTCAACTATCCTATATCTCCTTTAAAGTCACTTTATCATTTCATATACAAGGAAAAAACCCTTATAGGAATACTTTATATAGGAATAAACTCTCTATAGTAATTAAAAATCACGATCCCAAATCGGGACCAGTTATATTTAGGAATAAACTCCACATTGTAATAAGACATATTTTTTTTCGATCCCGTCTTAAGAATTTATGCCTCCATATAAGAATAAATTACATTATATATAAAAAATTATATATAATTACAATTAAGATGACCTAAAATATTTACCTATGGTTAATTGTGATACATCTCAATTTCAATGATTTGCTTGAAATAGAAAAAGTGTACTAATTTATGAAAAATATACATGTATTGAACAAACATTTATACACATGTCAACAATAACTATTATTTAGTTCCTAGATATATGTATATTAGTTGATACATGTATTTTATATAATTTGAAAGAGTATGTATTTATTTTAGTCATATTCATATTAATTAGATATATAAATTTATTAATAAATTTATATAAATGTAGTTAATACGTATTATATTGAATGTATTACTTTTTTTTTATTTTTTTTTTATTTAAAACTTTATTTAAGAATAACCTCCTTATGATAATATTTTTTTCCAGTCCCGATAATATGACTGTATGAGGTTTTTACTGTACTACTAAATAATTCGCTAACTAAAACACGAGCCAAAAATGAAATGACCAAACAAAAATAGAAATGAGGTAGTATATATTTTTGCAAACACCCAATTATGTCGCTGACACAATTGATCAAGGTCCATAATACACTTAGATACACGTTTTAATTTCTACACAAGCCCTAGTCCTAATTTCTAATTTCATGTGACAGACAATTAAAAGGTGTTGGGATTAGATGTGTAAACGAGTCGAGTCGAATAATGGTGAGTTCGAACTCAATTATGTTCAAGTCGATTTCATTCTTTTTACAAGTAAAAAATTAGTAGCCCGCGAGCCAGCTTGACTCATTTGCACCCTTAGTTGGGACAACCCAAGTTCAAGACTCCAAGTGTTACACATATATATTATATATGAGATAATAAATCAATAAATGTATCCAGTAATTAATTAAATTGAATGTTCCATGACTTGTCAAAAATTATGAAATCATGAGATCCTGGAACGTTCGATGGGGGTGTCAGTTGTTTCGATGGCATATATATGAGCTGTATGGTAACTGGAAAGTGATAAAAGATATGTCAGATGTGGTTGATGATGATCAACTATCTTATCTACTTAAACAATGTTGGGTCTATTTTCTTCTTTGATCAGATGTACTAGTAACTAATTAATACATATGGGCTCAGGATTAAGATCACTTGTTTTATAATTGATGTTGTCATTAATAGAGAGTATTGCAATGTAAAATAACAAATTAAACAGATAAACACAAAGTTTAGAAATCGAGTCAAGGAAAAAAAAATCCCGAAGACGAAATACGCTCTGACTAGTACTCATAGAAATTGTGTATAGTCCCCAAAGGTAAATCAGTTTCAAGTTTTAATTCAGTAGCACAATTGAAAGAAAACAACAACGAACATAAACAAAATTATGAGCGGAGCGAATTTGGTACAGGTTTGCAGAAGGAGTTTCTGGGAGATAGCGTATGCAGAAGTGCAGATGAAAGGCTAGGAGGTTCAGTTGATATAGACGAGACTTTCACTCAGGGCTGTTGAGGAGAACGTGGGAAGCCCACGAAAATAGTGGACGGCTATTGACTACACAACTTGGCGTGAAAGCCACAAGAGATCCAGGTTCAACGAACCTGCGGATGAGTTCAAAATTCAAAACCCAGATAAGCATGGACCGAGTCCATCGCACATTGGGATAAGCTCAAGTCTTCTGGGTCGGCCCAAACCTAAACAAATTCAGTCCAAAAAATAATTGGGCTACTTAGAGTTTTTGGGCCTCCAAAAAAATAGATGGACCCCAAAATCCACCCAAAGCCCAATTTTCAAGAACCATGAACCCGGGTCCGTTCCCGGGCGCGCACGTGTTTGGTCCATGGGTAAGAGTTCTCATGCACCTATTTTGAAGAACATGAGCTTATGTCTATCTTTATACAAGAAACTTTCCTTTCTAGTTTCCTACGTGAGATAAGTGGAAAAGACTACACTTAGTCTTGTCCCTCCACCAAAAATCCTCTCACTAGAGGTTCGACGTTTCAATTTCTCGTTAATTTCTCACTCACCGAAATTTGATTTTGAGATTTTTAATATATCACGATTATCTACTCCGCGAGTAGAACGATCCTATCACGTTTAATTTTTTGGAAATTAACATTTAGTCCTCCAACAATTTGGTCAAATATGGGTGTTTGAACACTTTCAAAACCAAATTTCCAACAATCCCCCACATGAGTGAAAATTGCGTCTATATAGATACAGGCTGATCGTTCCGCTCCTTTGATACTTCAATGCATCCAGAAAAGTAGATTGTGGCTTTGAACTATCCGTAGCCAAACACCCGGGTACACCGGTGGCCTAGTGGACACAGTGCCTTGAACTAATCCTCCATCGTGTATACCTAATCAACAGTACAGGCGCAAGTCGGCCTCGATTAAGTTTCGTTCTCACATTTTTTGTTCGTTTTGGCCTTGGACGTCCTTTGTTTCGTAAATATTTGATCGAAGCGGCCCTCACTTTTCATTTACATAGGTGATCTCCTTTCGAGTATCCCGTCATACTCAGTCTCTTCTGGACCTTAAGAATCATTAAAAGTATATGACTTAACCTTTACTACATCTTACGGGTTTCCAACACTTGATACGGTGCTGTCAGGAATGATCAAGATTTTCAAGCGTTGTGACACTAACGTCCACAGTTAAGTTTTACCATTGAACCAAGTTCTTGGTATCTCCGGTCATCATGGTTGGGTTTCCACTGCTTCAGTTTTCTTTGTGGATTTCAGATTCATTCCCTCTATCAGCTTGTTCATTTGATCTCGGTTTATGCTCTTCGTGAGCATCCGATATGTTGTCTTTTGACGTTACATAGTCAATAGTAATTACCTAGTTGAGATCAAATTTATAACGAAGTTATGTCGACGACGTATATGTCTCGACTTTCCATTATACATTTTGCTCAAAGCTCTACAAATAGCAGCTTAGTAGTCACGATGAACCATTACTGATGTACTGGTTTGTTCCAACAAGGAATATCTTTCAGAAAATTACGAAGCTATTCAGCTTCTTCACCAGTTTGGTCTAAAGCGATGAATTCTGATTCCATTGTGGAACGGGCTATACACGCCTGTTTTGTGGATTTCCACGACACAACTTCTCCTCTAATAGTAAACATGTATCCACTAGTGGAAAACGAGTCTTTGGTGCCGGATATCCAGTTAGCATCACTGTACCCTTCAAGTACAGGAGGGTGCCTCGTGTAGTGTAGCCCAAAATAAAGGATATATATTTTAAGTATCTAAAAACTTTCTCATAGCCTTCAAATGCTTGTGACTTGGATTACTCATGTACCTAATCAACTTGTTCATTGAAGGGTACCTGCAATGTCTTGTGATTGTTATTAACGGGGAGTACTACAATGTAAAACAACAAATCAAACAGATAAACACAGAGTTCAGAAACCGAGTCAAGGAAATTCCATTTGCCGCAAGGCGAAATACGCTCTGGCTAGTGCTCATAGGAACTGTGTATCGTCCCCAAAGGTAAAACGATTTTAAGTTTTAATTCAGTAGCACCACTGAAAGAAACAACAACGAACATAAATGGAATTATGAGCACATCGAATTTGTCACGGGTTTGCAGAAGGAGTTTCTGGGAGATAGCGTATGCAGAAATACAGAGGAAAGGCTAGGAGGTTTAGTTGATATAGACGAGCCTTGGACAAAGTGGGAAGCCCACAAAAATAGTGGACGATTATTGACTGCACGACTTGGCGTAAAAGCCATGAGACGTCCAGGTTCAGCGAACCTGCGGATGAGTTCGAAATTCAAAACCCGGATAAATATGGACCGAGTCCATCGCACATTGGGATAAGCTTAAGTCTTCTGGGCCGACCCAAATATGAATGAGCCACCAAACCAATTCAGTCCAAAAAATAATTGGGTTAAAGAGTATTTGAGTTTCCAAAAAGATAGATGGCCCCCAAAGCCAATTGCCAAAAACCACAAATCCAAGACCGAGCGCAAGCTCGAGCTCGGGCGGCGGCGCGTGCGCTTGTGGTCCATGGGTAAGGGTCTCCATGCACCTATTTTGAAGAACATGAGTTTGTGCCTATCTTTATACAAGAAACTTTTCTTCCTAATTTCCTATGTGGGATAAGTGAGAAAGACTACACTTAGTCTTCTCCCCACCAAAAATCCTTTCACTAGAGGTTCGACGTCCCAACTTCTCGTATTAATTTCTCACTCATTGAAATAATTCGATTTTGAGATTTTTAATGTATCAAGATCATCTACTCCGCGAGTAAAACGATCCTATCACGTTTAATTTCCCAAAAATTAACTTTTAGTCCTCCAACAATTTGGTCAAACATGGGTGTTTGAACACCTTCAAAATCAAATTTTCAACAGATGTTTCATTTTATATTCCATAATATGGATAGATGACACGTAAAATAATAAAATCCAACAAACCACCATATTCTAAATCTATATATTAAAAGATCAAACTAAAATAAAAATTAATGAAATACGAAAAGTAGAATAAGAGAATCGAACCGCCAACTCAGTGTGTTACAAATTTAACAACTATAGATGTAATATAATCGCTCTTCCTTTTTCTTTAAAAAAATAAAAGAACTACTCATCAAAAAAAATTAAAAATAAAAGACTAAAGAAATTATAAATATTAGAGTTTGCGAACAAAACTCCCCCATTTGCAAGTTAAAATAATTTGAAGCAAGTCAAACTCGACTAATACATAAATGATGCACTACTTATATAGTTCTAACTCAAACATATATTCAATTATATTAATTGGTTAGTATATTTTATTTTTATTAAAGAATATTTATTGTGCATTAATTATAGTGCAATTGATGCACCAAAGTATTACTTTATATTTATATGTTTGTGTTTGTTATGTTAAAATTATATTTATTTAATATACGAAATTATTGATTATAATTATCATGAAAATATTAAGAGTTGTCTATTGTAAAACTTGCTTATAATATAAAATTTTATATCATTATTCTTATAAATTAATACCACAATAATTATCAAGTGATATCACTACACTTATAAATTAATATCACAACATTAAATGTCATGAATATAAATTTATTAAAGTAATAATGTCAATTTATAAGTGTAATCATATCAACTTCATATTATGAACAAATTTTACAAGTTAGTGCAATTTTAAATATCTAATTTTCTTTTTTCTTATTGAGATTTCTAAAATTAACAATATGACATTTCGTTGGTTTAAATAGCAATTATATATTTAAAATTAAAGATAATTTATAATTATTTAAGGGTATATATTTATATCTATATATATATATATATATATATACTTATATACTACATTAAAAAGTGGCTTGAGGTTGATAAATATTTTCGAACCCTTTTACCCCTGTGACTTTTTTACTTTGTTCAATTTACTTATTTTTTTTATTTTTAATTTTATTTTAAAATTTATAAATTTGATTAATAAATGTCTGCCACTTTTTATTTTGTTCAATTTGGTCATTTTTTTTTTTTTATTAATTTTATAAATTTAATTAATAAACTCTTGTCATTTTTTATTTTGTTCAATTTGGTCATTTATTTCATTTTTAAAGTTTATTTTAAATTTTATAAATTTAATTAATAACTACTTTTATTTCTTTTGTCCGTCATATATTCTGATTTGTTCAATTTCGTTCCGTCCTTTATTTTTTACGATTTCATTCCATCTTCATTATTTTTTTATTTTATAATTGTACTTACTAATTACTTTTTTTCCTCATTATATATTTCCAATCATAATTTGTTGATTGGGTTTGTTGATTGTTATAAGCTACATATTTTTCGTTCTTTTTAAATTTATATTCAATTATAATTTTACCTTACTTTTATTTTGTTATTAAAATAGTATAATTAAAGTACTGTTTCATCTATACAACTTATAAGTTAAAAGAATTTCAAAGGATCACAAGTGGGCACAAGTTTAAGCGGACAAAGTATAAAATGTGGCTTGGGTTGATATTTAAGTTTTTCAGTCTTCTCTAAAGACTTTTTTTTTTGTTATATTCCTCGAAAACATTTCTATTATTTGATTAGTATATATTCAATATGTTTTACTTAAAGTAATAAGGAATTTTTATAAATGCTCAGTATTTGAGTCTCTATCTATTATTTTTGAGTAGGTCTACTGTACAAATTTGTATATATACAAATCAATCAATTTAGGAAGGGTCAGCGGGTCAGGTGATCAAAAAGGGGTCAAAACGGGTCAAGGATGAGTTGAGTAAAGTGAAATTGGATCTCAATTGGGATTTGTATGTATACAAATTTGTATCCTAGACTTTGTCATTATTTTTTGGAATAGTCGAAGCATAGATTCATGATTTTCTAAAATAATGGTCTTATTTTTTTATTACCATTTTTTACTAATTACTTATGTATCACGTGAAACGGACATGATATAAACTAGTAGAATAAAACATATGGTAGAACACACAAATTTATATGAATCGTGATACTTGTGTATATTAGTATTTAAAAAGTACGCAAGACTACATAAAAAGAAAAACATGAGCCAGTTAATTAAAACACAAAACGAAAGCTTTGAAAGCATAATTTTAATTGCAGGGGAGATTTTTTTTTTTTTTTTTTGTTGTAAAGATTTAGTGAATATCATAAAAGGTAGAGAGAGTCGTGTGTTTTGTAATGATTTAAGGGTGTTGATTGGGGATGGATCTATAATACGTTTTTGGAAAAATCCATGGTTGGAGCAGGGTATGAGTTGTCAAGAGATTTAAGAGGTTGTATTTGCTATCATGTTAGAAAAATAAATTCATGAAAGAATTTTTATACGTAGAAAATAATATTACATCTTGATTTTTTGAATGGAGACTGTTCCTAAATGCTGATGAACCGTATGAGTTTGTGGAATTTTGGCAGTGTTTGATTAGGGTAAATCTTAATGGCAATCGCCGAAATTCACGAATCTGGAGGGTCACCGGACGGAGTTTTTCATACAAAGGATATGTATTTCCAGCTTGCAGATGCAGTCCATTCCTATGAAGAGGAGAATTTCAATTGGTCGAAATCGATTCCATTAAAAGTCTCAATGTTTGCATGGAAGGCGTTACAAAGAAGAATTCCAACGCAAGATAACCTTATCAAACGAGGTATTTCTTCAACAACATGTATCAACCTATGTTCTATGTGCAACGCCAACTCAGAGTCTGTATCGCACTTGTTAGCGTCTTGCAGTGCTGCTCTTCTAGTTCGGAGCGACATTTTCCATTGCATCAGACTTATCTACATAGCTGACCTAAAGGAACATTATTCAGATTTTATTGATCAAGGTCATGGTAAGATTGGGAAGAAGATTTTGAATTTACTATGACAGGGTACTTTATGAAAGCTATATTGTGGAATAAATGAATGTATCTTCAAAGGCTCGGTCCCACGTTCGATTCCATCTGGGAACGAATTGGAGTTTTGGGAGTTATAAGGTGGATTGACGATTTTGTGGAGTATTTGGGTGCTTGGTGTACTAACTGCTAATTACTAATAACTAATTTTGCCCGATAAAAAAAAAAAAGGTTCTATTCATCTAAGTGATTGAGGACTCACTACCCGTTATCTTTTTGCTACACCTATCATGATTGGTCATCTCATCCATCCAATTGTGTAACTTCAAATTGTAATTCCCTTCGATTTTTCTAGCTATTCTTGTGTAACTGCTACTTCTTTTGAGTACCCCTTCTACTCCGTTTTATGAGAATATCACATTTACCTTAAAAAAGAGAGCATAATTTTAATTGAAGAGGCACCAAATTGAAGTTTGTGATTAAGTTTCGAAAATCCACACCATGCATGTACGTACTAAATTAAATGCTTACAAGACAAATTGAAAGCATAATTTTAATAGATAAAAATTTATAAAGACGGTCCCATACATAAATATAAATAACATTTAACATATTATATAATCTATGAGCAAATAATAGAGTCTCAACCTATAATCAAGTTTTAAAGCAATTATTAATTCAAATATTATAGTACTCCGTTTTATATATGAAACCATTTCACCACAAACTCCCTCATTAAAATAACATTAAGGGAGAGAAGTATTTGGAATGAAATATTTAATAATAATTTATATATATTACAAAGGAATACTCATAATTTATATTTTGAGATGATCTTTGTGCATATATAATGCGCTTATTGCACGTGCAATTTAGTATTATCCTAATAAATTATCAATAAAAAAGAGAAGTGAAGAACTAAAGTAGTGTTTCATACTAATAAAAATGCTTATCTTTTATCTATTATGTTAACTTCTCGAAACGATGCCGTATTGAGAGCGGTTACGAGTTTGTTAGCTTAAATACGTGATGCATTCTCCAGTTTTTTTTTTTTTAAAAATTAGAATGAATGAAACAGAGCTATGATTGAGCTCTTCTTTACCCAATACTATATGCGTCCAAATTCAATATGGTATCAGTTTTTTGGGTCGATCTTAGGTTTTTGTTCCGATTAATCGATTCTCCATGATTTCCGCTTTCTATTGATCCCTAAATTGTCATGGCGCCTCGATGGAATAATGTGAATCCATGGACGGCTTTGCAGCACGAGAATGGCGAGGGTTTCGGTTTCAACATCACTTCGCAGAAACTTATTATTTCGGAGGACAATCCTTACTTTCTCCACGGATCTGATCATCCGAGTTTGCAGTTGGTGCCTCATCCTCTCATTGGTAACAACGATTTCATTCCATGGGAGCGCTCTATGATAATTTCTTTGGGTGCTAAAACAAAGCTTCAGTTTATTAATGGTAAACTTCCTATGCCTGATGAAAATAGTGAGTATTTTGCTATGTGGAAGAAAGTAGATTGGACTGTTTTGTCATGGATTTTAAATTCTCTTTCTAAGGATCTTAATGGTACTTTTGCTCATACTGAAACCTCGAAGCAACTTTGGGATACAATCTGTCAGAGATATGATGAAAATAATGGTCCTATGAAGTATAAGATCAAAAGAGAACTTCGTACACTTACTCAGGGTACTAGTTCTGTTGTGGAATATTTTAATCGATTCACAAAATTACTTGATGAATATGGCTTGTGTGGTACCAGTTATGCTCTGTGATTGTGAGATAGGCAAAATAGTTGCTAAGGATTATATGGAGGATAAGGTGTACATGTTTGTTATGGGCTTAAATGATTCTTATGATTCATTCAAAAATCAATTTATGCTTCTGGAACCGTTACCCTCTCTGGATAAATCCTTCTCTATGAATTTTGCTGCTGAGAGACAGAAGTCATTGAATGTTGTTTTTGGTGAGAACTTGGAATCTCCAATCATGGCTGCTAAGACTAATGTTCCTTATAAAGTGAATTCTGGAAAACAATACACTAATGGATGGAATGAGAATAAAGGAAAGCCTTTTGTGAAGAGGTCGAAGGAAGAAAAAACTAAGCTGCTTTGTGATAATTATGGGGGAACAGGTCATGACGTTAGTACATGTTTTAAGCTCCATGGTGTTCCTGAATGGTATCAGGAATTGAAGGAGAAGAGGTCCAAGTCATTTGTCAACTTCACTGGTTATGAAGCTTCTGGTGCTCAAAGAGGTTTCACTGATGCAAAGTCTTTTGATAAACCATCTGATTTTACTAATATTTTGCAACAACTTCAGTATATGACCAAGTTTATGCAGGAGAAAAATAAAGTTCCTGATCATTCAAAGGATTTTGCTCAATTTGTCAGTTTTGCAGGTACTCCTATTGACAATTCATTAAATTTTGCTTTGTCAACATTTACTGAGTTGAATGATGAGAGGTGGATAATTGATACTGGAGCTAGTAGACATATGTGTACAAAAAAGAGTTTGATGAGCAATTTAAGTAAGCTGGAGAATATTGTTACAGTTTGCTTACCATATGTTGAGTTTTCTGGGGATGTTATGCTTTCAGAGGATATTATATTGACCAATGTGTTATACATTCCCTCCTTCAAGTATAATCTTCTGTCTGTCACACAGTTGTGTTCCTCTATGGATGTTGAATGTACATTTCATACACATTCTTGTTACATACAGGACCATCTAACTAAGAGGTGTCTTGGCATGGGAGAACTCCTGGGCAACCTTTATATTTTGAAGGCTCATGAAGATCTCATTAAAGTGAAGCATCACTTTAATATGTCCTTAATATCTTGGCATCAGATTCTAGGGCATGCTTCTTTGTCTACTATGAAGCATTTAGATTTTTTGAATAAAGGTTGTTTGAAGATGATTTTGATGTTGTAAAGTCTTGTGAAGTTTGTTTTAAGGCTAAACATCATAGATTGCCTTTTGGTCAAAGTGAAATAAAATCATCTGGTATTTTTGATTTGATACATGTAGATGTGTGGGGACCATGCAGGGAAAAACCTTTAACAAATTCATCCTACTTTCTTACTATAGTAGATGATTTTAGTAGAGCAACATGGGTGTTTCTTATGCAATTTAAAATGGAGGTGCATTCTATATTGAAGAATTTCTTCTTGCTTGTTGAACGGCAGTATTCTAAGAAGGTGAAAAGGGTGAGAAGTGACAATGGTCTTGAGTTTTTGGGTAATGAGTGTCAAACTCTATTTGTATCACAAGGGGTGATTCATGAAAAAACTTGTGCATATACTCCACAACAAAATGGAGTGGTTGAAAGAAAGCATAGGCACTTGCTTGAAATTGCTAGGGCAATACTTTTCCAGGCTGGGGTACCCATTCATTTTTGGTCACACTCTATTCTTACAGCAGCTTACATTATTAATAGACTTCCTACTGTTGTTTTACAATGGAAGAGCCCTTATGAGGTATTGAATAACAAGAAACCTAACTATCTACAGATGGGACCTTTTGGGTGTTTGACCTATGCTGCTAACGTCTTACCACATAAGTCAAAATACAGTCCAAGGTCAGCTAAATGTGTGTTTTTGGGGTATGTTTCTGGTAGAAAAGGTTTCCGGCTGTACGATATTGATGCTAAGAAGATTATTATCTCAAGAGATGTCATTTTTTTCGAAAAGATATTTCCATTCTCTAATACAATGGAAGCTCCTATTATTTCTTCCCTCATGATAGGGGACATAAGTTTATTTTATATTCTCGATCACTTAGGAGGAGAGAACTTCAGACAAACTTGGTTGCAAGATTATCGTGTGAGGTATCTGATGATTAACATGATGATTTTGCCTAATTTTTTACGGGTGAAATCTCGATTTGAGGGGCCATTATTTTATTCTCGAGGCACGCTAACGGTTTGGTGGAAGCAATGCAAAAGGAACTTCAAGCTTTGGAGTTGAATAAAACATGGGAGATTACATCTTTACCTAAGGGTAAGAAGACAATTGGTTGTAAATGGGTATTCAAGATAAAAAGGAAGCCTGATGGTTTGGTGGGGATATAAGGCTCGTTTAGTTGCAAAAAGGATTCACTCAAGTCCATGGGGTGGATTACTTTGATTGTTTTAGCCCGGTAGCTAAGATGGTACTTTGTCTTTTTTTTCATCTCAATGGTTGGGAGATTCATCAACTTGATGTTAATAACGCTTTCTTGCATGGTCATTTATCCCAAGAGGTGTATAGGCACTTACCTCAAGGGTATAACAAAGGGAGTCTCCTCAAGTTTCTATTAGATTATTGAAGAGCCTATATGGCCTTAAACAAGCCTCTTGAGTGGAATATTGAATTGTGTTCCAAAAACTGCGATTTTGAATTAGTCAATCAAACATGATCATTGCTTGTTCCTTTGTGAACAAGAATGGTCATTTTTGGCGATGTTAGTGTATGTGGATGATGTTCTCCTTACGAGCTCAAATCCGGTTTTCATTAGAGAGTTGAAAGATTTTTTGGATAGAGATTTTACTATCAAGGATCTGGGAATGGCGAAATATTTTCTTGGCATGGAGATTGCAAGAACTTCTAAGGGAACATACTTGTGTCAAAACAAGTTTATTTGGATGTTGTTTGGAGGGCTTCTGATCGCAATCCGGTTTGATCATGGTATTCATTTAAGGGAGAATGGTGGGGATCCTCTTTCTCAACCTGATCGTTATAGACGGTTGATTGGTCGATTTTTGTATCTTAATTTGACATGGCCTGATGTGGCGTATCATGTTCAGCAACTTAGCCAGTTTGTGAACAAACCTTGTATAAATCATTGGACAGCTGCAATCCATCTTCTAAAGTATTTGAAAAGAACAGGGACTATTACTCTTATTTTATAGTTATGTTGTAAGGATACTAGGCGGCTCTATTTAGGCTATTGCGTATTTTTTGGGGGGTTCACTTGTTTTGGAAGAGCGAAACAATGCGAATCTGAGGCTCTATCTATTACGGTTTGTGAGCTTCAATGGCTCACATATTTGGCCAATGATTTTGGGTTATCCTTTCCTAAACCAGTTTCATTGTGGAGTGATAACAAGACAATGTTGCATATCATTGCTAATCCGGTCTTTCATGAGCGGACCAAACATTTAGAGATCGATTGTCACTTCGTTCGTGATAAATACAAAGAGGGTTTCGTTCTTCCTTCTTATATTCCATCTGGACAACAGGTTGCTGATTCATTTACCAAAGTTCTCACAGGGAATCAGTTTCATTTCATGGTGTCCAAGTTGGGGATGTGTTCTCTACCTTATCCATCTCCAACTTGAGGAGGGGGTGAAGAACTAAAGTCGCGTTTCATACTAATAAAAATGCTTATCTTTTACCTATTATGTTAACTTATCGAAATGATGCCGTATTGAGAGCGGTTACGAGTTTGTTAGCTTAAATACGTGATGCATTCTCCAGTTTATTTATTTTTTAATTAGAATGAATGAAACAGAGCTATGATTGAGCTCTTCTTTACCCAATACTATATGTGTCCAAATTCAATAAGAAGAAAGTGGAAAAAGAAAAGAGAACAAATGAAGTATATAGGCTTGAGAACGGAATGAGAAAACAAGAAACCGTAATTCCCTATAGATTGGATGGGAAAGAAAATCCTAGATTTTTTCCCGTTGGGTTGGGGTTGAGTAATATTTAATCCGCATTATTTTATTTATTTTTTGATCGGTCAAAGTTAGATGTTAGTAGTTAGTACACCAAGCACCCAAAATACTCCACGAAATCGTCAATCCACCTTATAACTCTCATAACTCCCATAACTCCAAATTCGTTCTCAGAGAGAATCGAACCTGGATGTCCCACTTAAATGAGGAGCCCAGTGACCAGGTGTGCTAAGCCACCTGGTTCATTTAATCCGCATTATGACAACGACCAAGAATATACTCCTAATTCCATTCAACATGATGATTTAATTATCTATATATATATATAAAAGCATAATCGCCCTAAATTTGGAAACCATTGGTTTTCCCGCCAAAATTATTGCTAAATCAGGATATTTATGAAATTTTTTTGACATAAATATTGAAAAAAATCTTTAAAATAAATATCAATAAATAATAATAAATCTATTAATTTCTCGAAAAATGTTAAATTGGATTTTTTTTATCATGAATCTATTGATTCCTCAAAAAATTATATACCTTTATATAAGATAAGTTTACGCAAATATTCTTCTAATATATATATATATATATATATATATATATATATATATATATATATATATATTCACGCCCCCAACAATTAATGTCCATTGGGAGATGTAGATATTAACAAAAATCTCAAAACCCATACATATATATGATATTTCAGTTACTCAGTAGATGTTGAATTTGGACAATAAAGAAAGAGTGAGGGTAAGAACTGCTTTACTTTACCCAAGTTCTACACATACATACAACTTCAAGGCACCATACAAGGTATTGTACGTTAATCCAACAAAAATCATCATAGTCGTGCTGTTATTTTTGCACCATTAAAACCAAGGTACAATACAAAATTAATTTTGTTTTGTAATACTCCCTCCGTCCACCAAAACTGTGTTCATTTCGTTTTGACATGTTGTACGGAAAGATAAATTGAGTCAATTTATGATTAACATAATTGATTATGATTAAATTATAATGATAACTTGAGTAATTAAGTGATTGTTGGACGATGAAGATAAAAAAAATTGTGTCCATAAACGTATTTAATTTACCTTTCCGTACAACATGTCAAAATGAAATGAGCACAGTTTTTGTGGACGGAGGGAGTATTAAGGTAAATAATTTGATTTTGTTTTGTAATATTAAAGTAAATAATTTCAGTTCATAATTAATTATAAATGTTTATTGTAATTAAATTAATAATGTTATTTTGTATATTGCAGGGAGTATTGATGTAGGTAATTTGAGTGTTGAATTAAGTGTTGGGGAATAACCCCAACAATAAGTAATATGAGGGTTGAATTAGTTGTGGAAGAGTTTCTTCTAATCAGTTCTTTTTAATTTGATTTTATATTATAGAGAGTATTGAGGTAAGCAATTTGAGTTATGAATTGATTATGAATGTTTATTGCAATTGTGTAATTATTTTGTATATTGCATGAAGTTTTTTTTAATATTGCACAGTGTATTGAGATAAGTAATTTAAGTGTTTAATTAATTGTGGAAGAGTTTCTTCTAATATGTTCACAGCAATTAATATTCACGTTTTGTATATATTGCAGGAAATATTGACGTGAGTAATTTGAGTTATGAATTTATTATAAATGTTTATTGTAATTGTGTAATTATTTTGTATATTATATGAAGTTTTTTTATATTGCACGTAATATTGAGGTAAGTAATTTGAGTGTTATATTAGTTGTGGATTAGTTTATTTTAATTTGTTCATAGATATTAATATTCACGTTTTGTATATATTGAAAGGAGTATTGATGTAAGTGTTTTGAGTTATGAATTCGTTTGCAAGGAGTTTTTTTATATTGCACGAGGTATTGAGATAAATAATTTGAGTATTGAATTAGTTTTGGAGGAGTTTCTTCTAATTTGTTTATAGTGATCAATATTCACAGTTTGTATATATTGTAGAGAGTATTGAGATAAGTAATTTAAGTTATGAATGTTCATTCTAGATTGCTCTCACCAAAAAAAAATAAAATAAAAATTGGGCAAGATAAAATATAAAAGACCAAAAAAACTACATACAAGCGCATGGACTATTTACACGACTTTAGAGCTACTTGTGTACATACTGTATATGTAAAAATTAATGCCCTGATGATAAGTGTAATAAATTATGGTAACAAAAAATATTATAATAAAAACTTTACTAAATTTGATACGTTTCCTTTTCCATATAGATTCACTCAACCAAAAAAAAAAGGCAGTTTCGAGAGTCACCAATCGCAATGGTCTGATGATTTTGGTGTGCAGCGATGATGAACAATCAGGAAAAGAAAAAAAAATGTGATTTTTAGAGAGGTGTTTCAAAATTTGTAGTCATTTTAAACTTTGATTATTTTAAAACTGCATGTTTTATTATAAGAATTCAAAAATGTTAGATTCTATCACTTAATTTTTGGCGTGTTTCGATTTATTTAGTGTGAGTCTCATTCATTGTGTGGCATTTCATAGTGATTTAACAAGTGCAATTATATAAAACAAAAACTTGCAACTATTCCATACAGAAGCATTCAACTATACTCTCATATTAAAAGTTGCATTTTTCTGTGTAAATAAGCCTCACTTTTCAGCATAATAAGTTGCACGCTTTTTTTTTTGATCGGACAAAGTTAGTTGTTAGTTGTTAGTACACCAAACACCCAAACACTCCACAAATTCACCAAGCCACCTTATAAATCCAATTAGTTTAAAAAATCGAGGGTCCTTGCATACAAGACCTCTTCCTTAGCTTAAACATTATTATTAATAGATTTTCCGAAATATTTATTATTCATACTATTAAAATAAATGTTCAACCACATCTGTGCATCGCACGAGTTCAATTACTAGTATATTACTATTATTTATTATTTAATATAATATGTTTATTTATAATTATTTTCCACTCTAATTTTTACTTATTTTTTTTTAACTTTATACTATAACTTTTATTGTATATATTTAATTAATAAAAAATTTGCTGTGAAACTTATTAATAGTATAAAACTGATAACATTGCATTTATAAATTTGTACCCTTACTCTTATAAATTTATACCAATATTATTTGATACTATAATATTAATTTATAAGTTTAATAGTATCAACTGATAAATGTAATGACATTAATTTGTATTTATAATAGTATAAAATTTTATATGATGAACAAGTTTCACCGAAAACTTACACTTTAATTAATTTTATTATATGAACAAAAGATTATTAAAAAAATTAGAAATCTCCTATATACTAAAGGCGAATCACCCCAAATTCATATGATGACTTTATTTCAAATCTCTGAATTTCTGTGAGAAGTTATTTATAGTACTATTATTAGTTTTTTTAATTTTTTTAATTTTAACCACTCATTATTTAATCTCCTATATCTCCTATATACTAAAGGTGAATCACTCTCAATTCATATAATGACTTTATTCCAAATCTCTAAATTTTTTGTGGGAAGTTATTTATAGTATTATTATTAGTTTTTTAATTTTTTAATTTTAATCATTCATTATTTAATTTTGATATTTACCTCCCATTTATCTCTTATCTATTAATTATGAATCACCCATATTTATGTGGTTGTTATATTTAAAATACTTCATTTTCAAAACATTTATATTAATTTATATTAAATACATACTCCATAATTTATAAATTTATACTCACTCTTATTCTTTTAAATATCATGTCTACACGAGATTGGAAATAGTTTTTATATCATTAATTTTAAATTAAATACTTAATTTTTTTAATTAGTTTGATTAATTCAATTATAAACATGATTTTTTTTTCTAATATTGTATGTGCATATTTTCATTCATTTCTTATTCTAAATTACTCCCTCTCATTTTTCTTAATGTCTTTTTAGTCTTTTAGAATATTTATATAATAAATGTCATTCTGATATTTTTCTCCCCTCATTATATCATATACACTCATAATAATTAATTTTCATGATCATTTAAATTTTCTTATGCCAACATTAATCTTAATTTTTTATAATTAAATATTTATAACAATAAATACTATTGACTGTAAAAATTATTCACTCAATATATTTGTAAAAAATAAAAAGTTTAATAAATATGAAAAATAATCATTAGGAATATATATGAGATAATGATTGGTGAAAATGTCAAAAAAAATATGTATTATATAAATAATATATAAAATTGAAATGAGTATGACATCTAATTTTAATGGGAAGAAGTAATTTAGAATAAAAAATAAATTAAAAAAAATATAAATAATATTAAAATATAAATATTATATATGTAATTAAATTACATTATTTAAATTAAAATTAATAAAAAAATTATTTTAAATTTTGCGTAATACACGAGTTTACATGCTAGTAAAAAAGAAAAAGACCCGTCCTCTTTTCCCCGTCCACGTTCCTACATAAAATAAGAATTTGTGCTTCAATTGCGTGTAATCACTTGATCTGTAATAATACTTAATAAATTATTACTCTATTATTTATATACTTTTGTCATTAATTTTGTGTCATGTCAGATTTTACGTTTGAAAAAAGAAAAAGAATTAGTATAAAGAGGAAAAGGAAATACATGCAGATACATGTGCAATAAATTTGAAAAGAAATACCGCGTGCAGATACATGTGCAAAAAATTTGAAAAGGGCCAATATTAAATATGGAAGGTTAAGGATCAAATGGGGCGATCCCATAATTGCCACTTTTTAGTACAATTGTCGACATATCTCAAGAAACAAGAACGTGCTTTCATTTACAATTTTGTGGGAAAAGACTTTAAAAATATAATTTTATCGAAAGCAATAAATATAAAAAAAGATAAGGTCAGAAAGTTGTGCATTTATATACACCGTGAATTCATAATCTATTTTAGAACCATCTAATTTATTTTATTAAAAATTGCATTACACTGAATCGTTTAATTATTAATATAAAAAAATAATTAAAAATTCAATATAAAGAAGTACAATAAAATTGCATAATTCTAAAATGTCATATGAGTTCACAGTGCATCTGAATGCACATTAAAATACATTCAATAGAGAAATATGAGTTGGTCTCCCATAAACCAAATATATGCTATTAATTTGAATTATTTGACTCATTTCATTCATTTTTAACACATTTTTCTAAACCACTAATTTAACCAGTATTATTATACACTAGATAATATCAAATGTTATGAATTAAAAATAAGATTCATAGCATGAAACATGTCTATATAATTTATTGTCGAAAAATATATATATTTGGGTCAACATCAAATAATGGAGTCGTAATTTGGCAATGGAAGAGTCAAAGGCAAGTTAAGACTTGTCACACATTCTAAAGGATATTATTTAGTTTCGGTTATTAGACAATAATTGATAACTGCGACTGACCGATCGATGTATGTGCTTTCATGATCATCTCCAAATTGAACTCCTTGATCATATTTGTTGGGAAATTTATAGTTTTGATAAAAGTTCCAAAAACACACGTATAATAGGGCCGGTCGGACGTTAGTTGACGACGATGTTTATATTCTGGTTTATAGAATCTGGGTTGATAATTCTTGTATAGAACAACCGATGTAATAGATAGGTCACATATTGAGGGGGAACCTCAATATGTATAGGTCGATCGAAGATTCAAAGAATAGCCGATATCCGGGGCGAATAATGCAAGAGAAGAACGAAGATCAGATCGATCTGATCAAGTCAGATATCTCAGCTGAAGTCATGAAGCTCAAACTCAGAATACTTGAAGATCAGATGACTTCCAGAAGATCAGACCATAAGACTTACATCAGCCGAGTCTGCTAGTTGAAGCTAAGTCAACCGCACCGAAGACTCCATCAGTAGATGATCGATTATGACCGATCGGTCGACTCACCCAGTGAAAATCGATGTTTCACCTAATCATACGTCTATGATCTGAACAAGAAGAATGACAACCTTAGTTGGAAGAACAACACTGAAAAGTGAGTCTGTTAACCCATAAGAACGAGACACGTATGATCGGAGCCGGCTATTACGGGATTTGGTGCTGCTCTATCTAACGGCTATAAAATACAAATTCACGCTTTTCACCATGCCGTTCTCAAGACGCCACATCAATCCCCAGAACCTACCAAATATAGCACGAAATTCAAATTGCTTCCAACGGCTCTTTGATTTCAAGGTCTATAAATATGGGATCACACTTCAGAGTGAAGATACGGAAACAATTGAACAATCAAGAAGCTCAAGCAATTATCGATTTTCATACGAAGAACACGATCAAGAAGATTATTTTATTAAGTGTTCATCCCATAAGTTCTTAGCATAGAAATCTTTTCATCTAGCTGATAGGCTATCTTAAACACTAGAAAAGATTTCATAGTTGGAACCAAAACAATCTTATCCAAACCCAAGTTAGGTTAAGTTGTTTAGCAAGATTCGCACTAGGGTTTCTAGTTACGATTTGCAGGATCGGTTGAGTGAGAACTCCTTAAATATCTGTCGATTATCTTGTGTTGGACTAACAACAAAAAATCTAAGTCCGGTTGGTTAAGTTGGTGCCCCTTGTGATAGGGAAGAGTGGACGTAGGACTGGTTTGTCCGAACCACTATAAATCTTGTGTGTCTTTACCTGTTTTGATTAACTGTCTACACAATCGCACAACCTTTAAAACACATACATATTCTAAGTTGAGATCGCCTAACACCAAGCTTACGATCGATCAAGCTTGACACTTGATCAATGGTTAAAAGACTAACTTTGGAATCTGATTTATAAAAACTGGTTTTTCACGGGTAAAACTTAAGCTTCGCGACACATCAGTTAAACCGATAGTTACCGAAATCGATCGCCTTCAAAGGCTATTAGTAAGTTGGTTATCATTAAACCGATTCACTCAAGACTCGATCAAAGCTAAGCGCCATCACACGATCAAGACAAAAAGTTTTTAAGTCTATTCACCCCTCCCCTCTAGACTTACGCCCTCACAAAACCCGATTCGGGACCTACAAGTGGTATCGAGCGGTTGGTTCTATGGATAATCGACTTTGCGTATCATCGATTCTTGAGGAAGAATCTTTGTGGTCAACTGAACTGATCTTGAAAAACCTTCTTAAAACTCATTCATTTTCCAAAATCACTCAGCATGGATAACACCTCAGGTATGTATCATGATCTGCTGAAGTTCTCAATCGATGAGTATGCAGATTGGGCCATATATATGTCCAACCATCTAGGTTCGATTAGTGGCAGAATGATGGAAGTCATCGAAAGAGGACCCATCATCATATATTAAGACAACCCTGCAGTTGGAGGAGATCCAGACTTTGCCCCTAGAAGTCTTGTACGAAAAAGCCCAGCCTTGATGGATGCAGAGGAAAGGAAACTGCATACTCTAGATACTATCGCAAGGCATATTATCATGAAAACAATGGATAAGGTCACCAAGGAAAAGATTAAATATCTCAAAACTGCGAAAGCAATATGGGATACTCTAGCTGAAATATGCGAGGTAAATGACCAGATAAAAGACAACTGGCGCAAGTTTAACCGGTGAAGTTCGAAAAAAAATCAAGATGTTGCTTCAACGAAACCATCAACGAACTCGATGGAAGGATTACAATGTCAATAAACAAGCTTCGAGAACTTGGTAGAGATGTCGATAAAGATATCAACTACAAAATTTTAAGGTCTCTCACCAAGAAATGGGACATGAAGGTCACGGTAATCAAGGATTGCCAAGACATTTCAAAAATGAAGCCAAGTAGCTTGTTCTTGAGCCTTAAAGCTCACGAGTTCGATTTAATTGAGAGAGGACAAGCAGATGAAGATGAGGTGCCCGCTGAAGCCTCAACTTCCAAATCAGTTGCTTTCAAGGCAACCAGCAGCAGATCGAAGGCCAATGAACCCATTGGAAAC
The DNA here is from genome assembly GCA_037126765.1 of Stenogyne calaminthoides. Taxonomy (NCBI): domain Eukaryota; kingdom Viridiplantae; phylum Streptophyta; class Magnoliopsida; order Lamiales; family Lamiaceae; genus Stenogyne; species Stenogyne calaminthoides. Next base: position 19,000,414 of record JBBCBC010000032.1, read on the forward strand.
ATCATAAGTCGGCCCGGAGAACGGATCGCTCGCTTACGAGAAACTAGAAAAATCAAATATTCAACTTGGTAAGTATCGAAGATTCTATAAAGATTATCAACATAGCCGAGGAAGAGATAGGAGATCGGACAACAGATCTCCGAAGAAGAACAGAGATCTGATGATCGGAGAGATCACAGAGAAGAAAGTAAAAGAGATAATCTAAATGATGAGAGAAGAGATAACCAATCGCATGAAGAAGATCGAGACTAATATCGAAAGGGAAGTCACCGATAGATCATCCAGACGCGTGATTCACCTCGAAGAAAAGGTTCCGTGGATCGAGGGCGGCTTCAACCGTGAGAAGCAGTCACTCAAGCAGATCGCCTGCACTGACGCCAAGAGAAAGGAAGAAAAGAGGAACAGAAGAGAGCAACTCACATGGGGATAGAAAAAGCCATGGTTGTCGACACGCCCGGAATCGACGACTCAGTATCGCCCTCCGAGGATTCCGGATACCTCCGAGAAGATTCTGTCGACAAGATCTTTGTTGACTTTATGAGAATGAAGATCGATATTCTCTTCGGATGATGATGAGATCTCGCCTCGGATGGCCAAGGAGGACCAATCGAGGTAACCTCCAAACCCGCTTTGTTCGCTTTACACCGCTATCATTAGCACACCTGATGGGGAGATTGACCTGCAGCTCTACTCTGAGCAATTGCTTGAGGATCTCTCCAATGCAGTAGACACTTATGCTATAGTGGAAGCTGAAAATGACAAGTTGAGGATCAGAAATAATCAGCTTGCTAAAGAGAATGATCTCAGTAAAGCCTCTCGAACTTAAAATCGCCAAACCGCTTTCGAAGGCAATCGAGGAATTTAACATTCTGAAAGTTAAAGCTTCTGATAAGGAGAAGCAGATCAAAGATCAGCTAGCTATTAACAAACAGCAAGCTGATGACTTCAAAATCCTTCAAGCAAAATTTGATGAGCTATTTCGAATGCATGAAAGTCTAAAATCATCTGAGGATAATCTGCGTAAGAAAATAGAGGTTTTCACAAAATCATCTAAAACCGTTCAAGACATGAACACCTATTTTCGAACAACGATTAACAAGAAGGGACTTGGATATGAGAACCCTTCCAAATCCTCAAAAGCCCCGGCTGATTCATCTAAAAAAGGTGTAATCAGACGAGTTTCTGACAAAGATACACCGAAAGCCAAACATGTATCTAATAAGGGAAAAAGACCGGTTGAGTAGGTAAAGCAGGTGGTCAACGTAAGGGAAACGAAATGGACCCCAACTGGTAAAGCATCACCCGAGGAATCATCAGAAGAACCCAGTTCTTCTGAAGAGACCTCAACCTGATCAACAGATCAGGTATCAGAAAAGATAACCTGTAAAAGGGAAGTCTAATATGAGACCCAATCAAGGTCAGCTGCCTAATAAGCATGCTTCAGGTAAACTGCAAAAACCACCCATGCCAAAAAGATATGAATCTTTTGATGGTAGCAGTCGTACCTACCCCCTATAATCTAAATCTAGTGGTTTGCTTTTTGAACCACATTGGATGAAAAAAAACAAAAACGAAAAAGATAAATCCCAAGTCTTCTAAGTCATCCAAGGTTCACACTAATAATCATACTAATCAGAAAGCATATAAAGAGAAGTATGATTATGTTGATAGGTATGTGAGACAAATCAGGCCTTCTGATCTAACTGATCTCAATAGAAGTGCTTTCGTTTGTATGGATCCCCAAAACTAATCCTAACCCCTCGGGACCCAATCAAAAGGGGTACCTAAAGCCTGATTTGGTCGCAGGATCGCGTGGGTCCGGCCAACAAAGGAGGTGTGCAAGCAACTATCTGGTACATCGATAGTGGATGCTCAAGGCACATGACTGGAAGCAAACATCTCCTCGGCTCTTACATAGAAACGAAAGGCCAGCGTGTACTCTTCGGTGATGATAACTTTGGTTATACCAAAGGATTGTAACCTTAGAGAATGATGATGTACAAATAATGGAGTCTCAGATGTCGGGAAGGTCCGAAGCACAACCTTTTATCGGTTTCACAATTCTGCGACAACGGATTCAAGTGTTGAGTTCTCGGCCCGACCAATGCACTATCAAGAATCGAGCCACTCAAAGATTTTGCTAAACTGGTTCAAGGAAAGGGACGATCTACGGTGATTGGAACAGTTGCCCAAGAAATGCATGCCCGATTGTCAAGAGTTCCAAAAGTAGAAATTGGCTCTGGCGAGAAAAAGAATGAGCCATCCGAACTTTAAAACTCTTAATAAGATAGCAAGGATGTCTCTAGTGGAAGGACTTCGAATGAAGTATTTTCAAAGGATCGGACATGTCTTTGCATGTCGAAGGAAAAAACAGTCAAAGCTTCATTCAAGGAATTCGGACCGGCATCCAACAGATACTATGCTTGCTTCATATGGATCTATTTGGACCGATTACACGGTCGATCTCAATGACTTAAATATACTCTGGTAATCGTGGATGACTACTCCAAGTTTACGGGTTATATTCTTACATAAGAAGAATGATCGACAACGAAGATACCCGAAATTTGCTAAAAAGATTACAAAATGAGAAGGGTGTCGATGGGTAGTAAAAAATCGGATCGAGATAAAGGTCTGAAATTTCGAACTCTTTTATTACTGATTTTTGCTCTAAGTTTGGTATACAACATGAGACATCAGCTGCAAGGAGGCCACAATAGAATGGAGTAGCAGAATGGAGGAACAGAACTTTCAAAGAAGCTGCTCGCACGATGTTAGCTGAACATGCAATACCAAGCCGTTTAGGCGTATAATCAACTTCGCATGCCATACTCGTAAACGGATGTCTTACGAATAAGGCTCACTACAAAACACCCTATGAAGCGTGGAAGGGCGAAAACCTCGTGTTTCTTACTTCCGTGTTTTTTGGAGTGTAAGTGTTTCATACACAACAATGGGAAGAGTCGGGTTGAAGACTTTTGAGGCCAAGTCAGATGAGGGTATATTCTTAGGATATTCCTCATCTAGCAAGGCTTTCAAGGTTTACAACAGACGAACCCTAGTTATGGAAGAAACACCCCATGTAGTCTTTGATGAAGCATCATCTGAACAAGAGAAATCGCCTCGAGAACAAGGCGTGCACTCGATCAATCGTGCACGATGCTCGAGAAAATGGATCGCCTAACGATCAAGGAAAAAAGGATCGTAAATCGTAATAAAGATACATTCCAGATCTAGTTGATTCACCGGATCATTCAGATCCTAAGGTACAAAAACTATCGATGAAGAAGTCGGCATGCACCGAGATAAAGATCAGCCCGAACCATCCGGTTCGGGGAACACTGAAGTTCCCATTAATGAGACGTCAAAGACATGATGAGTCCAACATCACCGAGACATGTTCTTATCAAGTGGATCATGATTTCGCACCACTCCCAATCGCTAGTAATGAACCTTTATCGAAATGGATGATGTTCTAAACCCATTTAAATCAAAACAGAAGGTCTGGATAACCGGTCATCCAACCGATCGATCATCGGAGACCCATCGATAAAGTTAAAACTAGACATCGATTGGTGAAAGTGCCATGTATTGTTGTTATTTGTCTATGAAGGAACCAACAACAATAGAGGAAGTTTCTACAAGACGAAGTCGGATTCTAGCCATGCGGAGGAGCTGGAGCGATTCGAGAGAAATCAAGTTTGGGAACGGTGGACAGACCAAATCATCAAGGCGTAATTGGCACGAAGTGGGTTTTCAAGAACAAGAGAGATGAGAAAAATGTCATCACCAGAAATAAGGCAAGACTTGTTGCTAAGGGGTATTCACAATCAGAAGGAATTGATTATGATGAGACCTTTGCACCAGTCGCTCGCCTAGAAGCCATTCGGCTGTTTCTGGCATATGCTTCCCACAGAGGGTTCACTGTGTATCAGATGGACGTAAAGAGTGCATTTTTAAACGGGGTACTAGCAGAGGAAGTTTATGTCGAACAACCTCGGAGCCAAAAAAAAGAGCAACCAAGTGTACCGTTTAAGAAAAGCTCTTTATGGCCTGAAACAAGCTCCTCGAGCTTGGTATGATACACTCTTTCAGTTCTTGATAGACAGTGGGTTCACTAAAGGAACAGTGGACAGAACCTTATTCAGAATAGAAGATGGAGAAGATATTCCGATGGTTCAGATCTACGTGGACGACATCATCTTCGGATCTCCCAACAAGAGTCTATGTGAAAGATTCAGCAAACTGATGCAAGGGAAGTTCGAGATGTCCATGATGGGACAGATGAATTACTTTCTGGGTCTCCAGGTGAAGCAAAGTGCAGAAGGGATATTCATCTGCCAAGCAAAGTACACTAGGAATTTATTGGCTAAGTTTGGAGTTCAAAATTGCAAGGAAGCCAAAATTCCTATGATGACTGGATTCAAGATGGATCCGGATGAGGATGGTCGTAAAAACAAATCGAAAAAGAATATAGGGCTCTCATTGGATCTCTACTATACCTAATCGCCAAAGAGACCGGATATCACCTTTGCAAAGAGGTGTATGTGCGATTTCGTGCAAATCCAATGCAAAGCCACCTAGAAGTTACTAAGCAGATTCTTAAGTATCTGAAGGGACAATAAATCTTGGTTTATTTTATCCATCAGATGATAATCTAGAGCTTAGTGGGTATTCTGATTCTGATTATGGAGGTTGCAAGATTGATGAAAAATCAACCTCGGGAACATGTCGGCTTTTTAGGAAGTAAATTGATCTCGTGGTTTTCAAAAAAAAGCGGACATCGATTCGCGACATCTACTATCAAGAAGTAATATATGGCGGAGAATTCGTTGCTCCCAATCGCTCTGGCTTAGTCGGCGGTGAGGGATTATAACATTGTAGCTAAGAATGTACCTATATTCTGTGGAAAAGTCTTTATTGCAATCACTTTCGAATCTCGTTTCTACATACAAGATGCAAGCATGTGGATGTCAGACACCATTTTATAAGAGATCATGTTGAAAAGAAGAATATCATAATGGAAAAGATTCACACTGATTCACAGAAAGCTGATATTCTAACCAAGTCACTAGCTGAGATCAAATTCAGAGAATTATGCAATGAGCTAGGGCTTCTGGATCTTGGAGAAAAAGCACCTAAAATGCTTGATGGATTGTTCTCCAGAACCAGCTGGTTAAGAGACTAACCAGGTTGAGAGGAATCAGTTGAATTTGGTATCTCAACTGATAAGAAGATCAGTCAAGGAACTGATATGAGAAATCGATCAGATTTACAAGTTATCAGATTAAAGGAACTGATCAGATTTAAGGTTTATCAGATTAAAGGAAACACTCAATTTAAAAGGATTACCTGATTAAATCAGTTTGGTTATTTTACATCTTTGTAAGTCGATTAAGCTGATATTCAACAAGCAAGATTCACAGATTAAAGCCAACAATCGCATAAGAAAGCAGAAAATTTACACAACAATGGAATAATAGAAATTTTCATTGATAAAGACCCGAAGGTCAGGTTACATTACAAGTTACAAGTACAAAGGACCCGGAGGTCAGTACATAAGTCATAACCAAAAACCCTAAACCTATAACCCTAAACCCTCATCCTAACCCAAGAAGAGCGGGAGAGAGAGAGATTTTAAATCTGATGCTCTCATTTTCCCCCACTTAACAAGGGTGAGAGAGGCTTTGAAATAATCCTAAAGCCGCTAGCTGAAGCTAAAACCAGTGGAGCGAGAGCGGCGTTGATAGGATTTCTAAGCCAGGAGCCCTTAGACCTGAAGTCAATGGACTCTCCAGCTGTTAAATGGAGCACATGTGCCAAGAAATTGGTTCAAAGACCTTATGGGCACATGTGCTACATGAAAAAAAAATATAGTTGATATCGAAGATTTGTGTTGTCTCGATCAAGACCGTATATCAAACTCATGTTTTATATCAGACTGAGTCTGTTGATGCTAGTTTCGTCATCTCGATAGACACACAAGGTGCATACGGTTAGGAGAAGTGTCTTCTCAGTTGCGACAGCAGATCCGCCGCCTTGGTGGTAGAGAAGCTTGGCAACAATTGTATGTGAAATCTTTGATGACAACGAAAACAGTGATAAGGGACACACAGGGTTGATTTGAGAAGCAGAAATCATTGAAAAAGGGGTAAAGGTTATTGCCGGAAGTTTCACCGGAAATAAGGGTTCACCAGAATGCATGATTTTACAAAGAAGATAAGTATGGTGAATGGGTTATGTTGTGTAAAACATTGGTCCAATTTATAGAGGTCAAGCAAGGGTGCAAATGCAAATTTAATTTCAAAAAGCCTTTTAGAGAAATTTGCATCACAAGGACAGCGTGTAGGAATCACGCGACTGATAATTGGATAAATTTACGACGGATTGACATATCGAAATATACAGACTATAATTACGCATGTCAAATCGCGCCAACTTAGGGAATAGAGACTACTATTCTAGACTAAGTTTGGCGGTTACACTTATCTCAAGAATTGACTTGATCTGAGAAGAATCAGATTAGGTCAACCAAAATCTGATTACATACGAAACTGATCAGATAAGGAAGATCAGTTGAACTTGAAACCTCAACAAATCAGATATATCAGTCTATGAGAAAACAGAAATATCAGTTGAAGGGGGAACTTCAACTGATCGAGGAGGATCAGAAGGGAAATCAGACGCAAAATGAAGCAGATCAGTCGAAAAGAACAGTTGGGAAATTATAAGGTTTAGGCAGAAAACTAAGATCAACAAGTGGATTCAACTTCAAGTGGTATTGATTGATTGCAATATCAGTCAACCAGATACGCTTTTCTTTTCCCTTGTTATTTGCTTATTTATCGAATCTTATCTGTTTTTATTTGCCTTACTGTACGCATTACCTGTGTGACGTATTCCCTGCAAATCATTTAATGCGGACGTGGGGTACCTGTATTAATTGCTACAAAATGCGCTTTTAAATCCAAAAGGTTTTCGTACGTGCTTTTCCCGACCATACGATCAAAACCGCTTAATCTGGATCGTTTAATCTTTTCAAACGGTTGATCTTCCAAATCTTGTCTTTTTCCCTCCTCATCTTTATAAGGTTCATCAAAAACCCTACCAGAGTTTTCCCATTCACAAACTTGCGTTCTTTTTCTGAAAACTCTCCAGATTACTTCTCTGCGATTCAAAGTGTTTTTCTTAAGTTTCAAAATTATCTTCTAAAAAAAAGCGAGAATCGGTAATTTCGATTATTTGATGAATTTTCTTTTTTCCTTAAAATCCATTGATCTTAAAGATTTTGTCAATCGATGGTATCCGTGTTATGCTTTATTGTTTCTTGGTTTTCGCGTGTGTTTATCGATTACTAGGGCGTGTATAGGTCGATAATCAATATATCATATCTCTATGTTTATGCACAATCTTAATCGAGTCTATCTTATTTGTAGATGGCCACTCACGGTATGGGTAAAATAATGTGCAATTATGCGGGAATGGCATTAAAGATTGTCGGCGACAAGTTAAATGCAGTTTGATATCACTTTCGGGATCCGGAATCAATGGAAGTGGAGCAAATTTCAAGAAAGGAGGTCTTGAGAAATATTGACCGCTCCTTTGCAATCGGTGATGCAAAGATGAAGCACTCAATTCCTAAGGAATTTAAGAGTGGATCTGGACGCTTCCCGGGAGAAGAACTACTTTCGTCGGTCAAGCGGAGAAGAGATCGGATCGACGAATCGCGGACATAACTCAAATGCATTCAAACTTGCCAAAAGGGCGAATCCCGCCGCTCACTCTGGGGAGAATGAAGATGAGTGATTAGAAACGAACTCTTGAGAGGGTCGACAAACATCGGACCGCGAGGTTTTGTCGAGACCAATGCTCAAGAGGAAATCTGATTGTTGTTTGACATATTGTCAAAAACAATCATGGGTATTGCGTTCAAACCCGGATGCTCTTACATCCGTCAAATCAGCAAAGATGGTCATTTGCAATAATTGATGAAGCCAAGAACATCAATTGGCATGGGTTCCTAAAGGCCATTCTACTCAAGAACATGAGAAATTTGGAGTTGATGAATGGAGGCGGTCTATCGAAGAAGAGGATCAACAATCTCAACAAGGTTGCAGTTATCCTAAAGGACAAAATGCCAAATGCCAAATGGGACGAAGAATGGTGAAGTCCTACAAGTCTTTCCTCTCCACCACTTGACCATATTTGGACCACCCGAGACGATGATATCGGCCCCCCCAAAAGGCGAAGAAGAAAAAAGACCAACAACCTCGTCTGCAGATGCCCAGGAAAAAGCGGGTGAAGGCCTGGGAGAAGCGAAGAAGAAATGACGAGCCTCCATGACTCTGTTTCCAAGATGATGAAGTCGGATGAAGAAGGGCGCCTTGGATCCTTTGGTGGCGCCACAAAAATCGGTGAAAAATCGGACGAGCCAGGAGGCTACTCGGTTTGAGGGCTCGCGGAACATTACGATGGAAGGGGCAAGAGATGAGCAATCTCCTTCTCCTCAAACTTCGGTGATTCACCACTTTCCGGACCTCTTTGGTTCTTGAGCATGTTTCTCCTTCTCTCCCACCCCGCCGCGAACACGAAAATACATCGGTTCCATGAACCCAGCTTACTGTTGTGGAACGGTATTTTGACCTCCCCTTTGAAATTCTGGTCGGCCGATGACCAACCAGCCTACTTTCAAGCACCACCACAACTCTCCACATCTCATCAACTTTGAATCCGATGATACAATTCTTGAGTCTAGATCATCAAAGACCATCACAGGGGAAAATGGTCGAATGCAAATCGAAGCGGGAAATTGATGAGATGTATCCAGGCGTCGCCCATCCCCGCTATTAGAGAGGAAGTTATGGAGATCCTCACCGAGAGATCTTCGATTAAAAAGCTTCTCGATTTTATAATGATTATTGAGCAGATGGGCGGTCTTGATGAGTTTTGCAGATTTTGATTTCGATATGAGGAAATCGCTAAAGTAAGATCATCACGGAGCTGATAACTATTTGAATCTATCAAAGCTCGATCCACGAATTTGGGGTTAATCGATCAAGGCGAATCCCGAGATCGCCAAGAAGCTCTCAAGCAGATGCTACAATGAAGGATCGGGAGAGCTGCCGATGATAGTGGAACCGGTGCTTTCTGATTCATGACCAACCACCGGAGGCCTGATGAAACATCATCAAGTGGACGATACCTTTCTACATCTCACATCATCACGATCAATTTCGGGGGAGATCGGATCATGTCTCAAAGATCTCCGAAAGAAGAAGTTGAGGAGTGATAGCCGATCGAGGAGGCAGATTGGCCTCAAAGAAATAATGATCAAAGGGAATTGGCTATTTCCCGATTGAGGCAATCAAAGATCGGTTCTCCCCAAAATGTGACCACCGTGGTCTGCCCGAACTTATAAAGTCCGTTGATGACAAAGGCGATTGGTGGATCAACAACAAGTTTTTTTTTTCGATGCTCGGCTGAAAAGCTAGAATTGTGAAGAAGAGAAACTTGACAAACTGATTTTTACACTCTCTCTTGCCATGGAATCTGTCAAGGCGAGGTGATCTCGAAGGTTCAACATCTAACCGCTCAAGTTCAAGGTTTATCATTGCGAGATCTCAACGAGGCGATATCGGTCGATTTTGGATCACGACTTCCCACCTCTCGACTCTTTTTGATCAAACCAAAAAAGGGGGAAGGACGGAGTGAAAACCAACCGACATGATCGTAACAAATGTAAGACCTAATTTAGGCAGGTTGAAGCCTATGGACAAAGACTAGACCATCTGGATCTCTTTCTTAACGAAGTCTCTCGAAAAAGATGGAAAAGTCAAAGGCAAGAAAGTTAGGCCGGGTGGACTTTGGGACATCAACTGTACCCGACCATTAAGATAGTCAAGAAGCACAACTAGCCGACATGCATCTGGAGCATGAATCGATGGGAGAAAACCGGTCCAAAGAATGATTCTGTCAAGAGGCCTAAAAAAAGCGAAAGAAGAAAGAAGGCGGATAAATCGACAGAGGCGTAAAATCAAGAAGAGATTCGGATCGAGAGCGAAGAAAGGAAAATTTGGAAAATGCATGCGTAACCTCATTTGCCAAAGAAGAGTTGATGAGATCATTCAAAAGCTCGCGCACATGCTAAGAGGTTTGAGGAATGGAATAAGATCGAAGTGAATGGCTTCGGATGTTTTTGTTCTTGATCTTGTTCCACGAGAAGAATCTCCGGATGATGAATTCCTCAATTGGTTAGAAAATAAATATCAGTTTTTTTCAAGTATCGGAAAATGAGGCCAAACTTATCAATGTAAAAATATCTCGCCAAGAGTATGATTTGTTGGATTACTCGAAGAAGGCGAGATAGCTCATTTGATGATTTGGCATTTCGGAGATTCTATTTTGACATCCCGAGAAAAATGCACATAATCGATCCTCGCAGACAATGATGTCAAATGGAAACTATATCGATTTTCAACGTACCTCAAGATCAAAAAGAGATGCGAAGGATACAAAGCCTAAAGAGTGAAGAATCGAGAAGACTTCTCGGGATCAATTTGTTTTTAAATTCAAACTTTTTCGATGTAACATGTAATCGACATATCTAATGAGAAAAGTTTATTTTCCCGATCCTAAGACAAAATCTCATTGTCTTCGATTATGTGGTCTTTACTTTTCTATATTTATCATCTGTGTTTGGTTTTTCTCGAGGTGTTTTGGTTTTATCAAAAAGGGGAAATTGTTGGGAAATTTATAGTTTTGATAAAAGTTCCAAAAAACACATGTAATAGGACGATCGGACACATTAGTCGATCGATGTTTATATTACTGGATTTATAGAATACCGGTTGATAATTCTTGTATAGAACAACCGATGTAATAGATAGGTCACATATTGAGGGGAACCTCAATATGTATAGGTCGATCTGAAGATTCAAAGAATAGCCGATATCAAATGGACTGTAACGCAAGAGAAGAACAGAAGATCGATCGATCGATCAAGTCGATATCTCAAACCAAGTCATGAAGCTCAAACTCGAATACTTGAAGATCGGATGACTTCGGAAGATCGGACGAAGACCTACATCACCGAAGTCGCTAGTTGAAGCTAAGTCAACCGGCAGACCGAAGACTCCATCGGTAGATCGATCGATTCGACCGATCGAGTCATTCACCAGTGAAAAACCGATGTTTCACCTAATCACACGTCTATGATCCGAACAAGAAGAATGACAACCTTAGTTGGAAGAACAACCTTTGAAAAGTCGTCTGTTAACCAATAAGAAGCGAGACACGTATGATGGGAGCCGCTTATTACGGATTTGGTGCCGCTTTCTATCTAACGGCTATAAAATACAAATTCACGCTTTTCACCATGCCGATTTCCCGAAGCGCGTCACATCAATCCGCGAAACTACCAAATATAGCACGAAATTCAAATTGCTCTCCAACGGCTCTTTAATTTCAAGGTCTATAAATATGGGATCACACTTCAGAGTGAAGATACGGAAACACTGAACAATCAAGAAGCTCAAGCAATTATCGATTTCGCATGCGAAGAACACGATCAAGAAGATTATTTTATTAAGTGTTCATCCCATAAGTTCTTAGCATAGAAATCTTTTCATCTAGCTGATAGGCTATCTTAAACACTAGAAAAGATTTCATAGTTGGAACCAAAACAATCTTATCTAAACCCAAGTTAGGTTAAGTTGTTTATCAAGATTTCAGACTAGAGTTTCTAGTTCGATTTAAGGATCGGTTGAGTGAGAACTCCTTAAATATATCTGTCGATTGTCTTGTGTTGGACTAACACAAAAATCTAAGTCCAGTTGGTTAAGTTGGTGCCCCTTGTGATAGGGAAGAGTGGACGTAGGACTGGTTTGTCCGAACCACTATAAATCTTGTGTGTCTTTACCTGTTTTGATTAACTGTCTACACAATCGCACAACCTTTAAAACGCATACATATTCTAAGTTGAGATCAGCTAGCACCAAGCTTCTGATCTGATCAAGCTTCGACACTTGATCAATGGTTAAAAGACTAACTTTGGAATCTGATTTATAAAAACTGGTTTTTCACACGGGTAAAACTTAAGCTTCCGCACACATTAGTTAAACTGATAGTTACCGAATCGATCGCCTTCAAATTTATTAGTAAGTTGGTTATCGACCCAAACCGATTCACTCGCAACTCTGATCAAAGCTAATCGCCATCACACCCGATCTGTGAAAAAAGTTTTTTAAGTCTATTCACCCCTCCCCTCTAGACTTCTGCCCTCACAAAACCAGTTCGGGACCTACACTATTCTTGAAAATTATTGTCATGAAATGAGTCAAAACGAATCGGATTAAAATATTACTCAAATTTATTTGAGATTTTATTAACATATACTCCTCCATTTTGTAAAGAATGAACTCTTTTTTTTTTTTTTACAAAATGAATACAACTCAACTAGAACAACTAATCTCTCTCTAGTTAAGCTACATCTTCAAATCTCAATTTGGGGAAGACCTTGCCTCGAACCAAGCGTGAGGATCAGAGGAGAATGACACAAATTTGGTTAAACTAGGAGCGACACTAGATATGAGCTCGTGACATATGGACTAAGCCCGGACTAAGACATTATCCACTTCACGTCGTGGCTCATATATTTCGTCTTGCTATTGACCGGAACCGCCACCACAACGACAACAACCACCACAAGGTGGCACACATCTTTTTTTCTTTTTTAGCGCCCTAGCACCGCAAACTGCTTCCGCTCTCGCTGCAACAAACTCATAAAGGGCGGAGAATACCTACAATAAACCCATAGAGGGCAAAGAATCCCCAAGGAGGGTGGAAAACCCCACCACTTAAATCTCATTAAAGTGGGGGCAGCGTATCTCGAACCCAGGACCTCTTGGTTTGGGTAGTGGTGCTCTAACCACATGACCTAAGCTACTTTGACAACTCTTTTTACTTCCACAAATTTAAATGGGTGGGTCTCATGTACACCCAAGTTTACCGTGCACTTAAAGTGTATTTTAGAAACATGCGATTTGTTATATTGAAAAGTGCAATTTATTTACACTGAAGCGTGCAATTATTTTTCCATATTAATAGTTGCACGCTTCAGTGTAAATAAATTGCACTTTTCAATATAACAAGTCGCACATTTCTAAAATGCACTGTGAGTGCACTGTGTACCTGGGTGCATACAAGACCTAGTCAATTAAATGTCCTTTTAATTTTCTTTGCACATTTCTCTTAATTTTATCCTTGTTTTAACTTTAGAAAATACTCTTAATATCTAATTTTTTTTATTAAGAACACTTATTAAAGATAAATTTATCAATACATATTCTTTTTTTTATTTCATTAAAAAAATAAAAAGACACTTATTATATTACAAAATGGAAGAATATATTTTTAGTTACTTGAACAAGCTTTTGTCTAGTATAATTTTGTTGTGATTTTTGTTTCGAAATATATAGTCCTTTTAAACTTTATATTTCATATTTTTAAACTGCGTGTTTAATAAGAATTTGAGTAGGTCTCCGAAGAAATTTATTCATAGTATGAAATTTATCCAATACATTTACAAATTAAACCACTACACTTATATATACTGATATCATTACATTTATAAACTGAGATCATAACATCAAATATTATAGATATTGAGTTATAAGAGTAGCTGTAACAATTTATAAATGCAATAGTATGAGTTTCATACTATGAACAAGTTTCATATATGAGAGTTTGTGTAGGAATTTCGAGTTGTTAGTTTCTTTCAATTGATTAGCGTAAACTATTACGAGATGTGTATTAATACTAATTTACTAAACACATTGTGACATTGATAAGAATGATAATAAATGCAATCATAAATATGCATTAATTTATTACGATTTAATTATTTAATTGTTCGTGCAATGCACAGGTTTAAATCATCATTAGTGATCAATACATGTCATGTTTTAGAAATAATGAAATACAACATGAAACACCAAAATAAAATGGGTGATTTTATATGCAAATCCAGCCAAGAAGTTTCAAATTGAATTTAATATAGATCACCCATTCGACTTTGTATTTCATCTTGTGTTATACTCCCTCCGTCCTATTTTTGATTGGCCATTTTATAAATGACTCGTGTTTTAGCGAGCGAGTTGGTTATTAGTATATGAAATAATAAAGTGATTTTTAAGGAGGTGTGAGATAGATGAGGGGTTGAACTATCATACCCCACCTTAAAAATCTCTTTATCATTTCAATTATTAATAAATAACTCGCTTATTAAAACACGAGTCAAATAGTAAATGGACAATCTAAATCAGGACGGAGGTAGTAATATTTATCATTAATAATAATTTGTGATGTGAGCGTGAGTCATATATTAAAACTTAAAAGTAGTGAAAACTAACTTATAATTTTTATTATTTCAAGAAGTTATATATATTATATACCGTCATGATGATATGTGCATACCAATATTTTATATTTCTATCTATATTGTTTAGATTAAAAAAAAAAGCACATTAAAATGTAGTACGTAATAACAATATATGATGACTTAAACATACTACACGTGTTAAAATAAGTTAGGTTTTGTACCGTGTATTTTTATAATGTATTTTAAAATTTTATAATTTATTATACTGAAATTTACAATTTATTACACAAAAATATGCAATTATATTTTACGAACACAAATTGCACATTTCAGCGTCGCAAATTTCAGTGCAACAAGTTGCAAGTTTCTAAAATATACTATGAAGTGCACGATGCACTTGGTGCACAAGAGACCCACTCGTTAAAATATATATGACAAAAGAAGAAAAAAAGTTCAAATTAATTAGACTAACTAACAAAATGTGCAGTGTTACAAAGGGTTAAGTCTTATATGCACCAGATGTACCGTGCACTCCATAATGTATTTTAAAAATTTACGACTTTTTGCACTGAAATTTATGATTTATTACACTAAAAAGTGCAATTATATTTTACGAGTACAAATTGCACATTTAATGTGATAAATTACTAATTTCAATATAATAAATTCTAAAATTTCAAATACATTTGTAGTGCATGGTGTAGCTAGTGAACATGCCATCTATTACAAAGAGGGTAGATGTACAGGAGGTACTAGTCATTCATTAAACAAGAGATGCCATTGATATCATATACAAGATACCAACTTAAATATATCACGTACTAATCATGCGCTTTAGTTTTTTTTAAAGAGCTTGTTTAGTAGGAATTATTAGTGAGTGATATATATATTAATACTTCTAATTAATATTGGTGAGTGATAAAATGTCTTTGTGTAATTATTTTATACCAAAAATATATATATATATATATATATATATATATATAAAACTTATCAAATCAATCACTATTTAAAATATCATATATCATAACCTACATACTACGAACGAGCTCAAAGCTTATTACTATGGTTTGGAAGCAACATGAAGACAAAAATAAACATAAACGTAAAATTCATCATTGTTCTTAAATGATACACCCTATTAGAGATGGATTCATGACTTCTTTTAAAAAGGGCGAATTTTTTCATATAGCTAAATGGGGCAAACTTTTATGATCCAATAAAATAAAATAATAAAATTTTACAAATTTTAAAAATATAAATAACACAATTTTTATGCATATTTTAAAAAATCTTGGGACGAAAATTTTCATAAAGTTAAGTGAGCAATATTTTATGATAAAGGGGATCTAGGTTGCACATATACTATACAGGAATACAGGTACAATATGGTACAAGTACTCTGATATAAATTTTAAAAAAAAATGCATAAGATAAGACTAGGTATACGACTATAATTTTTAAATTATTTTATATAATCACTATGAATATAAATTTTTTTAAGCATACATACCTCTGTATCTGTATGTAATTTTTTTATACCTAAACAAACATAAAGTCAAAATAAAAGGAACTTCAAATAAAATATATGAACGAAGAGCAGTTTGACAGTGATGTGACCGTGTGAGTGATGGAGAGAGTCGATATCTTTTTTACTTCTTGGTCTAGTGTTAATTTGAACTAATTTAATATTAAAAAAATTATTTCAAGGCCCCAAAAAAATTAATTTTGTTTATTTCACCCCATGCGTCATATTCATATCCGACACGTTACCCAAAATTATTATTAATATTTTTAATTGAAGTACATGTGGCGTATCATGTGCTTATCTCACCTATTACCTATATCCGCATATCAAAGTACCTTTGGTGTAACGGACACTGCATTAAAATTTTTGGAGTACCCATAAATTATAGAAGGGAGCAATTAAACCTTTTTTTTTTTTACATATTATGGATAAATAAAAGAATTTATATAAATAGTAAAAGAAATTAAATTTTATGCACGAGCTTCGAAAGTGTAGATGCGAGAAACTCAGATCCATTTGCTGACGAGCCTCGAGGTCTGATTTAAACACCCAGGCAAATGCGGGGAAAGTAAGACGCCTAGCTGCCAGCATTCTTCCTGGATTGCTATTGCAGCTTGGCTTTCTTGTCTGTTATTAACGGCAGGTGAATCCCAAGGGGAGCAACCGCCCCTAGTGCCCCCTAAATTTGTCCATGTTCCTTACATTCCACAAAAATAAATTTGCAATATATTTTCCTCCGTCGTACAAAAATAGGTCAATTATTATATTTAAGATATCAATAAATCTTCATTTCTATTTTGATTATTTTATTTTGTTCATATTTAATGTATCTTGTTATTAGTAATTAATAGATATAAGGGATAAATCGAAAAACAAAATAAAATTTAATGTTAAAATTTTAATAATTTTTTTTTTTTTTTAAATTTGGGTAAAGTAAACCTGTAAACCTATGGGAAGGAGGGAGCAATAAAACAGTGATATTTCACCCCTTAAATTGATTGATTAAAGGCCACTAATTATGTAACACCAAAAGTTTTCTTTTAGCTCAATAGATCTTAAACTGGAAATGTAATCCATGGTTATCTCAAAAGAAACTAAAGGCTAAAAATCAACAAGTTGAAAGTGTGGTTGTGCAAAATGTTCTATTTTTTCATGATAATAATAATTCTGTTTAGTTTGCACATTTGAACTGACGAAAAGATTAGAAGATAAGATATGTGTCACATCTTTAACTGTTATTGTCCCAGTAAATGTTGGAGATGATTTTATCCCAAACCCCACCAAGAAATCAAACGTTCAAAAAGTTGCCAGACATTGTTTTTTGCAATTTGAACCAATAATGAACCCAGATTGTATGATATATAGTTTAATTAGGTGTTGGAATTCTACTGGTTTGATATCTGCATTTCTTCCACAACCGAATGTACAATGGTGGCTTTTGGATAAAGGCATTCTCATCTCATAATGTAAAATGACAATAGCAAAAATGGGAAGTGGATATTGAGGTAAATCAACTGTCAAATAATTGGCCAAACATATGCACCATCCAACCTTCTTTTAAATATGTAATTTATTGCACTTATCAAAATATATTCTCTCCGTCACATAATACATTACATACTTTTTTATTGAGATGTTCCACAACATTTTGCATATCAAATGTTAACCAATAAATTTAATCATCTACAAATAAACATGTAAAAGGCGAAAAAAAAAGGTAAACATACATTTATTTAGAATTTGTGATTACAATTTTCGTTGATCTCTTGATTCCTCTCTCTAAAGGGGGTACCGGGGTTTTAGCGACGTATTCAGGATTTTGGGTAGTACCGG
The DNA here is from genome assembly GCA_037126765.1 of Stenogyne calaminthoides. NCBI lineage: Eukaryota > Viridiplantae > Streptophyta > Magnoliopsida > Lamiales > Lamiaceae > Stenogyne > Stenogyne calaminthoides. Next base: position 19,018,152 of record JBBCBC010000032.1, read on the forward strand.
GGTCTTAGCGACGTATTCGGATTTTGGGTAGTACCGAGGTCTTAATGACGTATTCCGGATTTTCCTACAATTTGGTAGTAGGGGGTCGTTTGTGACTTATTCCACCAGATATAGAATTTGGCCTACAATTTGGCAGTAGGGAATTTATGGGGTCTATGACATGACTTCTAACCTATTGAAATTCTATTTCGACTCTCCTATTTATAAGAGATCAACGACTTAGGGAGCAAGAAAAAATATTCTCAAAAGAAAAGAATATTCTCAAATTTAAGTAAAGAAAAGATAATTCCAAAAAGAAAAATATAATCTCAAATGTTGGAGATATTATTTTATATTTTTACCTCCAAAATTAGGATTATAACAAATATATGACACTATTAAATTTAATAAAATTTAAGTATCTACAAATGCCCCCTCGAGACCTGTTGTAGAGACACATGTCGGCTGCAACTTGGTCTCGAAATCTTGATGTAAAACTCCAAAGGTGATTTGACATGCCCCCAAAGGTGAATTTAACATGCCCCCTGAAATTTTACGAACATCCTTTGAGAGAGGAGATGAAGAGCGAAAATTGTCCCACCGGACGTGCCAATTTATTAACCAATAAATTTAATCACCTACAAATAAATATGTAGAAGGCGAAAAAAAAATAAGGTAAACATATATTTATTTAGAATTTGTGGTTACAACTTTCGTTGATCTCTTGATTCCTCTCTCTAAAGGGGGTACCAGGATCTTAGCGACGTATTCCGAATTTTGGGCAGTACCTGGGTCTTAGCGACGTATTCGGATTTTGGTAGTACCGAGGTCTTAGTGACGTATTCCGAATTTTCCTATAATTTGGTAGTAGGGAGAGAGTTGATGGGGTCGTTTGTGACTTATTCCACTAGATCTAGAATTTGACCTATAATTTGGCAGTAGGAAATTTATGGGGTCGTCTATGACATGAGTTCTGACCTATTGAATTCTATTTCGACTCTCCTATTTATAAGAGATCAACGACTCAAGGAGTAAGAAATAATATTCTCAAATTTAAGTAAGGAAAAAATAATTTCAAAAAGGAAAATATAATCTCAAATCTTGGAGATGTTATTTTATATTTTTATCTCCAAAATTAGGATTATAACAAATATATGACACTATTAAATTTAATAAAATTTAAGTGTCTACACCAAAAAAAAAAAAAAAAAAAAAAGAAATTACTCATTAAATTACATCATCACAATATTTATATATTTACACAAAATGTCATTGCTTTTGGGACCCACACAAACACTCAATCAAAATATTTTATTTACTTTATACATAAAATTTACAAAATTATCCTCCAACAAGCTACTCATTATACATATATTTTTTTAAAACCACGTATCCAAAAGTTGTTGTGAGACTAAGGGAATATATTAATTTATTTACACTATAACATCAGTTTAAAATACACGATATACTTGGTGTATGCAAGATTTTGGTGTCAAATACTACCTCAAATTTTGTTTAGATGTTATTTTAGTATTTCACATAATTTTCAATTTAAATATAATTTTGTATTTTTTAAAGTCAAATTAATTATGTATATTTCTACTTTACCCTTAATATGGTTAAATAAATCACAAAATAATGTGTGTGCATTTTTCAATTTAAATACTACCTCTAATACTTTAAAAAAAAAACATTGGAAACAATTAGTTAAGAATATAATTAAGAAAAAAATTATTTTTAAAAAATATATGTGTATTCAATTAAGATGACGTATTTTGAATCTAATGGTATCCAACTAAGGTTGAAAGGATAATTATGTGGAGTTGTGGACTGGACTTCTTCTGGTCAAACTGCCGACCTGGAACGCACATCGCCTAGAATGCATACAAGTATTTTATTTTTTGACCAGAATGTAACATATTAATACAAGCTTATGGATTTCATTTTTTATTTTTTATGATTTTTTTAATAAGAAAGATTAATGATATGATTATAAAGATACATGCACAAATGAGAAAAGACACACCTGTGTGGGAAGATTTCATGGCGAGACGAAGTATAATTTAAATATTAATATTTTAACATTTTGAAAAATATAAATATTAATTTGTGCTAAATTGTATTCAATTTCATGCATGTAACCATCTCGTACTAATTTTTATCATATTTAATGTTAAATATTATAACTATACATATGCGGAAAAAAAATTAGGTCCTGTAATTTATAGGAGCAGCAATTATAGGAACCCAGATTGGCGTGCCGATATATTTAAGCTACCTATTTTCCAGTCATTTTATGATAAAGTATTATTTTTGATAAAGTATTGCCGAATTATGAGAAGATATATTTCGAGATAACAATCAACAAATGTGGTATATCAAATAACAGGGGTGTCATGCATTGTTTGATTCAGAAAATTTAGAGTTAAATCAAAGTATAGAATGAACCAGTTTCATATAAATTTGAGTAGTTAATTAAGGAGTGTGATTATATTATTAAATAAATTTTAATTGTGATAATTGAAAGATGTGACTTTTTACTATAAAGGATATTATTTATAATATTAAAGGGTGTGACTTGTATCACAACATAGTGTATTAGTAGTGACAAGTAAATTGATGACTTATATTACAAAAGATTTATATTATAAAAGTGTATTAGTCATGATAACTGAAGGGTCATGCCTGTTAAAAAAAGAACAAATTTTACGATAAATAAGTTTTACAGCATATCAACTCAAGTTTTATATTATGAACAAGCTATACAGATAATTTCTATTTATTAAAAGGAAAAAAAAAAGGAAATAAGAGATAACACAATGGTGCCAAAGTGAGATCAACAAATAAAAAGAATAAAACCTAAAAGTGTGGGCTCTCTGAACCAAGACCTAAACAACCCCAAAGAAAAGGGGCCAAGCAATAAAAGCCCAGATGTACGAAAAATTCACATGGTAAAATTATGTGGCCCAACAAAACAAAATAAAAGCCCAAAAAGAACGGACCAAAAGGGAAAACTAACAACCCAGAACAATAGTTTGACGTTACTAGTTGATATGGGGTAAATAAGAGTTATCCCATATCAATGTAAGACGTGGCCGTTTGACTCCATAATCACGATACCAGAGCCAGAGCTTTACTAAAAACAAATATTTAAGGTCATCAGAGGTATTTGTCTTAATATGCGTATATCAAGTAGTACGAATTATCTTAAGATAATTCTAGAGATGGTCCAAAACTGAACAAGAATTACCTATTTTTCTTTAGCCCAAACAAGAGGCAGCGAGGAATCCCCAAATTCATGGGTCCCCGGTCACACAGTCCCATTGATATTCCTACATAAAGTCATTTTTTGAAAGTTTGTTCGATACATTTTTTTTGGAGTTCGATATGAACATAATAGTACTAAAATTTAGCTGCTTCATCTTTTAACGAAAAATATTAAATTGACTTAGCAAAATCCATGAATTTTCATTAGCAAGGACCTCATGTAACAACTAAGGGCCCGCTTGGTATGATTAGATAATTGTAATGGTAATGAGTACCATTAAGGGATCAATCACTAACAATTATTGATTGCATTGTTATTATTTGATTAGTACATGAACAATGTGTATCATGAGAGGTGGATTGAGTGAGTGGGATCAATTGCTTACTTCTGTTCCTATTACTTGAGTATCAAAACTACAAGCAACATCAATAGATGTGATTTCCATTACCCCCAATCAAGCGGACCCTAACAAGAATCGTTTAATTTAAGATTTTTTTAAAATAATTCAAAATAAAAGTAATAGTTCAGGGCCTGTTAATACATTATGCCAAAAATATAAGCCATCCATCCCAATTATATAAGCATCGATTGAGTTTTGCGGATTCAGAAATTATTTTGGAAAGACAAATTAAACAATTAAAAAAATGGAAACATAAAGTCATATCATGTTTGATGCAAATTCAGTAATCGAATACATATACACAGCACATGATTCCTCGATAATTACTTGAGATGAACATGGACAAACACACAATTATTCAAATCAAATCCAATTCATGCAGAAAAGGCTTCAATTTGTCAAGCTTTACACTCAATAGTTGTAACCCCAAAATGTACACCCAACTACAAAGTCCCTTGAATATGATCTCCCTCTCCCTCTTCCACTTTCACTTCTTTTTCAATCATATGAGCAGCATCATAAGTGGCATGAACACCAGCCAACACATAGTAAATCAGCATCACACCACTACATATCAAGAATCGCAACACCGCCACTTTCCCAAGAGACCCGATTAGGAAAACATTCATCGCAATGGAGATCGACGGCAACCATGGAACGAGCGGGACACCCCATACTTTCGGAACCCTATGGTTCGAAGTCAACGCCATTCCTAAAGTCCCCAAACCCCAAAACAAGACAGAGATGCCATTCCCCACCCACCTTCTCTCGTTTGTACTCCAGAGAACCGTTATCACAATCGAAGAACCAATCACAACAATTAAAGAAACCATAAATTGGATAGCGTCCCGTTTGGGAGTCACATTCTTGACATAGTATCGTCTCATCAGCAACGCGATGGCCATAAGCATGAAAATGAAGAGCGTGCTAAAGGACAAAGCAGACGATAACACATCCAAGCTCGTAAATAGGGCAAGAATGCAACTACCCGTGGTGACCAACATGGTCGCGTATATTGGAGTTCCCGTTTTTGGATGAACTAAAGCGAAGTATGGAGGGATCATATGGGCTCTCGCTATTTGAGTTGTGTATCGAGCTTGCCCCATCGATCCTATTAGCATACTAGTGGTCATCCCTTTCAAAGCAACAATGCTCACTAGATACTTCGCCCAATTCACCCCGATTCGCTCAAACACGACAGAATAAGCTGCATTGGGATCAACTTCAGTGTACTTCACCATCATTGCCAACACTAATGACATCAAGCAGTACACTATAGTGATCAACGACATCGAGCCAACTAAACCTATCGGTATATCTCTCGATGGCCTTTTGACCTCTTCGGCCATATTCGCCACCATATCAAAGCCCGTATACGACCAGTAAACGGTGGCTGCAGCAGTGAAAACCCCTTCAGCCCCATAAGGGAAAAAGGGGACCAAATTCTCACTTTTCCCATGAATAAAACCGAAAGTTATGATGAACACAATCACACATGCACTAAAAACAGAGCTAATCTAATTCACAATCGACGTCCTCTTAGTTCCCGTCATTGCAAATCCATTCACAAGCAGCAAAACTAAAACAGCCAAAGGGTCCAACAAATTGAACCCTTCCGCAAAAGAATCGACCCTAATTCTCAACGAATCGGGATTGTTTTTGATAATACTAGCGAAATAAGAAGACCAGGAACGCCCTAACCCCGCAGCCCCAACAAGCCCTTCTAATAAAATATTCCCAGCAGCAATAAAAGCTAAAAAATCCCCCAATTCAATTCTTAGGTACGAAAAAGAGCCACCGGCGACAGGAATTTCGACGGCGAATTCAGTGTAACAGAAAACAGAGAGTAAAGCGGACAAACCGGAGACGGCGTACGATAGCACAATGGCGGGGCCGGCGTGGTCGTGGGTCTCCTGGCCGGTGATGCTGAATATGCCGGAGCCGACGACGGAGCCGAAGCCGAGCCAGATCAGGTCCCACCACGTCAGGCATTTCTTCATCTCGTTTTCCGATTGCTTCTTGCCGTCGACGAGCTCGGTGGCGTCGGAGGAGCGGCCGAGGAGGCGGTCCTTGAGGCGGCGGGGGGTGTCGGAGAGGGCGGCGAGGTAGGTGGCGGCGTTTTGGAAGGAGGGTTCCGGGTAGAAATCGCGCTTGCTGAAACGCCAGTAGGATTTTGCGGCGGTGGGGTCCATGGGGGGTAGGGAGAGGGGGAAGGTGAGATCGGAGGGAGGGGTTTGGTTGTTGGGGAATGGAAATCCCATTGTGGAATTGGGGTTTGGGGATTTAATTGGAAAGTTGGGATAAGGGATTGGGGGATTTGAATGCGTTATTCGAGGGTGAGACGGAGTGTATCTATCGGGTTGGGTTGTGTGGGTATGTTCTTCAACGGAAAATCGACCATTGTTGGGATTGAATTCAACATGTAATTGAATCTGGGCGTCGATTTCTCAACGTCTGGTGTGTAAAGTGGAGGGTGAAACCGGAATTTCGAATTTGGTGGAAAATTCAAGTACGACTGTAGGGTTTATATACTATCATTATTATGCATATAAATTATTCACTATTTAAATTTTTAAATAATCGTAGTATATTTATATAATAATACTTATAATAAAAAAAGATTTTGTGTGAACCGAGTATACAGAAGATCTACCTACCTTAAAAGCCAATTGACAATGTTCATTAATCATTTTTTCATCTAGGGCGTGTTTTGAAAGCATTTAAATCTTCGAGGAAGAACTTTTAAACTAAAACTTTTTAAAATGGGTCTCGAGAAAGTTTTTTCAAATAAATAAATCTTTCTTTCTAAACTAAAAGTGGGTCTCAGATGCATCAAATAAATCGTGTACTCTATAATGTATTTTAAAATTATATAATTTATTGTCACTGAAATATGCAATTTATTGTACTAAATTGTGCAACTTATTTTTTGTTATTAATTGTACGGTTCAATGTAAACAAATTGCGTATTCCAATATAATAAGTTACATAATTTTAAAATACAATATGAAATAAACTGTGCACCTCTTGTATACAATGTTAAGTTAAATCCACCACTGATGATAATACCATTTTAAAAAGAAAAAGAACATCGATGATAATAACAAAATTTCAGTATGATAAAGTTCACATATCCTATGGCAAAGTTCATTCATGATAATTAACATGCCACTCTTCCCTCTTCAAAATAAAAATAAAAGTTCATTAATGATCACTTTGGTATAATAAAAGTCGCACAACACACTGTATTTCGTGTAATTTTTCAATTTTTAATACCGTGTTATGATTTGATATTTTGATACATAATATTAAAATAAATAATACTCCTGCTATACTGAGAATTAATTCCGATGATGGGATAAAATTATCGCCTAACCCGGGTTACAAATACACTAGCACGTGGCCATGCAATTCACACCATATATATATATTTTTTTGAACAAGCAAACAAACCATACATGTTAATCCCAATGAGACATGAGTGTCAAGTGATCGAAGTTGGGATCTCTGAGCCAGCCCAATCATGAGGGCCGAGAGAGATTGTGGCATACTTGACTAGAGAATGTGCTTGATGTAACTGTTTCCGCGGAGTGTAAGTGTAGTCCCGCACTAGGACAGCCAAGTTTAAGAGTAGTAAGGGCATCCATCACATAAGCCTCCGGGCCAAAAAATGTAGATTGGCAGTTATGGCCTTGATCGCGAGCTGGGAGTCAGACCGGACTGAAACAGGCCCCCAACCCTGTTGAATACATTTAACCAACCCGACGCGGATGGCCTCAAGTTCTGCTGCAACAACCGACCCTGGTGGTGAAATTGCCAAACAGCCTGCGGCCGCCAGCGTTCCATCTGCATTCCGGATGACGTAGCCGGTCGCATAAGCGCCCTTATCGTCGTCAAAAGCGGCATCCACCTCCAGAGACATGACTGAAGTTTGCACCGTCTGGGCCGAAGCTGGAGGGGTTGCCGTCTGTGGGGCCGTGGGGGCGCAGATGTCTTGGAACTGACGTAGGTAAGCCTCGGGGCCATATGGTAAGAAACGCCCACGGCCTCGGAGTTGGGGAGAAGGTCCATTATCGTCTATGTCATGCAAAATCTGGCATCGGGTACCCCACACGCTCCACAGAAAGATTGCCCATCTTTGGAATTCCTGTAGATCGACCGATTGCCGTATAAATTGAAGGATGTGTAGCATATCGGATTGACAAAGAGGTTTGAGCATGCCCGAAATGTTGGGATAAACACGAAAATCCAGCATTCTTCCACATTGTTCGCACCATCGGGCAATAGATTAAAACATGAGCAGTGCTTCCGGAGCAGAAACCACATAGGCGGCACGAGGGATTTCGTATAACTTGGCGGCGGACCAGCGTCGCCTCGGATGCTATGAAATCGTGCGCAAAGCGCCAAAGGAATACTTTCACCTTAGGTGGAATAGTGAGCGCCCATAGCCATTTCCACCAGCCTTCTTGGCTCCCTGTGTCGGAGGGTCCTGGGTCCGCCGATATGTGCATGGCGTTAAACGCCTGGAGATAGCCGACTTCACCGTGTATTCCCTGGTAGTGGTGTGTCTCCAAAACCGAACATCTGGCCGCGGCATTGGAGGCAGTGGAATGCGGACCAACGTCGCCTCTGAAAGAGAGCGCGCTCTAGCAATTCGTCATTCCAACTATTATCCCCGGTAATGAAACGAGAGACTTTGGAATTTGTACACACAGCTACGCAGGATGAGATTCACCCTGACGCAATCCCATTTACCCATGCATCCTTATATGCCCAAATGGTGTTGCCATCCCCCACTCGCCATAGAAGCCCATGATCAAAGATCGACCGGCTCCAAGATAAAGAGCGCCAAACGTAATAGGGATTTGAGCCCACTGGAGCCTCGAGGATATCCACATGGCAGAAGTATCTCGCACGGAATATTGTGGCAACCAAAGATGTCGGGTTTTGTATGATGCGCCACACTTGCTTAGCCAGCATAGCTTTGTTGAAAAGAACCATGTCCCGGAATCCTAGGCCGCCGAGTGGCTTTGGCCGACATAAGAGAGACCAATTAGCCCAATGCATCTTTTTGTTCCCCTGTGTAGAACCCCACCAAAATCTCGTACAAAGAAGTTCAATATCAGCACACAGTGAGGCCGGAAGGCGAAAGCAGGACATGGCATACGTCGGTATTGCTTGTAACACTGCTTTGATCAAAACTTTCTTCCCACCGTCCGAAAAGTTTTTCGGGGACCACTGTTGGGAAAAACGGGGTGCCCGGATCTATTCGAGGTGATTATTTAAATACATATTTAAATTAAACAGTTAATTACTAACATGAATTAATCCTAAATCAATTCAACATAATAATAAACAACATGCGTACACATAATTCACGTAAATCCTAAACATGCGGAACTAGGAGTTACGGAATTACTAATCTCTTGAAGAATCAAACGGATGAATCAACCCAAGAGCCTTCCCAAATATATCCTCAAAGTCCACGAACGTTATTCGGTGGGAAGATTTCAACGAACGATTTTAATGGGAGAGAAATTAAATATTTTGCTACCACCTTTGTGGATTTCTAATATTTCCAACACATGGAATTGCACTTGAGAATGAAGAGCTCATCCCCTATAATTAGGGAGGAGGTGGTCGAAATTTTAGGTAAAAAATATATGGAAGAAAATCTTTTCTTGGTCTCCAAGAAATCTTGAATATATCTTCTATATTCTTTTCTCCTTAATTAAATTTTCCATAAAAATCTCTTCACCTCTTCTACCTCATAATTTTTGAAAATTACAAGATATTAGGAGTCAAGATTTGACTTCTTGAATTTATGGGATAATTATGTATTTCTACAATAATTATATTTTTCCATAAAATATCTACAAGAAAATCAAGACAATCTTTTCTTCCTAATTATCTACAAAATTTTGAAAATTACAACATGGAAATATAGCAAGAATATTTTTTTCTCTCTCTCATTAATTGGACTTTATTTTGGGCTATTTGGGGGGCCTTTAGGAGAATTAAGATTGGACCTCCAATGGACTATGATGCTTTAATATTTTGGGCCAAATATTATTCAAGTCCATTAATATTAATTTACTCAACTATAAAATTAATATTGAACTATCCATCTTAACCCATATTACGATTTCACATATAACATGGCTCCCTGTCATTATTTCCCGCGTTTAAGATTATCTTAGTCCATTAATTAATTAAGCCACTGAACAAGTTTTATATTAATTAATATCTTTGTCCTTGGAGTAAAGACAGCTCAATATTATTATCCATGCCGGAAATAAATTTCCACTTGCAAGATTTGACATGATAAAGGATATGAGCCCACCAAGGGGACAAATCAAGCAACTTGCACGCGATTATCCGTATTAAATGTCAGCAATCGTCATGTAATTAATAATATTGCCCAAGATATAAGGTATCGAATCGCATTGACTCTCTTCCCATCATAAGTCAAAGCAATAGTTATTAATTTCACACGATCCTATTTAAGGGACGGAGATTATGAAACAACGCACCACTGAGGTCTAATTCTTGTATATTCAAGATCAAGAATTAATTTGTCCTCTGTGGGTCCTCATTCAACAAGACCTAAATGCGCTTTAGTGTGATCCTTGGTCAAGACAGGCCAATAACGGGTCTCACACTTCAAATTCATGATGGTTCGTTCATTTCCATCTGGGTTGTGAATTTGTACTTAATTACGAGGGCTGTTAATTTGATCTTCAGTGATCGGGTATCACCAAATTAACTACAACATAATACGTATTGTCTTATTGAACGAGTTTGCAATAAACATATATAACATTCATTCATATTTAATGCAACAGTGATTAAATAATTTATTTCAGTAAATAAATAAGAAACTTCAGTTTGGTTATACAAAGTAAAAACATACTTTTCAGTATAACCCCAACAACCACGTCTCAATTCGTTTCTGGATCCGGTCTCATATGTAGGAAAACTGAAGTCGTTTCTGACGGATAGACAAAGTCGGCAGCCCAAGTAGAAATCGTGTCCCTGTGAGACCGGGATTCCTAGAATGTCGCGGACAGCCTGTTGAACGGTTGATGCAGTATTCGTGCTAAATGTGATAGCAGATTTGTCGTAGTTAATCAATTGGCCCGAGGCTAATTCGTACTTCCTAAGGCAAGAGACAAGATTCCTGGCCTCTGCGGTGCTGGCCTTAAGAAACAAGAGGCTGTCATCTGCAAATAGTAAATGCGTAATAACCGGGGCCCCTCGTGCAATAGTAACGCCCTGAATCATGTGGTCCTGCTGATAGCGAGCCAGTAAGGCCGCAAATCCCTTTGTGCACAAAACAAAAAGGTACTGCGACAACGGGTCACCCTGACGGATGCCACGTCTAGGTATGACAACCGGCGTTACACCGTTATTTACCCGAAATGTGTATGTAACTGAAGTAACGCACCTCATTATAAGGTGTATCCATCGAGGGTGAAAACCCATGTGTTCCATCAACGATCTGAAATATGACCATTCGACACGATCATATGCCTTACTCATGTCCAACTTTAAGGCTGCATAACCCTAGGTCCCTCTATGGCTCCGTATCCAGTTCATGCACTCACACGCTATTAGAACATTGTCTGTAATCAGCCGACCAGGTACAAACACACTTTGTGTGGGGTCAATAATCTGAGCAAGAATGCCGCGGAATCTATTGGTTATTGCCCGGGCGATGATTTTGTATATGACATTACAAAGACTGATTGGTCTGTAATCCTTGAGTGTCGTTGGTTTGTTGACTTCGGAATTAGAGTAACGGAAGTGGTATTCCAATGATCAAGAGAACCCTCATTATTTAGAACATGTAGAGTAGAGGAAATAATCTCGTCCTTGGTTGTCGCCCACGTTTGTTGAAAAAAAGACGCCGGATACCCGTCCGGACCCGGCGCCTTATTCGGGTGCATATCAAACAATGCCACTTTAATCTCCTCAGGCGTAAAGGGCTCCAGGTAACGGCTGTTCATGTCATGAGTAACCACCGACGGGATGTGCATGGTAACCCTGTGGATGTTCTCTGGTGAAGGTAACAACTGAGCTGGAAATCGCTTCATGGCCCGTATACCAAATGCCGTGCTCATTCAGGAGGCCTGATATTGTGTTTCGCCTACGACGTGTCGACGCTAACCCATGAAAGTATGCCGTGTTCTGATCACCTTGTTGAAGCCAGCATGATCGAGAGCGCTGCAACCAGTGGACTTCCTCTTTGGCCAATAGGGAGTTGAGCTCTGTCTCCAACCGACGTATCTCAGCATTGTCCTCTTGCTCATCAACCGTCCTCAAAGCCCGCTCCAGGCTGGCTCGACTAAGTCGAATCTGCTGTTGCAAATGGCTACACGTAGTGCAGGCCCATTGTTGGAGATCACGAGACACTCGGTGCAGTGTTGAAGGTAAGGAACCCATAGCATTGGCTGTCCAGCTGGCTTGCAAAGTAGACATAAAGTTGGGCTCCATAAACCACCTATTTTCAAACGTGAACCGGCTTTGAAGGGAAGGTTGGTGGCATGGAGTAGGCGGCGTGATCCCGAGTAAGATTGGCCGGTGATCAGAGCCGTAGTACGGGAGGTTCTGTACATTATATTCTGGGAACGTATTGCGCCACTGTGCATTGGCCAGGAATCTGTCCAGTCGAGCTTGGACAAGCTGCATCCCCCGCTGCTTATTCGTCCAGGTAAATTTCGGCCCCGAAGAACCCAAGTCCATAAGATTGACGTCAAAAATCATCCCAGTGAATTGTAAGATTTGCGAATTCGGGCGATTAATGCCCCCCGTTTCTCTCGATTCGTACAAATCTCATTAAAGTCTCCCCCGACTAACCATGACATCTCAGCTAGCATTGGAACACGCGCAAGATAACGAAGTAAAGACCACGAGTGCACACGGTGTTGGGGATTGGGATGTCCATAAAAACCAGTAAAACGCCAAGCAATATTATCTAAAGAAACGATACAATCCACATGACCAACAGAAAAAGATAAAATATTAACATTGCACTCATGAGTCCAGCAAACAACCAGGCCCCCACTGTGGCCGACGGAATTTTCAGCAAAAACCCCATGAAAACCCAAAGAGCGACAAAAAAACGAACAACGACTACTACGTAACTTAGTTTCACATATAAACATAAGGGAAGGCGACTTATCAAAAACAAGACGACGAAGTTCCTGGAATGCACGTTGGTTGCCCAGCCCCCGTGCATTCCATACTAGACAACTCATGGCGGCGGGCGATGAAGCCCCTCAGACCCCATCGCCTGAGACGAACTGCCATCCTCGTCAGTGGAGGATGCGAAAAGCAACTCTGGACACTCCTGGCGCTGAGGAGACGAACTGGAACCCTCATCACCCTGGCTGTGAAGCCTGCGGCGCTTCAGACACCCTCGCTTGGTCTTTGGCTTGCCGTGGGGGGCCCCCTGTTGAATGACAACATTCGATCCAACATTTCCGATTTGAAATCGTAGACAGTCTGGCAACACTCGGAGTTTGTTGGATAGGTTGATCGGTCATGGCGTGAGGTAGAACAAGGGTGGATGTGGCATCAATTGTGGCATGGCCAGGTTCCATAGTAATTGCAGCAACAGGAAAACCCGCAGAATGACTTAAGGGAGGTTGATCAGGCACCAGCGGTAGCAAAGTGGGAGGGGCTGTAACTTGCTCATCATGCTTAAAGCCCCAAGCTTGTAACATTTGTATGATCCGTTCCGGTGAAAACGAGTCCGTGCCATCCCGCATCCAATCCTTCGAGGAACCATCCCCCGATCAACTGCCACCCTCCGCTCGTTACAATTGCCCTCAACATGAGTTAATCGGCCACAAGTATAGCAAAAATCGGACAAGCGTTCATAACGAAAGATAACGAAAGAGAAGGATGTACTTGCCGTCCCCAATTTCGGTGATATCCATATCCCCTGAAGCTGCCAAACGCGTCGGGCCTAGTCTCTGATGTCGACAGTAGGTACAGGCTTGTGTATAAACAGGCGGCCAACGAGGCTAAGCTGGTGAGACGGTGAGACTCACCTGTTCCTCCGCCGTCAGTGTGGAGAGAGCTTCATCCGCCATGGTTAGAGGTATGAGAAATAAGCGACGCTGGGAGATGATGGTTGGAAGCCAGAGGAGATGAAGGGATTTAATCATCGTTAGAGAGTTGGTGGATCTGGATCGATTTGGGCTAAAAATACGAACCCGAGTCACCATTATGCCACTGCAACACAGCCTTCTTAATTTCTTATATCAATCACCTTATTAATCAAACTGTCTCTTGCTTTAAATATTATAATTTTTTAGTTGATTACAAATTTGAATGAGACATATATCTTACCTCTTACTCTTACAATGCTCATTGCTTATATAGTTTTCTGGTTGACTAACTCGTCTCACTTGTTGGTGACCTCACTATATGTCTCATACGTAAACTAGTTTTACGAACTACAGAGTTTGTAGTAGTCAGTTTTTTTAAACACGAACTTAAATATAAAAAAATGTTTTTCGCAGTTAAGTGTTTTAAAAATCTTACGGATTGAAAATTGAAAATTTGTCTTTTAATTTATTGTCTATTTATAAAGAATACGTCTGGACTACGGTATTAAAGTGTTTTAGCATGTAATTCATCAATTATATATATATTACAACCACATGCTACTTTTACATTTTGACTTTCTAAATAATAAATCGTATTTAATCGTTTTAATTAGGTATATATATATATATAATTATTTATAGATACATTTACAATTAATCAATGATTAGAAAATCGAGCTAATTCTAATTATTTAGTTGATTCAAATATATAAAGATTTTTTTTATTAGCACGTATGTTTAAAAATTGCACGTATATAATATACCAGTGGCGGATCTAGGATTCAAAATTTGGGGATACATTTGAATATGATTTAAAATTTGGGGATACATTTAAGTAATTTTTTTCCTAATTATACATAATAAAATACAATTTTATTTTTTTAACATAAGATATAAAGAGGGGTACATTTCATTTTGGGGGTACGATTGTACCCCCATGTACCCCTCTCCCTCCGTCACTGGTATATACATTTTTTTAATTATAATACTGTTATGTATTGTATATAATATTGTTCAGTTTTGAGTAGATACCCTTCATAACTTACTTAAATTTTTATTATGTTTAGATTGTAATATTTTTATATTTTTACTTGTAATACTGTTATGTGTTTGCATGTAATATTATTATGTTTAGCTTTTAATACTGCATCACTTTCTTATTTGTAATTAAAGTAGAAGGCGTTAATGACTGTTGGTTATGAATTTTAATATTGTTTCAGTTATTCAATTAACATACTTCGCTATTTTAATTTTTTTAAAATATTTTTAGATGTAATACTTTTATATTTTTAGATGTAATACTGTTATGTTTTGAATGTAATACAACTTTAATTGTGTATGTAAGTTTCACTATTAAATAGCAATATGCAATATATGTAGACATTAATGTAATAGTGGTATTATCTAGGTAAATAAATTAGTGAGAAAACTATTCAATAAATATTCAATGTATGTTATAATGGTGAATCTATTTTTAAATTATTCTTGAAACTTAGTATTATCTAGGTAAATAAATTAGTGAGAAAACTATTCAATAAACATTCAATGTGTGTTGTAATGGTGAATCTATTTTTAAATTATTCTTGTAACTTAGTATTATCTAAGTAAATAAATTAATGAGAAAACTATTCAATAAACATTCAATGTGTGTTATAATGGTGAATCTATTTTTAAATTATTCTTATAACTAGGGTTAAGAGTTAAAACATGAAAAAAAATTAAATTATTCTTGTAACTATGGTTAAGAGAAAAAATATGAATAAATAAATAAAATTAACTGGTTATAATGGTGAATCTATTTTTAAATTATTCATCATAACTAGGATTAAGAGTTAAAACTACCAAAGAATTAAATTATTCTTGTTTGGATGGTTAATCTCTCAAAATTAAATTTTTAAATAATTAAATAACTGGAAAAATAATATGCGATGAGAAAATAATTCGCAATCCTAAGTGATCGAACTCGCGTTTGATGATTGAAAAAGACACATCGCACATTATGCTATAAACGCTGATGGTTCTCAACACATAAATTTGCCTACTTATTCGCTATTATTATGGCACACAAAAATAGAAATTTTCAAATATGAAAAGACAAAAACTCAGTATGAGATGGTCTCATGCATGAGACGGAGTATAATTTGACACAATCAATACCCACCTCTCTCAAAGTGTTAAAGCGTCAATGCCCAAATTACACCCCGTCTCACCGTGAGACGGTCTCACACAAGTGTCCCTCGTATGAAAATTTTCACATAAGACCTACTCATATGAAATAGGGTTAGTTAGGTAGGTGAGTTAAAAAGGGAGATATATAGCAGTCAAAATAAGTAAAAAGATATACCATTAAATTGTATTATTATAATAATCAAATCTAAGCATCATATCAGAAAGATCTTGTTGAAAATAATAACTGAAAATATTTTTAAATATTAATTAAACGTATGTGCTAAATTTGTAGTATGCGCTAGAATTGAAAAAAAGTCAAAAGTATGTGTTAAATTTAATTATTTAGCCTTATAATAAGCATATATTCTTACCTAAATCAATTTTACCGTGTAATATGTTTACACTTGCGTGCACTTTTAAAAAAATATTAATTTTTCAATTAAAATATATGAATTTATTAATATTAATTGTCATATACATCGGTCTCTCTTTGAAAAACTATAAGAGCTCGTTTGGTAGTATGTATATGATAAGATACAATATTTTAAATAGTGATTCATTAGACAAGTCTTATATATATATATTTTCTGTTTGGTACACTATAGTTATAATAGAGACATTTTATATTTCATTTGGTAGTTTTTTAAAATTTATTAATAAATTTAAGATAGTCATTACTACCCCTTATGCTTTATCCCATTTTACAATTAAACATTGAGTTATAAATATTGTAAAAATTTAAATTAATAAAATTAAATTATTACAATTAAATTTATTAGAAATAAGACTTTTTTTAATCGAAATTCAAAACACAAAATTAAGATGAATAAAAGATTCTAATTAAAATAATTAGCATTAAACAAATTAAAGAAAATAAATTTTCCAATCCACCACTTCAACCCACGACCCACCCCCACCCCCACCCATCATTTTCTCCCTTTTCCCTTACCCAGCCACTCTACAACTCGTCATATCCCTTCCTCGACGGCTATAGGCAACTCCTCTTCTCACAACTATTTGTAAATTCCCTTTTCCCCCGATCTCATCGTGAAAATAACTGACGATTCCGGTGATGTTTAATCTATTATAAAGGCAGTGGCGATGTTTTAAGATCACAATTTTCGAAGGCTAAATTGACGATTCCGGTGGCATAGGGTCAAGTAAAAGTTATTGGTACTACCCATTTCGGGAAAGGTGGTCGGAAATGAAACGCCGGTGGAAGCACGGGCGGTGATGGCGGGATTGTTGGAAATCCAGGAAGAACAAAGATGGATACGGGAAGAAGAAGATGTGAAATAGATTTTTCGATGGAGAAATCATGATATGCTCATGGTCAAATTTGGAAAAGAATACTTTAATTACTGATAGTTTTATGAATACCACCTCCATATGAGGTATCCATTATCATATGAATTCAGAGGAGTGGAGACTGGACCTTTATTTTTTTAAAGGGTTAATGTGTGTATGCATATGACCTACCAAATATCATATTAAAGGTGATAGTGCATCTATCACTCACTAATAATCTCTACAAAACGAGCTCTAATAGTATTCATCCTGTCAGATCTCTATGAGTACACCTAATGTACCAGATTTGTATAGTGACATGGTGCACTATGTGAGAACACGTAATTATATATATATATGATATGGTGCTCTTAATGAGAGCACCTAGTGTTGACTTGGACTCCACCGCGGCGACCCAACCCCACTTATATTAAAATTTTAAATTTGAGTATTGTTGTCTATTTTTTAAAATAATTTTTGTATGATATGATATAATTTTTTGACAAAAATAATTACGATAAAGGTACGTAATTATAAATTCAACCATTAAAATTAATTTACGAATTCGCAGAATATGTGAAACACATGCCGATACGATTTTTTTTTTAAATTTAAAATAAACGAACAATTAAAATACTGTATAATGTACATCAATCAATAAGAGAAATATTTATGATCATCTGTGCCACAAAACGACGGAGGTGAAATTCAAGAAGTACGACGAAGATATTAAAAGGGTGTTTGCAAAAAATTATCCTTTTGAAGAAGGGATTAAAATTAGTGATAATGAGAAAATTGATTAATAGTAAAAATTGATGGTGTTTGTAAAAAAATTCAAAGAAAAGTTGATAGTGTTTGCAAAAAAGTTAATAAGCTTAAAAATACTCATAAACTACAAAAAAAAAACCCTTTCAACTTTTAACTTGTAATTTTTAAAAGCTTATAATTTAATCTAAAAAAACATTCAAAATTGCTTATGCACACAATTTCAAGTGAATATAATTACTTATAATTTCTTGCAAACACCCCCTAAAACTAATTCACTAATAAAAATTTGGCTTTGGACAACCCTTAAAAAGGGCCTTGGACAGCGGTTATAAGGGCTGTCCAAGTGAAAGTTGTCCAAGTAAAGTAACCACTTAGACAGCGATTCAAAACCGCTGTCCAAAGTAACAACTTAGACAGCGGTTTTGAACCGCTTTCCAAAGACTCAACTTAGACAGCGGTTTTAAACCGCTGTCCAAACTCTTCTACTTGGACAGCGGTTTTCAACCGCTGTCTAAAAATATTTTTTTAAAATATTTTGCGTATAATAAATGTTAGACAGCGGTTTTTGAAACCGCTGTCTAAAGGTTTTTTTTAATTATATATATTTTTTTATATTTTTAAATTCCTGTATATACAAAACCAAAACCAACACAAAAAACCAAAAGATATATATACAACTATAATATATATACGTCCAACGTCAAAACATCAAATAAATAAACATATCCATATACATCAATTAATTAATACAACAAAAACATGAAATATTGATCATCACAAATATACAATTTAATTCAAGTACGCAAGAATCGATTGAATAAATACCCGATCCAATCAATCTTCCGTTGAAGTATTCTTTTGTTGGAGTAAGACGCGAGAGGACATGGATAGACAAACTGCAAACAACGATCAATCAATATAATTAGATATACAGTATGAATTTTTATGGTTATCAATAATAATTTAAATAAATCGACTTACATTTTTAAAATGAATGGCCGTATCAGAAGTTTTGATTATATCTTTAATAAAGCAACACACAAAGTGCCCACAGTGGCTACTATCCTTTTGCTTCGGAACCTGTTGATTAGCAATTATAATCACGTATTACAATTATAATTATTTTCTATTATTCTTATAATATCTAAAGTAAATTTACCTTAATATTTGACCATTTCACTTTACTGAAAGATCTCGAGGCTTGACTCGGAAGGCGAGTCCGAAACAACATCATCACACTATTATTATTATTATTATTATTATAATTTAAAAAATTAAAATACGTACATTACATATGCATAATTTTAAAAATAAAACAAATCGTTATATTAATTAGAATATTCAAAATTAACTTACGTTTCCACATATTTCATGAGTTCGGGTCGATTTGAAACCAATCCATCCCCAGCTGGGTCCATAAAATACACATTTAATGTACTCATGTGTATGGCGATCAGCACTCAATGCTTATATGAATACAAAATTTAACGAAATGTTCAATTGTACTCACCCCACATTTGATGGCCAAAAAATTAGATGGTCTCTCCCATTAACATTCAACATATGGTCAATCATCCCATCTATGTACTGTTTACTATCACGTCCCAAGACCTAATTCACATGGGGGGAGATGAAGGAATACTTTGCACCTGTCTCGACATCTGCGGAGAGATACTTCTCACCCAAATATCTTTAACCAACATACGCTAATTAATATTCAATAAGAAAATTAAACTATATAGGAAGTAAATACTGAGAATGAGTAAACACATATACCTGAGGTAAAAAGTTATGCTAGACGCACTCCACCACTCATCGTGCAAGACTTCATTCACATGATCCTGAACGATGTATTCCTCAAAAGGACGCTGATGAAAGTGAGAAACTATGGGAACTCTGATGGGTTCGAAAGTAGGGGACGCGACCATCACGGTCATCACCTCTATAGTGAATTCGTGGTCTAAGTCTGTTTGTAAAGGATAACCATATTCCGTCCAGACTCACCCACAGTGAAGTCCCTCATTCTCTCCCTCTCACTCTCTACGACAGGAGTCAATTTTTGTTTAGCCTTTTGTCGAGTTGACAGTTTCTACAATCGATTTGCAACATTATTTAGAACGACAAATAGGATAATGAACTTTAATTAATAACATTTACTTTACCTTAACCAACTCCCTCGGCCATTCGAGGAAGTGCCCGATACCTGTTCGACTGTGATGGCATCATCTACTGGTTTTGGCAGCGGTGAACCCCATTCTCCTTGCGTAGGTACATTCAGCGTGACACTTACGAAACCAGGAGTAATCGGGTCATTGGACGTATAGTACATCAGTCATGTGGCCACCATCCGAAGAGGATCCTCCAAATAAAGGTAGCAAAAGGTCTATTGCTATTCTAAAAAGATATTTAGTTAGAAAATTTTAAAATGGATCATAGAAGTCATCTTTAATTAAACTAAATACGAGACACATCTGATACATGGGAAGGGTTTTGAAATGGATCATAGTCGTCCCTAGTATCAGCGAAAAACATAGCATCAGCGACACTATTTTCACAGCTTCCTCCGCTCGAGGACACCCTATGACTCGATCCTTTCTCGGCCCTCAATGAGGCAACCTCTTTAGCCAATGAGGCAACCTATTCCGATAGTGTACCAAACATTTTCATGGCTGCAATACCAGGTTCCATTGCCAACGATGTCTTCGTCACCCCAAATCCAGTACTTCGTAACCGGCTGGGATGCTCCTGCCGACCTATAGCCCGTGCAAGGAGATCATCTGTACCGATAGTACGGAGGTCGTCAGGCGTCATTGTCTGAGATATGCGCTCCTGTATCACAAAAGATTATTAATTAATTATTTGTTTAGAAATAATAGTTTGTAATTCAAAGATAAATTAATAGATAGAATATTACCGCTTCTTCAATGATATGCTGTGCACTGGAATCAAGTATATTACCGTTTCGAGTTTTTCTGGTAGTAACAAAATGTGTAACAATAGGCGCACTCTCCCCAGCCTTCTTTTTTCTTCGATCTACGATATTTATGAGCGTGTCCCTTTATTAGATATACTAAAAGTGAATATATAAAAAAAATTAATAGTTAGGATTTTGATCTCACCATATCTTCCCTTATACGTGCATAACCTTTTGGAAGATAAGATAAACATTGTAGAAATATAAGATAAACATTGAAAAACATCGTGCATAGAGGAAATGACATTGATCAATTTTACCTGGAAATCATCCTACTTAGCTCTACGAATAAACTCCTGCCAGTATGGGGCCACACTTGCACAATCCTTATAGTGCTCAAGCGGCGTAGGCGAGTAATCACTAGTCATAGGGTCTCGGATTTGTTTTCTCAGCCAAGCCCAAAAATTCTTCGCCAATACACCAGCTTGACTTAGTAATTGCTTCTTGTTTGAGGTGTCAATGCCCACGAATGTATTCTATACGTATATAACATAACAATTTAGTAAATTCAGTAATCATAAAACAACTTTCAAAAGCATATAGCACGATAGAGACAACTCTCCTGACCACAGCCCCAAGATAGAAGGACAACTTCTCACTCAGTTTTCCAATCGGCTGCCCATACTCATTGAATGATACCTGCAATAACATAGTATTTAATTAGGTTCAGGATCAATCAATATAATTACAATTTCAACTGTTCAATTGTAATAAAATTACCTCTATTGTTTTCCCCTTGCTACGAGGTCACTTCAAAGCAGTCATCGTGACTATACCCCTCGAGCGCTTCTCCCCAGAACTGCTAGTGGTGGGAGCATCAGTATCTCCCTGTCCCAAGTCATCTACGAAATCATCTCCATGATGATGTCCATAATCTCCCTATCCCAAGTCATCATCCCCATCATCTCCGGGATAAGGCAACCAATTAGACATGATCCTGTAAGCAAAAATAAACAACATTTAATAAGCAAAAATAAACAACATTCAATAAATTCGAATTAACAACATTCAATAAAGCAGAAGAAATAACATTCAATAAAGTCGTACATTTCTTTTTAGCACTTCTTTTTTGTTTTCGTTTTTTGGTTAACTTTTCTCATTCATGACCATAAATGTTAACAAGATCCGGATTTTCATATTCATCCTCATCTCTAATTATTCTCTGGTACGGGCATGGGTTTGCAAGATCATCAAACGAGGTTAAAGAATGAGTGAAGTTCTCAAAAGGATCATCAATTGTGTCAACACCTTCATCGACGTGGTCGCTAATCTGGTAACTATTGTTAAATTTGTTTGACAGAACCAGAATGGACCATTTCTCATTAACTGGGTCGGGGACATAGAAAATTTGTTAAGCTTGACTGGCCATTATGTAAGGATCATCTCTGTATCCCACATTCTTAAAATCATAAAGCGGAACTTTCAACTGCATACAAACCGGTAACTTTCAACTTGGACCCCGTTAGGGATCCTCACCCAAACTTTCAACTTGGACCCCAAATGTTGACAATCTGTCCAACCCAACTACATTCGAAGATTGGTTGGCGGTGTACAACATAGTCGAGTTCCCAAATGTTAACAATGTATCCCAAAGATAAAGTAGTATTCGATTCCGATTCTCTGCGATTCTTTATTTTGTGACAACATAATGGAGACAATCCATGATCTATCTTGTGGGAAATGCATTGTACTTGTGGCATCATGATCTACGGTATAAAATGTGTATCCGTTCATAAGATAACACTTGTATGAATACACATTTCTATGGGTAATTGGCACTCTTCTTCTTTACGGATAACCATCCCTTAACTATTCTTCACATATCCTTTGAGAACTTTGATTCTTTATTTTGTGACAACATATCTCTTGTATAAATAACATTTGAACCATTATATCAAAAAAGCGAGGGAGATTGTGCTCAACTTCAATCCATGATCTATCTCGGTGGGAAATGTATCGAGAAAGTGCTTTGCATGCGGTACATTTTAGATCAATAAATGAAACTATGACTTTTGCTACTCATTGCCTTGAAGAACTAACACAACTTTGTTATGGTCGTACGTGTTGATTGAAGCAATGGGCAAGAAAGTGCATCCGTGTTAGTTCATTCATACTCACGCCATACATACAATTGTCGACTTAATAACCGGTAATTTCATTTTTCGCCATCACTCTTCTCTCATTGTTGGACAATTGGTGTAGTGGGTAATTGGAAGTCCAATTGCAGTTCGACATTTATATCAAAAATTCTCGCATTGTAACCATCCTCGACTCTTCTTCTACTAAATAGCGGCATAAACGTTCTTCTGCATTAGATGAAGTGTCTAACATCCCTCCAAATTGAAAGAAAATTGAACATATTCTTCACATATCCTTTGAGAACTTTCATATATCTCTCTACACCATACATCCATAAGCATCGGCCATTGTTTTGGCGCGTTGGGACCACCACAACCTTGTCTCTTGTACCAAATGAGCGGTTAGGTGAACCATTATATCATAAAAAAATGATGGAGGGAAATACATTTCAATTCAACTTGAAATTCTTCTTTCTACAAGAGAGTCCCCATGATCATCTCTCCGAAAAAACCAAGCAATTTTGTAGGATCTATGTTGTTATGAGTTGTTTCCCGATACTCATTGCATCATTGAAGAACTAACACAACTTTGTTATGGTTATGTGTACATTTTACCGAAGGATTCAAGATGAGAGCGTATTGCAATGGGCAAGAAAGTCTCCATGATGACATGGTAGTCATGGGATTAGATTCATTAGTCTCATGACGCCATCATCGTCTAGCAGGCTACTATACATTCTGTATGTTGGATTATTGGAATAACCCTCTTCGGTAGTTTTCACATTTTTTAGTGTTTGACATTAACACTTTTTCTCTCATTGTTGGTTGGACAAGGTGTGTGTTAACCCGATGGACTTGAGGAGGTTTAAGAATGGTGCTCGTCTTTCTAGGCAATAGCACGCGGGGTTTTAGTTACGGTCTTATTCTCATATCAATCATATCCATTCTTGCATTGTAACCATCCTTGGACTTCTTATCACCTATAAGTAGTATTGAGCAAAGGCCTTGGCACAAGCGTTCTTCTCAACGAGATGCAAATTAGATCAACGTGAGTGTCTAACATACAACTCTTCCCAAACTTAATAGGGCAATTGAAAGAAAAATTGATTCCTTCTTCCAAAGGTCTAATTGCATGATTGGGGACCCATTTTTTGCGAAAGTGTTTAAACCGAACCCGTATTGTGTGTTGAGGGTCTTCATCTCATTCAATAATATACCTAAACACGATCTCAATAAACGTATGGTCCTTCATTTTCTTTTTCGATTCACAATGCCATCGAATGCATCAAGACATTAATATATATTATTTTTGTATCTTATCGTTCTAAATTGATATCCACCAATCAACTCAAAAATATATCTATGTCCAATATAAGCGGACTTCCACAATGATCAAACACTTGAATGTGATGTATTCATTCTTGGTACAAAAAGGACCAACAAAAAAAATATATTCAATCTTATATATGATAGATTCCTACACATGCATTTGGGAAAATCTTCATATATTGATAAGTTCCAACCAAGCATGGCCTTCAACTTGAAATTCTTCTTTCTACAAGCATCATAAAAATCGACACCCTTATCCCTTTTTGAAAAGCTTCAAGTCCTCTATCAAAAACGAGCGGATATACATCTATGTTGTTACACTCTTGAGCTCATTGTGTTGTGTTTTGTTTGGGTGACAATATAAACATAAAAACAACATCAAAGAATAAGTGTGTTTCATGCACAATCCAGTGAAAGGTTATAAACCCTACGGGATTGCTTATAGAATCAGAAGGCCATCGAACTGGACTTATCGGGTTCGCCTCGGGACTTATCACCCTCCACGGATTGGATTGGTACTCACTTTCACTTTGGGTTTTGGATACCAAAAGGTTGGGAAAATTCATTAGGTTGGGTTCTAGAACACTCTTTTGAATATATTTGTATATCTACGGACTTGTGTTCTAGGGTGGGATGCTTTTGAGAGTGCATGATCTCCACAAGTGAAGGAAGAACTTGTATTTATAGTGTGGAATGGAGAGAATCAAATCCATACTATTCCGACATCGAATGTCTTCCTTTGGGGTGTCAGTCGGGTTTCATCAATATAGTCTTCAAATCGGGAACATTCTAACATTCAGATATATCGAAGCATTCAAGATATTAAAGGTTAAAGCATTCCATCCTTGATCCTATCATCATCATGCCAAGTTAAATGTCTAGCATCCACTTAAAACTAACTGCTCTATATAATCTTATACATAATATCCTCAAATCTTTATCTATGGAAAATACCACATCTAATCAAAACTCTTTATTAAATTTATTTCCCAACAAATAAGCGGGCCAAACCTATTTTTTTTTACTTATAAACAATCAATTTAAATCCGACCACATTTCTTCAAGTACATCTTTCCTAAAGGTCATTTTATAGCAATTTCTCCCTAGCATCATATAGTTTCCCTTTATAAATAAAGATACAATCAATCGGGACAATCAAAATAAAAGACATGTTAAAAAATTTTAATGATGTATTAACTTTGAGCATGGAGGTTTCATTGATATTTGTTTAACATCATATGCTCAAAGAAATAAAGACAAAAACATAAAGAATTACAAGTCGTCTTGGTCTTGATCATTGACATTTCATTAGGCGATAGACCAAGATACCAAAGATACTTGTGAATCTTGACCCTCGGTTTTTGACCTATCTCGAGTCAATTTCACTTTACTTATCGAGCCTCGGTCACTTTACTTTTCCGATTAGTTTTTAGGAACAATATCAACACGATCTTGAATCTTCATTGACTCATTATCATATCTTTTGTTGCCTTCTCATCCGGCTTTAGCCAAAAGGGTAATCCGGCTCGTCGTCATCTTGATCTTGATCACTTCTAACATATAAGGGTGATCTTTCGATAGATATATCATCGTGATCATCCTCATTAGATCGGTACATCTTTGAAACTATCCGCAGTTTGTATCTTCAAACCTAAAGTCGGGGTTCTAGGTTGCTTGAGCTACATCCATCGATCTCTCTCACCATGAGATGTCCAAATGGTATATGTTTTATCAATGCAAATTTTTCTAAAAAGGCTTTGAGAATCATCATCCGCACCCTTGCTTGACCTCTATAAATTGGACCAATATTTTAACAAACATTTCATTCACCATACATATCTTCTTTGTAGAATCAATCCTGGTGAACCCTTTTTCCATTCACTTTTACCCCTTTTTCCATGATTTCATCTTCTCAAATCAACGAGACATATTAATGTCTTACCGATGGTCATCAATGATCGCGAGGTTTGCAAAGCTTCTCTACTAATTGCATGATTACAAAATTCTTCCACCCCATTCCTATACTCCTCGATAATCGATCTTGATCCGATCTTCCTATAACCCACTTTCGATCCATATAAAAAAAAGATGCCTATAGGAAAGACAATATGAAGATCTTAAAATCTCTCTCTTTCCTCCTCTTAATCACTACCCCGTAGATCGGGTTTCTCAAGACATTAATGTTTATATATACCTAACTTTAACTTGATCTCAACTTTTATCCTAATGTATCTTCCTAATCACTTTTTTCTTATTAAAAAAGCCATATCACAATCTAAAAAGATACCTAAGGTTTTGTTTCTTCTCAAGACATTAATATATATATATACCATCAATCATCAAAGAAAAGCAACTATCTAAAACACATGCATTTGATCAAACACTTGGTATAGATGCATCTTATATTCATCTCTAAATTGATATAAAAAATCACCAATCAACTCAAAAATATATCTCAATCCTAATTATGCTTAAATCCTACACATGCATTTGATCAAACACTTGGTGTGCATCATATATTCATCTCTAAATTGACATAAAAAATCACTAACCAACTAAAAAATATATCACAATCTTAAATTATGCTTAAATCCTACACATGCATTTGATCAAACACTTGGTGTGCTTCATATATTCATCTCTAAATTGACATAAAAAATCACCAACCAACTTAAAAATATATCCCAATCCTAATTTATGCTTAAATTCCTACACATGCATTTGATCAAACACTTGGTGTGCATATCATATATTCATCTCTAAATAAACATAAAAATCACCATTCCAAACTAACAATTTAACCACAAATTACCAACAACAATCAAGCCACACAACATATATATATATATATATATATATACATATATACATAAAGACATATATATATACACAACATATATATACACAACATATATATATAACACATAAATTAACCTTAACTAATTAATTAACAAAAAGGAAAAAAAAGATTAAGCATTACCTTGTAGAGGCGGAGGAAGGCGGCGGCGGCGACGGAGGGAGGAGGAGGGAAAAAATCGCCAAGCTTCGACGTCGAAAATGGTGGAAATGGGGGTTCAGGTGTTGAACCCGTGTATAAATTCGGATTTTAGCTTGGAGAGCGGTTATGAACCGCTGTCTAAGTGAACTTGTAAAGCGGTTTTGAACCGTTGTCTAAGTGATTTTCTTGGACAGCGGTTACAAACCGCTGTCTATTTTTTTTAAAAATAAAACCGCTCTCCAAGCTTAAGCTTGGAGAGCTGTTTGAAATAAGGGTTGTCCAAGTGGGGCTCTCTAAGCTTAAATGTGTAGTAGTGACTGTGTGGGTAATTTGAACCTACAAGACATGAAATTGTTAATTTCCAAATTTTCATTTCATGTATAAGCGAAAATTCGTTTTCACCCATAGTCCAATCAAATTTATTACGTATCCAATTTTCCTTAACAAGAGTGATACAAACTAGACATCGAAAAATGCAGCAGCCAATAGTATAATCACATAAATTGCTTTAAAATCATAAAAAATCAGCCCCCATTAATCACCATGGAAGAATCTTATGATCAAGACAAGCTAGCGGGACGACATCATGCATGCATGTTTCATGTTTGGCAAGGAATGTGCATGCATGTATATATAAATATATCTGCATGAAACTGAGCGGTGAATCATGACTTCATTCCCCACTTTCTCACCCTATAAATAAATAGTTAAACACCAATTATTGTACTTCATTAATTTGAAGAGTAAATAACGTTATATTTGAAGTGCTAAATTAGAGAGTTACTAGCTGTAGTGTTATAATCGTTAGCTATTATTAGCACAATCTCTTGGAAATATTTCATATCATTTTACATTTCCATGGCCCCTTTACCCAAAAACTCCATAGTTCATTTCTCCCACGAAGGGCACCCACTAATACCAATTGATAGTGAAAAAGAATTCTTATGCAATGGGTGCAAAACCCTAGGAACGGGGAAAAGATACCGTTGCAACGGGTGCGATTTCGACTTGCACGACTACTGCGGAACATGCCCTCGACTCCTCTCGTCCTTCATGCACCCCCACACTCTCACCCTCGTGGCACGAAGGCCCCAACAAACCCGAATTTGCAACGTTTGTCGGGGCCCAGTCGAGGGCATGTTCTTCGGGTGCAAAGAGTGTGAATTTGACGTTCACCCTGTTTGCACCCAATTACCGGAGAAATTGACCCATGCTCTCCACCCGGCCCACCCGTTTATCCTACAATCGTCCAATTCGGTGCCTAATTTTTGCGCCGTGTGTGGAAATCCTTGCACGGGGTGGCAATATAGGTGTGGAATTTGTAACGTTTATATTCATTTGGAGTGTGTTTTAGCACCCGTTGTTCCGTGCCTAAACCACAAGCAATCGAGTCAACGCTGGGCCCCATTGTTCGGTCAACGGATCCTGTTCAAACCTCCTCCACAATTTGCAACTTATTATGGGTCGAGTTACCCAAATTTCGGGCATTATTGCACGAATTTCGGCCCCAGTGTGAATGCGTACCACCACGGTGGTACGCATGTGCATCCACAACAAGTGCCATACATGTATCCACAACAAAATTATGTGTTACCGCAAAATTATCATGTGGGTGGTGGTAGTAGTAATAATGGGACAGGTCAACTTGGGAAGTCAATGTTTTCTATTGTGGAGAAGCTTGGGTTTGGAGTGATTTCAAATATGGTCTTTGGAGTGGATGTACCTTCTCTGTTTACCGGTTAATGGAGATTACTTCATTTTAATTACAATAATTTGGAGAAAAAAAGTTATTGTCACATAATTTTACAGTAATCTGTTATTTCGTTCTAAATAAATTTAACTATCATATTTAATTTGGGCTCATAACTATCTTGATTGTCCAGTTTTTTCCTGAAAATAGAAACCTATGTCGTTTTCGGCCACACACAAGTCATGTGCCGATTGTAATTGGGGGTTTTCGAGCTCGTAACTGATATGAATACTGACTATTACAAAAAAAATCATTTTTCTTGCTCTTTCTATTTTTTTTTAAATGAAACTTTTTTTAATAACAGTCAGCATCTACGTCAGCTACGAGCTTGAACCCCCCAAATTTTAATCGTAATGTAACTTGCACATGACCGAAAACGATAAAATTTTATGTTTTTCGACGAAATGCGATGAAAATTGGACAACTTAGATAGTTATAGATTCACAATTGGATAATTAAATTTTTTTTGGGCAAAAAACTTTGTTTCTCTTGTAATTTGCATATGTAGAAAATTTCTATTTGGTCGGTAAATTTATCATTGCTCAAAAGTGAGATTTCTTCCAAAAAAATAAGAAAAGTGATAGAATTATTTTATTTTGATTGTACACATGCAAAGAAATGAGGGCAAAGTGGATTATAAAATTGACATGGTTGTTAATATACCCAAAAGAAAAGATAAAGTAAAAATAAAAATGATATATATATATATCACTCATATTATTTTGATGCATGCCTCAACTCTCAAGTGAGGTGGTGATACATTATTGATGAGGTGGTTTTTTGCAAGGGAGAATTATTAACAGTAATAATCCAATTACAAACTGCGCCACCAGAACAAGAGCTTGCGATATAATCCTTTGGGTTTGGAATCGCGGATATGCAGGCATCACTCCATGAAGCAATATTTCACTTTTACGTTTTTGTGACAAACTGTTCTTTCTCCAAAAACCAAAAAATCTGCATACATATGTCGAACAATACGTTAATTGTTTAAAAATGTATATACACGCACATATATTCATAAGGCAAACACTTGCAAGATTGAGTTCACAGTGAACTATATTTTTTAATATTATATAAAAAATATTATTATTAATTTGTTATGTATAAAAATTATCATTATTATGTAAATAAACTATTAGGTATAAAAACTATTATCATTATGGAAAAAAACTATTATGTATAAAATGTATATACACACACATAAGGCATACAGGAGCTAGGACTAATAAAAAAGAGTAACTACACTTCGCCATTGTGATACGAGTGTATTGAAGTTGTGGGCCGGGGAAGCCCATATATTGGTTATTCTCTGCCTTCTAAAACATGTCTTTTCTTCTAAAACAAACTATTTTTTTTTTTTTTGTATGAAATAGGGGATTCTTTCTAGCAGTCCATTTGAATACATGCATGTTGTGAAGTATGTTCAATTTTACAATCTTCGAAGCTTATTCATGAAGAAAAAGCAAAATATTAAAATTTTAATTGTTATTTATGCACACTATCATTGTTATGCACATGTGTATCGCTATTATATTTATACACTATCATTGTTTAAAAATAATTATTTTTTAAATAGTGATAGTAGTGCATAAATATAATAGTGATAGTCGTTATATATGCATAACAGAGATAGTGGTTAAAAATAATATTAAAAAATCATTTAAAAATAACAAATATATAAATCTGAAAATATTTAAAATATAAATCTGAAAAATATTGTTAAATTATAGTATTAATTTTTAAAAAAACTTATTATAAAAAAATATGAAAAAATTGTTAAAGATTTTTTTTTTTTTGCAAAAAAAACCCAAATATAAAATTAAAAAGCGCAAACCATCATCTTTTATTAATAATCCAAACAAATGTTTAGTTAGTACATTTTATATTTTACAAATTGATCAAGAGGAATACATATATAGTTCCTCATATTAATTTCCTCAACTTCTCATGCATATCTTCCTTCATCTTTGTGATGATGGTTGGACGTAGATGTTGATTCTGCAAAAGCTTGAGAATGAATTTGATCTGATTTTAGGTGAGAGCTTTTTGCTTTGATGATTTCTTCCTCAATGTGCACATCTTCATCAATTGTCAACACCACCGTTTGCGTCCCGTGTGGGCCCGGTACGATCTCTTCATGAACTTTTACATGTTCATCAATTTTAAGTACATCTGTTTCTTTGACAATTCTCTTCCTTTTCTTTTTAATGCAGCAAAAAATAGCGGCCGCCATGAATGCAAGAAAGAATAGTCCACCGAATGAGACAAAAACGACGATGATTACTGTGTGATGATATGGCGGGGAGGGTGGGGTTGGAATGGGATGAGGCGGCGGTGGGGTGATTGGATGAGGTGGCAGCGGTGGGGAGATTGGATGGGACGGCGGTGGAGGGGAAATGGGATGAGGTGGCGGCGGTGGGGAGATTGGATGGGACGGCGATGGTGGGGAAATTGGATGAGGTGGTGGTTTTGTTGACGGAGGAGGAGTTGGAGCGCCACGTGGTGGTGGTGGATGAGGTGGTGCCGCTTTTGGGGGGGTGGGTGGTTGTTAGGCGGCGGCGCAGTTGGCCGGGGTGGGAAGTAATGAGGTGGTGAAGGGGGAAAATATGGAAAGTTTACGAAGTTTGGGACTACGGCCATGGCGATATTGCTCGATATTATTGTGTAATAGAAGATCTCTAATGCGTTTTTATTTGAGATAAGATTTATTGAAGTGTGGAATTGTGAGACCTATTTGTAGTAGTGGAAAATGGGGGTTGTGATGGCTATGTTTGTGCTAATCTTCTAAGTTTTATGTAACTTGACATGTATGCTACGTAGGTTGTTGTTGATTGTATTGAAATTCACTCATGGCATTTTATATATCAATTAATTGTCTATGTACATAAGTTGATGATTATGGGTTCAATAATCAATTAAATGTACGTTTTGCATATTTAGAATGAATAAGTTGTTTAGTCAATAACATATATTTAAAAGACAGAAAAATTAGAGTGCACTTGGTGGTTCAAAGTGAGATTTGTGCATTTCATCAAATTAAAATGGATCCATTTATATATAATGTAATTTTTTCTTGCATCGTAGCGCGGTGTACAAAAGCATAGTATATAATAAGATTTTGACGATTTGAATATTTGCATTTTCCCTAGAGCCTAGAGGTACAAAATTATAGGAAGCTGCAAAGGAAAAGGTTCAACAATGATATGACTTGTTTATTTGCTGAAATGTATTAGCTTGAATATTGGAAAGTAATATTTTTATAGATATTAACTAAATATTGAACTTATTAATTTATCCATTAAAGAGTACATCATATATTGAAAAGGATTATCTTTATTTGAGATTTTTCCTAATTTGATAAAGAAGCCTACTTTGATTATGATGATACGTAGTTCATATGGTAAAATTTTTGTTCAAGTCTTTTTTCTAATTTGATAAAGAAATCTTTGATTATGATCAAATGTACTTTTTCACGTTAAAATCCGTTGGTTTATTTGTTATTCGTATCAGTTAGTTATTATATATTTATTTTTATAAAAGTGAAATAAATATAAAACAAACTCATCCGAAAACAAACAGAGAAAAGGCCCAAAAAATGGCCCTATAAATTAAGGCCTAGGTTATTAGCACTCCCATTTTTAGAAAATACACCACTTAGATTAGTTCACCCCTCATAAAATTAGTACACCATCAATTTATTTCTTAAATTACCCTTCTCTTTCTTAACCCTTTATTTTATCTACAATTTAAAAAAAATCAAAGCTCACCCCACCCCCCCCCCCCCCCCCCCCCCAAACAAAGGAGGAAACTATTTCTAATCTCCTGCACAAACCTGCGGTCGCCAACGTTGTCGCTGATGTCCTAAATCTACTTACGTCTATTACCCAAATAATAACAAAATGATAGTATTAATGGTTTAACTTTTTGTTGATAGTTAGGGTTTAGTATATTCAAGATTTATATTGAAATGTTTGGTTTATGGGAGGAAATTCTTTGGGTTCTTGATTAAAACGAAGGAACTCACTTTCAATATCCATCGAATAAACAAAGTTCGCGATTTAAAAATTCGGAACTAGTCTACTGATTTTTTTATTGATTTTCGAAATAAAATTTCGAAAATTTCATGTTTTTTCGGAAAAGTATTCTAAAATTATCAAAGGTTTTCGAGAAAAACACCCGAAAATAATATTTTGAGATAAACTAAAAGTTTTCGGAATAAATTTTCGAAAAAAATAAAAAAATTTGGAAAATATTTCCAATCTCTACTAAATATTTCAAAATTAATTACCGAAATTTAAACAAAAATTCAGAAAATCAGGTCCGAAAAAATATCGCGTGATTTGAAAATAAACGTGATCCTACTATCCTACCCAAACCTTTTATTTGTTCAAGCTACAATCATATTCTTAAAAACCCACAAATAAACAACAAACACTATAAAAAAATGGTTGCAATCTAGCTTAGTTTTAAATTTAGACAAATTGAAATTTATATATGTATATTAGGCACGACGAGGGACTTCCATCCTTGAAAAATTGATCACAAACCTTTGTAATTCACTGGAAAAAAATGCGAGCATCCTTGGACATTCATGGCAAACATTTTTTTTAGGAAAAAATATGCAGAGTCTGGGAAATTTATTCAAATTCCATTGAGGTTAGGGGGGTGTATGCAGTTCCAAAAGAAAGAGAAGAAGGGGGTAATTTTGTCATTTTATTGTAATTTAAAATTAAAATTAAAATAAATAAATAAGTGGTGTAATTCCTAATAGTGGGGGTGCTAGTAACCTGAGCCATAAACTAAACACTCAGTCCAGAGAGACTAAAGTTGTAAATGGGACTATAGGTATATATTAAGCCCAAACGTGCAATAACATATTTCCAATTGTAAAGTAAAAAAAATATATGAACCCAAATAAAGATTATTAGATAGTTAAATTAAAAAATAAATGAAATAAAAAAATTAAAAAAATAGAGTGTAAAAAAAAAAAACCATTTTAATATAATATAATTTAAATTTATAAATAAAATAAATAAATTATTATATTAAAACAAAGAATTTTAAAAAAAAATTTTAAAAAAAAACGATTTTTTAGGACATATAGAATTAATTTTATTCAAAATAAGTAAAAAATATAATTTTAATATAATTTAATTTAAATTTATAAATAAAAAATATAAATTATTATATTAAAATGTAATTGAATCATTAAATAAGATAATTGAAATAAAGAATTTAAAAAAAAAGGAAAAAAAATGATTTTTAGGACATATAGTATTAATTTCATTATGTAAACGTAAGAAAGCAAGTACCCGAGCGGAATTGATCAACGACGGTTTATAACTGTCGCACCCATCGACGAAAATTTCCGTCGTTAATACCGAATGGATAAACGTCGCTGGTAACGACGGTGTAGCGACGGTATAGCAACGGATATTTTGGCCCGGGTCCGAACCCAAATGACCGTCGATAAAATCGTCGCTAAGCTGCGATGGTGGTCAACCATCGCTACATAGCGACGGCGTGTGGAAAACCGTCGCCAAATATTAGCGACGCTCGGTTTCCCGACGATTGAATAACCGTCGATAAAGCCGTCGTTAAACATCGTCTATTTTGTAGTGGCTACTAGCCTCAAAAAAAAATCCCTGGAATTCAATTACCACTTTTTAAGAACTAGAAATTATAATGACAGTGTAGACAACTCAATGCCTTGAGAGAAAAAGAAAAAAATATATAACAATAAAACATCTGTTAAATAATTTTTTTGTTCAAAAATATCTTTTTATTAATTCATAATCTGGCACATTAGTAGCAGCAATAAAACAAACTGCACAACTCAAGTTGAAAGCTTTCAAACGACCAACATGAACTTTGTTTAGCGCAGTAGATGATAGGTGGGATTTGGGATTCATGTCTCAGGGTTTCAATCACTCATATAACAATCGAACTCACCAGTTCCTTCCACAATAGCCACATAAATCACAATTTCATTTCATATCAATCACAAATACCAAACATTCCCGTAATTCATGTAATATCAACAGTTACCATTTTAATATAAATAAATAACATAAATAATATATTTATGCATTATAATTACAAATGAATTTCTACTTACCTTATTGTCCTCGATAATAGTTTCCAATCTCTTTATTCGCAATGAGATTGTTCTGAAATGATGAATAAAATGCAATAGGTATAAAGTTTAATGCAACTTTACTTTAAATAACTAAACTAACTATTAAAGCTGAATGTTTGACCCCCCTTCTTCTCTACATTCTTTTTTTTGGTGTGATTCACCTCGGATTTGAATATACATGTAAATAAAACAACCAAATCTCACTTTTGATACTTCTCCTATTTTATTTTATTTTTAATTCTTGAAGAATATATATATACACACAATAAATATAACTCAAAACAATATAAAATGAACGCCTAATTACTAATATTGCTTAATTAGACATTTCCACTATCTAAACTATCCCCCTGTTCTGAAGGGTGACTTAAGGGAGCATGTAGGCATATGTTTAATATTTAATCACATAGCCATATAGGCGGCCATATCCCCAAAGTGGTCATGCATGGTGAATCATATATATATTTTTCATGCATACATCTGTATTTATAATATATTAATAATTAACCATTAATTTTAAATTTGTTTGTGTTATATATTATTCTCAATTTTAATTAGTAAAATAATACACTTAAGCTTTCTTAAAGTTGTAACAAATTATAATCGGGTTATCTCCCCCACTAAGTATAAGTTATTATTATTTTTTTAAATAAAGTAAAATAGTGCAAGAAAATAAGTAATACATAATATGAAATGCAGATAATGCATGAATTATATTAACAAACTAGTAATGAAAAGACCAGGTATCACAATAATCTTCTCCAACAATACAATAAGGTATTTCATTCCCACTAATGATATGAAATAAATAGTAGGTGGTGAAATTTCAATCCAATGTATCGTTACCCTAGTCATACTATCAATTTGAATTGAAAAAAATGTAATGGTTTGGACATTGAATAGTCCAAATATTGAACATATTAACCAAAGGGCTAACTATCTACTGTTGATATGTCGGAGTGGATTTTGATTAGTGTCACTCTCTTCGGGCATCACATGTTGATAACTCTCATTTATTTTCTTATATGTATAAAATTCGGTAAGTTTCTAAGTTTAATTCGACTTTCACGATGTCAAAATCGAAATAAAACTGAAATTTTTTTATTTAATAAATAATCTAATTTAAATTAATCGAGTTTTTCATAACATGACAAATCATTAATATGACGAAAAGACCACCGATGCATTTCATATCATTAATATCAGTCCATCTATATATATAATGTGTGTATATGCACGCTTACAAGGAATAACTGCATTCATGATTGTATAGATTTTAGCTATCACAACTCCTACTAAGTCGTAAGATGTGTATTCCATTGCTGTTTTTAGATCTTGGTCTAACTCTCCCGTGAGGTAGAGTATAAGACGTTTGATAAGGATAAATTTGGTTAAATTTTTTAATTAACTCCATTGATGCATAAAAGAAAAGAGAGCATTTCAACTTTCACAAAGATATTCAACTGGTGAAATATGGATATTATTATTAAATATATAACTATATATATATTAATCACAATATATACAAATATATAAAATTAACTAGCCTAGAATATAACATACATATGAAAGATGCAAGATGAAATAGTGTAAAAAAATTGAATTTCTCAATACTTAAAATTAATAAGTGCATATCGTCACAATTTTTTTAATATATAAACATATTAACTCATTAGTCATTATGCATGGTTGATTCCAGATGCCAACTAAAACCGTAAAAAGAAACAAAATACCAACACAAAACATTTTATAAACTACATATATCTCTCATCATGAGATGTATTTAAAATAACAGATTCAGGTAAATGAAATGAAAGATTTTTAGGATGCTTGTTTTAACCTGTGAGAAAATCGACGATCTAGAACCTTCCGTTTCCATAATCAGACAAAATAAAGATTTTATGACTAGAAAATCAAGACAAAGTTTAGTATAATTTTTTTTTTATTTTGACCAAGTTTTATTATTTTATGTGAAAAAAATTACGAATTCGCGCTGGTGCCAGCCTTCCCACTGAGGAAAAAAGGCTGCAGTACCATCTCGCCATTGCCACAGGATTGTTAATGATTGAACCAAATTTAATTTCACTGATTCGCTGCCATTACATTTTTAAGGGAAAAAAAATCACGCTTCAGTATTGAGATTTTATTTATTATTTTTTTTTGGTAAAAAATAATATTGAGATTTTTTAAATAATAAATTATAGTTAAGTATTTTTATTAGGTATGTAATTTTTTTATTATTTTAGTGTAATGAATCATTAAAAGTAAAATGGACGTCTACATGAATTGAACCTATACCTCAAAGGTGACAAAGAGAAGTTTTTACTATTATACTACAATCACTTGCTATTCTAAAATTGAGACTTTTTAATTAATTAATCATGTTTAATTATTTATAGATTACATTTGCAATTGATTGATGGATGAAAAATAGAGCTAATTTTAGTTCTCTAGTTGATTTAAATATGTAAAGAAATATTTTTAGTAGTGCTTCTATTTACAATTGTATGTATAATACCTTCAAATTCGTTTTTTTAATTGTAATACTGGTATGTATTGTATATAATATTGTTCAGTTTTGATTAAATATTCTTCATAACTTACCTAATAATGTTTTTGTTAGTAATACTGTTATGTTTTTGCATGTAATACTGTTATTATTTGCTTGTAATACTGCTTCATTTTTTTTGTTCGAAATTAAAGTAGATGGCGTTAATGATTGTTGATTATGAATTTTATATTGTTTCAATTATTCATTTAATATATTTCATAATTTTAATTTTTTTAATGTTTTTAGATGTAATACTTTTATATTTTCGCATGTAATACTGTTATGTTTTGAATGTAATACAACTTTAATTTCACATGTATCCTTCATAACTAAAAAATGTGTAGATAGTAATATAATATTAGTAGTATTATTTAAGTAAATAAATTAGTAAAATAAATTATTTAATAATTATGTGATGTGTGTTGTAATGAAGGTAAATAAATTAGTGAGAAAATTATTTACTAAATATTGATTTTTTTTTTTTTTGCTAGGAGAACAAACATGGAAATTTTTATTTTATTTTTTATATATTTTATAATAAAATAAAGATGAAATAAGAGAGGGTGTAAAAAGAATTAGGGTGAAGAAAAGGAAATGAAAAAAATAAATTTAGAAGATGAAATAGGGGGAAAAGGGAGAAAAAGGAAATGAAATTTTAAAAAGAATTAAAGGAAGAAAAGGAAATGAAAAAAAAAAGAGAAAGTCTTGTGTGAAATATTGCACACTAGTGTTATGTGCAATACAACATAAATAAGGTAAAAATTGCTTAAAATTTACGGGTCTGGGCACGGGTCGGGCGCGGGCAGGACGCGGGTAGTGGGTTCAGGGTTGGCGCGAACGCATATGTATTTATAGAAGGATATTTTTATCAAATATGTATTGTAGCTTAGTGGTTCAGGTTTGTTGCTAATAAATTTGGTTGTAGGTTCGATTCCCACTGTACGTATTATTTTTTTTTTTTTTTTTTCTCAAATTTTTGTGTGTTACTACATCTATGTATAAGTGTTATTACATTATTATATTACGTGTTACCACATGAACATGAACAAAATCGGTACAAGCGCGAAAAGAAATCACAGTCCAAAATTACAGATTTAAAGAACAATTTGATGTGTTACTACATGAACAAAAAGAGTGTTACCATATGAGAAAAAAAGTGTTACTACATGAACAAAAACCAGTACAAACGCGAAAAAAATCTTTAGTCCAAAATTACAGATTTACAGAACAGCGTGAAAAAAAAGTGCAGAAGGATCTGAATTTCATCACACACTTTGTGTTGAGGGGTAATCCAAACATCACAAGCATATTTTGTCTTCTTCTCGTGGAATCCCCATCGAAATCCAAATTGAATGACCTGGTTTCATCCAATAATCGGAGCGAAAAAAGAAAATTAGGGCACGAACGAGGAAGAAGAAAGCCCATGAAATTCGCCAGAAGAGAAGAGGAAGAAGAGTTCATTCTCCAGAAGAGAAGGGGAAGAAGAGAAAATCTGACCACGTCAGCCGCGCGCGCGAGGAAGAAGATGAAGAAGTCCATTGACCCTAAAATCCATTCTCCTGACCGCGAGAAAAAAAACTTGAATCAAGAAAAACCGATGAAGAAGCCCATTGACCCTAAAATCCATTCTCCTGACATCGAGAAAAAAAACTTGAATCAAGAAAAACCTCTATCCAGGAGTCGAACCAGTGACCTTATAATTCTTATTCAAGAAATTAGCCACTTGGCCGCAACCATGAATTCTGCAAAATTGTTTCGGATATTGGTATTGTCTTATATTTCGCCGCCTATTTTAATTTTTTTCACACATAAAAATTTTCGCACTAAACCTACTCGAAAAACAAAGTATTCAATCATTTTTTAGAAAAAAAGGGTTGCACAAATAATATAATTGAATTAGTAAGAATATTTATAGATATGATAAGCATAAAAATAACACTTGATCAACCGTGCGGCGGTGCAACGGTGGCGATTTTAGAATGGTGAGTTTTAAAACTTTAAATTAAAATTATTTTTAAATGAAGAGTTATATAAACGATCGGTTTGTGGATTTAGACTCCACCCGTACTCGGTACGTTAAACTCTCTATGGTTTGAGCGAGCCAAGACCGAATTACCACGTAGCAAATATGTGTTTGACTTAATTTTTTTTTATTCCCAGCAAAATAACAAATCTAAGTGACAGAGGAATAGATCAAGTAATACATATATATTATAAAAATGTAAATTAACAAAACATCGCCAATGCAAATAATCCTGTCTGATTTATTATAACATAAAAGTATTGTAGCTAAAAATATTAATTTAAATAAAGTAGCTTTATTTAACTATTTGGTCGGGGTCTTGGTGTTACGGCAGCTCCCGAGCTTCCACTTTGAAACTTGAAATGTTAAAATGGGTTGTGAGATGAAATCTCAGTGGATAATCTGCAGACTGTTAAGTCATTTGAAAGTGCACACAGATTGTATTATTACGAACCAGACTCGTCAGTCATTTCATAAATAAAATTGCACGATAGATCCGTCGATCCTTAACCCGCAAGTCCAATAGGCTCTATGATCCGAAGATCACTATGGTGAGTGCACATGACTAAATGAGCACATAAGGCTCTGGCCCGATAGACGCGTCGGTCCTTAACTCGTCAATCCAATTGGCCACTAATCCGAAGATCCGGAATAATAGTAACACATTAGTTGATATAATAAATACAATGCATACATTAACAAACGACAAAACGTTATCACTGTACTGCAGATAATGTTACCCACCTTCTTAACTTGCACTTTTTGTTCTGGATGGGGAAAAGATTGGTATGTGCCTCGAATTCCTTTAGTAATGCACTTAGCACATTTAATTAAGAGATTTATTTCTAAACGACTCTATAATTTATTCTTTAAAGTACAAGATTATTATTATTTTTAATTAATACTCAATATCAATAATATACTATAAGTAGGGTGGTATTTTAGTAAAATGTCATGATTGAGTTTTACTAGTTTGTATGCACTCGATACCCAAGTTCAATATAATGCATGTAAATATTAATTTTACCAGAATTTCCATACAAATCCCATTCTATATTTTTAACAAAAAAAAAATATTTTTCTAATTTTTAATCATATTTCATACATGGGAATAGATGTATGAATTTTACAAATTAAGAATTTAATAATAAAAAATTAAAAGATTAACAAAATATAGTTACCTGTATTCGGGGTTAGGACGTCAATTACGCCAGCATATTCATGATTGCATGTGGAGTAAGTTTTCCTCTCTCTCTCTTTTTTCTTTTTTTTTTCCATTTCGTATTTTTTTTTTGGAATAACATGAATGGGAACTGTATATGTGCGTGATTAGTTTAGGATATGCTTGCCTCTCTAATGACTATTCATACCTAGTCTATAGGTCTAAATAGATGGATTGATCTAAATAGATAGATTGCTTTGGTGTCCTTCTTATCCCTTAGATTAGTTGCCATGTTTTGCTTTTATTTCTTTTCATTTCATTTTATTTTATTTTATTTTAAATTTTATCTCTTATATATGTAAAGTATATAACCATTAATATATATATACATATATATTTATACATATATATATACACTTATATATTTATACATCTATTTTATTTTATGCTCTTTAGTTGTTTTATGGGTTTGTCTTAAATATTATTTTTAAGTGCTAGAAGTACCTTAGGGTTGAGTAGTCCGTTCAACTTTTCTTGCAAAAACAACTCTTTTGAAGACACTAAAATTATTGTTAGTAAAATATTTTTTTTAATATTATAAAGAAATTTAAAATTATGCCCAGTATAAAATATGCTGGGGGTATTACATCCTACCCTCCTAACAAAAAAATTTCATCCCCGAAATTTCACTTACTAAATGTTTAGACTATAGCTGGGTATTTTGCTAAAATTTCGTCATCCCTTTCCCAGGTGTCTTCTTCTCTCCCATGCCTACTCCATTGCACTAGTATTAAGGGAATATTCCGATTTCTGAGGGTGTGCATTTTCCTTCCCAGAATAGTTGCAGGTACCTCCTCATATGTCATGTCCCGATTTAATTCTAAGTCTTTAAAATTGATAACATGACCTGGATCCGTAACGTATTTCCTTATCATCGATTCATGAAATACGTCGTGCACTTGTGACAGCTCTGGGGGTAATGCAAGGCGGTACACTACTTCTCCAATCCTTTCCAGGATTTCGAAAGGCCCTATATAACGTGGTTTTTGCTTCCCTCTTTTTCCAAACAACACTAATCCCTTAATTGGAGCTACTCGAATAAAAACTTTCTCCCCGACATCAAACTGTAGATCTTTCCTTCGCGTGTCAGCATACGATTTTTGACGATCTTGAGCGGCTTTAATTCTGTCCCTTACTCTTGTAATAACTTTTGCGGATTTTTCAATTAATTCAGGACCAAGAATCATTTGAACTCCAACTTCATTCCAGCACACTGGCGTCTTGCATCTCCTACCATATAGTGCTTCAAATGGTGCCACCTTGATCGTAGCTTGGAAACTATTGTTGTATGCGAATTCTATCAGAGCAAGATGATCTTCCCAGCTACCCTCGAGGTCTAGGGCATAAGCACTTAACATTTCTTCAAATGTTTGAATCGTCCTTTTCGATTAGCCATCTGTTTGCGGGCGATAGGCGGTACTAAAGTGGAGCTTCGTTCCCATGGCTTGT
Organism: Stenogyne calaminthoides; assembly: GCA_037126765.1. Classification (NCBI taxonomy): domain Eukaryota; kingdom Viridiplantae; phylum Streptophyta; class Magnoliopsida; order Lamiales; family Lamiaceae; genus Stenogyne; species Stenogyne calaminthoides. The sequence continues at coordinate 19,060,657 of JBBCBC010000032.1, forward strand.
TGGAGACTCTTCCAAAATTTTGAAGTAAAACTTGGGTCTCGATCTGAAACGATAGAGACTGGTATGCCATGTAGTCTGATGACTCCTTCCACGTACAATTGAGTAAGTTTATCCAATGAATACGTCATTCGAACTGGAATGAAATGAGACGTCTTTGTTAGTCGATATACCACTACCCAAATATCATCGTGGTTTTGCTTCGTCCTTGGAAGTCCGGTAACAAAATCCATGGTGACATGCTCCCATTTCCATTCTGGTATTTCTAGTGGATTTAACAATCCTGATGGTCATTGATGGTCGGCTTTGACTTGTTGACAAGTCAAACATCTCCTTACGAATTCGGCGATAATTCTCTTCATTCCTCTCCACCTAAATGTTTCCCTTAGATCTCTATACATCTTTGTTTCCCCTGGGTGTACTGTGTAAGGAGTGGTATGAGCTTCTTTAAGAATTTCATCTCTTAAAGATTTGTCATGGCCTACACACAATCTTCCTTCAAACATCAAGATTTCATCCGAGGCGATGGAAAAACCTTTAATGTCTCCTTTTTCTGCCCTTGTCTTAATCTCCACTGGCTCTCCCTCACATCCATTCTCCTCGTCGAGTATCGCATTCACCTGGGCTCTTCCCCTAGGTCTCGGAGCAGGGACATTTATTCTTGGAGGTACTGGTGGTTGGTTATTCCTTCCTGGTGGTAGACCTAGAGGTTGGTTCCTCGACCATACTTCCCCGGTTAGTGGCTCGGGGCATTCTGTAGCCCGATGCCCAGGCTGAAGGCAACGATAACAAAATCCTTTCCCATAAAGACATTCTCCAGTGTGATTTTTCCCACAATTCTTGCAGGATGGTCTTGTTTCAGTGGTCGACTGGTTCCTTTTATCTGGTGTTGGAAATGACTTCTTCCTGGTTGCCATCTCTTTTTTGATGGTGTCTGTTGGGCTTTGTGTCCATATTCCAATCCTTGGTTTATCGAGACGATTAAAGCCCTATCGAAGACTTCGTGGTATTGCGGAAGTTTCAGTCCGCTTACTATACCTCCAATTTCAGTCCGCTTACTATACCTCCAATTTCAGTCCGCAAACCACGTTCAAATCTCCTGGCTTTTCTTTCATCGGTGTCTACCAGGTGAGGGGCATAACGAGATAGGTGATTAAAATTACGTTCGTATTCAGTCACAGTGAGTGTCCACTGTCGAAGATTTACGAACTCTGATTCCTTTTGGTCTCGCAGAGCTTGTGGGAAATAATGTCTCAAAATAGCTTCTTTAAAGTTTTCCCATGTCAGGGCACGTCTTCCCTCAAGTGTTAAAGTGTGCTCTAAGATTCCCACCACTGGGCAGCATCTTCTGCCAGTTGGAACTATGCGCAAGAGACCTTCTGTACTTCAGTCAATTCCATTAGTCGATAAATACGCTCAATTTTGGCCAACCACTCTTCAGCGGCTACAGGCCCTTCCTTTCCGTTGTATCGTGGTGGTTGAAAATGCCAAAATTGTTTCACGACATCATTATTTTTAAGTTCTCTTGCAGTTGTTGGCGTCTGTTGTTGAATTAGTCCTTGTAACGAGTTGAAGAACTCTTTTGCTATATCTACCCCTAAACTCGTGCTTCTTTGGGCAGGTTGTTCGTATGGTACTTCCATTGGTGGATTCACACATGGTCATCCGCGTTTAGGCATAGTAATAAACTATTTAGGGTTCGCAACATTATTAGGAAACAAACTATTGATGTAAATATGTAGAAATAAAATAGAAGGATGCAACTCTATTAATAAGCAAACTACGAAAATTTTATTATAACATATGCTGCTTAACGAGACAAAATATCATAAGTTAGTAAATATATGCGCCTAAGGACTTCATGTTCATGCGGGGAAAATATGTATACAAGTGTACTATGTCCGAGACCTCTCCTATACAAAATGAGGTCTGATCGTTAACTATTCGATAATTATATATTATTACTATTACATAACAAGTCTAGTAATCCCTAATTTCTCGTCGAGTTGGGGGACGACTAGGTCCAGCTTCATCTCCTCCAAAATTCTCTCCATGCCTCTCTTGGCCATGATCCTCAAACTGAGTCAAGAAACATGCCACATGGTGCTCTCCTCCCGCCACAGATTCAACATCAAAATGGAAATGGTGATCGGGTTTCTCAAGTTCATCAAGCAGGCTAGCCTCCTCCTTGTGAATAGGCGCCACCTTTCGATCTCTTTTGGCAAGCTCTATTTCCTCGGTGGCTTTGCGCCTACAGGTGCTAGCTCTTTGGTCGTACTTCATCGCCTCCTGTTTCAGGATGACTGCCCGTCCCTCACGACTGTTGGCCTGAGTTAGATGAGTTCCGAGTTAACTGATGAGCTGTGCAAAATCAGAAGAGAAGAAAAGCTAAGCCAGCTGATCAGAAGATCAGATGATCAGAAAAACAGTAGAGCTGATATGGTGATCAGAAGAGCAGACAAGCTGATCAGAAAGAAACTGACCAGAAGATCAGAAGAGAAGGTTGCAGATCAGAAGAGGAGCAGATGAGACTGATCGAGATCAGACGTGATCAAGATCAGATATGAAGATGAGCAGATGATCAAGATCAGACGTGATTGAGATCAGATGTGCTAAACTGATATGCTAAACCTAATGTACTGACCTGATGCTATCCGGAGATATTGATCTGAAGAAGTGTTGATCAGATCAGTCGAGTTGATCAGATCAGGCAAAGAAGAAATCAGATAGCCTGAGTCAAAGTGACCTGAAGGTCAGGATGTCTGAATTCAGAGAACTGAACTCAGTCAGCCTGAGTGTCAGTATGCTTGATCAGACAAGGTCCGCTGAAGAGAAGTCTGTTGAATCAAGTATCCTGAGGCTCAGATAAACCTGAAGACTCAGTATGTCTCTGAAGACACTGAGACTCAGAGAATCCTGAATGATTCCAAGGCGAGGAATCTGAGGAATATAGCCGTTAGAATCAGCTGACGTGGACCAATGAGAGGAAGACAACCAGTCTGAAGAAGCTGATGTACTTACAAGAATAGTATGGATTTGAATGTGATTCTCTCCAACGGTAACATTCAAATCCACACTATAAATACAAGGTCTTTCATCAAATTAAAGGTGTGGATGCGTGGAGATTATAGCACGAGATGCTACAGAGCCAAAGAGAGTTATACCCAAAGCATTCCCACCCTAGAACACAAGTCCGTAGATATACAAATATGTTCAAGAGTGTTCTAGAACCCAATCTAAGCAACCCACGATGTATCCTAAGCTTAGAGAGATTTTCCCAACCTTAGCATTGAGGCTAAACAAATGTAAGGGAAAATCTCAACCTAGTTGGAAACCAAACAAACCTTACCCAAATCAGTCGGTTAAGTTTGTAGGTGAGTGTGAACTCGGTAAACATCTAGCAATCCCGAAAGGGAGGGTAGGCAATCCCGAGTGAGGGTGATAAGTCCCGTTGGAGTGTGAACTCGGTAAACATCTGTAGGCAATCCCGTGGAGGAGGGTGATAAGTCCAGTTGGAGTGAGAGCTCGTTAAATATCTAGAGGCGAACCCGAGAGGGTGATAAGTCCAGTTTGAAGGAATTTCCCTAGGAACAGGGAGAGTGGATGTAGGAGCTTGAGTCTCCGAACCACTATACTTTGTTGTGTTCTTTATTGCTTTATGTTCTTATATTGTCATATGCATTAGATTATAAGCAAAACACAACACATGAGCTTAAAACGCAAAATTCTGTAATCACCATTCCTTCACCCCTATTTTTATATGCATTTCATGTTTATTCAGCAAAATGGGTTTTCCACCGGGCCTATCAGGGGGGCCCAGTGTCAAAATTGCAAAAAATTTGCAGCAACACACGAAATAACGGGGGATTACGGAGGAGAGAAATCAACAACTAAGACACTAAACAAAATAGAAATATAAGCCCCACAAATCACACACAAAAATCACAAAAATTATTCACATCGTTCCCCGGCAACGGCGCCAAAATTTGGTGTGCTGTCGTCGGCACCCAAAAATATATTAAATTTCTTAACTGATCCACTAGAGTGTAGTAGGATAAGTAAGGGTCGATCCACAGGGAATGTGAAAATAATTAATGAGTTAATTGTATTAATTCATAGGGACAAACATGCAACATGACAGAAAAAGGGGGGGTTAGGATTGGAATTCTATAACTAAAACTTAAAGCAATAAATTATATAAAGAAATTCAATAATAAAAAGGTATTCCAGTTCACAGTTCATTCATCCCTCGACTTTAATGCTATTAATTGACAGCGACGTTTATTCTATTTATCCATAGGATTAATGCCCCTCAATAGTCAACAAGCTCTGACTACCGGTTATTATCCCTTAATTATACTCAATTGAAATAAGCTCTCAAACGATTCTTTCTAACTGAACAGTCTAGATACGATCTAAATTTAATCCAATCAAAAGCATTAAACTCTAGGATAAAGGACATACAAATTCTCGAATACGCAAGCTCGATTCGAAAGAACTTGATTTAAATCACCCTAGTAAATTACTAGTTGCTACCAATTGCCATAAATTCATAACAATTACGGATTATAAATTTACGAACTGGCAGACATACAAGAATAATCTAACCTAGGTGGCCAATCCAAATTAAACATCCACATATGTTGAAAGTTAAATTAGATGAAATAAACAATCCCAAGATAAATATTATAAACGTCACAAATCAAATAACAAGCATTAAAATACGAGTTCAGAAATCAATGGAATTGAAATAAAAACTAAATAAGACTCTCAAAATTCTCTTTCAAAAGTTGGCATCTGCCTCTCTAATTGGTGCCACCCAAAGTTGGCGTGTAATCCCCCCTCTTTGCTGCTGGACGTGTGAAATATATATAAGCTTATGGCTGCTACTTGCTTAGTTAATCTCTTGCTGGTCACGTCATTGATTAGGAATTAGGTTAGGCATTGTGGGCTCAATAAATTGGGCCTTATTTATGTGGGCGGATCTTGTATGACTTTTGCTGCAAGGTGCACAATTGAGCCTTTTCTTCTCTTGCTCTTGTATGGGATTTTTGCTCCAAGCCAATACTCCACAAAGGACACTTAAATTCACCTAAAAATACAAGAAAAAGATCAAGCATAGAATAATATTATCAAAATACACATAAGTAATTAATCATGCCATCTTAATACAAATGAGTCCAATAAATTGCACTCTAATCTATTAAAAACATGCATAATTTACTACTTATCAGTTCCAGTTGAAGAAGTTCTTCACTCTCCAACTGAAAACTATTCTACGGTTGCAAACCACCTTCCTGAGTGGTTCAACAATCTCACTCTATGACAACTCAGGCAAAATCATGAATCTTCAAACCTCGTTATATGGCTGATATAGCTACTACAGGTCTTATTTCTTCTCTTGCAGTCTCTACATGTCTCCAAATCTAAAGAAAAACATCTTCACTGGCTTGCAGCTATGCGTGAGGAACTCGATGCTCCTCACTCTAACAACACTTGGGATTTGTTTCCCAGGCCAGCATATTCGAATATTGTTGGCTCCAAATGGGTGTTCCGTACTAAATATCTTTCTGATGACTCTATAAAAAGGTACACAGCCCGTCTAGATGCCCAAGGGTTCACACAAATACCTGGCTTTAATTTCTCTCATACCTTCAGTCCTGTCGTCAAGGCTGCAACGGTCCGTATTGTTTTGGCTTTGGCTGTTCATCGAGGTTGGCCATTGCATCAACTGGATGTTAAGAATGCTTTCCTCCACAGTGTTCTTTCCAAACCAATATACATGTCTTAGTTGCCAGGGTTTGTTGATCCTCGTTTCCCGAACCATGTTTGCAAGCTTAAGAAAGCCCTCTATGATCTCTTCAGGCTCCTAGTGCTTGGTTCGTTCTGTTCAATGATTTTCTGCTCCGTTTGGGCTTTCATTGCAGTAGAGCTGATACTTCTTTTTTCTACTTCATTTGTAACAATCACTATCTATCTATTTCGATATGTTGATGATATAATTGTTACAGGAAATGACTCGTCTTTCCTTACGAGGTTCATCGTTCGACTAAACAAAGATCTGTTAAAGACTTGGGCCAGCTGAATTATTTCCTTGGTCTTGAAGTCTCTCACTTCAGTGATAGCTTGTTTCTCAGTCAAGAAAAGTATGCCGGTGAAATTCTCACTAAAGTCGATCTACTAGATTCAAAAACCAGTTGCTACTCAACTCAACGCCGGAGAGTCACTCATTAGTACTGGATCAACTCACACTGATCCAATACATTATCGTTCTCTTGTTGGATCACTTTAGTATCTGACTATCACCAGACCTGATCTTTCATTTGTCGTTAATCATGTTAGTCAGTTTCTACAATCTCTCACTGAGGTGTACTTCCTTGTTGTGAAGAGAATCCTTAGCTACGTAAAGGGTCACATGAACTTTGGCTTATCTATCACTCGTAGCCCTGATTTTTCTATTGTCTTCTACTCCGATGCTGATTGGGCTTGGTGTGTTGAGACTCGTCGATCCACTTATGGTTATTCCATTTTTCTAGGTGGAAATCTGGTCTCCTGGAGCGCTAAAAAGTAAATAACCGTCTCTAAATCGAGTTGTGAATCAGAATATCGAGCCTTGGCTAATGCTGCTCAAGAGGTGGTTTGGATCTCTCAGTTTTTACAAGAACTGCAAGTCATGCCTCCATCACGACATCTTCTACTTTGTGACAACAAGACTGCTTTGTTTTTTAGCCAAAATCATGTTGCGCACAAAAGGGCCAAACATATTGACATTGACTGTCACTTCATTTGGGAGTTAATATCCTCTGGCCGCCTTGACACTTAGATCTAGAAGATCTTCTAACATGATCATCAGGTTCAATAGCCTGTCTATGAGAAATAGAAGCAGGTTCAATAGCTTGTCTATGAGAAATAGAAGCAGGTTCAATAGCCTGTCAATCATTTTCAACATTTTCAGGTTCAATAGCATGTCTATTATGATTAGAGTCATGAATGGGCATAGAATCAGCAAGCTCATCAATGACATTGTTATTTAAAACATCATTATCAAGAGAATTAGAAGCAGAAACATCATGTTTGTGAACACAAGTGTCATCCTCAGATTGAGCATCAGAATTTAAAAAGGACTCTCTAGAAATCAATTTTTGAATAAACTCATATGAACCCTTTTTATCAGCATAAGGAAAGACATCTTCATAGAAAAATCACATTTCTAGATATAAAAACTTTTCCAGAGGTCAAATCCAGTAACTTATATCCTTTTGTCCCAAAAGGATATCCTAAAAAGACACATTTGATTGCTCTAGGGTCAAATTTTGTTATGTTTGCAGATAGAGTGTTAGCAAAACATAAGCAACCAAAGCTTTTCAAAGAAGAATAATCAGGTAACTTTCCATACAATCTTTCAAAAGGAGATAAACCTTGAATAACCAGTGAAGGCATTCTATTTATCAAAAAAGCAGAAGCTAATATGCAATCACTCCAATATGTTATGGGCAAAGAAGATTGAAACAGTAATGCCCTAGCAACTTGCAATAAATGTTGATGCTTTCTTTCTACTAAACCATTTTGTTGTGGTGTCTCTACACAAGAAGTTTGATGAATAATTCCTAAATTATGATAGAAATCATATAACAAGAATTCTGCACCATTATCACTTCTCAAAATCTTAATTTTCTTTTGAAATTAAGTCAGAACCATGTTATAAAAAATTTCAAGAGATGCTTTCACATCAGATTTTGATTTTAGTAAGTAAATCCAAGTACATCTAGAAAAGTCATCAACAATTGTAAGGAAAAACTTTGCACCGGTATAAGAAGCTATAGAAAAAGACCCCCAGATGTCACAATGAATTAGATCAAAACAAGCATGAGAAGTAGATGTACTAACAGGAAAAGGCTTCTTCTTTTGTTTAGCAAGAGGACAAATATTACAATGATTATGAACATCAGCAGAAGATAAGCCTAGACTCTTTATTTGCAACATCTTATTAGGGGAAATATGCCCTAGTCTATTATGCCAAAGATTGAAAATACCAGACTTAGCAGAAGCAACATAATTCACATAATGAGATAGCCTGAGCAGGTACAAGCCACCATGTTGTTCAACAGAACCAATCACCTTGAGAGAGGCCTTGTCCTGTAAAACACAACTTGAAGCCATAAAACTAACTGTACAATTAGAGTATCTAGTCAAATGACTAATAGAAAACAAATTAAATGCAAAATCTGGAACATACAACACATTGTATAGAGTTAAATGTTCATTAAGAACAACCATACCCATATGTGTTGCTGTAGAGAGAGCATTATTTGGCAAACTGATCTTGATATTAGCTAGTGTTGGAGGTGTAGTGAAATATTCCAAACTAGACACCATATGATCAGTAGAACCAGTATCTAAAATCCAAGTGAACAACTTATTATGAACATTAAAATGAAAACAATAAAGAACACTTCCCCAGTATACGGAGCGGGGAAAGATCGAGCTTAATGTGAAGCGAAAGAAGGGTGCAACAAGATGTGAAAATACACCAAAGAGTAGAATGCATAGTCTCATGAACTGGGTTTTTCGAGCTTGTTTGGCTAGAGATAATGATTGTTCAAGTAGCTCTTGAGTTATAAGAGGGTTAGAAGCCTTCTCGGGAGATGAAACCGATACATTAGCGACTCTCTCTTTCCCTTTTCCACCCCCTTGGGCCCTTCCAACCAAGAGGATAACCTATCAACTCAAAGCATCTATCCACCGAGTGACCGGTCCCATTACAATGTGTACATTTCAAACCCTTTTTCTTGTCTTTATAAAATGGAATTGTTTGCTAACATAGCCCGCAGTCGGGGCATGACAGAGTGGGCGAACAAAAGCTCTCTCGAGACTCTTCTTGTAAGAGTGGAGCATACCCTTTAGCTAAAGGGGGGAAAGGCTTATGGTAAAAGAGAAATTGACTACTGAATAGGGGCATAAGACTCACTCAATCCTATAAGAAACTTCATAACACAATCTTGTTCTTGTGCGAAACATATTCTTAGGAAGATCATACACAATTGCCCATAGTACCACGATTACAAGTAAAGACGACTTTTATGACTAACATGCTCATCCCACAAATACTTAAACTCATTGTAGTAGCTAACCAAAGTTTTAGATCCTTTAGCATTGTTAGTTAAAGATTTTTCCAATTGAAAAATCTTGGACAAATCGTAACATTCATAACGAGCAATCGAGTTCACTCCAAACCTCACGGCGGTTTGAAAATACCTCAATGTCTTCTTGATTTGGGGAGACGAGTTGAGAATCCTTTGCAACACCAAGTCATTCGCATTTAATGTACGCGCGTAAACAACTCTATCAACATCGAGTCGGAATTGGAAGCGAGCCGTCCACAAGTGGAAGTTTATTCTTCACACTCAAACCACGAACCACAGATTGCCTCCAAGAAATAAAGTTCGCTCCATCCAGCGGCTTCAGAGCAATGGACATTTGCAGGGTTGTCGTTATGGTGGAGGAAATATGGAGAAAGCGGATTCACCGATGGGTCAAGAGATACACTCGGATCATTCGCCGCCATCGGAAAACAGCCAAGAAACTGATAGAAAACGAACAAAAAGGTAACGGAATCGCAAATGCGAATCAAGAAATATATTAATTTCAACGCAAAAATGTTGAAATAAAAACACCCAACAGAAATCAGAAATCCGAATCAAAATGAATCAGAAATCAAAACAAATCGAACGAGTATAAAACTCTAATCAGAAGGGGAAGCAAAGGATCGAAGATGGCATTACCAGTCTAAACTGATACCATATTAACTATCTTGAATGCAAGGTGAAGAAGGAAGATTTCAATAACCGCATGAAAATACAAAGAATCTCTGAATTGAATGAATTGGAAAAGTGAGCAAAACCTAATCTAATGAACCCTTATACTGTATAGGGGATTTCTATCTAACCGAAACTAACTAACATAACTACTATTAAGACTTGTTTACAATATGAAATAACACTTTTACAAGTAAGAGTAACAACTCTATTAGTGAGAGTAAAAGTGAGTAACACTTTTACTCTTTATATTGTGTTTTGTATTTACTTATTTACTTGTACATATTGTAATTATATATTGGATCTCTTTGTATCACCAAATTAACCGGTGATTTATTCAACACTGTAGTTTTTTTCTGGCGGGTGTTTTTGTTTATTATTGTTTCATTTTTATAATAATATCATAATTATTTAGTTATTTAGAATTTTCAATGGAAAAAGAATTAGATAAGCCCCTAAGCTTATTTCCTAGTAGAAAAATGATCAAATATTGCTCAATTATTATTTTACTCTCTTAATATATAGTAGTTTTTTTTCAAAAAAAAGTTTTGCATGATTTTTAATTTATATAGTAACACTTCAGCCTGTGAAAGATACAACTTTTTTGCCATCTTCTCACGATCAATGTGCATATTCAAGATTTGTTTGACCTCTCCAAGGCCCTTCATAGCAAACCGACCAGACAACTATTTCTTCAACTTGTTCACCTCAAGCACTAGAGTCTGCTATCAACATGTTATCAACATATAATAGCGCAATGATATAGCCATTATCACAGCTCTTAAAATAGAAGCAATAGTCATCCCACTATCTATCGAACTCAACCTCGTGTATGAACTCAACAAACTTTTTGTACCACTACAATGGAGCTTGTTTCAACCATACAAGTTCTTCCTTTATTTGCAAACAAGCTCATTGTCCCCCTCTGACAAGTATCCTTTTGGTTGCTTCATGTAAATGTCCTCCACCAAGTCACCAAGAAGAAATACGATTTTCACATCCATCTGCTCTAACACAAAGTTCTCTGCAGCCACAAAAATCAAAACTAATCAAATGGTAGTTAGTTCACAACAGGAGCAAAAACATCAATATAATCAATACCATATTATTGCTAAACCCTTTCACACGCTTGCTGCCATCTGTCTCCTCTTTAATCTTGTAAATCCACTTGTTATAACATTTTTCCCCCTTTTGGGAGCTCAACTAGTTCCCGAGTTTCGTCGGTCATCGACAAATTCATCTCATCATCCATTACAAGTTTTCACTTGGTCACCTGCTCACTACGTGTAGCCTCTACATAACATTCAAGCTCTCCAACATAATTCAATAATAAGTAATGAAGAGAAGGTGTATACCTATTATGATAAGTGGATTATATTGTGCTATTTAAGGTACTTAAATTGTGATTATTTGCATTTTAATGTGACTTGTTTGCGTGTTTTTCCACTAATATGTACGTTGATGAGTTAAAGGCCCACTTGATCTTTTGTTTGAGTTTTTGGGTGTTTTAGGGTCTTTTTGGAGATGTAGAAGTGTTGGAGAGAGGCCCAAAGATCCATAATAAGTACTGGGCCGAATTTACTCACTGTAGCCCACACTAGGGGGCCCAGTGTGGGCCGAAATCTGGAACCAGATGGGCCAGCGGGATTTCTCACTAATTTCAGCCCAAATTTCACACGAAAAACAGTAGTAGGGCGTAGATTTTGAGGCAGCCAGCAGCGGGAGATACTACATACGCAAGAGAAAGAGAATTTTGGGAGTATGAAGCAACGGAGAGAAGATCGTCTTTACCGCTTTAAGTATTCTTCTTTCTAGAACTATGAACATGAATTCTTGTATTTTTGTTATGACTATGGACAGCTAGTCCCCTTATTCCAATTCCAGGAATTTTTGAACTTGTATTTGATGATTACTAATTAATTTGATTTCGTTTGTCAGACCTTTATTCTCAAATTATTTATATCATCTGCTTTAACTTTCTGCATGTTAGGATAATTAATTTGGTTTGGCCACCTAGGTTAATTTATTCTTATATGTCTGTTAGTTCGTATCACGTAATCCGTAATTGTTGCGTGTATACCACAATTGGTAACAACTAGTAAACTTTTGCTAGGGTGATATAAATTGAATTCTTTCGGATCGAGCTAACGTATTCGGGAATTTATTTGACCTTTATCCTAGAGGCTAATGCTTTTACTGAATTAAATTTCGATCATATCTAGATTGTTCAGATAAAAAGGTTCATTGAAGAGCGTATTTCAATTGGATAAAAGGGATAAAACCGATAAACAGAGCTTGTTGTTTATTGAGGGTCATTAGTCTGAGAATAAGGTTAAGCAAACGATACTTTTAATCAGAAAAGTCAAAATACAAGTGAAGAATGAACTGTGAATTGGAAGCCTTGCTCACACCTGAGTTGAAAATGTCTAACTCAACAACCTAAGTCTTAAAACCAACTGCTTCAGATGTACCCAATATGTCTTTGTACAATACATGTCCATTGAATATGGCATTCCACTACGAATTATCTTTCAATTATGCTCATCCCAAAATCAATAACCAAATTCATCACAACAATATCCAATAAACGTACATTTAACAAATTTAGCATCCAATTTACTTCTATCAACAACATCAATGTGAACACATGAAACACACCTAAATACTCGAAGAAAATATAGATTTAGCTCTTTACTATTCCAGGCCTCCTCTGGTATGCAATTTTCCAAGAGAGTTGAGGGTCCTCTATTTATCAAGTGAGCCAATAGCCCACACTTCAATCTTATGCTTCTAGTACGTTCACATAAGCTTCTGTTAGTACGTTCTGCAACACTTTTCTGCTGGGAGGTTCCTCTCACAGTTTTTTCCATGCAATTTCCATTCACTGCACAAAATTCTTTGAACTCATTGTGCTTGTACTCTCCATCATTATCAAATCTCATACATTTCACTTTGAGACCCGTCTCAATATCTACAAGAGACTTCGAATTCCTGAAGCATTAAAGACATCAAACTTATTTTTTCAAAAAATAAACACATACCTTTCTCGTAGTGTTGTCAATGAAAGTCATATAATATGATGCTCCACCAAGAGATGTCATTAGTGTTGGACCCCACTAGTCACTGTGAATTAATTCCAACTTTCTTTAATTTTTTATTTAAATATTTGAAATAATTAAATTTAATTTAATAAGATAATTATTTTCACTTCCTACATAATACACGGGGCCAAGTACTAGTTAATCCCTAAAATTAATAATGAGCTATAAAAGATGAGTGAGTCTCTTATGCACCAAATGCACATGGTGCACTCATGCATGGGTGACCCATCTAAAAAAAAGTGGGCCACACCCATTACTTAATATATACAGTTCCGTAAATTGTAATATTTGGATGTAGTATAACGGCTGCCGGCTAAACATTCCTTTTTCAAATAAAAGTCCAAGGTTTGATATTTAATTTTTTGTTTTTTGTTTTTTTTTTTTGCCCAAATTTTGCCACAAACGAGTAGTTAGGTCATTAAAAGATAAATAATTGGGTAAAAATAATAATACACTTATATTAAAACATGCAACTAACTAATATTGAATCGTGCAACCATATAACATAAAACATGCAACTAGCTAATACGGTAACATACAACTATATAATACAAAAACATGCAACTAGCTAATACAGAACCGTGCAACTAAAAATTGTAGAAACATCCAACTAGTCAATACTAAACCGTGCAACTACAAAACATAAAAACATGCAACTAGTTAGTACAAAAACATACAAATAGCTAATACTGGAACGAGCAACTATATAACACAGAAACATGCAACTATATAACACAGAAACATGCAACTAGCTAATATTGAACCGTGCAACTAGAAAACATAAAAAAAATGAAGTTACACGTTTTAATAATATGAAGTTGCATGTTTCTTTATAGACAACTGAAACATTTCAAATAGTCCTAAATGTTTAAACCTTAAGTAGTACTCCCTCTGTCCCAATCATAATGATTTTTTTACTGTTCATAAGGATTTAGTGGAATAGTGATAAAGTGATAAAGTGGTGGGGTAGGAAGAGTTGTTTATTACTCCCTCCGTCCCAATCGTAATGGTAAAGTACCCCATATTTTTGTCTCAATCATAATGGTAAAGTTATTTACACACTTTATTACTTTACCACGTTATCACATAAAATATTAATAAACAACACTTTCTACCCCCAAGTACTCATCACTTTATCACTTTATCATATAAAATACTAATAAACAACTCTTCCTACCCCACCACTTTATCACTTTATCACTATTCCACTAAATCCTTATGAACAGTAAAAATGTCATTATGATTGGGACGGAGGGAGTAGTATTTTATATGATAAAGTGATAAAGTGATGAGTAATTGGGGGTAGAAAGTGTTGTTTATTAATATTTTATGTGATAAAATGATAAAGTAATAAAGTATATAAGTAACTTTACCATTATGATTATGATGAAAATATGAGTACTTTACCATTATGATTGGGACGGAGGGAGTATCACTTTGTACTTTTATGTGATTTAATTTAAATAACAAAAATTCATACTCTACTTAAAAAATATATTGAGATGGAAATTGGATATCCTATGAATGCCTATTTTAGAACTTTGCATACAGTTATTCATTGTGGAGATGACTAATATCATGACTTAATTTAAATGCTCTTTCAAAACTGCATCTTATCCTAGGCAATTATCTTCGTATCTGCAATACTCCATGTTGGGAATAAAAAATCGACTCAGCGGTGTTCTATAATAGGATGAATTATCGTGACGTCATTTTAACTTTCAAGTTCCCTGTGGAGAAGAAACAAGAATAATTTGGAGAGAAGAAAGAGAAGAAGAGAGGAGCACAATTTCTCTTAGAAAAAGGATAGAGAGAATCAATTCCTATTTATAAGGATCCAGAAATTATAAATTGGGTAGGGTCAAAGTGAGTGAGCGGATCTTATATTCGTGCACCAGGTGTATATAAGACCTGCCATAAAAGATTGTGTTTTAAGCCTTCTTCCATGCACATACCCAGCCCCTCCTAGAGCTGGCAATTTGGGATATATGGCCCAATTTCAGTTCCTGTGGGTGTATGTAATCAGAAGAGATGAAGAAGGGTTAATTTTGTCATTTTATATATTAATTAAAATAATAAATTTGACTTGGTGGTGTATTTCCTAAAAAAAAAGGGTGCTAATAACCTGGGCCTAAAAAGGGTGCTAATAACCTGGGCCTATTAATTAGGCTGACACAACCTCTCATTGCGCCTGGATAAATATAGTCTAGCCTATTCTTATTTGGACTAGGGGCCAACGGGATAGTCCAACGCCCAATTTTCATTATTTTATTGAAAAAAATATATATGAGCTCAAATTAATTTTTTGGAGACAAGAATTAGAATAAAACTAACTCACCTTGAATCTATACAAATACTTAGATCATTCTGTTGTGTACTAAAATATGAGGATTATGGATTAAGATGTGGCTTGATGATCTTAGTGACACAAACAATAAATGTGTAAGATGGATTGTATTTATGTTATATGATTACTTGAGAGAGTAAGAGTTTTAGCAATAAATTTGCAAGAGGTTTGGTAAGGTATTGATTTATCTCCCTTTCCTTGGTCATAAATGACTCCTATTTATAAGGTTTGGGAGAGTGGAGCTCACTCTCCCTATTTACAAAGACAAGTAGCCGGAAATAGCTCTGCAAAACATTAAATGTTACATGATTGATGTGACCCAGGTCGGAGGTCGCTGGGAGGTCGCTCGAGGGATCAAGAGCTCGCGCTCCTCGCTGGGACGTCGCATCATTACCGTCATTTACTGACACATCTCTGATTGAGGCCATTCTTAGGTAAGGTCCCTGTGGCTGCTCGCCCGCCTCCGTACTTGTGTCAGTGCGCGACCTGCGAGGTGCGTCCAGGTCAAGTACCGGTGCTTGGCATGCCTTCGTTTCCATCCTTTCCGCGAGGTGTTATACTTGTGCAAAATGTGGTCTGGTCCTCCTCTGTTTCTTTCCAGGTCGGGCCCAACCTCGCGCCATATTCCCACAACAATAGCCCCTAGCTCATTTGCCTATGCTTGCCAAGGGGGATGAGCTATCATTCTAGTCAATTACGTGAGGTGCGATGTCCGGTGGCTTCTTGCATACGCGTGGTTGTTGTCTTGTAAATCGCTGAACTGACGGTTGTTCGCCTCGTCTGCCGCGCCTACTCAGAGTAGGCAATGATGGCGCGTGGCTTTCACGCGCTGGACGCGAAAAGCCGCGGTCCAATCACTTATGCCCTAGAACCCTTCTATAAATACCCCTTTCCCCTCTCGTTTTTCACTTTTCACTTCTTCAAATTTTCGATAACTGCCTAGTTGCTCCGGCGATTCTTGTGCGAGCGGTTCCGGTGTTCTTTTTTTCCTCAGGTAAGCCCTAGATCTCTTTCTTCTCTTCGTTTCCTATGATTTGGTGAACAATGTCTGCCTCGAATCGGGAGGACTCGGGGAGCGCGGCCGAGAGTTCTGCTCCGATTGCAACGATTCGCAGGTGACGTGGCCACTACGGGCCTGAAACTTCGGTATTGGAAGTCTCCTCGGAGACGGTGAGTGGATGTTGGGAAATTTATAGTTTTGATGAAAGTTCCAAAAACACATGTAATAGGACCAGTCAGACCTGTTAGCTGACTGATGTTTATATTACCTGCTATAGGAGACCAGTTGATAATGATTGTATAGAACAACTGATGTAATAGATAGGTCACATATTGAGGGGGAAACTCAATATGTATAGGTCAGATCTGAAGACTCAAAGGACAGCTGATATCCGACAGGCCAGAATGCTAAAGAAGAACAGAAGATCAGATCGATCTGATCTAGTCAGATAACTCAGCTGAAGTCATGAAGCTCAAACTCAGAATACTTTAAGATCAGATGACTTCCAGAAGATCAGACCAGAAGACCTACATCAGCCGAGTCTGCTAGTTGAAGCTAAGTCAATCGGCACCAGAAGACTCTATCGTAGGTGATCGATTTCAGACCGATCAGTCACCACCAGTGAAATCGATGTTTCACCTAATCATACGTCGATGATCCGAACAAGAAGAATGTCGTTTAGTTGGAAGAACTTCCTTTGAAAAAGTGAATCGCTATCCAATTAGAACAAGACACGTATGATCGGAGCCGCAATTATGGATTTGATGCTACCTCTCTGTAATGGCTACAAAGTACAAATTCACGCTTTCGGCCATGCCGTTCCTGAAGCTCGTCACATCAAGCCTGCAAGTATACCAAATATAGCCTGAAATTCAAATTGCTCTCCAACGGCTCTTTGATTTCAAGGTCTATAAATATGGGATCACTTCAGAGTGAGAAAACAAGAACACGAAGAACGGAAACACTGAACAATCAAGAAGCTCAAGCTAATATCAGATTTCCGCACGAAGAACACGATCAAGAAGATTATTTTTTATTAAGTGTTCATCCCATAAGTTCTTAGCATAGAAATCTTTTCATCTAGCTGTTAGGCTGCTTATACGCAAGAAAAGATTTCATAGTTGGAACCTCAACAATCTTACCCAAACCCCCAAGTTAGGTTAAGTTGTTTAGCAAGATTTCAGACTAGGGTTTCTAGTTCTGATTTCTGGGATCGGTTGAGTGTGAACTCTTTAAACATCTAGTCGATTATCTTTGTGTTGGACTTACACATAAAACAAAGTCCAGTTGGTTAAGTAGGTGCCCCCTTGTGATAGGGAAGAGTGGACGTGGGATCGGGTTTGTCGAACCACTATAAATCTTGTGTGCCTCTACTGCTTTGATTAACTGTTTACACAATCGCACACAACCTTTAAAGCGCATACATATTCCAAGTTGAGATCAGCTAGCACCAAGCTTCTGATCTGATCATACTTGACACTTCAGTCAACTGATTAAAAGATTAACCTTGGAATCTGATTTATCAAAACTGGTTTTTCACACGGGTAAAACATAAGCTTCCGCACACATCAGTTAAACTTTTAGTTACCGAGCTGATCTGCTTCAGGCGATCAGTAAGTTGGTTATCGCCCAAATCGATTCACTTCAAGACTCGATCAGGCTAATCGCCCTCACACCGACCAGACGAAAAAGTTTTTTAATTCTATTCACCCTCCCTCTAGACTTCTGCCCTCACTAAACCCGTTCGGGACCTACAAGTGGTATCAGAGCAATTGGTTCTACAGACCACTGACTCTGTGTATCATCGATTCTTGAGGAAGAATCTTTGTGGTCAACTGAACTGATCTGAAAAAAAAACCGTTTTTAAAACTCATTCATTTTCCAAAATCACTCAGCATGGATAACACCTCAGGTATGTATCATGATCGGCCGAAGTTCTCAATCGATGAGTATGCAGATTGGGCCATATATATGTCTAACCATCTAGGCTCGATCAGTGGCAGAATGATGGAAGTCATCGAAAGAGGACCCATCATCATTTATTACGACAACCCCGCGCATCGGAGGAGATCCAGACTTTGCCCCGGGAAGTCTTTGTATTAAAAAAAACCAAATTTTGATGGATGCAAGAGGAAAGGAAATCAGATACTCTGAAGATACTATCGCAAGGCATATTATCATGAAAACAATGGATAAGGTCACCAAGGAAAAGATTAAGTATCTCAAATCTGCGAAAGCAATGTGGGATACTCTGGCTGAGATATGCGAGGGAAATGAACAGATAAAAGACAGCCGTCTACAAGTTTAACCTGGTGAAGTTCGAGAAACCAAGATGCCGCTTAAACGAAACCATCAACGAACTCGATGGAAGAATTACAATGTCTATAAACAAGCTTCGAGAACTTGGTAGAGAGATGTCTGATAAAGATATCAACTACAAAATCCTAAGGTCTCTCACCAAGAAGTGGGATATGAAGGTCACGCAGTAATCAAGGATTGCCAAGACATTTCAAAAATGAAGCCAAGCGAATTTTGTTCTTGAGCCTTAAAGCTCACGAGTTCGATTTGATTGAGAGAGGACAAGCTGATGAAGATGAGGTGCCCGCTCAAGCCTCAACTTCAAAATCAGTTGCTTTTAAGGCAACTAGCAGCAGAATGAAGGCCAACGAACCTATTGGGAATATAATGAGTC
Source organism: Stenogyne calaminthoides (assembly GCA_037126765.1). Taxonomy (NCBI): domain Eukaryota; kingdom Viridiplantae; phylum Streptophyta; class Magnoliopsida; order Lamiales; family Lamiaceae; genus Stenogyne; species Stenogyne calaminthoides. The sequence continues at coordinate 19,079,609 of JBBCBC010000032.1, forward strand.
AGGCAGAACAGATCGCTCTGCTTACCAGGAAGCTTGAGAAGTCAAACGTCCAACTTGGTAAGTATCGAAGATTTTATAAGGACTATCAACATAGCCGAGGATGAGATAGGAGATCGACAAAATGATCTCCGAAGAACCAGATCTGATGATCGGAGGGATCACAGAGAGATGAAAGGAAGAGAGATAGTTAGGCGGAGGAAGGAAGAGATAATCAATCGTACATGAAAAGTTTTCGGATTACTATATCGAAGGAAAGTCACCGATAGGTCATACAGACGAGTGATTCACCCGGAAGGAAAGGTTCATGGATCAAGGAGCGTGCTTCAACCGTGAGAATACAGTCACTATAGCAGACGCCTGCACTGACGCCAAGAGAAAGGGAAGAAAAGAGGAATGTAAGAGAGCAACGTTATAGGGATGTAAGATATGGTTGCCGATACGTCAGAATTGACGATTCCTATCCGCCCTCTCGAGGACTCGATACTCCTCAGAGAAGACTTGGTCCCGACAAGATCTTTATTGACTTCTATGAAAATGAAGATCGATATTCTCTTGGGACGATGATGAGATCTGCTGATGGCGGGAGGACCAATCTGAGGTAACCTCCAAAACCTACTTCGTTTCGCTTTTACACTGCTATCATTAGCACACCCGCCGGGAGATTGACTGCAGCTCTACTCGAGAGCAATTGCTTGAGGATCTCTCCAATGCGATGAGACACTTATGCTATAGTGGAAATTTTGAAAATGATAAGCTAAGGACCGTAAATAATCGACTTGCTAAAGAAAATGATCTCATAAAGCCTCACGAACTTAGATCATTTAAACCGCCGAAGGCAACTGAGGAATTTAAAATTCTCGAAGTTAAAGCTTCGATCCAGGAGAAGCAGATCAAAGATCGGTGGCAATTAACAAACCACAAGGCGATGACTTCAAAATCCTTGCAAGCAAAATTCGATGAGTTGTTCCAAAAGCATGAAAGTCTAAAATCATCTGAGGATAATCTGCGTAAGAAAATGGAGGTTTTTTCAAAATCATCTAAAACCGTTCAAGACATGAACGCCTATTTTCGAACAACGATTAATAAGAAGGGACTTGGCTATGACAACCCTTCCACATCCTCAAAAGCCCCGGCTAATTCATCTCAAAAAGGTGTAATCAGACGAGTTTCTGACAAAGATACACCAAAAGCCAAACATGTATCTAATAAGGGAAAAGGACCCGGTTGAGAGGGGTAAAAGGCGGTGCACGACCGGAAGGGGAAACGAAATGGACCCCAACCGGTAAAAGCATCACCGAGGAATCAACGAGAAGAGCCCGGTTCTTCTGAAGAAACCTCAACCTAATCAACAGATCAGGAATCAGAAAAGACAACTTGTAAAAGGGAAGTACAATCTGAGACCCAATCAAGGTCAGCTGCCTAATAAGCATGCTCCAGGTAAACTGCAAAAACCACCTATGCCTTAAAAAAAAGATATGAATCTTTTGATGGTAGCGATCGTACCTACCCCTATAATCGTAAATCTAGGGTCGGGCACAGACTGAACCAATGGATAAAAAGAAGACAAACAGAAAAAGATAAATCCCAAGTCTTCGAGTCATCCAAGGTTCACACTAATAATCATACAAAACAGAAAAGCATATAAAGAGACGATGATTATGTTGACAGTATATGGGAGACAAATCAGCCTTTCGATCTAACCGATCACAATAGAAGTGCTCTGTTTGTATGGATCCCAAAACTAATCCTAACCCCTCGGGACCCAATCCAAAAAGGGGTACCTAAAGCCCGATCGATTCGCAGGATCGCGTGGGTCCGGCCAACAAAGGAGGTGTGCAAGCAACTATCCGGTACATCGATAGTGGATGCACAAGGCACATGATCGAAGCAAACATCTCCTCGCTCTTACATAGAACGTAAAAGGCCCACGTGTACTTTTCGGTGATGATAACTTTGGTTATACCAAAGGGTTCGGAACCCAGAGAATGATGATGTACAAGTGGCTCGGAGTCTCAGATGTCGAAGGTCGAAGCACAACCTATTATCGGTTTCACAATTTCTGCGATAACGGATTCGGTGTTGAGTTCTCGACCGATCAATGCACTATCAAGAATCGAGCCACTCAAATGATTTTGCTAATGGTTCAAGGAAAGGGCGATCTACACAAACGGTGATTGGAACAATTTGCCCAAGAAATGCATGCATGATTGTTAAGAGCTCCAAAAGTAGCAGTTGGCTCGCACAAAAAGAATGAGCCATCCGAACTTTAAAACTCTTAATAAGATAGCAAGGATGTCTCTAGTGGAAGGACTTCCGAATGAAGTATTTTCAAAGGATCGGACATGTCTTGCATGTCGGAAGGGAAAACAGTCAAAGCTTCATTCAAGGGAATTCGGGACCAAAGATCCAAAGAGATAATCGCGGTGCTTCATATGGATCTATTCGGACCATTTACACGATCGATCTCAACGGACGAATGAATATACTCTGGTAATCGTGGATGACTATTCCAAGTTTACGGGTTATATTCTTACATAAGAAGAATGAGACTACAAACGAAGATACCCGAAGCCGCTAAAACGATTACAAAATGAGAAGGGTGTCAACAGTAGTAAAAAATTAGATCGATAAAGGTACGAATTTTCAACTCTTTTATTCTTGATTTTTGCTCTAAGTTTGGTATACAACATGAAACATCACCGCAAGGACGCCACAACAAAATGGAGAAATGAAGCGGAGGAAGAACTCTCAAAGAAGCTCGCCGCACGATGTTAGTTGAACATGCAATACCAAGCCGTTTTCAAGGTATAATCAATCAACACGCATGCCATACTCAGAACAGATGTCTTCTGACTAAGGCTCACTACAAAACACCCTATGAACTGTGGAAGGACAGAAAACCTCGTGTCTCTTACTTCCATGTTTTTGGGTGTAAGTGTTTCATACACAACAATGGGAAGAGTCGGGTTGAAGACTTTTGAGGCCAAGTCGAGATGAGGGTATATTCTTAGGATATTCCTCATCTAGCAAAGGCCTTCGGGGTTTACAAATGCATTTAACCCTACTTGTGGAAGAAACACCCCATGTAGTCTTTGATGAAGCATCTTCGAACAAGAGAAATCGCTTTCGTAACAAGATGTACCGATCAACAAGAACTCGATATTGAGAAAATGGATCACCTAACGATCAGGAAAAAGAAATTAAATCAGAACAATATACATTCCAGATCTAGCTGATTCACCAGATCATTCAGATCCTAAGGTACGATCAACTGTCGATGAAGAAGTTCGTCTGACTTAGATAAGATCAATCGAACCATCCGGTTCGGGGAACATCTGAAGTTCCCATTTAACAGACATCAAAGACATGATGAGTCCAACATCACCGAGACTTGTTCTTATCAAGTGGATCATAACTCGCACCACTCCCAATCGCTAGTAATGAAATTTTATCGAAACGGACGATGTTCTCCAAACCGACGCAAATCGAGCGAAGGACACGGATAACCGGTCATCCAATCGATCGATAATCGGAGACCCATCCGATAAAGTTAAAACTAGACATCGTTGGTGAAAGTGCCATGTATTGTTGTTATCCGTCTATGAAGGAACCAACAACAATAGAGGAAGCTCTACAAGACCAAGTCGGATTCTAGCCATGCGCAGAAGAGCCGGAGCAGTTAGATGTAAATCAAGTTTGGGAACCGGTAGATGCGGACCAAGTCATCAAGACGTTATTGGCACAAAGTGGGTCTTCAAGAACAAAGAGATGAGAAAAATGTCATCACCGTAAATAAGGCAAGACTTGTTGTTAAGGGGTATTCACAATCGGAAGGAATTGATTATGATGAGACCTTTGCACCGCCGCCGCTTTAGAAGCCATTCGGGTCAATTTCGCATATGCTTCCCACGAGAGGGTTCTTTGTGTATCGGATGGACGTAAAGAGTGCATTTTTAAACGGGTACTAGCAGAGGAAGTTTATGTCGAACAACCTCCGTGCTTCGAAAAGAACAACCAAGTGTACCGTTTAAGAAAAGCTCTTTATGGTTCAAACAAGCTCCTCGAGCTTGGTATGATACACTCTCTCGGTTCTTGATCGGCGGTGGGTTCACTAAAGGAACAATGGGACGTAACCTTATTCGAATAGAAGATGGAGAAGATATTCGATGGTTCAGATCACGTGGGCGACATCATCTTCGGATCTCCTAACAAGAGTCTATGTGAAAGATTCAAAGAACCGATGCAAGGGAAGTTCGAAATGTCCATGATGGGTCGGATGAATTACTTTACGGGTCTTCAAGTAAAAGCAAAGTACTGAAGGGATATTCATCGCCAAGCAAAAAGTACACTAGGAATTTATTGGCTAAGTTTGGAGTTCAAAATTGTAAGGAAGCCAAAATTCCTATGATGGTGGATTCAAGATGGATCCGATGAGGATGGTCGAAAACAAATCGGAAGGAATATAGGGCTCTCATTGGATCTCTACTATACCGACCGCCCGGCCAGAACCGGATATAACCTTCGCAGAGGTGTATGTGCGCGATTTCGAGCAAATCCAATGATAAGCCACCTAGAAGCGACTAAGCGGATTCTTAAGTATCTGAAGGGACGGTAAATCTTGGTTTATTTTACCCATCGGATGATAATCTAGAAGCTTAGTGGGTATTCGATTTCGATTATGGAGGTTGCAAGATTGATGAAAAATCCACCTCGAGAACTTGTCGGCTCTTAGGAAGTAAAAACCGATCTCGTGGTTTTCAAAAAAGAGACATCGATTGCGACATCTACTATCAAGAATATATATGGTCAGCAGAAGTCATTGCTCCCAAACCGCTCCTCGCTTAGTCGGCGGTGATGGATTATAACATTGAAGCTAACAATGTACCTATTTTCGCGTGATGATAATAGTCTTTATTGCAATCACTTTCAGAATCCCGCTCGCATACAAGATGCAAGCATGTGGATGTCGGACACCATTTTATAAGAGATCATGTTGAAAAGAAGAATATCGAATGGAAAAGATTCATCTTGATACGTAAAAGTCGATATTCTAACCAAGCCACTAGCCGAGATCGATTCAGAGAATTATGCAATGAGCTAGGGCTTCGGATCTTGGAGAAAATGCACCTAAAATGTTTGATGGAATGATCTCGAGTAACCAATTTGGTTAAGAGACTAACAGTTGAAAGGAATCGATTGAGTTTGGTATCTCAATCGATCGTAAGATCGATCAAGGAACCGATGTGAGAAATCGATCGATTTACAAGATTATCAGTTAAAGGAATCGATCGATTTAAGGTTTATCGATTAAAGGAAACGCTCAATTTAAAAGGAATATCCGATTATCGGTTGGGTTATTTTACATCTTTGTAAGTCGATTAAGTCGATAATTCAACAAGCAAAATTCACAAGTGGTATTCACAAGATTAAAGCTTAAAATCGCATAAGGATACAGGAATTTTACACAACAATGGAATAATAGAACTTTTCATTGATAAAGACCCGAAGGTCAGGTTACATTACAAGATACAAGTACAAAGGACCCGGAGGTCAAGACATAAATGATAACCAAAAACCCTAAACCTATAACCCTAAACCCTCATCCTAACCCAAGTGGGAGGAGGGAGAGAGAGAGATTTTAAACACGATGCTCTCATTTTCCCCACTTAACAAGGGTGAGAGAGGCTTTAAAAAAAAATAAATTCAAAGGCGCCGCAGGTTTCAAGATCAAGAAAAATGGAGCGACAGCGGCCTTGATAGGATTTTTAAGCCAGGAGCCCTAAGAAAGAGTCAGTGGGCTCTCCAGCTGTTAAATGGTGAGTTGATATAGGAAGATCAGCTGTTGTCCGATCAAGACCGTATATCAAACTCACGCTCATTTTCGATCGAAGTCTGTTGATGCTCGTTACGCCATAACGATAGACACACAAGGTGCATACGGTTAGGAGAAGTGTCTTCTCGATTGGTAAACAAAGAGAGCCCGCCGCCCGTGGTGGTAGAGAAGCTTTTGCAACAATCGTATGTGAAATCTTTGATGATGACGAGAACAAAGAATAAGGGACGAAAGGGTTGATTTGAAAAAGTCAAATCATTGAAAAAGGGGTAAAGGTGTTTTTAGGAAGTTTTTAGGAAATAAGGGTTCACCGGGATACATGATTCTACAAAGAAGATGAGTATGGTGAATGGGTTATGTTGTGTAAAACAATTGGTCCAATTTATAGAGGCCAAGCAAGGGTGCAAATGCAAATTCGTGTTCTCAAAACCTTTTAGAGAAATCAGACTAAAAAGGACAAATGATGTAGGAATCACGATCGATAATTGGATAAATTTACGGCGGATTGACATATCGAAAAGATTGACGATAATTACAAGATGTCAAATCGCGCCGACTTAGGGAATAGAGACTACTATTCTAGACTAAGTTTTGGCGGTAACACTTATTCCAAGAATTGGATTGACTTGAGAAGAATCAGATTAGGTCAACCAAAATCTGATACATACGAAGCTGATCAGATGAGGAAGATCAGCTGAGCTTAAAACTCCAACAAATCAGATACATCAGTCTATAGGAAAAACAGAAATATCAGTTGAAGGGGGAACTTCAACTGATCAAGGAGGATCAGAAGGGAAATCAGACGTATTCAAGGAAGATCAGTTGAGCTTGAAACTTCAACAAATCAGATGCAAGTGAAGAAGATCAGTTGAAAGGATCAGTTGGGAAATTTTAAAAGGATCAGTTGGGAAATTTTAAGGCTTAGGCAGAATACTAAGATCAACAAGTGAAATCAACATGGACAAGTGGTATTGACAATATCAGTCAACCAGATACGCTTTTCTTTTCTCTTGTTCTTTGCTTATTTATCGGATCTTATCTAATATTATTTGCCTTACTGTACCCATTATCCTTGTGACGTATTCCCCGCAAATCATTTAATGCGGACGTGGGGAACATGTATTAACTGCTATTAAACGTGCTTTTAAATCCAAAAGGTTTTCGTACGTGCTTTTTCCTGACCATACGATCAAAACCGCTTAATCTGGAGCGTTTAATCTTTTCAAACGGTTGATCTTCCAAATCGTGTCTTCTCTTTCCCTCCTCGTCTTTATAAAGTTCATCAAAAACCATACCAGAGTTTTCCATTTCACAAACTTGCGATTTATACTCTGAAAACTCCAGATTACTTCTCTCAGATTCAAAGTGTTTTCCTAAGTTTCAAAATCATCTTTCCGAAAAACAGAATCTGGTAATTTATGTTTATTTGATGCATCTTTTTAAAATCCATTGATCTTAAATGTTTCTATCCTGTGTTATGCTTTGTTGTTTCTTGGTTTCCGCATATATGATGTTCTTTTGTATTAATGCACAATTTTTAACCGAATCTATCTTATCTGTAGATGATCACTCACGGTATGGGCAAAATAATGTGCAACTATACGGAACTGGCAACAAAGATTGTGGATGATAAGTTCGTACAGTTCAATATCACTCGGGATCCGGAATCCATGGAGGTCGAGCAAATTCTTCGAAAAGCAGGCCTTGAGAATTTTTATACCGCTTCAACGCATCCAAATGATGTAGTATGAAGCACTAGAATTCCTAAGGAATTTAAGAGTGGATACGGATGCTCCAGGAGACGAACTACTTTCGACAGTCACCGGCGAAGAAATCAGACTGACGAATGATGATATAACCCGTCTGTTTCATTTTTACCAAAAGGACGGATCTCTTTTGCTCATTACAGGGAGAACGAAGACGAGCTGATCAGAAAAGAGCTCTTCAGAGAGGCTGACAAACATCATACTTCAGGTTTTGTCAGGCCTATGCTCAAAAGGAAATACCGATTGTTGTTTGACATATTGTCAAAAACAATTATGGGTATTGCATTCAGCCCAGATGCTATTACATCCGTAAAATCCATAAAGATGGTCGCAATAATTGATGAAGCGAAGAACATCAATTGGCACGGGTTCCTGAAGGCCATTCTGCTCCAAGAACATGAAAAATTTGGAGTTGATGAGTGGAGGCAGGTATATATGAAGAAGAAGATCAGCAATCTCAACAAGGTTGCAGTTATCCTTCAAGATAAATTGCCAAAGGCCAAATGGGAACAGAATGGGTCAAGTCCTATAAGGCTTTTCTCACGCCCACTTGGGTCATTTTAGGCCACCGACGATGATATGCGGCCAACCCCCCCAAAGTCAAAGAAAGGAAAAGGCAAGAAGGCAACTTCTTCTGCACCAGATGCGGGCGAATCAGCTCAAGCTGGTGAAGGACCCCCAGAAGGCCCACCAGATGCCCCCAAGAAGAAGAAAAGAAAACTGGTGAAGGCCCAGGAGAAGAGGCCGAAGAAGGCGAAGCAAGCCCCCATGACTGACGATCTTTAGAGGATGAGTCGATGAAGAAGGAGCGCCGAGCAATCTGTTGCACCACAAAAATCAGGTGAAGCATCAGACAGGCAGGCTTCTCAAGCTGAGAGCTCGCCAGATCATTCTGAGGAAGAAGCACAAGCCGAACGATCTCCTTCTCCTCCAGCCACAGCTGATTCACCACTCAGACTAACGGCTGCTGAGCATGTCTCTCCTATTCTTCCACCTGCCCGCTGAACCCTAAATCAGGTTCGCGAACTGTAAAGCTTACCCGATGTGGAACTGTAAGCACTGCTTTTCAGAACCTCTGCAGGTCGAACCGATCAGCCAACTTCCGCCTACTCAAGCACAACCAGAACCTTCCACATCTCATCAAACTGAATCTGGACAGACAATTCCTCAGTCCAGATCAACAAAGATCATAGCTGGGAAATTGATCAGAATGAGAATCGAAAGAGAAATTGATGAGTTGTATCCAGAACTGGTCGCCCAACCTGTCATAAGAGAAGAAGTTATGGAGATCCTCACCTGGAGAGATCTTCGATTAAAAAGCTTCTCAGACTTTATAATAATTATCGAACAGATGGGCGGTGCGGATGAGTTTGCAGACTTTGATTTCGACATGAGGAAATCTGCTAAAGTGGGATCACCAGCTGAGCTGATAACTGCTAAATCTGTTAAAGCTCTGATCCACAGGAAGCTAGGGGTTGCGAACAGATTTAATCGAGATCACGACAAAGCTCTCAAGCAGATGCCATCATGAAGGATACAGGAGCTGCCGATGATAGTGGAGCTGGTGGTGCAGTTCATGACCAACCACTGGAGGCACAAACAACTGAACCAGATCAAGTGACACCCAACATTCCAACATCACACGTCACTACTGATCAACTTCAGGAGATCAAATCTTGTCTCAAAGATCTCCTGAAAGAAGAAGTTGAGGGACTGATAGCTGATCAAAGGAAGATTGCCATCAAGGAAATAAAAGATGAAAGGGAAATGGCTATTTCCCAGATTGGGGCAATAAAAGATCAGTTCTCCCAAATCAGGTGTCACTGCGTCAAACCGAATCGATAAAGACCGTTGATGACAAACTGACTCAGGTGGATAAACAACAAGTTTCTTTTCTGATGCTCACTGACAAGCTAGATTTGACAAAAGAGAAACTTGACAAACTGATTAAAACACTCTCTACTGCCATGGAATCTGTCAAGACTGAGCTGATATCGACGATTCAAAATCTAACTGCTCAAACTCAAAGCATATCTGTTGCAGATCTCAACAAGGCGATCGCAGTCAACTTTGGTTCTCTAACCTCCCACCTCACTACTCTTTTTGATCAAACCAAAAAGGGGGAAGGACAGATCGAGAAACCAACTGACATAACAGGTGCAGGGACATCAAAAACTCGGACTGAGATAGTCACAAGAAGCACAACCAGCTAGATACTGGCTGAAAAGATGTCCAAATAGCAGATAGCTGAAGAAGCTCGAAAATGCCAAGAAGAAAGAAGGGCAGAAAAAATGACAGAGGCAGAAAATCTGAAGAAGAAATTCAATTTGAGAGTGAAGAAAGGAAGGGCTGGAAAATCCGTACCAGAACCTAAGCTGCCAGCAAGAGTTGATGAGATCATCCCAAAAACTGCTGCGCATGCTAAGAAATTTGAGGAATGGAATAAGATCAGGAGTGAATGGCTTCTGGATGCCTTTGTTCTTAATCTTGTCCCACAAGAAGAATCTCCTGATGAAGAATTCCTCAACTGGTTACAAAATAAATACCCGGATTTTCTGAAGTATCTGGAAAATGAGGCCAAGCTGATCAATGTAAAAATAACTCGCCAAGAGTATGATCTGCTGGAGTACTCGAAGAAGGCAGATGGCTCATTTGACAGACTGGCATTTCAAAGATTCTATTTTGACATCCTGCACATAATGCAAATAACTGATCCTCAGCAGACTGATGATGTCAAATGGAAACTTTATCAGATTTTCAACGTACCTCAAGATCAAAGAGAGATGCCAGAAGGATACAAGCCCAAAGAGTGAAGAATCAGAAGACTACTCAGGATCAGCTGCTCTTAGTTTCAAACTTTTCTGATGTAACTTGTAATCATCATTCTTTAATGAGAAAAGTTTATTTTTCTGATCCTAAGACAAAGTCTCATTGTCTTCTGATTATATGCTCTTAATTGTTCTATTTTTTATCAACTGTATTTGGTTTCTCAAAGTGTTTTGGTTTCATCAAAAAGGGGGAAATTGTTGGGAAATTTATAGTTTTGATGAAAGTTCCAAAAACACATGTAATAGGACCGGTCGGACTGTTAATTTGATCGATGTTTATATTACCGCTATAGGAGACCCGATTGATAATGATTGTATAGAACAACTGATGTAATAAATAGGTCACATATTGAGGGGAAACTCAATATGTATAGGTCGATCCAAGACTCAAAGGACGGTGATATCCGGATGGGCCGTAATGCTAAAGAAGAACAGAAGATCAGATCGATCTGATCTAGTCAGATAACTCAGCTGAAGTCATGAAGCTCAAACTCAGAATACTTTAAGATCAGATGACTTCGGAAGATCGGACGGAAAGCCTACATCGGTAGAAGTCCGCTAGTTGAAGCTAAGTCAACCGGCACCAGAAGACTCTATCAGGTAGACTGATCAGTTCAGACTGATCAAAGTCACCACCAGTGAAATATGATGTTTCACCTAATCATACGTCGATGATCTGAACAAGAAGAATGTCAAGCTTAGTTGGAAGAACTTCACTGAAAAGTGAATCTGCTATCCAATTAGAACAAGACACGTATGATCGGAGCCGGCAATTGCGGGATTTGATGCTACCTCTCTGTAACGGCTACAAAGTACAAATTCACGCTTGCGGCCATGCCGTTCCTGAAGCTCGTCACATCAAGCCTGCAAGTATACCAAATATAGCCTGAAATTCAAATTGCTCTCCAACGGCTCTTTGATTTCAAGGTCTATAAATATGGGATCACTTCAGAGTGAGAAAACAAGAACACGAAGAACGGAAACACTGAACAATCAAGAAGCTCAAGCTAATATCAGATTTCCGCACGAAGAACACGATCAAGAAGATTATTTTTATTAAGTGTTCATCCCATAAGTTCTTAGCATAGAAATCTTTTCATCTAGCTGTTAGGCTGCTTATACGCAAGAAAAGATTTCATAGTTGGAACCTCAACAATCTTACCCAAACCCCCAAGTTAGGTTAAGTTGTTTAGCAAGATTTCAGACTAGGGTTTCTAGTTCTGATTTCTGGGATCGGTTGAGTGTGAACTCTTTAAACATCTAGTCGGTGTACTGTGTTGGACTTACACATAAAACAAAGTCCAGTTGGTTAAGTAGGTGCCCCTTGTGATAGGGAAGAGTGGACGTAGGACTGGTTTGTCCGAACCACTATAAATCTTGTGTGCCTCTACTGCTTTGATTAACTGCTTTACAATCGCACACAACCTTTAAAGCGCATACATATTCCAAGTTGAGATCAGCTAGCACCAAGCTTCGATCCGATCATATTTGACACTTGATCGGTGATTAAAAGATTAACCTTGGAATCTGATTTATCAAAACTGGTTTTTCACACGGGTAAAACTTAAGCTTCCGCACACATCAGTTAAACTGATAGTTACCGAACTGATCTGCTTCAGGCGATCAGTAAGTTGGTTATCAGCCCAAACTGATTCACTCAAGACTCTGATCAGCTAATCCGCCCTCACACTCGACTGCACGAAAAAGCCAGAAGTCTATTCACCCTCCCTTCTAGACTTACGCCCTCACTAAAACCCGATTAAGGACCTACAAATGGAATTCCCCGTGGTCTGGGGTGAGGTCACATCGAGAAAAAAGGCGCCACGGCCGGCCGAGGACTCCTTGGGGAGGTCTTCGCCCCGCCACCGAAACTCGTGTTTTGGAGATGGTGGGGGAGGAAGGAAATGAGCCTAGTTCGGGATTGATTGATCCTGCCGAGTTCGACTTCTTGTCGGGCGAGGTCGTACCCGACGTGATGAGTGATGATGATTTAGATTGACGACGTTGATTAAGAAGTCGCAGATAGAGGGAGAGTATGTCTCATCCGCGAATTGATCCTCTCGACCAACCCGAACTCGCGGCGGATGATTTTTGTCGCCGGTGAGGTAACTAGCTCGGTAACCGAGGTCGAGCTTTTCTATGGAGAGAACAATTTCAAGTCCCTAGCGACGTCCACTTCTGGGTTCCCGGTTATAAGATCGATTATGCCGACCAGGTCCCTGGTGGGTGTGTGGCGATGAACTATGACACAATGAAGGCTGGGCTTCGTTTTCCGCTTCATCCTATTATTACTTCGCTGCTGTGGTTTTGGGGCCTAGCTCCGACACAAATCACTCCCAATGGGTGGAGCACCATCTTCGGTATCTTATCTCTGTTCGGCCGCATCCAACCTCGAGCGTTCTCTTCTGTCATGAAAATGAATCTTATCATCTCGCTGGCGAAGTGGGGTAAAGACCCCGGGTACTACTATGTGAAAGCCCGCCCTCATGTGAAAATAGTTGAGGACCTCCCTAGCAAGGTCCAAGACTGGAAAGAGAAGTGGTGGTTGGTAGGGGGAGTCTGGCAGAGTCCCGTTTTTGCCCTCGGAGCCCTCGGATATCGCGAGATTCCTCGCGACTTTGCGATTCTTAAAAGTAAGCTTTTTTGCTTTTCCCTTTCCCATAATACTGATTTAACTTCTTCTCCCTATTGCAGCTCCCAAGAAATCCAAGGCATCCGAGCTCTCCCTTCCCTTCTTGGTCCGGCTCGTTCAGGTGTGCTTAATGGATCCGGACGAGAGGTCGCTGATCATCCTCAAACGGTTGAAGTGTCTGGAATTTGCGGGCCTAACTGTTCCACCTCGGTCGTCGCTGGACGCCGACCTTCCAGGTAAGTTTTCTGGGATCTTACTCGCGTTGACTCAACTTCTTTGGTTATTCTCTGGTCGTTTCCTGATCTTCTTCTTGTCTTCAGTTTCCTTCATCGAGCCTATCTGTTTCACATCCTCCAAAGTTACTGACGAGATGCAAAACTTGAACGCCGAGGAGATGCGCGAAAAGGTTTCTCGTGCCTTGGCTCTGTCGAGCGTGACGGACGGAAAAAAGAAGGATGTCATGATCGGTGGGGCCCTTTGGGCCCCCCCCACCTCCGAGAACAAAGCTATCGCCGCCCCCGACCGAGGCCAGAAAAGGGCTCTTGCCGAAATGCGAACAACCGAGGGGAGCTCCTCTAAACACATTCGGACGTCCATGGACATGGATGTGCTCCGGGACTCCCCGAGTGGGAAAGTGTTGGTCTCGGGTTCCGCGGGGACCCCTGATACGATTGTCGAGCTCACACAACGTCGGGCTCGTGATCCCGGATTTCCTTGGGTGGAACCTGGATTTCTGCCAATGGTTACCTCGTTTTACTTATGACTTCATTTCTATATTTTATTTCGAGTGTACCATGTTTATGTCCGGTTGCCTTGCAGATACAAACTGGATGATGGAGTATTTCGGGGGGAGTCGACCCGCAACTACTTGTGGTCGCGAGCTCCTGCGGCCAATGACACCCACCCTTCCTACCTCCGGCAGATAGCCGAAGATGCTTCGAGGTCTTTGACTCTGGATCTCCACGAGGAAGCTCATACACAGCACTTCTCCGAGAATCTGACCTCGGGGATTGCTCACATGTGTCGTTCTTTGGCCTTCTTTGAGCGGGCAGGGAGCAAAGATGGCGGGCAAAGATCCAGCCGAAAAGTGAAGCGCATTGCTCGTCGATGAAGGTAGACTTGGCCAGGTCATCGAAAGAGCGGGAGGCTGCTATCAATGCAAAAGCTGCGGCCGAGGAGAAATTGAGAAATGTGACCCGGGAGCGGGATGAGCTGGAGAAGAAAATCTCCCAGATGGCGAAGGATCTCGAGCTCCGAGATCAAAAGGTGAAAGAGAGCATGGATGGATCGGCCGAGGTGGAGGCTCGGTGGTCGGGTTAGAAGTCGAGGTCCATGACTTTCCGACCAATCGCGGAAATTGAGCGCCATCATGCCTCCAACCTGGCCTATATCCACTCATTTTCTAACGCTGTTCGGGCTTGTCATCGAGCTGGCGACCTTGATGGAGCAAAGTCAGCGATGTCCGAGATGCTCGCCGGATACATGCGTAATAACCCTGTTCGGGAGGGGGATGATCTTCCCATCAAAGACCTTGCTGCCTTTGGTGTGGAGTTCAGTTTTCTACCCCCAGGTGCTAATCTTTATGATCCCGAGGAGTTGCTCGGGCTGTTGAATGAAGAAACGGATGATGGCTAGGATGGCTATGGTAGGGAGGTTGTTGGTGGTGATGATGGTGGAAATGGTGAAGGGAATCAGTTTGGCGTCGAGATTCCCGAGGTTGAGCAAAACACGACGACCAACCTGTTGAGGGACCTCGGATGCTCCGCCCGAGCTAATTCCTAGGGGACGGTTTTTTCTGCGGCAAGAATATGTCAAATGCCTTCCGGGCACCCTTTGTAATAGCCGCCGGGGTTTTCTTATCGCCTAGTTAGGTTGCCCCGGGGTGTGTAAGTGTTTGCCCAAAGGCGTGGGACTTCACCGCTTTTGAGGCGTTTATTAATGAAATCGCGGTTCCTTTTCATTTCTATCGTTCTCGCTTCTGGTTTGAATGCTTGTTTATTTTGTGTATCTTGTCTTTCATGATTGTCTTTCGAACATCCGGATAAAAAATCATAATGGTAATGATTTGTTAATTGATAGCGACTTGGTGTCGACTTAGATAGGATATCGACCGATGTAAACTTAGATAGGGTATCGACATGCTAGCCTTCACATATTCTTGGCTTAGCCGACTTAGACTTAGCGTCGACCGAGGTTGACTTATTTGGGTATCGACGTACTAGCCTTCATGTGTTCTTGGCCGGCGAAAACTGTATTATCGGCGAAATTAAGTGGGTATCGACATACTAGCCTCATGTGTTCTTGGCTTAGTCGACTTAATTTGGGTATCTGACCGAGGTATGGGTATCGACATACCTAGCCTTCCGTGTTCTTGGCTTAGCCGACTTAGGTATTTGGGTATGAGGCCGAGGGTAAACATTTGGGTATCACGATATACTAGCCTTCGCGTGTTCTTGGCTTAGCCGACTTAATTTGGGTATCGACATACTAGCCTTCATGTGTTCTTGGCTTAACCCGACTTAAATTGGGTATCGACATACTAGCCTTCATGTGTTCTTGGCTTAGCCGACTTAGACTTTTTCATTTACGAATCTATTTCTGATCGAACTCGTGAGAGGTCGGGGACCAGTCCCCCAAGTTCGTAAATGTAAAAAGATGGAGGAAGCCTGTGTTATAAGTCGTAATTCATGGAGAAATATACCACCGATCTGGATTTTACAACTCATAGTTATTGGTAGAACTTCTTTGGTGTAGGTCGATTCCATTCGATACATCGGGAATGCCCTCCAAGTCCTCGAGCTAGTAAGCCCCATTTGGGAGGCATTTCGAAATCTTCATGGGTCCCTCCCAAGTTGGACCGAAAACTCCTTTCTGGACGCCGAGGATCCTTTTTAAGATGAGGTCGCCGACCTTGAATCTTAGCATTTTTGCTTTTGAGTTGTAGTATTTTTCCGACTTTTGTTTGTAGTTTGCGTTTCTTAAGTTGGCTTCCAATCTTTTTTCTTTGAGGAGGTCGAGGCTGAGAGATATGGCTTGATCGTTGTTCTCTCTGTGGATCGTCTGCGATGTTCGATGGCTTCGACCCACGACCTCGGCCGGTATGATCGCCTCCTCCGAAAAAGCCATAGCAAAAGGTGTTTCGCCCGTTGAACTTCGGCAAGTGGTCCTATATAACCATAGGATGCTCGGAAGCTTGAAAGCCCACAATCCCTTTGACTCAATGAGTTGAGTTTTCAGAATGTGTTTGATTATTTTGTTCACAGCTTCAATCTGCCCATTGGACTGGGGGTGATAGGGGGTGGAGAACAGCTTTGCGATTTTCCATTTCGCGAAAAAGGCATTGACCTCGAAACCATCGAATTGCTTCCCATTGTCTGTGACGATTGCTTGCGGTAAGCCAAAACGACAAATGATGTTTTTCCATATAAATCGAATGATTTTCTCCTGGGTAATGGTCGCCAAAGGTTCTGCTTCCGCCCATTTGGTGAAATAGTCTACCGTGACCACTGCAAACTTCGAACTACTTGGGGCTTTTGGGAACGGACCGATCAGGTCGATTCCCCACCTCGCGAAAGGCCATGGGTTGTAGATTGATGTGAGCTCCTCCGGAGCTCGCTTAATCGCCGGGGCGAAAAATTGGAATTGCTGGCACTTCTTTGCATATGCAATCGCATCTTTCCTTAAAGTTAGCCAATAATAGCCTTATTTGATCGTCTTGTAGACGAGAGACTGGCCTGCGGTATGATTTCCACAATCTCCTTCGTGGATTTCCTTCAGGATCACTTGGCCTTCTTCCGGGGTGACGCATTTCAAAAGTGGCAAAGAGAAACTTCACTTATAAAACTGTTCGTCGATGATGGCGTACCTCACTGCTCTTAGTTGTAATCGGCGAGCGGCGACCTTATCCTGTGGCAGTATCCCTTTCTCAATGTAGTCTCTGACTTCGGTCATCCAATTGTTTTCCGGGGTCGCGATCTGAAGGACTTCCCTATGAATGTTTGATGGACTCGCTTGGTTCGTCCAAGTTATTTCCTTTATGTCGGCGATGACGCCGACTTTGCCGGAGGGAGTGTTGAGTTTAGTAACTGATATGTTGTCCATATATGTGGTGCCTTCCGACGTGGCCAAGCGAGCTAGTGCATCTGCCTGTGTGTTTTCTGCTCGAGGTATCAACTCTATTTGCACCTCCTCGAACTTTTCGATGAGGCTCTTCGCTATCTGCTGGTATTTCATCATTTGTTCACCCCGTGCTTCGTATTCTCCTGACATCTGGCATACGACCAACTGGGAATCACTGTAAACTTTCAATTTTCGCACACCGATGGCCATCGCCATTTCCAGGCCATTTATCAAAGCCTCATACTCTGCTTCGTTGTTGGTAGCATGAAAATCAAAACTTACAGCCGTGGTGAAGGATTGTTGTTCGGGACTGATTAGCCAGCCCCTGCTCGGGTGCTTGTCGAAGAGCCATCGACGTGCAATGTCCATGGGATGTCGCACGCCTCCGGTGTCTTTTCTGGAAAGGTGAGCTCGGTGAGAAAGTCGACGAGGACCTGAGCCTTGATCGCAGTTCGGGGTGCAAAGGTGATCCCGAATTATCCTAACTCAACGGACCATTTCAACAATCTTCCGGCTGTATCAGGTCGGTGCAAAACCTGCCTCAGTGGCATGGTAGTTAGGACTTCTATTTGGTGATCAAAAAAATACTGTCGAAGCTTCCGGACGCTCATAATCAAGGCATAGGCGAAGCTTTCTCGGCGGGTACTTGAGCTCCCAAGATCATTCAAAGTCCGGCCGATGAAGTATATAGCAAATGGTATCGACCTTCGCTCAAGACTAACACCGCTACCGAGAGCGAATCCCGAGACAGCGAGGTACAGAAACAACTTCTCGCCTGGTGTGGGTTTTTCCTAGACCTGGGGGTCGGAGAGGTACACTTTGAGCTTCAGAAATGCGGCTTGGCATTGCGGGGTCCATGAGAACTTTCTTTTTTTCATGGCTTCGAAAAAAGGCTTGCACTTATCCCCCATCCCCGATCTTTAACTGTTGAGAGTCCGCGAGACAACCGGTCAATCTTTGGACTTCTTTCACGTTGCGAGGTGGTTTCATGTCCATGATGGCTTTGATCTTTGTAGGGTTAGCTTCGATACCCCTCTGACTGATGATATGGCCCAGGAACTTTCCCGAACCAACCCCGAAACTGCATTTCTTGGGATTCAGGCACATGTTGTATTTTCTCAAGATGTCAAAGGTCCGGGCGAGGTGGCACAGATGGTCCTCCTTCTTCTCACTTTTCACCACAATGTCGTCGATGTATACCTCCATGGTCTTTCCAATCTAAATTAAATTTAACATTCGATTTATGTATTTGGTAGGTTGCCCTTGTGTTCTTCAGACCAAGTGGCATCCTCTTCCAACAATACACGTTTTTCTCTGTCATAAAAGATGTGTGTTGATGTTTGTCCACTGCGATCTGGTCATACCCGGCGAACGCATCCATGAACGTCATCATCTCTTGCCCAGCGGTGCTATCTACGAGGTGATCGTTGTGCGGCATTGAAAAGTAATCCTTCGGGCAGGCCTCATTGAGGTTGGTGAAGTCGATGCATAGTCGCCAAGAGTTGTTTAGTTTTTTTACTAGCACTGCATTGGCCACCCACTGCGGCTGATCTGCTTGCTCGATCAACTTGTTATCTAGCAGTTTCTTTACTTCCTCGGCCAGAGCTGCGTACTTTTCCGAACCGAACTTCCTTCTTTTCTGGGACACTGGCCTCTTCGTTTGATCGATGTTCAGTTTGTGGCATGTGACCTCGGGGTCGATGACGACCATGTCCTCATGTGACCATGCAAATACGTCTAGATTCTGCTTGAGGAAATCTATCAGTTGTTCTCGCAGGTCGTTGGGAATTCGTGTTCCGATAGTCACACTTAGTTCTGGAGATCAAGGTCAACTGGGATTGTTTCGAGCTCTTCGATCGGTGTTGCTCGTTGATCATTTCTCCCCGTTCTAGGATCGAGGTTGAATTCTCGCTGTTCGGAGTCGACTTCCATTGGTTCGAAACATAGGCGAGGTTCCAAATCTGGTAAATCTCGTGAAGGCTTCTTTCTAGCTGTGACGTCAACTTCGATAGGTGTTACATTTGTTTCTACTACACTATTTATATTCATTTCATTACTTTCTTTCTCTTTCCGAGGTGGAGTTCGACTCGTACAATTTAGCCCCACCTCGGATTTTCTACCAAAATAAAAAGCAGAATTTAAATCGACACAAGTGTAAGTTAAACATTTTCTTGCCACAATCTGGTCACCCTTGATGGTGCCAATCTTCCCGTCAGGTCCGGGAAACTTAATACAATAAAAGTAGGACGAGGAGGCGGCCCCGAACTCATGTTCGAAAGGCCTGCTGAAGAAAGCATTGAAATTTGATGGAGCATCGATGATTACAAAGTCCAGCTGCCTCGTTGCCTTCACTTTAACGTCCAAGGTTGATGTTATCTCGACAGATAGGAGGATCATCCCATAGGCCTCAATAGGCTGGTTCTCAAAACCCTGAATTCCGACCCACAAAGCTCGACGTAGGAGTGGAAATTGCCGAGCAGGTCCAGAGTCTTTTTGAAAAGGATGTTGCAGAAAGCCCCATTATCGATCATGACACGATGAACTAGAGCCCCCATTATTCTGGCCAAGATCACGAGTGGGTCCCAGTTTGGGAACACCACCCCATCTTTGTCCTCCTCGGTGAAAGTGAGCTGCTTCTGACTTGGGGCGATGGTGTTGATTGGAAGGCAACTCAGCACAGCATTGTCGAGAGCTCGCATCTCGGCCTTCTGGCGTCGGTTAGACAGGGAGGTCGCTGGGAGGAATCCCCCAACGGTCCCCCCGGTAGGGCAAATCATATGGATGACCCTGTTCTCCGCTCCCGCTGGGATCTGCGGATCTTGCTTTCCTTGGTCGGGCTGGTTTCCTGGCGGTGGCGCGGGTCGCTGATTTTGCTGCTGCCTTGGCTTAACAAACCTTTCCAACTTCCCTTCCTCGTACAATCTCCAAAGCTCCCTTTACAGGTCGCGACAATGCTCAGTGTTATGCCCAATGGAGTTGTGGTAGTCACAAAACTTCTTCGTGTTGAGTTTGGAGGTGTCCTGGTACATTTCCTGGGCCGGGGGAATCTGTTGTCTGCCCCTGATCGCCTGATAGATCTGAGCTGCATTCATAGTCAGTTTTTCCAGGAGTCTTACCTCCAGAGGGTTATCAACTGGCTTGAAAGTCCCCGGAGGTCGGTAGTGCATGGATTCGGGCCTCCTGTACGATTTCTCGGGTTTTAGATCAGGCTTCTTAACTTCGATCTTCACCTCGCTTGGTCGCTGCTCGCCCAATCTTGATGCCAGTATCTAGGCATTGGTGATCATAACCCCTGCCCGGTATTGGTGATGCCAGTATCTCGGCATTTCCAGAATTTTGTTCCCTTCTTCAACCCATGCACTATTCCCAATACCTTGGCTTCGTCGCCCAGTGGCTCGCCTTCCATAATGAGCTGGTCTATTTGATCAATATATGCCCGGTCCGACTCCTCCTCGAACTGATAGATGTTTGCCAAACGCTGCTTTGTTCCCTTGTGCGGGGTCAGCAAGGCGAAGTGAGTGAGGAACAATCGAGCCATCTGGTGGAAAGACTCTATGGACGTCAGGGGTAAGGAGTTGAACCATCGGTAAGCTTGGTCGCCTAGAGTGAGAGGGAAAAGGCGGCATTGAGTGGCATCAGTCGCGCCCATGGAGTTCATGTAGGACGTGTATTTACTCACGTGATTTATCGGGTCGGTGCTGTTGTATTGGGTGATGGAGTTGACATTGATCTTGATTTGTATAGGAGCGAGCATGACCGTGGGTGATAATGGCGAAATGGGTATTTTTGTGGTGAGAGGCACTCCCCCTTTGCTCGCCAACTGCTCTTGGAGGTCCTTGATGTTCTGAAGGATGGCGGCCATCTGCGGAGAGTCGTTCTATCCGCGACCTCGCCAGGATGACAGCGAGGTGGAGAATTTCTTTCCTGTCGGCGGGGTGATGGGGTTCGATGACGTCTGCAAGGTGAAGGGGTTCTTTCCACCCTGCGAGGTGAAGGACTTCGTTCGAGCCGATCTTTCGCCGATACTCATTGTCTGGGTCCGCCTTGGGCTACCGATACTGAACACGAACTTTCTAGTTCGGCATAGTTGCGCTGCTTCGGACTGGGCTGATCTCGCTGGGGTCCGCGACCTCAGTGTGGGCCGTCATTGAAACCCTCTGAGAACAGACGCATGTGGATGGGATTTGGCCCTTCGTTCGGATTACGCCGATAGACTGGAGTATGTTGGGTTCCGTGGGAGTTAACCTCTTGGCTTTCCTCGCGGCGAGGCGAGGCTCCTCGTGGCGAGGCCCCCTGCAATCAGATTTCTCCTGGTGAGGCTCCTCGCGGCGGGATTCCTCGCGTCTTTGGCCCTTGCCCTTGCTTTGGGCCTTCCGGTTCAGGTTGTGGCGTAGGTCGCCATCTAGGATCTGCACTTCGGCCTGCTTTCGGCGTAACTCTGCGATGGCTTCATCTATTTCTTTTTTAGTACGGATCTGCTCGAGCTTTTGAGCAATCCCCGTTGTGGGTCCCCCAGCCTTGTAGTTGCTAACGGCCGGGCCGCTAGCCTCTGCTCCGCCGGAGTGACATGAAACTGAAAAGGCTTTCCTCTTGGTGATGAGAGTTGCTTGAGACATGGTTGAGTGATTTTTTTTTTTTGAGATATTTGGGTATATGAGATGAGTTTGTACCGAAGATTCGTGAGGAATACTCCAATGAGAAAACACTACTAAGAACTTAGCCCGGTATTTCTTAAAGAGTACCCTCCTTCTAGTGCCAATTGTTGTGTACTAAAATATCAGGATTATGGATTATGATGTGGCTTGATGATCTTAGTGACACAAACAATAAATGTGTAAGATAGATTGTATTTATGTTATATGATTGCTTGAGAGAGTAAGAGTTTGAGCAATAGATTTGAAAGAGGTTTGGTAAGGTATTGATTTCTCTCCCTTTCCTTGGTCATAAATGACCCCTATTTATAAGGTTTGGGAGAGTGGAGCTCACTCTCCCGATTTACAAAGACAAGTAGCAGGAAATAGCTCTGCAGAACATTAAATGCTACATGATTGATGTGACCCAGGTCGGAGGTCGTTGGGAGGTCGCTCGAGGGATCAAGAGCTTGCGCTCCTCGCTGGGACATCGCCCGAGGCAAATCCAGATTTGCAGGGATTTAGCCGTCTATCTACTCATAACTACTCATTATTACCGTCCTTTACTGACACATCTCTGATTGAGACCATTCTTAGGTAAGGTCCCTGGGGCTGCTCGCCTGCCATGGGTCCCATCCCCATTAATGCTCCGTACTTGTGTCAGTGCGCGACCTACGAGGTGCGTCCAGGTCGCGTACCGGTGCTTGGCATGCCTTCGTTTCCATCCTTTCCGCGAGGTGTTATACTTGTGTAAAATATGGTCGGGTCCTCCTCTGTTTCTTTCCAGGTCGGGCCCGACCTCGCGCCATATGCCCACAACACATTCAAAGTTAAATAATACCAAAATACATTATAGAAATCTAAAATTCTAAATAATATAAAAAATTGAGGGCAAGTGAACAATTTTATCATGCATAAGGGCATGTTCGTTTTGCGACTACCATGGACGGACTTTGACTATACAATCACAAATACCTTTCTTTTCAATACTCAAAAAAAGTATTTTGAAATCATACACCATCCACCTCTAATACTATTACTGCACCCTACACCCTACACCCTACATTCTCATCCTATTTTTAAATAATTAATTTTCTATATATATCATATATATCCTCACAAATAATAATTCCCTCACTTTTACACAATTTCCAACACGTCACATTCGTTCGCCCTCATAAAATTCACATATTTACACAAAATGTTATAAACCAGGTGGCTTAGCCCACCTGGCCACTGGGTTCCTCAGTTGAGTGGGAGACCCAGGTTCGATTCCCTTTGGGAACGAATTGGAGTATGGGAGTTATAAGGTGGCTTGGTGAATTTATGGAGTGTTTGGGTGTTTGGTGTAATAACTACTAACAACTAACTTTGTCCGATCAAAAAAAAAAATTACAACAATAATATAATAATACAAATCAATCAACTTTTTCTCCATCCTACACAATCCTATCCTATAAAATCTCCAACAAACACATACTCAACTTTTTAAATAGGATTTTAAAATCCAAGGACTTTGAAGTCCAGAATTTTCCACGCCCACTGTAAGCCCAAAACGACCATACCCTAAGGATTTGTGTTGAATGAAAACACATTTTTAAAAAAAGATTTCAAATGCTTCATATTTATAATTTATAAGGAAAATACATTTATTTTGTCTTATAAATTTGACCCATTTTGATCTTGACCCTACTAATTTACGGTTTTTTATCTTGGTCTATAACTTTATAAATTTGACTTTTTGATCCTGTTACCGGCTAGTAACCTGCAATAGTAGATGACAGGACTAAAAGGTCGAATTTTATAAAACATAATTGTATAATATACACATTCTAATTCCTAGTGAAATTGATAAGTTATTTATATTAAAAAAAAAAAGGTCGGCCCAATGACATCCCATTAGCCCACGGGCCACAATTTACCAAGCGCACTATGGTCATGACTCATGAGTAACATGAGTTAGGCCAAATAAGTCCGAGCTTTTTGGGCCTATAATTTTATAGTCCAATTCATATTTACCTTCAGGTTAGTTTGATCGGCCCATGGGGCTGGGCTCAAATTACAAACTCTACCCTTTCCCAAGAGGCAAGAAAATTTAGCTTGTCCGATTTGCTGGGATATACTGGCTTTTTCAAAATTATATTTTGCTTAAGTACATATTATTGTTAAAAAGAAATGCAAATACTTCTCTATACATGAGTTTAAAATGCTATGTCAATATAAAATAGGAATCATATTTTTTTATGCCACTAAATTTATCCCTTTTTAAAAATATCCATTATATATATATATATATATATATATATATAGTTTTGATATGGAGACCACGAGTGGTCACCTTATGGAGCCCAATTGATGATTTGACTTTCCACCTCAGTTTATTACCTAATTAAATAATTTAAATTAATTTTAAAAAATCCTACACTCTAAAACCTAAATCATGAACCCTAAACCATGACCCATTCGGGCCGGGTGAACCATGAACCACTCGGGCAGAGTGAACCATGAACCACTCGGGTCGGGTTTGGATCCGTAATTTAATTTAAATTATTTAATTAGTGCAAAGTGATATTTTTTTCAAAATTTAATTTAAATTATTTAAATGAGTAAATTAAATTACGGAGAACCCGACCTGAATGGTTCATGATTCATGGTTCACTCTGCCCGAGTGATTCATGGTTCACCCAGCCCGAATGAGTCATGGTTTAGGGTTCATGATTTAGATTTTAGGTTGTAGGATTTTTTTTCAAAATTAATTTAAATTATTTAATTAGATAATAAGCTGAGGTGGAAAGTCAAATCATCAATAGGGCTCCATAAGGTGACCATTCGTGGTCTCCATATCAAAACTGTATATATATATATATTAACACTATAAGAAAATAGAGATCTGCCTACGAAATATCCAATATGCCTACGTAATTTTCAACAAAAATAGTTTTATCTTTAAACAGTGAATATTGTTTACGACTTGCCTATAAAATTTTCTAATCATATAGACATTTTCATTCATAGGTAAATTTGCCTACGGAATGTAATTCGTAGATAAATTTATTTGTAAGTCATTTCTAAACTACAAATTGCCTATGAAAATATAAGTTACCTAGGGAATTATCTTTTGTAGTTAATTTGTTTGCCTACGAAAATTACAAATGTATAGGTAGTTTCATCGTAAGTAATTTGTTTACCTTGAAAATTATCTTTTGTAGGTAATTTTTCATAGATTATTTTAAAAATTGGTAGGCAAATCGCAGACATACTCACTCTTTAAGGACCAAATAATTTTTATAGAAAATTTTGTAGTCATTTAAAAAAATTTGTAGGTAATTCTTCTTTTTCTTGTAGTGTAATTTGTACTAGTTTCATTTTTTCCCAATTACCTACTATATCAGTTAATCAAACCGATCACTGATAACTGCACATGTTACTTTTTTTTAAGGGTAAGTCTCATGTGCAACAGGTGCACGGTGCACCGTGCAATTTAAATGTATTTTTTTAAATATTGTTTAGGTTGAAACATTAAACTTGTTTTAACTGAAAAAATTGAACGTTCAAAATTGAACGTTTCATATACGTCAAGTCCCTCCTAGAACTGGCAATTTGGGCTATATGCCTCTCATCGGGCCTGGAAAAATATAGCCTAGCCCAGGCTTATTTGGACTAGGGGCCCAAGGGCTAAGCCCAACTCCCACTTTTTATTATTTTATTAGAAAAATATATATGAGCTCAAATTAATTTTTTAGAAACAAGAATTAGCATAAAACTAACTCACCTCGAATCCATACACATACATAGATCATTCAAAGTTAAATATTATCAAAAATCATTATAGAAATCTAATATTCTAAATAATAGAAGAAATTGAGGGCAAGTGAATAATTTTATCATGCACGTACCAGGATTTGTGTTGAATGAAAACACATTTTAAAAAAAAGATTTCAAATGCTCCATGCATACTTATAATTTAAAGGGAAAAATACATATTTTTGTCCTGTAACTTTGACCCATTTTGATCTTTGTCCTACTAATATACGGTGTTTTATCTTGGTCCTGTAACTTTACAAATTCGACTTTTTGGTCCTGACACCGGCTAATTAATTATTTGCCATAGCATGTGATAGGACTAAAAATTTGAATGTTAAAACACAATTTTATAATATATATACCCATTCTAATTCCTAGTAAAATTGATAAGTTATTTAATTATATTATAAAAAAATAGAACATCGGCGCAATTGGGCAACCCATTTGCCCACTGGCCAAATTTACCAAGCCCACTGTGGTCATGACTCGTGAGTCACATAAGTTGTTCCAAATAAGTCCAAACTTTTTTGGTAAATAATTTTATAGCCCAATTCATACTTACCTTCGGGTTAGTGTGAATGACCCATGGAAGTGGGCTCAAATTACAAACTCTACCCTTTTTCAAGAGGCAAGAAAATTCAGCTTGTCCGATTTGCTAGGAAAATCCATCGTTAATTACGGACAAAAATATTTGCGTCATTTTTTTTGTAATTTTTTTTTTAATTTTTTGCTATTCGTCACTCGCCACAACCTTGGGAATTTGTAATCTAAAAGATTTATGACAAAGTATAGTATGAAAATTTTCATACATGAAATTTTTTTAATTTACAATCAAATTCTGTAATTGGTGAAGATAAGACAAAATTGAGTGGTTCATGGTTCACTCGGCCCAAGTGGTTCATGGTTCACCCGGCCCGAATAGGTCATAATTTAGGATTCATTATTTAATGTTTAGGGTGTATATGATTAATTTAGGACAATTTTTTAGATTTTTATACATGAAAATTTTCACACTAGAACTACTCAAGATTTATAAGCATTGGGACTTGGTAGTTGGACAGTTTCATATATATACTCCGAGGCTTCTACTTATAATTTATAAACAAATTAACCTCAAGGAAAGAGCTTAAAATCTGGATGAAAGTGGCCCTAGCTATACGGATTATAAGTGTTAATAGAGATAATAGGAAGTAATTACATTTTAAATTCAAATTATATAGATGTGTATAGAATATATCCTGTTATAATCTCATCTCATGGAATTTACTTTTCTTGTATATATCATTGAGATAATTAAAAAAAAAACAGCAGCAAACGTGAATTAGTCTGGGTGTTGCAAAGTTGTAGCCTATGCCAGATTAACCGCCTTCATAAATAGAGGAAGGTCAGAGCTGTAATCCTGAAAAGACGGGTGATCAAGTTCTATTAATTCTATGCTTATCACATTTATAAATATTCTTGGTAATTCAATTATATTGCTAATTTGTGCAACCCTTTTCTTCTAAAATATGATCGAATACTTTTTTTTTCTAGTCATAAAAGCTTTATTTTGTTTGATTATGAAAACGGAAGGTTCTAGACTGTCGAAGATCCGCGGCCCCTCTCACAGGTTAAAACCTGCATCCTACAATCACAGGTTAAAACCTGCATCCTACAATCAGTGAATTAATTCGTCTTCATTTATCTGTTGAATGTGTTAATTTAGATACATCTCATGATTATTAAATATTTTGAGCTGATATTTTCTTTCTTTTGACGCGGTTTTAGTTAGCATCTGGAATCAAACATAATGAGTTAATATGTTTATATATTAAAAAAAATTGTGAAAAGGGGACGATACATCCCAGGATATATGCACTTATGAGACATGAAAGTATTAATTAATTATTATTAATTAATTAATATATAATAATATACACGCATGTTATTAGGGATTTAGTTACGAATAATCCCAGATTTGAATTTGATTTTAAAATGCGAAAACCGTATTCACGGTTACGGTAAAATGACGTCTTCCTTCTCACTTTCAATTCTGGCTTTGACTCCTCATTAGACTTACGGAGAAAATTCTCACGTGATCACCATATCAAAATACATTAAAAGTTAGACTGTGAACAAAGAAAGCAGTTCGTGTGATTGCTATTCGGACCCGGAGAATCCTGTTGGACGTGGAATTCAACCGGCTTGTTAATCCTTCCTCTTAATAAATTATTTCAGAAAAAAGGCATGTTTTCTTTTCTTGTAGGAATAATCCAACAATGGTATCAGAGCCAATGTGTTGGATTCTGGTTGTGCTTGTTGTGATTCTCGTTCGTACATATATAGCCTAAGATATATGTGTTTCCACTGTTCACATGATATAAGTGTGTTCGATTTTTTTCCTAAATACCATTGCATAATTTGAGTTTTCTAAAATGGACGAATTAGGGGCCAAATTTTTTTACTGTACATGCCTTTAAACATATGGAAAAGTTTCATAATTTTTGGCCTTACCGATTTCAAGATAAAAATTAGGGAGAAAAACATTTCACTACAAAGTCACTCAAAAACATACAAACAGATACAAAGTGCAGAAAATTTCTGCACTTTAGTTCAAATTTGAACTAAAGTGCCACGTACTTTAGTACAAATTTCTGCACTTTGTATCTGGTTGTAATGGTTTACTCAATCTTGTATCTAGTTGTAATTTTTCCTAAGAATTATTGTTTGGGAAAAAATTTCAAGACTTTGACTGCAAAATCCGAATATATAATGTATGAATCGTCAAAAAATATTAGTGTAGAATGACTCTACGTTTCAAGACGATTCTTTTAGTATAAAGTTTGTCAATTTTGGTCAAGTATTGAGTGACTTATTGGTTTTTGAAAATTCTGTAATCTTTTGGGACTAGATCGAAAATTTTCAGAAACTTGAGGGGTTGCCTTTCGAGAATTAGATGTTTTCTAGGGACCTGCTTGCAATTAAATTAAAAATTGGTCAAAGTCAGACACTACGGCACGTGGACCGCATGTGCGGCACTGCGTGTCGGCGCGTGAGTTACACGCGCGGCCGAGGGTGTCGACGCGTGGGTTACACGCGCGCATGGTCGCCGGCGTGTACAGGAGCATGAGATATGCGCGTACGGGCGTGTGGTGACTCAGGATGGCACGTGTAGGCGCGTGGCGGCTTCTGTCGGCGCCTGGGCTTGCGTGCATGATGTCATTTGGCCGAAATGAGGCTGTTTTCGGGCCTGTTTGAGCCAATTCCGGTAATTGCGCCCTCTTTTCATTTTCATTCGACCCGTTTGAGCTCATTTTAACTCTGTTTTTATCACCGAAAATTCCTGTGAGCTTGATTTTCTGTGTAGATTCATAATGAGCATTGTTATGTGGCATTTGAGCTATTTATTAAAAATATATATTTATCTATAAAATTGAGGACCAAAGTTGAACTTTATTCACTTGTGAATTAACTTACTACGCTTGGAAATGTGTTTTCCTTTTGCGTGTGAGTAGGTTTTGTATTCATGTGTTGAAAGTTTGACTAATTTTTTATTGGTTGGTTGCTCATTTTCTAGGTATGCGTCTCAGAAGAATTGTCTCTACGCGAGACGACATTCGCCAAAGGGAAATACTGCTTGAAAGTTTTTTGAATTGCAAAATGATATAAAATCAAACTCTAGAAGAACACTTTATATGCATGTATGACATGTACATATATTTGGAGTTTTTGGTTCAGAGAAAGATTCTTCCATCGACCGTAAGCACTGATATTGACACTCCTTTAGTTTGGGCTAATTCACTTTCACCTGAACTTCAAACTATTTTTTGGGGTAAATTATTAGCATTAGATAATGTGCCTAGTGGTCGAGACGTCGTAATA
Organism: Stenogyne calaminthoides; assembly: GCA_037126765.1. Lineage (NCBI taxonomy): Eukaryota > Viridiplantae > Streptophyta > Magnoliopsida > Lamiales > Lamiaceae > Stenogyne > Stenogyne calaminthoides. The sequence continues at coordinate 19,109,083 of JBBCBC010000032.1, forward strand.
AAAATGATTGTTGATGAAAAGTGTAAACAAGGTGCACGGTCTGCATGTTTAAGAAATGGGGGGCTTCGTCAATCCGGTGTTCTAATATGAGGAATAGAAGAAACAGTGGAATTAGAAATTCCCTGCTAGACCCTTTTGCAAATGTTTTTCATAATGCTTCTGAAAAAACTTTTGAAAAGGAAATTAAGTCCCTTATGAGGAGTAGACGTGACTTTTTTTACTTAAGAGGATGTCGTTACTTGTTTTACTCAAGAGGACGTCTTTAGTTGTATTTGTATATGACTGTTTGTTTTTGTAGTTTGTTTTATTGACAAACTACTGTTGTATGAAATGATAGTTGCTTTATTACATATATGATGGATGTATGTTTTAATATAAGCTTGTTGTTTCATATTGTGGGATGTTTTAGCTTTGGGTGATTGCTTATTGCTAAAACTTATGCTATTTTATGTTTTGAAGATTGAATCAAATTTTGAGGTGCATGATATGATTGATGATTAATGACTTTAAGTTATTTTTCTAAATCAAATTTTGTACTTGCAATTTTGGATGTCAAACTTGCTTTACGTAAAAAAATTATAATATATGTGGACTTACATTTATTTTGAATCACTTTTTGCAAATTCTAGACAAATGACATCAAAAACTATTATCGCTGAGTTGAACATGGGCGAGAAACTAAATGGTGATAACTATGACACCTGGCGTCATAAGATCTGGTAAGTCCTTGACGAACAAGATGTTTTAGACGCTATCAATCATTTGATGGAGGATCCTGGAGTTGGAACTGGGACTCAAAAAAGAAGGGACCAAGATGTATACCTTGTGTGGAAAAAGAAAAATTCTACAGCTCGAGGTATACTTGTCAGTTCGGTAATTGATGACATGATTCATGAGTGTGAACAACATCCAACTGCTCATGATATCTGGGTATATCTGAGGGAGAAGTATGGAGGTATATCAGTTACTCGTCTAAGGCAACTCACTATTAAGTTTGATACTTATAAGAAAAAAGTTGATCATAATATTAGACAACATATCCGTGAAATGTCTAATATGATCAGGGAACTTAAAACTGCCGGTCATATTCTCTCTGAATAAAACAAATTCAAGCTCTTATCCGGTCACTTTCCCGTTAAGTGGGAACACTTGAAGGTCAATTTGACCCATAACGAAAGTATCAAGACTTTTGTTGATGCAGCTCGACATGTTGAACTAGAAGATGAACGACTTGGAGCTGTCAAGTCATCATTTATTGTTCACCTCACTGAATCCAGTTCGAAACAAGCTTCGAGCTTTAAACGAAAGAAAAACTGGAAGAAAGGGAAGAAAGGTAAGCAACCTCAGACTGGGAATCCTCCCAACAATCCTGGTGGAAAGATGAAAAATAAAAGGTTTAGGAAGAAGAAAGATAAGAGCAAGATGATTTGTTATAATTGTCATAAACTTGGTCACTTTGCTCGAGAATGCCCTGAGCCCAAGAGGGACAAGGTAATTTTTTCTGATTCTAATTTGAGTATGGTAAATGTCTCAAGTGTTGTTTTACTAACTGAATCTTATCCTTTGTGGATTATAGACTCAGAGGCAGCAGACCACGTAACTCGAGACAGAGGAGCATATGTAGATTTTCGTCGTGTTTCGAAAGGGACGAGATGGATCTATGTAGGAAATAATGCTCGAGTTGAAGTCAAAGGAGTTGGGACTTGTAAACTTGAGCTGGACAATGGACATGCTTTCATCCTGCATGATGTCTTATATGCTCCGGATATCACAAGAAATCTTATTTTTGTTTCTGTTCTACTATGTTTAGGATATAATCTGTTGTTTACTAAAGACATGGTTGTTATTAGTTTGAATTATCTTTGCTATGGTACTGGACATCTTTAAGATGGTTTTATTGTACTGGATTGTAATAGAACTACGTTTAGTAATTATGAAAATCGTTCGTATTTTCTAAATGTTTGTTCATCTGGTGATGCTTATGTAGATGATAATATATGGCATGCTAGATTAGGTCATATTGGGCAAGATCGGATGAACCGACTTATAAAAGAGGGACTTTTAAGTTCATCTTCAAAGGTTGAATTATCCAAATGTGAACATTGTCTTGGTGGTAAAATGACTAGAAAACCATTTGGAAAAGCTATTAGAGCTGAATTTCCATTGCAATTAATTCATTCTGATATATGTGGTCCTGTTAATGTGTGGGCACGTCATGGAGCTTTCTATTTCATTACTTTTGTTGACAATTATTCACGTTTTGGTTATGTCTATTTGATTTCTCACAAGTCTGATGCATTAGATTGCTTTAGACGATACCTAACTGAGGTTGAGAATAAAAAAGACAGAACTATAAAAGTTTTAAGAACCGATAGAGGACGTGAATATCTGTCTGATCAGTTCAAGGAACTGTGCAATGAAAAAGGAATAATTCGGCAATTGACGACCCCTTATATGCCACAACAAAATTATGTGACTGAAAGAAGGAATCGAACATTGTTGGAGATGACAAGGTCCATGATGGCACAAGCCAATTTACCTATCTCCTTTTGGGGTGATGCGTTGTTAACTGTGGCTTATGTGTTGAATCGAGTGCCTTCGAAGTCAATCACTTCAACTCCATATGAACTTTGGAATGATAGAAAATCTGACCTAAGTAACCTTAGAACCTGGGGATCTGCAACTTTCGTACATGATTCTTTGAGTCAGTATGAAAAGTTAGGTCCAAGAGGGAAGAAATGTATCTTTATAAGATATTGTGATCATTCTAAGGGGTATGTATTAATTGGAGATCAAGGAGATGGAAGTGTTACTGAAATAGAATCACGTAATGTAAATTTTCTAGAGACTGAATTTCCTAATAAGGGTGTTATTCGAAATGCTGAACCTATTTTTGAGATTGATTAAAATCACACTCCATCCGATCCAAGTGGGAGTGATTTGACTAATAATATGGATCTTGATGAGTGTATTCCAGTTGAGAATCAAATGGATCTTGACAAGAATATTTCATCAAACGAAGATTTAACAACACATCAACCTCGAAAAAGTATTAGGAAATATATGCCTACGAGACATTATGACATAGAAGGGCACACCTTCTTTGTTTCTCTAGAAATTATGGATGAATTTCTAGTCGACGAGGATGAGCCTAAGAATGTGAAAGAGGCTTTGTCCTGTCCGGCAAAAGCCAATCACCAAGCATATCATATATAAGCCACCAAACCTCCCAATTAAATGGGGTAAATTTTCGCTCCCAAGGGGGATCGAACACGGGACCTATGGGCACCTGAGCGGGGATCAAACCGCTCGGGTACTTGCTTTCTTGCGTTTACTTATGAAATTAATTCAATATGTCCTAAAAATCATTTTTTTTCAATTTTTTTTAAAATTCTTTATTTCAATTATCTAATTTAATGATTTAACCACATTTTAATATAATAAAATTTAATTTAATTAAAATTATATTTATTTATTAATTTTTAATTCATTTTTTTACACTTTTTTTAATTTTTTTTATTTTATTTATTTAATTTAACTATCTAATAATCTTTAAAATACTAATTATATATATTTTTTATTTTATAAATTATAAATAAATGATTATATTATTTTCAAATTGTATATGTCCTACAAATTCATTTTTTTAAAGCAACTTTTTATTTAAAATAGTACTACATTCTATTTAAAAAAGTAATACTTTCTATTTAAACAAGTACTACTTTTCATTTAAACAAGCAATATTTTCTATTTAAACAAGTAATACTTTTAATTTAAATAAATAATGCTTTTTATTTAACCAAGTACTACTTTTCTATTTAAACAAGTAGTATTTTTCTATTTAAACAAGTAATATTTTTCTATTTAAACAAGTACTACTTTTCATTTAACAAGTAATACCTTTCATTTAAACAAGTACGACTTTTCTATTTAAACAAGTACTACTTTTCATTTAAGCAAGTGATACTTTCTATTTAAACAAGTACTACTTTTCATTTGAACAAGTATTACTTCTCATTTTAACAAGTACTACCTCTCATTTAAACAAGTAATACCTTTCATTTAAATAAATAATACCTTTAATTTAAACAAGTACTACTTTTCTATTTAAACATGTACTACTTTTCTATTTAAACAAGTACTACTTTCTATTTTAACAAGTAATAATTTTTTCATTTAAACAAGTACTACTTTTCTATTTAAACAAGTACTACTTTCTATTTTAACAAGTAATACTTTCTATTTAAACAAGTACTACTTTTTATTTAAACAAGTAATAACTCTTAATAATTGACCCCTCAATGGAACTCATTACCATTATCATTCTCAAGTCATACCAAGCGGCCCTAATTTAGTTTTGATTCATAAAAAATCCGAACAGTTGACTCCATACATCATACCCTATGTATAATATAAATGTCTACAGAATCTCAAGTCAAACGCCAAACTTATTTCCAGTGAATTACGTACTCAGAATATTCTTCTTTTAAAAAAAAAAAAAAGTCAATATCAAGAAATGTCTTAGCCGCGTAACGGAGATAGGGATCAAGAAAGAAAACAAGGACTAGTATTGTACCAGCTTCAAAATTTGCTGCATGCATATACAATTCAAGTTCACAACTGAGATCATATATAACACTATATATATATATATATATATATATATATATATATATATTATATACATATCGAAGAGAATTAGAACGTAATTAAGCAGATTCAAAGAGATGAAACCGTTTGCAATTATGTTGATTGTGTTTGGATTATTTGTGGTCGTAACGATTGTTTGGTTTAAGATTTTGGATGAATGCCAGAAGAAACGCGCTGCTAGTTTTGAGAGGGCTGAAAACCCGAGAAGGCGTGGAGGTGTGACTGCCGCCGCCACGACTTCTGTAATAAGCGGTGGTGGTAATTATGGTGGTGATGGCGGCTACGGCGGCGGTGGCGATGGTGGCGGCTACGGCGGCGGTGGCGATGGTGGCGGCTACGGCGGCAGCGGCGGTAATGGAGGCTGCGGAGTTTAAGTAACTACATGTGTTGTTCAAATATTACTTTCAAGTTTTTACTTTTTTACTGGATGTGAAATATATATACGTGTCAAAGTAATTAATCATCATTTCTTTTTTTCTTTTTAAATCATTTTATTACCGGACCAACATGTGGTCCGTGTATCATCTTAATTTGTTGTTATTTTTCGTGATTGATTCTATTGAATACAAATTAAAATAATTGAATAATCAAATAAAATGAGATTGATAATAATACTATTAGCAGTTGTCTTTAATCTAACTAGTTTTTGGCCTACCCGTGCTCTGCACGGAAGTTATTAGTGTTGCTATTTTTTTTATTTAATTATTATTTATTTTTCAATATCTCTTCAAATTAATGATTATAAATAATCTTTTACATATTAATTGGTAATTTAATCATGAAAATATATTTATTTTTTACTAAAATATATATTAATTAAAATAAATTTTAATATTATTGTGATTCACGAAATTTCTGCTGCAGAACAATCAAACACGTAGAGCCTCCTATTACCACTTGACAATTTGATTTTAAAAACTGTAATTTTAAGGGGAAGAGATTCTCATTATTCTCTAACTCATAATATCAAAAAAAATAAAATTGATACAATATATAAAATATAAATTAATAAACATCGATATAGCATTAATTATATTATAAAGAAATTAGAAAAATAAAAAAACAACCAATTAATTGAAAAAATATATATATTCATCCTTTCAAATAAAAACAATGTATATAAAATAAACAAAATACCATAATATAATTTCAAAATTCTAAACATTTCTTGAAATACAACATTTTTTATTGTATTATGTTCAAAACTATCATTGTTACACAACATAATCTTCAAACCACGTCTATTGGTAACCCTCGAAACTGCAACATAAAGCTGACCACGGTTAAACACCAGCTTCTTAAGATAAACTCCAACATGGAAAAAAGATTTTCCTTGACTTTTATTTATAGACATAGCATATGAAACAATCAACAGAAACCGTGTAAACTTGAACGGTAACCTAGAATCAGAAGGAGTCAATGACAATTTAGGTATCAATGCTAGTTCACCTGCGCTGCTACCAATAAGAACTTTAGCTTCGATTACTCTATCACTCAACCTAGTGATTACCAACCTATACATATAGAATTTTTTTTGTAAGATCAATCTTATAAGAAATGATAGATATCACTAAATAATAAATTTAAGATAAATAAAAATAATAAACTAATCTGGTTTTGTTACACAATCCCCTTGAATGATATATATTTCTCAACGACATAACAAACATTCCAACGTTGAGATTAAGTTCATGGTCGGGTGCATCGAAAAATTTCAAAGTGTTGAGGAACTCAGGAGTTTGAACATCAGCTAGAGAATCAAAATTGGAATCAGGCCTGCAAACATTTTCCGAACTGAGATACTTGTGAGACTCCTTTTGATGTAATCGAACCATGTAATCATTTATCGATCTAATATAATCAAGTGTGGGGGCAAGGATAGCTCTGTCCTGTAAAAATTCGTGATCATGCATCTTAAATTTAAAATTAGGATAATTACAATTAACAATAGAAGCAATTTGATCATTACCACCTTTCAACAAAATATCATTTGGGATGATAATATTAGAATCTATACTTCCATCACCAACTAATTCAATCCATTCAGAAAATAATTTCATTTCCTTCATCCCTTGAACTAAATCAAATTGCATCAACCTCATGTTTCTTGTCAACTTCAAAACAGTACATGCATCATACAAATCAGATTAATTGATAGTGGCATGTATAATGTCCTGTCTCTTTCCTGGAATGACATGCAAGATCTGTCGAGAACCTTCTCCAAAATCAATTGTCTTTCCACCAAATGGTATTTCAGAGTGGGATAAATCAGACAACTATATGATATCTCTCAATGATGTATCTAATGCTTCAATATAATATATGTGAACCATTGGAGCTTCATCCCATACTATGAGTTTGCACCTACACAAAAGTTCAGTTAGGTGACTACCTTGCTTAATGTTACACGTAGAATTCTCCAGAAAATTAATTGGAATGCAAATTCTAGAATGTGTTGTACATCCACAAGGAAGCAAAAGTGATATTATGCCACTGGATGCTATATTCAATACACCTTCAGATCGCAGTCCAGCAGATAGTGTCTTCCATAAAAAAGAATTCCCACCACCTCCATAACCATATACAAAAAACATCCACCAAAATCTATCGACACTTGTCTAGTTATTTTATAAAAAACAACATGTTGCTCATCATTAAATTTCCTTATATAAACTTCATACTCCATCCTTAGTTCAACTCTATTATACGATAACCCAGTCAAGATCATCCTATTATGGGATGTTATACTATTATCAATAACTGCCACATGCATCCCATCAAAATCATGCAAACTCTTACCAAGAGAACGCAACATATTATCTAGTTCTAAGACAACATGTCTTGATCTCATCATTAAAAAACATACATAAAGTAATAAACAATTTTTTTAATAAGATATTAAAAAATTACAAATAATATATGTAATATGACAATATATATAACAGTAATATATAAAAATATTATTTGAAACACTAAAATAATATAATTAAATTATGATTGATTATAACAAAAGTGTACAAAAAACTTTGGTTCAGAAGAATAAAGAAAGTGTGCTAATAATCATGGGACGGAGGGAGTATAATTTAAAGAATGTATAATATAAAAATAAACAAATACCTGGATACCACATTATTTTTCTTCTCTTGTATAAAATATCATCTGACAGATATTTTTAACATTTATCTCATATATCACATGGATTATTTAAAGATCCGAAAGTGAGAAAAGTAACAAAAAGAGATCTCAATGAAGATGCAGAAGCCCAAACGATAGCCTGTTCAAGTCCATCAACTTATTCTCTATCATCATCCAACAACCCCTTATCAAAGCACGCATCACAAAATATGGCATAAATTATTCCTCAATAACAATGTTCAACAGAATCGTTAGATAATAGGCCTCACCAGTGCCAGGTGGTACATGACAAATATTGTTGGAAAATAGAGGCACGTAAACACGTAATACATGCGCAGCGGAATAGAACAGTTCACCAACAACGAACAGTTAATTGCACAAAAGGATTATAATAATCATAACGAGAAATCTTAGAACAGTTGTAGAGCAGATTCCTCAACTATGGTATCCACGTAATCCCCAAGAACGGATCTGCATGAATTTGCCAGTGTTGAATCCCAAGTTGAATCAGCTAGGAAAATCCAAACTTTAGATCTTATGGAGAAATTGTGAAGTGTAAAACTGTTTGTGAAATCCCAAGAGCTAATATATATAGGGAGGCCCAGCTTAAAACCTAAGCTGACCTATTGGGAAATTAAAATCCATTTTAATTAATTAAATTAAACTTCTTTACATATATGACAAATCTCTACGATTTGTTTCCATATATATTAAATCCTACAATAATATTCCAAATATTATTATTGGAAATTCTTGTTTAATTAAATCTAATTTAATTAAACATTAATAATAATTAATTCCAAATTAATTTATTATTAATTACTTCTCCATAAATTAAATATTAAATCTAATTTAACATTTAATCAACCAACTATAATCCGTAAAAGGGAACTACTTGTTGTGTGACTCATAGGCCCTCATATATCGAGCGATTAGTCAAACTAATGGTCTTAATTGAATTCTAGACAATAAATCAGACATTCTCAATATATAAGGTACGTTGCGAGAAACATGCAACTACCTGTAACTGAAACATGGGCTATTACGATTTCCTCCTTTCATTCGCGAATACTCGATTAGTCTTGAACATGATGAAGTGTATATTCAAATAACTTAATCATTTTATCTCCAATCACTAATTGATCACTTATGTCACACTCGGCCACAAAGTTCAAGTTGACATGCATTGGCCAATGACTTTGATCCAATTAAGATGAGAAGATGAGTATTCTCTCTAAATCCACTTTGAGGAATGAATCCTTTTCTTGGCTCAACTACCACGCACATGCACTTCGTGATGAACCCAATCCAAGCCATATCTACCCATGGAAGGGTGCAAGCGTCGGTCATGGTCAAAGTTCATCACTTCACACATGTCGTGCGTATTGACCTCAAGTCAAAGGAGTATCGCATCGCTCCCACTAACCGAGACACCAGTAGACACATATAGTGGAACTACATCAAACGGTTTCTCGGATGGGTATACCAATACCCTCTAAGGTATTTGTGCATCCATCACCCCTAATATTTCGTAGAAAGTGAGATCTTACTACATTCTCTAAGAGTATGATGCAGATCGCACAACAAACTCCATTGCATCATCAATATCTCATTCTTGATGATCCTTGATCGGGGCTTTTTGAGAATCATGCTTACGTCATCAGTGTTCTCACACACTCAATGACAACAGTAACTCAAGGGAACACAGATAAGAATAAATGCAAACAATCAAACATAATATTCTAATAAGTGCAATGCCATATATTTAATATTAAATAAACAATTATATTAAATCAACACTGAATATTATCTGAGTATTATGTCCTTACAATGAATTGTCTATAGGACACTAACACTAACAATCTCCCACTTGAACTAGAGTCAATCACCTACATGTCTAACCTCTAGACCATTAAAATGTCTAGTGTGTACATGAACACTCAATGCCTTGGTGAAGGGATCAGTGAGGTTATCCTCCGTGGGGACACGTTCTAATTGTTGAAATTTAAAGGCACGTAAACACGTAATACATGCGCAGCAGAAATAAATAGTTCACCAACAACGAACAATTAATTGCATAATTAAATACGAGTAAACGTAAACAGAATTCTTACAGTAATTCTTGTACAGTTTTCTCTACTATGGTATCCACGTAATCCCCAATCACGGATTTGCCAGCGTTGAATCCCGAGATAAATTTGCTAGGAAAATTCTAACTCTAGATCTTATGGAGAATAATGAATTAACGTTCTTTGTGAATTCCCAAGAGCTCATATATATATAGGGAGGCCCAGCTTAAATCTTAAACTAGCCCAATTGGGAAATAAAATCCCTAATCTTTATTTAAATAAATCTCTACGATTTATTTCATATATATAAAATCTCTACGGATTTAATTTCCATGTATATCAAATCTCTACGAATTTGATTCCATATATATTAAATCCTATAATGACATACAATATATTATTATTGGGAATTCCTATTTAATTAAATCCAATTTAATTAAACATTAATAATAATTAATTACAAATTAATCTATTAATTAATTAATTCTCAATAAATTAAATATTAAATCCAATTTAACATTTAATCAACCAACTATAATCCGTAAAAGGGAACTACTTGTTGTGTGACCCATAGGCCCTCATATATCGAGCGATTTGTCAAACTAACGGTCTTAATTGAACCCTAGACAATAAATCAGACATTCTCAATATATGAGGTACGTTGCGAGAAAAGTGCAACTACCTGTAACTGCAACATGGGTTATTACGATTTCCTCATTTCATTCGCAATACTCGATCAAGTCTTGAACATGATGAAGTGTCTATTCAAATAACTTAATCATATTATCTCTAATCACTAATTGATCATGTATGTCACACTTAGCCACAAAGTCTAAGTTGAAGTGCATCGGCCGATGACTTTAATCCAATTATGATGAGAAGATGAGTATTCTCTCTAAATCCACTTCGAGGAATGAATCCTATTCTTGGCTCAACTACCACGCACATGCACTTCGTGATGAACCCAATCCAAGCCATATCTACCCATGGAAGGGTGCAAGCATCGGTCATGGTCAAAGTTCATCATCCCACACATGTGCGTATTGACCTCAAGTCAAAAGAGTATCGCATCGCTCCCACTAACCGAGACACCCGTAGACACATAGAGTGAAACTACATCGAACGGTTTCTCGGATGGGTATACCAATACCCTCTAAGGTATTTGTGCATCCATCATGAGATACCTAGTATCTCGTAGTAAGTGAGATTTTACTACACTCTCTAAGAGTATGATGCAGATCGCACACCAATCTCTATTGCATCATCAATATCCCATTCTTGATGATCCTTGATCGGGGCTATTTGAGAATCATCTTAAGTCATCTGAGTTCTCACAACCTCAATGACAACAATGACTCATGGGAACACTTGTACGAATAAATGCAAACAATCAAACATAATATTCAAACAAGTGTATTACCATACATTAATATTAAATTAACTATAATATTAAATCAAACTGAATATCATCGAGTATTATGTCCTTACAATAGATTGTCTCTAGGAAACTAACACTAACAATCTCCCACTTGGACTAGAGTCAATCACTTGCATGTCTAACCCCTAGACCATCAAATGTCTAGTGTGTACATGAACACTCAGTGTTTTGGTGAAAAGATCTGTCAAATTAAATATGTGGGAATACATTTTAATTCTATTTCTCCTATCGTTATGATCTCCCGGATAAAATGATAAGTCTAGGTACATGCTCGTTTATGCTTGTTGATCTTGGTTCCTTTGCTTACTCAATCGCACAAGCTTTGTCTCAATAAAACTTTATTAGACAACTGGTACTCGGAACTACCCCTAGTTCTCTTAAGAACTATAAAATTCAGACAACCTCCTTGAGGCTTCTGATACAGCAATGTACTCAACTTCGGTTGTTGAATCTGCAGTCCTTTTGCTTGGAACTATTCCAACTGACCGCCTCATTATTGAGAGTTAAACGTAACCTAACTGTGATTTGTAATCATCACAGTCGGATTGGAAATATGTGTCAGCATAACCAGTGACTACTAGTTCTGACTGTCCACTATAGACAAAGAAACATTCTTTAGTTCGTCTAAGATACTTCAGAATGGTCTTGACAACAATCCAGTGAGACTCACCCGAATTCTGTTGGTATCTATCAGTGATGTTGATAGCGTAGGCCACGTTTGGCCTAGTGCAAGTCATGGCGTACATGATTGACACAATTGCATATGCATATGGGACATATTTCATGTTGGGATTATACTAGAAAGTATGCTTTTACTTTGTATAATCAGACTGAATTTTGGACTTATTTACTGAAATAAATTGTTTATCACTGATGCTGTAAATATCATCGAATGTTACATATATTTACTGCATAACTGTTCAATAAATAGTACGTGTTACATTGTAGTTAATTTAGTGATACCAGATCACAGAAGATTAAATTAACAGTCCCTTGTAACCAAAAGTACACCATTCACGACCTAGATGGAAATGAACAATCCATCGTGAAAGGTTGAAGGGTAACGCTCAGATTGGCTTGTCTTGACCAAGAGATTACACTAGTGCATGTCTAGTGCACTGAAGAGGACCTACAGGAGGACAAATTCTTCAGAACTGAACTAGGAAGAATTAGACCTCAGTGGTTAGTTATTTCTTAATCTTCGTCCCTTAAATAGGATTGTGTGTGGTTAGTAACTATTGCTTTGACTTATTACGGGTAGAGAATCAAGGAGATTCAATACTTTATATCTTGGGCAATATTATTGGTCACATGCGATTGCTAAGATTTAATACGGAGAATCGTGTGCAAGTAAGCTTGTTCGATTTGCCCCCTTGGGAGGTTCATAAGTTTTATCATACCAAATCTTGCAAGTGGAACTAGTTTCCGATATGGATAATAATGTTGAACCGTTCCTTTACCAAGGATAAAAGATATTAATTAATGGAAAACTATTTCAGTGGCTTGAATTAATTAATGGGCTAGATAATCTTAAACACGGGAAATAATAACCGGGAGCCATATCAACTGTAATATGGGTTAAGATGGATAGTGCAATATTAATTATGTAGTGGGATTAATTAATATTTATGGGCTTGAATAATATTGTGGCTCAATATTGATAATTCAAGATCCATTGGAAGGTCCAATCTTAATTCTCCTAAAGGTCCCCCCAAGTAGCCCAACATAAAGTCCAATAACTGAAAAAGGTGTTTAAAAATAAAATAAATTCTTGTTGCAATTTTTCCTCATTTTTCGAAAAATATGAATAAAAATGGGAGAAAGATTTTCTTTGAATTTTGTTATGGAATGAAGATATGTATTCTTGGAATACAAGATTATCTCATTAAATTCAAGAAATCTTCCACTTGGTTATTCATATAGATATTTTCGAAATTTTTGAAATAAAAGGGAAAGAAAGATTTTCTTGATTTTCTTGAAAAGATATTATGGAAGATATGTATTTCTTGAAATACAAGTATATCTCATAAATTCAAGAAGATCCAAATCTTGGTTTCTTGTTCCTATTATTTCGAAAATTCCCATAATAAGAGGAGTTGGAATTTTTATGGAATATTTTAATTATGGAGAAAAGAATATAGGAGATATATTCAAGATTTCTTGGAGATCAAGAAAAGATTTTTCCCCCTATTCCATATGCAAAAAATCGGCCACCACCCTCTATAAATAGGGGATGAATGTTTCATTCCTAAGTACAATTCCATGTGCTGGAAAAATTAGTAAATCCACAAAGGTGGTGCAACAAATTTTTATTTTCCCTTTTGTTAATTGTTCGCGAGTTTCCTTCCACCGGATTGACGAGCAAGGACTAGGGAATACTTGGGAAGGCTTTTTGGTGTGTTTTAATCGACGAGACCATTGCCACTCCAAGAGGTAAGTTCACGTAAACTCGTAGTAATTCCGCATGCCTAGGATTTACGTGAACTGTTTATATGCATGATTTGTTGTTGAATTATTATTTGAATTAATATAGGATTAATTCATGCTAGTAATAATTGTTAGAATTAAATTTGTATTTAAATATTCATCCCGAATAGATCCGGGCAAATAATTCCCCAACAACTGGTATCAGAGCCTCAGTTTCGGGCTCTGAATTTTAAATTATAATTTAATTCATTTTCATTAAATTTGAAATTGGATAGTAGAATTGCTAGATCTTTTTTGCAGGTATCCAATTGTCATAGAATTTAATGTGTTTATTTATGCATGCATATAAATTGTGGTTTTTTAATTCGATTCGTTCGAATTCGGTTTTGCCTAGTGAGAAAATCCACGAGTAGATTAGAATTTGTTTGATTTGATCAATGTAATAGACTAGTCTAGATCTAGGTTTATTTATTTTTTGTAAATAAATTGTAACCGGATCGAAAACGGAGGCGGAGTCAAAGAATTAAAAGACGGATCCTGAACGAGAGAGGCAATTTTGCATCGCTAAACGTGCTAAGGGAGGCATCGCTAAGACGACGCAGAGACAAGGGCGCAGACGGTGCGGGGCGAGGCCGGAGGGGCCGAAAGACGCAGGGATCCGACGCGGGCGCCAAGACAAAGCGGGCGATGCGGCCGAGGCTGCTAGGGTCGACGCGAAGCGATTTAGGGCGACGCTGGCAAAAGGATGTTACTGGACAAGACGGGCGACGTGGTGACGGGATACATGGGCGGCGAAAGCGATGCCGCTGAGGCGCTGCGGCGGGCGGGCGCCGCTGAGGCGACGCGGCGACGCCGACGAGGGCGCGCGGGCGGCGCGGCGACATGCTAGGGCGCTTTGGCGTACAAGACGGACGCCACTCGACACGGCCGGGGAGTGCTAGGTGGGCACTTCGACCCACGAGCTAGTCGATGACGTGGCTTGACAAGACGTTTTTTTTAAACGGTCAAGTGGGAGCTTTTCGAGACTTAACGATGAAGGCTATGAAGACGATTTCTCAAGATCAAGACATGAAAAAAATTAACCATGACAATTGGATAAATGTGCCCAATATGTTTAATTTTTTTGTCTTGATGTTTATGCATTATTTTATGCTTATTTAAATTGTGTTTAAATTTGCGATGCATGAGAAAATGTTTTGAAAAATCTCACTTTTTAAAAATTACTAAGTATGTTTAAACAATTAATTGACAATTTTATTAGGATAATAAAATTGAATTCATTTTGACCTCCATGATTTATTTATTTGTGAATTCTTTTGGAGAATTTTACGGGACGGTCAAAAGATAGCTTTCACATGAATAAATTCCAAATGGATGATTGTGGATTATTACTATAAATGACGATGACCCCCCCACGAGGCTCGTTCAAAGCGAAATAATAATTTCTGTATTTAATCATGGTTATTACTTAGTTATAAAATTGATATGCATATACTTCCCCGAAGTCCCTGTCAATTTTATATTGGTCAAGTGGGAGCCAACTATTAATCTGGATATTAAAGGTTTGTAATTGTTCTTGTTTGCAACCTGCTTGAATGTGTTTAAATAATGACCCACCCCACGTGGCTTATTTAAACTGTTTTGAGATGTTGGTTGATGCATGTTCATATTTTTTTGAGATTTTAATATGAAACATTTGATCGAATTTTGTGATATATTTGTGCTTATGCATATTATTATTTATTTCAGTTCATCATGTCGCAACCTTTTAATCCACTGTTATATACACTCAAAGAACACCAATTAACTGGTGACAACTATAATGTTTGGAAACAAAATATGAGTTTTGTCCTACCTGCACAAGAACATCATTGGGTTCTTGAAGTACCCAAGCCCCGTATGCCTACTGATGAATCAGCTAATGCGGAAAGACACTTGTATAATATTTGGGAGCAGGCCAATGAACCCATGAAACGTGTAATCTTGACTTCACTGTCTGATGATTTGAGACACATTCATGAAGGTGTTGAGTCTGCTGCAGAAATTATGCAAAGTCTTAAAGAAATGTTTTTAACAAAAGACCGCATGATCAATCAGTTTAAAAATGACGACGTGGCCAGGCTAAAGATGGCTGAGGGAACACCCGTAAGGGAGCATGTTCTCAGAATTAAACGCCATTTTGAAAAACTGGCTTATCTCGGTACTAAGTATTGTGATGAGGCTCAAATCGAATTTATTTTGCTAACTCTTCCAAGGTGCTTCGATGGGTTTTACTGTAGTTTTGTGATGAGTGATCACATGTTTACTATGAACATTCTACAAGAAGCCTTGGAGAAAATAGAGAAGCATTTAGGAAAGAAAGACGAAGCATTGGTGACCAAAAGTCTTTTCTCAAGATCTAGGCCAATGGAAGGCAAGTCTCAAGAAAAGGAAAGTGGTCAGAACCAAAGCAAACTCATCACTAAGAAAAGTAAGAGAAAAACAGCTAGCTGGATGGGTGTCAAGAAAGTACCAAAAGGAAAATGTTTTAACTGCGGTGAAAAAGAACATAGGAGGTCAGCCTGTTCCAATCCCAAAAGGAATGGAAAGAAAGGTAATTCTCACGCACTAGTTGTTGAAACTTTCTTAGCGGCGTATGCCTCCCATTTATGGGTGGTGGATACGGGATCCAATGATCATGTTTGTTTCACTTTACAGGGGTTCAAGTGGACCCGGCAACTTAGTGGGAGTGAGATCCTCATCACACTGGGTGATGCTACGAGAGTGGCAGCTAAAGCACTGGGAGAAGTGCACCTGTCTTTTGAAGACAGAGTTTTAATTTTAAGAGATGTACTTTACGTTCCGAATTTTAGAAAGAATTTAATTTCAGTTTCTAAACTTTACCTTGATGGATATTCAGTTACTTTTGATAAAGTTGTTACCATTTCTCTTTATGATAAATTTATCTGTCATGGAACGTTGTCAAGTAATCTCTATACAATTAACTGTGCACACCACTCACGAAATGCATCCTATAACACATCAATTGTTTCCAATAAAAGAAAACATTCATCAGACATGAACGAAACACTTCTATGGCATCTAAGATTGGGACATATTAATCCAAAGAGGATCCAAAGGTTGGTGAAAGATGGTTCACTGTAGTTTCTCCAAGTTGAACCAATTCCAACCTGCGAATCATGTTTGGAGGGTAAAATGACCAAGAGGACATTCGGAGCCAAGGGGAATAGAGCCAAAGAAGTGTTAGAAATCGTTCACACGGACGTATGTAGTCCAATGTCAACCAAAGCAAGAGGAGGTTATGAGTATTTCGTCACTTTTATTGATGACTACTCAAGGTACGGTTATATTTTCCTCATGAAGCATAAATCTGAGACCTTTGAGAAATTCAAAGAATTTAAGGCTCAAGCAGAAAATCATAGGGAAAAACATATCAAGTCTCTACGATCCGATCGTGGAGGCGAGTACCTCAGCGATGAGTTTTTAAACTACTTGTCAGATGAACAGATTGTATCCCAGCTGACTGCACCCGGAACCCCTCAACAAAACGGGGTTGCAGAGCGAAGAAACAGAACTCTTTTGGAAATGGTTAGATCAATGATGAGTTATGCGGATCTTCCCAAGTCGTTCTGGGGTCATGCCTTGGAAACAACGGCTTACATTCTGAACTTGGTGCCATCCAAATCGGTTCCCAAAACTCCCAAAGAATTGTAGACCGGGCGCAAGCCCAGTTTGAGACACATGAGAATTTGGGGGTGTCCGGCCTACATGTTGGACAAGGAAGCTGGGAAATTGGATCCTCGATCAGAATTAAGGCTGTTTATAGGATACCCCGAGGGAACAAAAGGGTGTATGTTCTATGGTCCCGAAGATCAAAAGGTGGTAATAAGCACCCACTTTAGATTTTTGGAAGAAGACTATATGAACGAAAGATGACCCAGAAGTGAGATTACCTTAAGTGAGCTAAGGGGGCTAACCTCATTGCCAACTATACAAGATGACATACCAAACGACACACTTACACAACCGGAACCTCGTCATAGTGGGAGGGTTGTAACACAACCCGAGAGATTCATGGGGATAGGAGAGTCCTCGGACTTGATTCCCGGACAAGACAAATCAGACCCATGGACATATGATGAGGCAATTCAAGATAAGGATGCGGTTTCTTGGCAAAAGGCAATGAAAGCATAAATGGGTTCTATGGATCATAACAGAGTGTGGGAGCTAGTCGAACCACTTAATGGGGTCAAACCCATTGGTTGCAAGTGGATTTCTGTCTTGAAAAGGGGACCGGACGGGAAGGTGGAAACCTTCAAGGCAAGGCTTGTGGCAAAAGGTTATACTCAGAAAGAAGGGATCGACTATGAGGAAACCTTTTCACCTGTAGCAATGCTCAAGTCCATCCGGATTCTCTTGTCGATTGCTGCGCATCTCGATTTTGAAATCTGGCAAATAGATGTCAAGACAGCTTTCCTTAATGAAAGTCTTGATGAATAAATCTATATGCAACAACCCTAAGGCTTCATTGGAAAGGGCCAAGAACACCTAGTTTGTAAGCTCATGAAGTCCATTTACGGACTCAAACAAGCATCCAGAGCTTGGAACCAATGTTTTGATCATGTAATAAAGTATTATGGGTTTGATCAAAACGAGTTCGAAAGTTGTGTGTACAAAAAGCGTGTCGGAACTGCATTGGTATTCTTAGTACTATACGTAGACGACATTCTGATCATCGGGAACGATGGGCATGGCTTTCAAAACAGTTTGATATGAAGGACTTAGGGGAAGCCGGGCACATCCTTGGGATCAAGATCACTCGAGATCGTAAGAAAAGGATGATAGGCTTATAGAAAGCTTCATACATAGACACTGTCTTGAAACGATTCAGCATGCAGGATTCCAAGAAAGGCTTCGTACCTTTCAGGCATGGAATCCATCTATCCAAGGAAATGTGCCCTAAGACACAAAAGAAGATAGATGACATGAAAGGCATTCCTTATGCGTCGGCTGTCGGAAGCCTTATGTATGCAATGATGTGCACGAGACTGGATATCTGCTTTGTCGTTGGCATGGTAGCAAGATATCAAAGTAACCCGGGGAAAGAACATTGGACGGTAATTAAAAACATTCTGAAGTATCTGAAAAGAACTCGAGATAGAATGTTGGTTTATCAGTCAGATAGTCTAATTCCCATCGACTACACGGACTCGAATTTCCAATCAGACATAGATTCCATAAACTATCGGCCTCAGTTAGTGTGTTTTCATTTGGGAAGTGTAGCCATGAAATGGACTAGTGTGAAGTAGAAATGTATCACTGACTCAACCATGGAAGCCGGGTAAGTAGTTTCTTGTGAAGCAGTGAAAGAACCAGTTTGGCTCTAGACCTTCTTAGTGGACTTGGATGGAGTTTCGAATTTGTCTAGCAATATTTGCTAGGAGCAGTTGCAAATTCAAGGGAACCAAGAGTCCACGAGTTAAACAAGCACACTGAAGGAAAGAAATCTTAGACGAGAAATCGTTAAGAGAGGAGATGAAGAAATAGCTAAGATCGCATTGGAGGATAACCTAGCTAACCTTTTCACAAAGTGTCTACCTCTGGAAACATTCAAGAGACATGTGGGAGGAATGGTTGTCAAGTGCGTAGCCAATCTACTTTGAGTATAAGTGGGAGACATTATTAGGTTCGTGTAGGTGACATTAGTTGTCACGTACTACACGAGACGTGTTGTAGTATACTTAAAAGCAGACTTTGAGTATAAGTGGGAGATTGTTGGGATTATACTGGAAAGTATGCTTTTACTTTGTATAATCAGACTGAATTTCGGACTTATTTACTGAAATAAATTATTTATCACTGATGCTGTAAATATCATCGAATGTTACATATATTTACTGCATAACTGTTCAATAAATAGTACGTGTTACATTGTAGTTAATTTAGTGATACCAGATCACAGAAGATTAAATTAACAGTCCCTTGTAACCAAAAGTACACCATTCACGACCTAGATGGAAATGAACAATCCATCGTGAAAGGTTGAAGTGTAACGCTCAGATTGACTTGTCTTGACCAAGAGATTACACTAGTGCATGTCTAGTGCACTGAAGAGGACCTACAGGAGGACAAATTCTTCAGAACTGAACTAGGAAGAATTAGACCTCAGTGGTTAGTTATTTCTTAATCTTCGTCCCTTAAATAGGATTGTGTGTGGTTAGTAACTATTGCTTTGACTTATTACGGGTAGAGAATCAAGGAGATTCAATACTTTATATCTTGGGCAATATTATTGGTCACATGCGATTGCTAAGATTTAATACGGAGAATCGTGTGCAAGTACGCTTGTTCGATTTGCCCCCTTGGGAGGTTCATAAGTTTTATCATACCAAATCTTACAAGTGGAACTAGTTTCCGGTATGGATAATAATGTTGAACCGTTCCTTTACCAAGGATAAAAGATATTAATTAATGGAAAGTTATTTCAGTGGCTTGAATTAATTAATGGGCTAGATAATCTTAAACACAGGAAATAATAACCGGGAGCCATATTAACTGTAATATGGGTTAAGATGGATAGTGCAATATTAATTATGTAGTGGGATTAATTAATATTTATGGGCTTGAATAATATTGTGGCTCAATATTGATAATTCAAGATCCATTGGAAGGTCAAATCTTAATTCCCCTAAAGGCCCTCCAAGTAGCCCAACATAAAGTCCAATAACTGAAAAAGGTGTTTAAAAATAAAATAAATTCTTGTTGCAATTTTTCCTCATTTTTCGAAAAATATGAATAAAAAGGGGAGAAAGATTTTATTTGAATTTTGTTATGGAATGAAGATATGTATTCTTGGAATACAAGATTATCTCATTAAATTCAAGAAATCTCCCACTTGGTTATTCATATAGATATTTTCGAAATTTTTGAAATAAAAAGGAAAGAAAGATTTTCTTGATTTTCTTGAAAAGATATTATGGAAGATATGTATTTCTTGAAATACAAGTATATCTCATAAATTCAAGAAGATCCAAATCTTGGTTTCTTGTTCCTATTATTTTCGAAAATTCCCATAACAAGAGGAGTTGGGATTTTTATGAAATATTTTAATTATGGAGAAAAGAATATAGGAGATATATTCAAGATTTCTTGGAGATCAAGAAAAGATTTTTTCCCCCTATTCCATATGCAAAAAATCGGCCACCGCCCTCTATAAATAGGGGATGAATGTTTCATTTCTAAGTACAATTTCATGTGCTGGAAAAATTAGTATATCCACAAAGGTGGTGCAACAAATTTTTATTTTCCCTTTTGTTAATTGTTCGCGAGTTTCCTTCCACCGGATTGACGAGCAAGGACTAGGGATACTTGGGAAGGCTTTTTGGTGTGTTTTAATCGACGAGACCATTGCCACTCCAAGAGGTAAGTTCACGTAAACTCGTAGTAATTCCGCATGCGTAAGATTTACGTGAACTGTTTATATGCATGATTTGTTGTTGAATTATTATTTGAATTAATATAGGATTAATTCATGCTAGTAATAATTGTTAGAATTAAATTTGTATTTAAATATTCATCCCGAATAGATCCGGGCAAATAATTCCCCAACATTTCATGTGCTTGATATCAGCTTCATCAGAAGGGCAGTCCTTCTTTGACAGCTTTATCCCATGATTTTCCGGTAGAGACCCTCTCTTAGAGTCTTCTATCGCAAAACGCTTCAACACCTTGTCTACATAGGTGGATTGTTACAGCCTCAACATCCTCTTGGATCTATCCCTGTGGATCTTAATCCATAAGATGTAGCATGCTTCACAAAAATCCTTCATCATGAAGGTCTTCGAAAACCAATCTTCAACGGATAGCTTCATCAAATCGGATATTCTAACTCCTAGAAGCTTGCTTCAATCCATAAATGGATCTCTTTAGCTTGCATACTAGATTAGAATTTGGCTTAGATTTAAAACCTTCCAGTTGAGTCATAAACACTTCTTTATCAATGTTTCCATTGAGGAAAGTTGTTTTGACATCCATCTGTCAAATCTCATAATCATAGTGTGCTGCTATCGCAAGTAAAATTCAAATGGACTTGATCTTAGAAACTGGTGAGAAGGTCTCATCACAGTCAATGCCTTTGCGTTGACTATAACCCTTCGCTACCAACTTAGCTTTGTAGGTTTGTACTTTTTCCACTTGCATCAGTCTTATGCTTTGAAGACCCAATCGCAACATATGGGTCTAACCCATATAGGCAACTCAACCAAGTCCTAGACTTGATTGGTGTACATCGAGTCCATCTCAGATTTCATGGCTTCATGCCACTTCCCTGAATCAATATCTGATATTGCTTGAGAATAAGTATTAGGACCGCCCTTATCCGGTATGTCGGCATTATCGAGTTCCTCCAATAGGTAATTATATCTAATGGGCAGATTACGATTCCTAATTGACTTACGGAGTTGTGGTTGTGCAGGTTGTACATTCAGATCGTGAAAATTTTGTGGCGCATCAATTTCATCAATGTCCGGAGAGTCCTCAAGAGCTACATTTTCAGATGCCTCTTGGGCGGGAGTTTGAATTATGTTGTTCTCATTCAGCCCACTTGGAGGTTCTTGCACAGGCAAGCATACTCCAATTACACTCCCACTGGCTTAAAAACTATCACCTAGTGAAAGACTCCCACCGTGAAAGTTGCTGAATGCTCCCCAATGATTCCTTGTCATGTTGTTTTGACAAGATATCAGTCTCTTTGTTAATTTGTGGTTCTTGAATTTCTTCAAGTTCTATCAGCTTACGACCTTGTTCCTTAAAGACATAGTCTTCTTCGAGGAACTTGGTCTGCCTAGAAAAATCACTGATTGTTTCTCAGGTAGATAGAAGTAATATCCTTTAGTTTCCTTAAGATATCCCACAAAGTAACTTTTTTCACCTTTGGATTCCAACTTGTCGGTAAACATCTTTTTCACAATCATGGGGCAACCCCATGTTTTGATATGTGTAAAAGTTGGCTTCTTGCCACACCATAGTTCATATGGTGTATACTCAACCGATTTAGATGGAATCCTATTCAAAATGTAAATTGAGGTTTGTAACGTGTATCCCCATAAGAATGTCGGAAGAGAGGAGAAGCTCATGATGGACCTCTCCATGTCTAACAGAGTTCGGTTTCTCCTCTCGGACACACCGTTCATCTGAGGTGTTCCAGGTGGAGTCCATTGTGACTGGATTCCATGTAACTTCAAGTAATCAGTGAATTCATGGCTAAGGTATTCACCTCCTCGATCCGATCGAAAAGTCTTGATACTCTTACCAAGTTGCTTCTCTACTTCAGCTTTGTACTCTTTGAATTTCTCAAAAGATTCGGATTTGTATTTTATAAGATACACGTATCCATATATAGAGAAATCATCAGTAAAAGTGATGAAGTAGCCGAAGTGACCCCTAGCTACAGTGGGCAATGGTCCACATACGTCATTATGGATCAACTCTAGAACTTCTTTTGCATGCACCTCTTTCTCATAAAGGGTATATCGATCATCCTGCCCATGAGAGAAGATTCGCAATCTCCATAAGACTCAAAGTCAAATGGGGTTAAGTAGTCAAACTTTCTTAATCTTACAATTCCTTTCTCGTTTACATGATCAAGTCTATAATGCCAAAAGTAAGTCGGGTTTTCATGATTACTAAGTTTGAGTCTTTTATTTTGTATATTAAGAACATTATATCCACAGTTCACCATAGGGGCATTCCCATAAACCTGCGTTGGAGAGGAAAACGACTATGTTGGAGGAGGCGCCGAAGAGGAAACGGCTATGGCGGAGGAGGCGGAGGAGAGGAACAGCAGCGGGCGGAGCGAGAAGGATATCACGGTAACACGGTTGCTTCCACCTCCACAGTGTTGGGGTTATACGTGAAAGTATGCTTTACTTTGTATAACCTATGTATTAAACACTTATTTACTGAAATAAATTATTTATCACTGTTGCTTTAAATATGATTGAATGTTTCATATATTTATTGCAAACCGTTCATATAATAGCACGTGTTACATTGTAGTTAACGTGGTGATACCAGATCCCAGAAGATTACGTTAGCAGTCCCTTGTAAACTAGTGCGTGTTTCATAACTTAGATAGACCCGAACTGTCTATTGGTAGAAATTGATGTGTAAGGCTCAGATTGACTTGTCTTGACCAAGAGATTACACTAGTGCATTCGATGCGCTGAAGAGGACCTACAGAGAGGATAAACACATTCGCACTGACTTATGGGATGAAGAGTTAGACTTCAGTGGTTGTTGATTTCTTAATCTCTGTCACTTAATAAGGACTATGTGTGATTAGTAGTTATTGCTTTGACTTATAAATGGGAAGAGAATCATCGCGACTTCGATACCCTATATCTTGGGCAATAATATTAATTGTACGACAATTGCTAAGATTAATACAGAGAATCGTGTGCTTGCAAAGTCTTGCGTGATTGGTCCCCTTGGTGGGCTCGGAACCTTTATCATACCAAATCTTGCAAGTGGAATTAATTTTCCGGTATGGATAATAAAGTTGAGCTGTCCTTACTCCAAGGATAAAGATATTAATTAATATAAAGCTTTTCAGTTGCTTAATTAATTAATGGACTAAATAATCTTAAACACGGGAAATAATAACCGGGAGCCATATTACCGTAATATGGGTTAAGTTGGATAGTGCAATATTAATTATATAGTGGCATTAATTAATATTAATGGGGTGAATTATATTGTGGCTCAATATTAAAAGCCCCTCAAGTAGCCCAAATTAAAGTCCAATAAATAAAAGGTGCTTAAAAATAAATTAAATATTTGTTGCATTTTTTTCCTTAAATTTTCGAAATTTATTGAAGAAAAGAGAGAGAAGGATTTTCTTGAAAAGATTTTATGGAAATGAGATAAGTATTCTTGGAATACAAGATTATCCCATAAATTCAAGAAGTCTCCCACTTGGTCTCTTTAATATGAAATTTTCGAATTATATGGGGATAAGGAGAATAAAAGATTTTCTTGATTTTCTTGGAAAGATTTTATGGAAAAAGATATGTATTCTTGGAATACAAGAATATCTCATAAATTCAAGAAAGATCCGATTGGTATTTTTCTCCTTAAATTTTGAAAAATATGGCTAAATAGGGTGTGAGATTTTATGAAAAATTACACATAGAAAGAAGAATATATGAGATATATTCAAGATTTCTTGGAGATCAAAAAAAGATCTTTCCTAACTTTTTTCTTAGCCAAATTCTCGACCACCCCATATGTTATAAATAGAGGATGATTTTTTCATCCCCAACCACAATTCCATGTGCTGGAAATATTGGAAATCCTCAAAGGTGGTGCAACAATTAT
This sequence comes from Stenogyne calaminthoides, assembly GCA_037126765.1. NCBI lineage: Eukaryota > Viridiplantae > Streptophyta > Magnoliopsida > Lamiales > Lamiaceae > Stenogyne > Stenogyne calaminthoides. The sequence goes on from JBBCBC010000032.1 coordinate 19,134,178, forward strand.
TTATTTTTCCTTTGTTTATAAATTGTTCAATTGGAGGACCTTCCACCGGGGTGGGGTCATTGAACGAGGACTTGAGAATACTTGAGAAGGACTTTTGGTTGGTAGCCAGTTACTTGATCCTGTCCGTCTCAACGATTGTCTCTCCAACGGGTATGTTTACGTAAACTCCTAGAAATTCTGCATGCTAGGATCTTTTACATGAAATATTATTTGCATGTCGTTGTTGGATTAATTATTATTTGAATTCGCTTAGGTTGATTCATGCTAGTAATAATTGTTAATTTAAAATTATGTTTATGAGGTCATCCCGATAGATCCTGGCATATGTTATCCCAACACACAGCGGTGGCGGCCTCATATTTATGTTTTTTTTTGGGGAGGGGGGTGGGGGGGCGGTCGCCGGCGGCGGCGGCCAGGGTTGGGGTTGAAATTTTTAGTTTTCAGAGTTTTGGGTTGAGCGGTGATTTAGGTTTGGGAGTGCTGAGAAATTATTTAGGTTTGGGGGGTTTTGGGTTTTGTTGTTGGTGAGGGGCAAGAATGTCATTATACTCTATTTTAGAACAAATTAGTAATGTAAAAAGTAGATGAAATCTCTTAGCAATATTTTCACTATTTTGGAACTTATTAGTAATTTTCTCTACTTATAATAATATTGCAATTTTCAAACAAGTCATGAGATTTAATTAAATGTGTAATGTGATCTTAAAATATTTTAATAATTCATAATTAAGTTAAATGTCTAATTTTGGTTCAAATTTCATCGAAAAATTGTGAAAGATGTCGTTTTCGATCACGCGGAAGTCACGTACCAGTAAATTTTAGTTATGTTTAAATTTGTAGATTTTAAATTTTAATTTTAATTTAATTTATTGAGTTATTATGTTTAATTTAATTAATTAAAAAAATCAAAAGAAAAGGAAAATCAACACGTGATCAAAATGATGTTGTTCGCGATTTTTTCAACAAAAAATGAACAATCAATTTAATTATAAGATCAAAATTGAATAATTAATTTTTTTGATACAAGAAATGGGACCGTGGATAAGTTAAGAGACAAATTTTATTTTTCACTCTAAACTATGCATGGAGAAGAATGCGGAGAGAAATGTGTTTGAACGTGCACTACATGTGTACAATTTTTTGCCATAAATTTTAAACTTCGAAATGACTAAAATTGATAAAATAAAAACACAAGTAGACAGAAATTTTATTAAAAGTGAAATCAATTTGAGTTATAAGATGATATTTTTTATATTAATTCCTTGATGTTTTACTCAAACTAGAATAATTAATATTGAATTCATACACGAGGACATGTACCAAAATGAAAAAATGGATAGAGAAACCATTTCTTCTTGTGTTCTAAAATTGCTCCATGGCACAACACGTTTATATTCAACTTTATTAATAATTAGGTACTAGGTTGAGTAGTGCTGAAATTTGGAAGATTATATATTGGTGAAATACAGTCAAATGAAATTGACATAGTATCTTCTGTTTCTTTAACTACATATAGCATCTATAAAATGGTCATTACGTTCAATTCTTGCTTCCCAGTTTGGCTCATATGCAAACTTGCACAACTTTGAACTCAACCATATTGAAGTAGGTCAGATATTTTTCCCAAAATAAAATTAAATTTAAAGAGTCAAATGCGCCAATTTGTGGTGGAACTATACAGAATCATCAATTGATCAAATCATTAAATAAAAGTACCTGTTTTTGTGTTCCTAAACTAACTTTTTTATGTTAAGTTTCTCTATGTCAAGACATGTATGTACAGTAGAGTCTCCTCATTTGTTGGAAGTATAAGAATGCAATTTCGATATATACATGAATAGTATGTGCATAATCAATCAGGATCTGTGTTTCTTCTTGGCAGCAAGAATTGGCTGAATCTGTAACCTCCTGCTGAATGCCTCGTTGAAAAGGAAACGAGTTTGGAAAGCCGATATAATGGGGAGCCAAGCTAAGACAGCTAGCAGTGCAATCAGGACGACGACCATCCCATAATCATAAGCACAGGCGAAAACCCCGAGTGAAGTGCCACAATCCTGTACCTTCAATCTTAGGCTTCAGTGTGTGAAACCTGATCAATGAAGTTATAAATCAGGATAAATCAAGAGTAACACTTTGTTCACCAGTCGCACCGTGCAAAGTGGCACGACTAAAATTGTTCAGTGAAAGCAACTAATATAGTTCAGTGAAACAGCTAATACTGACCATTTAACACCTTTTAGTAAAACAAATAATACTATTTAAAGTTCACTTGAATTGTGTGGTGCAACTGGTTCATAGAATTATTTGCATGTAACACTTGGGTGCACCAGTTTCCCTCTCTAGGGTTTCTCTACCATTAGGTGTGCGACACTCCGGCCGTCTCTGGCTATATCTACCCCTAGTGGGATCGTCCCTCTCAAAATCACTCCTGATACTTTCTCAATTACGATCTTGATTTTTACTCGATCACTCTCTATGGCTGAAGGATTAACAGACCTTTGGAGCAAGCTATCCCTCAATGAGGATGAAGACTCTGAAATCATTATTGATGAGTCGGATGTCCCAACACCAAAAAATGTTTTGGCTGCACGCTTTGTCTCAAAACGATTGATCGGATCGGTGGAACTATGCTCCGCACTCAAAACAATTTGGCATCTGGACTTTTCTCTTCATGTATCCAAAATTGGAGGAGTCTTTATCTTCGAATTTGGTAACGAAATTGAATGTAACAGGATCCTGCATAAACAACCATGGAACTTTAAAAATGCCTTGCTTATCTTCAAACGCTTGGAAGGTAATGAACGGCCATCGAACATCATAATAACCCAAGTTCCTTTTTGGGTTCAGATCCATGGACTGAAGTTTGATTTCATGACGAGAGTTACCGGATCAAAGGTGGGGAGTAAAGTGGGGAAGGTACTAGATGTGAATTGCGCCCCAGGTAGGTGATTTCCTTTTTGGTCAATGATTGAGGTGACGAAACCTTTATGTCGAGGTGTTCCATTGACTTTGCGAGGGGAGAAGACAGTTATTTTATTCCGTTATGAGAAGCTAGCGGATTACTGCTATCACTGTCGTCATTTGGATCATCTAGATCGGGACTGCATACTCTTCTCATGATGGAACTCTTGTGGAGAACCAGGGATTTGGTGAATGGCTCGAGCAGATGGCACTGGAGATTGAAGCGATCATTGCCACATGGAACCGTTCGACGCCTGTTGGATTAGTTAAATCGGATCAAATCCCTAGCAGGTCGCAATTATCACAAAAAGAGCACAGTCATGTCGTGGTTAATAACATTGGTACTCAGGCACTGGAGGGAAGTAGCAAATTCAACACTACGAGGACTTGTAGCATGGAAAAAGTGCAAAGCAGCAAGGGAAAGGAAAAGGTGGGAGAAACAGTTCCTCAGAAGAAAGCCTCTCCTCAGGGAGGCCAGGCCAAAAAGGACTCTACTAAACAGCCTATAGTAGAGAATAAACATATTGCGATTCTGGAGCCGTTTGTTGGACTTGGTTTTGACACGGACCTAAATGTCACTAGATACTCCCATGCTGACGGTGAGGTCTTTATGAGCACTGAAACAATACGTAAGAAGGAGGCTGGTCCGGAGGGTGCTATCAAGGAAGCTGTGATATCTGTGACAAACTTAACGAGGATGTTGAGCGAGTTTGTGCAACTAAACGCAGCAAGCTATCAATTTCCGGACCGGGATCAACTTCTAAACGACCACTATGGGGCAAAGTTCTGGACATGGAGGGAAGAAGAGAAACAATTTGGCCTTACTGGATGAGGACTCAAGCAACAAGAAGGCCAAAAGTCAAGATATGGAGGTCGATGCAGTTGGTGAGACTCCAATTAACACAGTGGCGGAGGCTGACGAGGTTCAGTCCCGCCAGGAGCCATGAGTTGCTTAGTTTGGAACGCACGGGGCTTGGGCAACCGGCGTGCGTTCAGGTCCTTGCAACGCCTTGTAAAGGAGCATACTCCTTCTCTATTATTTGTTTCTGAATCTAAAGTCTCTAGTAGTCGAGGTCATGCTTGGAAGTTGTTGTTAAATTTTTCGGGTTTCATTGGGGTAGATGCTATCGGGAAAAGTGGGGGTTTGTTACTTTTCTGGAATGATTCAATAAATGTTTCCTTACGTTCGTACTTGGTGGGCCACATTGATTGTTTTATTTCAGTTAATGATTTGCATTGGAGATTTACCGGCTTTTATGGTAATCCATGCATGCATTTACGTAAACATTCATGGGATCTTCTTCGCAAACTACATGCACAACCTTTGGTAGGACATGATGCTTGGATTATAGGAGGGGATTTTAATGAAATATTCTACCAATCTGAGAAAAAGGGGGGAGATGTTCGTAGTTTACCTCAAATGCAAGCCTTTAGAGATGTCTCTTACGAGCTAGAGCTTGATGAGCTATTAGCAAAGGGACCACGCTTCACTTGGATTAATAGGAGAAAAGGTAGGGAGGTGATTATGGAGAAGCTAGATCGTTTTCTAGCCAATGCTAAATGGAGAGAACTTTTCCCTGATGCAGAAGTGGTTGCCCTTGAGTTCTATGGGCCAGATCACCGACCGCTAAAACTCTCTTTTAATACACAGCCTCGTGCTCGACCGAGGCAACACACAACCCGCTTCATGTTTGAAAACAAATGGCTGGTTGAGGATGATTTCTTAGAAGTGGTGGCTAATTCTTGGAAAGGGGAAACACCTGCACCCACCCTCCAAACACGACTTAAAGAGTGCAGTTCCGCCTTACAACAATGGGCAAAGGACACGGTGGGAAGCACTGGAAAAAGAATCAAAGATACAAGAGCTAAATTAAATGCGACTCTTGATTATACAGAGCAGAATGGTATCACTGATGAGGTTCTTAGACTTGAAGCTGAGCTCGAAAAATTGGAGACACGAGAGGAATTGCACTGGAAGCAGAGATCTCGTAATAATTGGCTAAGTGCTGGAGATCGTAATACCACTTATTTCCACAATCTTGCGTCGTCCAGGAAAAAGCGAAACACTATTAGAGGACTGCAGTCGGCTTCTGGGGAATGGTTATCGGATTTTGAAGGGATGACTGGGGTAGTCACAGAGTTCTACTCGGATCTGTTCACATCCAATAATCCCTCTTCGGATGATATTCAAGTGGTGATAAATTCAGTGGATACCTGTGTAACGGAAGAAATGAATCAGGTACTAACACAGGCTTTCACAAGTGAAGAAATACGAAAAGCTGTGTTTGATTTGAGTCCCTCTAAGGCGCCAGGACCAGATGGGCTGCCAGCTATTTTTTATCAAAAATCGTGGGAGATGATAAAGGAAGCTCTTACTGCTGATTTATTGAGTATTTGGAATGAAGGTGAGAGTATCAAGGATTGGAACAGCACGATCATCTCGCTTATCCCAAAAACACGGGATCCAAAGACGATGAAGGATTTCAGCCCAATTAGTTTATGTAATGTGAGCTACAAGATTGTAGCAAGGGCAATTACTAATCGATTTCGATCGGTACTTGCTCGGATTATAGATCCTTACCAGAGTGCATTCGTACCCGGGAGGCTAATAACCGACAATGTACTCATTAGCTACGAATGTATGCACTGGCTTCGCCAAACTCAAAGTTCAACGGGGTATGCTGCCTTAAAGCTGGATATGAGTAAAGCCTATGATAGAGTGGAATGGAGTTACCTGGAGGCGTTAATGCATCAAATGGGGTTTACGGCTAACTGGATTAATCTTATCATGAGGTGTGTGAATTCAGTTTCGTATTCTTTCAAGATAAACGGTCAAGTGGTCGGTAATGTGGTCCCGACTAGAGGTTTACGATAGGGGGACCCGCTATCACCTTACTTATTTGTGCTATGTGCTCAAGGCCTTTCTTCTTTGATACTGAAACGAGTCGAGGCTGGGACTTTACGAGGAATCCGGGTTGCCCGAGATGCGCCGATGATATCCCATTTATTTTTCGCGGATGACAGTCTTATATTCTTCAAAGCCATGAAGAGGGATTGTTTGGAGCTGAAAGATTTTTTACTCTCTATGAAAACACTTCCGGCCAGCTGATTAATTATGAAAAACCAGCCATCTCATACAGTAAAGCAACACCTCGACAAACAAAGGAGTTCATTCGAGACACACTTACAATGACGGTGTGCCAGGGACATGAAATATATTTGGGCCTTCCAACTTTTAGTTTACGGGGCAGAAAACTCCAATTTGGTTATCTTCGGGATCGAGTCTTGAAGAAAATGGATAATTGGAGTGCTCGACAGTTTTCGGAAGGAGGACGGGAGGTTCTTATTAAGGCTGTTCTTCAAGCTATCCCATCGTACGCAATGTCTTGCTTCCGAATTCCTTCCTCAATCTGTGGAGATATTGAAAGTGCTTGTAGCAATTTTTGGTGGGGGAGAAACGGGGATTCGAATAAACTACATTGGTGCACTTGGGATGAGCTATGCAAGCCAAAATGCGAAGGAGGGCTCAGCTTTCGAAAATTAACTCTATTCAATAAAGCTTTATTGGCGAAGCAAGTATGGAGAATGGCAATCAATCCAACATCACTGGTAGCACGGGTTTTCAAGGGACGGTATTTTAAGAACTAGGATATCATGGATGCTGACATTGGTCACAACCCGTCCTACATATGGCGATCTCTATGTTGGAGTAAGGAAATTCTCGATCCTGGACTTAGATGGAGGGTTGCAAATGGAGAATTGATCCGGTTATTCCAGGATGCATGGGTCCTGGGACTTCTAAGTGCATAGCATCACGAATAGCTTCTGGCTCCATGGTTTCCAGGTTTCTGAAAAATTCTGACGAATGGGATGTGGAATTGATAAATTTGGCATTTTTGCCACATGAAGCAGCTGCTATCAGAACTACACCAATTTGCCCAAGAACAGGGACTGATTCCAGGTATTGGATGCATGAGAAAAAGGGCAATTACTCGGTGAAATCGGGATACAAGAGTTATTGGCGACAAGTGCATGATGGTCGACACTCAACAGGTTGTTCAGACATGGCGGAAAAGAATAGTTGGTGGAATGCTATTTGGAATGCGAACGTGCCGCCAAAAGTCAGAATTTTTTTATGGAAGACTTCGAGGGACTTTGTGGCAAACGGAGGGAAATCTCTATCGACATCATGTACCAACACCGCCGAGTTGTTTCTGGTGCGGATGTGATGCGGCATCTACAATACACTGCTTATTTTTTTGTCCGTTGGTTCGGCACGTGTGGAAGGAAAGATCGATCTGGTGGCAAATAAAAAACTTAATGCACTTGTCGACGAGGGACCTCTTACAATTTATAGTTGACAAGGCTGGATTGAAATTGGATGATTTGGCTATATTACTCTGGGGGATTTGGAGGGAGCGATGCAATTTGAAACATACTCCACAAGATAATCCCAAAAGAATGGATCCTGCAAGAGTTACAGTTGAATGGGCAGTGGCACACTTGAGAGATTTCCAACGAGCAAAAGAGGCATATGGTGCTCTGCATAAAGTGACAGCAGCAAAGGCACCAAGATGGCAAATGGGTAATATACTTAAAGTTGATGCTAGTTTTGATGAACAGAGAGGCTGGTTTGCAGTAGGGGCGGTTCTATTCAATCAGGCACGCAAAGTTATCGCAGCTATGTGCCGCAAAATCTGTCCAACGGGGACCGTATTGGGGGCGGAGCTTGCTGCGTTGACCGAGGGAGCCAAATGGTACAAGGAGTTCTGCTCGGAAGGGATTAGCTTGATTACGTACCCAATGGAAGCTGTGTATGCCACCCTAAGTAAAGATGAATTCCATGGGCCAGAGGGAAGTTTCTTGGCAGATTTACGGGACACTCTCGAGACGTTAGATGTGCAGAGAGTTTTCTATATTTCCCGGGATAATAACAACATTGCGCATAATTTGGCACGTCTGGCCTTATCCTCCTCTGATCCTCAAGCTTGGTTCGAGGCTGGTATTCCTTTTTGGATCGAAGAATATGCTCAAGGGGAAGCTGTGTAGTCTCCTTTGTTGAGTTTCTTTCTTCTTCAAAAAAAAATATATATATTGTTCAATGAAGAAAACTAATACTATTAGAAAAACAACTAATACTGACCAACTATTACCTTTTGGTAAAACAGTAAATACTATTTAACTCACCAATATCAAGCCCCAACCGCCAAAAAGCCAAACAACAAACAATCAGATCCCTCAAAGATAGATGGCAGATGAGAGACAGAGTTACAAAATGAATTCATGAAATTCTTCATTTCTTTCGTCCTAATACTTCCACTGTTAGCGGTAGTATTAACATTATAACAAAAAAGACCATGATCATCAACATTTTTTTTTATCTATAATCTATTACAATTTCCATCGCATGTACACTATTGTATGATTTATGAGTAACTGCAATAAATTTTTAAATTATTACCTGGTCAAAACCATTTACAGCTTTGATCAGGATAGAAGAATAAACTGTCGGACGCCTATCTGGCGCAATATCTTCTTTCTCCTCGACATAAGCAACATGCAAAGAGGGATACCTAAAGGCAGTCGCACACAAATTCACTTTCTGAGGGTGTTTTTTTTTTTTTTTTGAGAACACCTTATGATGTTTATAATAAACTGAAAATTTGCAATATAGGAATTACCTTATTACCAGATGATTTTTGGGATCCATACATTTGACATGAAACAACATGAGTGAATTTTATGTCTACCAATGCATCAAGTTGAGCTGATAACGTATCATTTGCCCTATAAATGGCATCATAATTTTGAAGAATATCTGGAGACCATATATCCACAATTAGTTTCTTGATCAAACTGATACTTTTAGTAGCTTCAAATTGAATTTTTTATGTAACATTCATATGACTAAATGGCTGGATGTATGAAATAATAGCAAAAGAAACAAACCATCATCCTCAGCCATGTCAAGAAAAGCTTGTAATTTCAGGGCTTTCCGATAATACATCATTCCTCTAACTGTAACAAAAGAAAAGGAAATAATATTATATATCATATGCTGCTATTAATTCCTTGACCAAATATGAAGTCCAATATGAAAAATTATATTTCAAAACTCACCAGTCCTGCTTAGGTTTGCCCTTGGAAAGAAGCCCAATCTCCTAGCTCTTCCTCTTTCTCATCATCCTCATCCTCATCGAAGGCCTCTACGTTTTCACTTTCCAGACGCTCCAGAAAATTTTCCCACTCATCTGAGTGAAGATAGGAAAGGAGGAGTTGAATGAGAGAACTGCAGGATATTACATGCAGCAGTAACTTTATTTTTCAGTTCAAATAACGACCTGGAAATATCTTTTGCATATAAAAGCTAATAGAAACCCATTCTTTGCTCGAGTGAAGCTCCTTCTTTGAGAACTTGACTTCTTCCATATAATGTGGAGTCAAAACACTGAAATTAAGAAATACTGACAAGGTCATGGAAACAAATATTGATTGATTCATTAACCGAAACAACACCCATTTTTCCAATGTGATTGAATAAACTAGTAATGGCAACATTTTTCTTCTTACCCTACTACTTTGGAATGTAGAAACCAATAGAACAGAAGGAAAATATAATTATAAATTACCAAAAAGATACATGCAAAAATACAATGAGGAAAAGCACCTGAATGACAACATATTGCGCACTTTGGGAGCTTTAGGCATATTCATAAAGAGAGAAGCAGCAAAATATGAAATCCGCCTTCGAGCATCAAGGTTTGATGGTATATACATTGCCTTATCTTTGACAGTAAGCAGCAAATGAAAGCGATTAACCTGTCATCCAAACGCTGCGTCATTTTGCAGTTACCTTTTATAGTTGTGAGAACTTGTTCACTAGCTAACACAAGTTTAAGATAAAAGTATTTCTACTAAACATAAATAATCAACCAAAAACATTTACATCTTGAGTAACACTTGGGTGCAACTAGGTGCACAACTAATATTGTTCAATGAATACAACTAATGCTGTTCAGCTGTAAAACACTTAATACTGACCAACTAATACCTTTCAGTACAACAAATGATACCATTTATAAATGCACTTAAGTTGCATGGCAACTGGTGCATAGACGAATTTACCATACATTCTTTGGGTTAAAGGAAAGAAGGTACCATCAAAGGAGCAGAATCTGGTAAAGGAAAATGAATAGAATGCCTTGAAGCAAATAATTCTGGTTCAACATGGCTGAAGAATTCAGTTGTGACACCTTCAAGGTTCTGCTCATTGTCGAGCATATCCAATGTCCTTATGCATAAAACACATCAAAGTTAATATTTCAATTAGGTAAAAGATACAAAATTTTAGAGAATGATAATAGTTAAGCACCTAGAACTATTAATGAGCATATCGTTTGTTGCAAGCTCGAACATATCTTGCAGTGCCTTCACAACTGTAAAATAATGATCTTCATCGCCCTCAACCTAAATTGATCAATAATGCTATGAAACTTGGGAGTAATGATGAAAACTTGAGATGAGAAATAAACTTAAAGTTTTTGACATAGAAATTACCAATTGCTCGATCAAGTCAGCGCATATATCATGTAAAGCTGGTAATTCACTCATGCGAAGATCCAAGAGGAGTGATCCTTTTCCAATGCTTTCCTCGATTTCATCAAATATGCCAGATATGACTCTGAAGAAATAATATACCAAAGGAAAAACATGAAGAAATAATATAAATGTAAATGATAAAAAGGAAAGTTGATTCTGAATGATGACCCTACTTTACCCTCTCTCCATGTCACCCACCACAAGGATATCCAAGATGTAACTATTCTATATATAAGCAGTTATTGAGGTGACCTTTAATGGCACATGGATCTAATAAGCGAGTTGTCAATCTGTACGTAATGAGTGATCTTACATATGTCAAGCTACATGCCGTTGCAATCCCCGACTCATCCATTGAGTCTAGTGGTGAGGTCTCCCTTTGACTGGTGATTCGAGCAATACTTCCTAGCTGATGAGGTCGGCGGTGCTTTGACTGACATGAACCTTTACCAAGGTCGTGGTTGACTGACACCTCGAATCTCTATATACAGAGGTCAGAGAGGTCAAAATTATTTTAAAAAGTTCTACTCTACCAAGAGAAATCATTTCTTAAGAGAGTAACACTTGGTTGTGAAACTAATACTTTTTAATAAAACAACTAATACTTTTCGGTGAAGTAACTGATACCTTGTAAAAATGCACATTAGTTGCACCATGCAACTGGTAAGATGGTAGTCAGTAAATGTCGATGCAATCATAGAACTGTGTCATCTCCCACACAATTGTCCCCAAAGTAGGCTTAATCTCTTCAAAGTTGTCATGATATTTGTCTCCTGAAAGGAACAATTTAACCTTCTCTTTCACAGTAATCCAACTGCAACCAGGACTCTTTTTAATGCCAAGTAATCTTTGGGACAATCTCATTTCTTCTTCATCACTTCTTTTCCCTGCATAATGGTAAATATCAGACAAAACCACATATGCAGTTGCGTTTTTTGGTTCAAGTTGTAGCATCTTCTGAGATGCAAGCTTCGCTATATCAGGACGCATGTGAATTCGGCTAGCACCAAGAAGGGCACCCCAAACCCCAATGTGAGGCTCAAATGGCATCGACTCAATCAGCTTTATGGCTTCATCGAGAAGGCTAGCTCTACCAAGCAGATCAACCATGCAAGCATAATGATCAGGACTAGGTTCAACCTTAAACAAAGAGTTCACAGACTTAAAGTATTGCCATCCTGTTTCCACAAGCCCAGCATGCGTACAAGCAGATAGAACACCGGTAAATGTAGCATCAGTAGGATCATGCCCTCCATCAAGCAATTTCCTAAACATATTGAGTGCTTTTTCTCCGTATCCATTATGCGCAAATCCTGTAATCATTGAATTAAAGGAGACAATGCTTGGTCTAGTGATGGCTTCGAAAATCTTATAGGCATCGTCTATGTTCCCACACTTAGAATACATTGACACAAGGGAATTTTGAATGGATAAATCGTATTCCATGTTCAATTTAACCACAAAAACGTGCATTTGTGACCCAATGTTCAAAGATGCTAAACTAGCTGAAGCACTAAGCAAGCTACATAATGTAACAGCATCAGGCCTCATTGCATTACGAACCATTTGAACAAACCAAGAAATGGCCTCTTCGTCCTCTCCATTGTTCACAAAACCAGAAATAAGAGCTGTCCAAGCAACACCATCGCGATCAGGCATGTCACGGAATAAACTAATGCACTTTTCAGTTAAACCTCTGTTAGCAAATCCAGTAATCAAGGCCGTCCATGAGACTGAGTCCTTGAGATCCATTCTCTCGAAGAGTTCATTTGCCTCTTCAATCCTTCCAGCTTGAACATAACCAGAAATGAGGGAATTCCAGGAAACTACATCTCTCTTATTCATCATGTTGAACAAATTTCTAGCTTCATCTATACAGCCAAACCTTGAGTACATTCCAATCATAGAGTTGCACAAAACCACGTCAAATTCTAGCCCCACATGTGACACAAAACCATGCACTTGGCACCCTTCTCTACCTCTACCAATCCTACCACAAGACTCAAAAATTACGGTCAAAATAGTAGGTCCAATTCGTACACGGCCCTCTCTTCTCATCTGCAAGAACAACTGAAATCCATCCTCAAAATAACCCGATTTCATATACCCATCAATCATAGAACACCAAGTAAACTCATTTCTACTCTCTCCCATTACATCAAACAATTTTCTAGCTTCACTAACTCTACCATTCTTACAATAACCATCCACCATCGTGCTACAAGAAACAACATTCTTCTCCACCATGCCCTGAAAAACTCTAACAGCCTCCTCCAATTTCCCAACCATCAAATACCCATTAATCATAACATTCGAGCAAAACGGGTCCCTCCATTTCAACGGCGTCCTCCCAAACAACCTCTCAGCATCATCCAACCTGCCCGCATCAACAAACCCCATCATCATCACTGTATGTGACACTGCATTCCGCACTGGCATCCTCTCAAACAACCTAAACGCCTCCTCCACACCATCTACACTGCTCAAATTCCGTACATACGCCGTAATCATCGCGTTCCATGTCGCAACATTTCGTTGGGGCATTTCGTCGAACACTTTCCGGGCATTCTTGATTTGGCCGTTTTTCGCATAAGCAGAGAGCATGGTGGTGTAAGTAACGACGCTTTTCTCCGGCATTCGACGGAATAACGATTCGGCCTCCCTAATATTCCCGTTCCGGCCATGGCTCGTTATCTGAATATTGTTGCGGTATACAGCAGAATTCTTGGATTCTGATATGGTTTGAGCAGAGGATATTGAGTAGCCTCTCGGAATTATTGAAAAGCGAAGTCTTCGCATTACGAAGGGACAGATATTTGCCGATAACAAGAAATTGGCTTTTTTGCCACCAGCACTGTTCAGAGCAACGCCGTCAATGGAGAGAACCTCCCTTTTGCTTCAGTTTATGCTTAACCGTGTTGTTTTAGCGTTATCACGTCTTTGCCAATTTTGAACGGGACCCGCAAAAGGACCGACCGCATTTCAATTTAAATGAACTTTTTTTTTTCAGATATCTTAGGACAGTTTTTGTACTTATTTGGGAACTTATACGGTCAAAAAAAACTTCGTCCTTTCTGACGTTAGGGGATCCTTTGATTATCAATGGATCGTTGATTCAATGGATAATTTTAATTTTAAATGATTGCACTTTACACTAGTGCATTTGCGTTATGCATACTGCAATCACAACGCATTGGTGAGTTGGCAATTATATCAATTTTGGACCTGTCCACTTCTATTCCTTTTGATGAAACAATGTGTCCTAATACAATTCCCTCAGTTGCCGTAAAATGACATTTTTTTCAATTAAGAACAAGATTTTTCTCCTCACATCTAGTCAAGACTTTAGCTAAATTCATTAAACACTCATCAAAGGAGTTTCCAAAGACAGAGAAATTATCCATGAAAACTTCAAGAAAACGTTCAACCATGTCACTAAAAATACTTACCATACATCTTCAAAATGTTGTTGAGGCATTACATAATTCAAATGGCATCCTTCGATATGCAAAGGTTCCAAAATGACATGTAAATGTTGTTTTTCTTGATCCTCTAATATAATTGCAATTTGATTATACCCTGAATATCCATCTAAAAAACAATAAAATTCATGTCCAGCAATTCTTTCTAAGATTTGATCCATGAAAAGTAAGGAAAAATGATCTTTTCTAATAGTTGAATTTAATTTCCTATAGTCATTAATAAATTAAATTAATATTGATAAAGTGATGAAATTATCCCTTCTGTAAAAAAAATAACACATATATATTTTTATTAATATTTTATTTTTACATTACAACACTTTTAAATATGGCAATTGCTTATGCTCATCAAATCCGTGCAACTGGATTTTCCAACCCAATTTCATAATCTCTCATCTCTACAGATTTATTAGTTTGTTGAAAATTAAATGTACCAAAGCGAGCGAGCCCAGAGTAATAAAAGAAAAAGATTCAGGTTATTTTTTGCTTTGATTGATAAAGATAAATATATACCCCCAGAACAAGGCCTTAGCCCATTGCAGCAGAAAGAAGGGGCAATTCAATTCCTATACTCAAATCCTTCAAATTCAAACAAATTGACTTTTTCTGCAAATTTAATGGAGTAGTGTGGCGCAGAGAATGACATAAGAAATTTGTTACCGATTTATTAGTCATTATATATCTCCCTCATGATCCATCTTTCTTTTCTAGGATTTATGGTGGTTGGGATTTCTTCAATTTCTTGATGATCTTTTAGAAGAAAAATAAAAATTAGGGTTCTTAGATTGATTTGGGGAAGAAATTAAGAAAGAAATAAATATGATTATTTAATATTTGACTCGTGAAGAAAAAATTTAAAGGATTATTTTTTATTAATTTAATATAAATAGGACTTAAGTTTTTAAATTTATAAAATTTGTATTTTTTATTAAAAAAATGTTATAAGGATATTTTAGTAATTTTATTTTTTTTATTAAATAAACTAATTATTTAGCCTCATGGCGAAAGTATATTGTCCATGGCGAAGTCAAGTGACGTGGCAATCTTTTATTTGATATCTGACGTCAGGAAGGACGAAGCTCTTCCAGACCGTAGAAAAGCCCAACTTATTTTAAACATTTTATAAGCTCTAACATATTATAAGTTATTTTAAGAGTTTATAAGATGTAATTTTTAATTAGTTTATAAGTTGTTAAAGTATTTGACTAATACAACTTATAAGTTCTTTAATAATTTTTTTAAAATATATATTTTTTAATTATATAATATAATTAATTTTTTTCGAAAAATAATTTATTTTTTTAGTATAATTTTTTTTCTGAAAATAATTTTTTTTTCAATTTTTTTTAAATAGTTTTTTTTTTTCAAAATATATTGTTTTCTTTTTTTTGAAATTTTTTTTCCTGAAAATAACTCTTATCATAAAATTATTATTTTTTCTAAAATATTTTTTTTCGGAAAATTAATTTTTCCAGAACATAACTTTTTTTGCGAAAATAATTTTTTTTTTAATATTTCTTTTATTTTTGAATTTTTTGCCAAGAAAACAGGAAGGGTTGGGTTGAATTCGGGCCGGGTTTGGACCGAGATGTGTTGAGATAGGGTGGAGCTTATATAATTTTTGTAAAATAAGTTGGGATATCCCAACTTATTTTTTTGAAGCTCATAAGCTCTAAATAGCTTTTTTTAGATCTTATAAGATATTAAACATCTTATTTTGCCAAACAAAGTTAAGGAACTTATAAGCTGTCTTAAAGAGCTTATAAATTGTGCCAAACGGGTCCTTAATTTCGCGGTTATTAGGATCAAACTTTTTCTTTACAATTTTAAAATTTTGTTCATTTTAAATTTAAAATAATGATTTTAAAAGTTTATTAATCATATTTTAAATTATTACCTACGGTCACTACTCTTCTTTTTATTCTCATAATATATTCACATTACTCATAAACAGACGCACATAGAGGCAATGTGGGACAATTTTCATTACAAAATATCGTATATACCCCACAAAAATTTTAAAATTTTATAAATTCTTTTAATACTAAAGAAAATATAGAATTGCTTACAAAAATTTTCAGCATGCATGTCTACGGAATTTTCAATAAAAATAATTTCGTCCTTAAATAATAAGGATGCCTACAATTTGCTTACAAATTTTCCCAACCATATATACATTTTCAATCCTACAATTACAATTACTCCAAATTACAAATGCAATTGTCTACAAAAATTACAAATGTGTAGGCAACTTGCTCGTAGGTAAGTTGTTTGCCTTTAAAAATTCGTAGGCAATATGTTTGCCTACTAGAATGTTAAAATTCGTGGATAATTCGTAGGATATTTAAGGACAAAATTATTTTATTACAAAATTATGTAGCCATGTTAGAAAAGTCAATTCTCTATTTTCTTGTAGTGTAAAAATTAGACATGACGGTGAGTGGATGAATGATAATTTAGCAAACTATCGTGATCAATTGAAAATGAAAGTATTAATTAATTATAAATTATTTTATATTTTATATTTTTTATCGGTTCTTTTTGCTCTTGCTGGACTATATTTCTTCGCCAACCCCTGATCCTACCCGATAAAATTCCAAAATAAACTTATATTTTATTTATCAGGATTTTGAAATCCTATGGCTTCAAAATTCGGAATTTCCCCCGTCCACTCTAATCCTGAAACGAACATATACCCCTAGAGTAGTATCGGCCAAACATGTTATTAAGGTTTGTAACTCAAATGAATTTTTTAAATGATCAAATTGTTAATATTGAAACATGCAACTTGTTCAATATAAAACATGTTAACATCAATGTTACAATATTGGATACAACATCAGTTTTCATCTTTTCTTCATAACAACTAACTCTTATTGATTAATGTTGGTTTTGATGTTGTTGACTAGAGGTTGACGACCCAGAATGAACTCTAAGATTTCAAAACGATCTACAAGGCTCAAGAATAGCTGGGTGGATTCTAAATTATGCGGCTGCAATTCAGAAGCTATAGAAAACCCACTACACGGAGGTTGTCTAAGAGAGATCATGGATTGATTGAAGAAGGTGTTTCTAGAGGATCTATGGATGAAGATTGCGGCTTACAAATTTTGTCTATAAATAGAGGAATGCATCTTCATCAAAAGGCAAGGAATAACCGAGCATCAATTGTAGATCGATTAACAATAGATCGATTGTACTGTGTGTACAGATTTTGTAAGGATTAGTTTCATACACATAGAATAGATTAACTTTGGTAGTGTAGAGATACAGTTAGCCTTTCAGACTACAAACATTTTTTAGATCTTAGTTTGCTATGAGAAAATTCTATTTGTGAATCACTCTATACAATTTTGTATTCATTATTCAGTTTATAATGAAAGTTTTGTCATAAGGCATCACAACCTATTTTATAAACACGCAAGGAAATGTTTCATTATTTATTTATTTGTTCCTCATTCGGGAGGAATTGACTAGTCAATTTCCATTCGACCCGAATATTTTATGTCATACAATGATCTTTGTAATTTTAATGCCGCACATAGTACGATACTCACCATTCATCATCTGAGGAATCTTATATCCATCAGATATTTTTCATATAAATATTGACATCCATTGATCTATATAAATATGCGGTTACAACGTCTATCAACTGCATTTCTTAATTAAAGTTTATTGCCGGAATTATTAAGTAGCTGAACTTTATATTTCATACATATCAGAAGCATATATTTATCAAAATCAATATCGGGTCTCTGCAAAAGCTACGTATTTCTCTTTGTACCTCATCACATCATTATTCTCATTTCATTTTATTACAAATACACGTGTATATCCAATAGGAATAAAATATTATGGTGTATGTACGTTAAAACGAAAGATATTTCTTTTGTTTAGCGAGTCTAGCTCTACTTTAATTGCTTCTTTCTATTTTACCTAGTCAAATGAGCTTCTAGCTCAACTATTAATTTAAGTACTAGATCAAGATTTTTATTCGTGATAGTAAGAGCAATTATGACAGCGAATAAGTTATCGACAACAGTGGTATTTTTTCTGTATCTATAAAACTCGTATCAATTTTTTTATTTATATCAACCAGATCATGACGAAGTGGAATAGCTCAAGCGGTTAGAGCATCACTACCCATACCGTGAGGTCAAGGGTACGAGTCACCATTTGTCCGATTTAAAAAAAAATCAACTAGATCACCATCATTTCCCAAAATATTTTGATCTGTTGGTTCCGTAATCCTAGTGTTTTGATTATTTTGTGCACGTGCTTTGTTACAAGGATTTTCATCTTCACAACGAATCTCTTCAGGAGACTTCGAGAGTGACTAAATATTTTGCTAGCTAAATTTTTATTTTTAGAACGAATCTCTCCAGGAGACTTCTAGAGTGGCTGAATATTTTGCTAGCTTTAGTAATCACCAAAGATTTATTTATTTTGTATTAAGAGGCCCTTTACGCTTTTGGCGTGTAGGAGTATCACTATATATATTCTATTTAATTGGACCTATTTAATTTTGGCAATAAATTTACTTTAGGAAAATTATATCAGTCCACAAGTATCTTCATGACTGCATTCAAGAAAAATAGGAGATTCAATTACAACTTTAGTACGAAAATGTCGTTAGTATAAGTTTTTCTTTTTCTTAGCTGATTGGTTGTCGTAACTGCTTGTATTCATATTCTTTAATTTCTCAATTTGATAGGAATAAATTCTTTTATTGCACTAATTTCACTCAATTGTGCCTAAATGTGGAGAAAGAGTGTGTTTGGTTTATTGTGTAGGAAACGAGTGAAAATGAGCTAAAATTGATAAAATAAACTGCTCTAATCTAGTAGGATGTAGGAAAAGATGGTTGAACCATGTGAATCTCCTCGAAAAGACGGTCGCAACAAAAAAAGAATCAATTCAATTCGAGATCGGGAGCTCAAGTTATGGACGAAATAAAATTAATGCTCATGTGGATATTCTGATGTGTGTTTTTTCTAAATGGTGGAGAAAAAGAATAAAGAAGATGACACATGGTGGGGCGAGAAAAGTAGTAAACATGTTGAGATTACGACTGCTAAGAGGAGAAAAGGAAGAAGTCGATTTGTCATGTCGAAGGAGGCATCCTCTTTAGAAAGTAAGTTGTGTACAAAAATGTGTTTAATTGGGACACTGTAGATGTCTAAGGACTTGGTTTTCACGGGCAAATATTTAGAATCTCCTACAAAAGCTTGTTCAAGCAAGTGGTTGTGGACAGTGGAGCTCAGTAAAAAAATATATCAAATAGCTGTGTTAAACATCTTTTGGGCAAGATATCCTATTTGCTTTTTTGTGTGTGTTATAAACTATTGGTCTGCTACCTGTTATATTTGTTCACTCGTGGTTATATCATTGATATTTTCTTGTTCTTCTAGATCACCGAGGCTTTTACATGCTCGTACGGTATTTGTTTGTTAGTCAGACTGTGATTTTAGGGTTGCCCAATTGCACTACTTTATTTTTCTATAAATTTTGTCTTTCGGCGTGATATATATATATATATATGTCTCTCTATGTTATGTCTTCAGTTCTTGTATCATATAATATATCATTAATGGTATGGTTTGCTTACCTTCACATAGTACATAATGCAAACTCTCTTCTTTATCTTCATATGATTTTTATTCTGATGCTTAATTGTACTTGAAAATAGATATTATGCTTTGTGGACATCCACAAATTATGTGTAACAACACTCTTGCACCAATAATCCTAGCTTTATGGGTGCCTGTACTTGGATTTTATGTGTTGTCATTGTGGTGTATCCTCATTAACATCACTAACAATAAAATTGAAGTATAAAAAGTCTGGGTGAACACCTCAACCATTGAGTTGTACCCATACTAGTTATAAGGTAATGGGCCTATTAAAGATCCTTTCTCTTTCTTGCTGCCCACCTGCCGACGTCCATGGTATATATATACCAACTAGATTATTTAGGAGCTCAAAATATTTTCTTTTCTCTATTCTTCTAAATAAATTCAAGAGATACGCCTGAATTCTCCAACAAGATACACTCAGATATTCCCAATAAATTCTGCATATGTAAATCTCTTTTCCTTTCTCAACTCTTCTAGAATCTGGATCTGCACTGGGATATTCAATGTAGGCTTCTTGCAACATAAATTTGGCCCAACAACTTTTTACTCTTTTATGGGCTCCTCACTTCAGAACAATACTCCATAAAAGACACTTAAATACACTAAAAACACAAGAATAGATCAAGCGTGGAATAATATCATCATAACTTACATAAGTAATTAATCATGTCATCTTAATACAAACGAGTTAAATAAATTGCACTTTAATCTATTAAAAATATGCATAATTTCCTACTTATCAGCCCATCGGGTCCCTTGCTCGGATTTTCTCGATGAGCTATTTGTCGGTCTGGCCGAGCAACTTTAATAGGCCATGTGTTCACATCTTATTGGCGGGTTGACCATTTGATGCTGACTTCTGGTGTTTCGTACCTATCGAGCTGCATGAACATGATTGACAGGTCTTCCAGGTTGACCGTTGACTGGGCGAGTAACTTTGACCACTGTTGACCGGTCATAACAATTGCCCCTAGACCGGTCAATTGGGGAATCCCATTTGACCGAGCTAACCATGTTTTAAAAAGAGGTTCTTGAGAAATTGCTCGACATTCGAGCTAGCATTCCGTGCTTGAAAATGAGTGATGGTTATGTTGCCCTGCAATCGAGGCGACGCTTCGGGTCCCGTCACCAACTGCCTTTGCGCCAACCTCGGGCATAGCGCCCCGGACGCAATGAGTGCAACTGAAGATACGAACGACTCGCTAAATGACGGGGTGATCATCATATGATAGTTTTGCAATTAGTTAACTACTTGAAAAAAAAAATTAATTCCTACGTTGAAATGGGAATATATTTAGCAAAGTCTAGCATGCACTGAGTGCACTGTGTAAGGATGTAAGAGAAGAGGATTGAACCATGTGAAGCTCCTCGAAAAGACGGTCGCAACAAAAAAGAATCAACTCAATTCGAGATCGGGAGCTCAAGTTATGGACGAAACAAAATTAATGCTTGACGACGAAATGCCCAAACTGGCTGCTCGCGAAAATTGAAGAAAGGCCCGCATTGCAAGTTTCTTCAGCCCACTTTCAAGAAATTAATATTATGGTGATCAGCAAACAAGGAAATTAATTACTTTGCGCCTAACACCTCCTCAACATAACAAGTACATCATTTCAATCAAGAATAAAGAAAGTCAGCATGGCCCGTGAATTGAAAGGAGGAAACAGAACATCTGAAGTTAAATGGCGAATCCCACAAACATTGAAAAGTTGTCATTTCTCGTCTAACAAATATTTGGCAACATTTCAGCGCTTCTTGAGCGAAAAGGAAAAAGAGAAAAAGGAGCAGTAGCAAATTTTATTTTTCAGCAGTAGGAAGTTTTAGAATAGAGGTTTTAGATAGGGCTTAAGGATTTCTCCTCCACCCACACAAAACACCAATAGATAGATTTTATTGCTTTTTAGTGTAGATTTCTTTAGATTTCAAGAGCTAAGACAAGATTTAAGGAGGATTTGTTTGTTTTATTATGCTTTTGTGCTACAATTTCATCCAAGATGTGATTCTTATTTTTTATTGCAATTTACTTGTTAATTTTAGCATGAGTTCCTTGAATTCTTGTTGTTTAGCCATGGGATTTGCCTTGTGCACCATGGGCTAAGGTTTTTAGTGTTTGGGTGTTTGAAATTGTGATGATGATTGGTTAATTGCTTTTATTATAGTTGTTTATCTCTATCGATGGTTGTCCTTTGAATTATGGGTTGCTTAGTGTTCAATTTAGGTGAGTTGGACTATTAGCTTGTTCGATTGTCTAGTTTATCACAACGAGAGTTGGGTAAATGTGGGTAGATGAATAGGTATTGATTTGATTTACCGGATTTGAGTTTATTCACGTCCTATTGCAACGAGAGTTGAAAAAAAACGTTAGAACCCCCTTAATTCACATTGATTCACTATCTAATAACTAGGGTTGAAAATGAAGAAATATATGAGAATGACCTCTATTATACAAGTGGGAACACAAGGGTAGGGAGTAGTTTAGTTAATTAGAGGATCTTGCCCTTGCAATTACCCGTGTTAGGAAGGGTGAGTTCACATCCCGATCCTAGGATTTAAAATGTAATCGGATTCTAGGCTTATCAAGTACGGGAATGGTAAATGTGTAGTGATCACTCTTATGGAATAACCGGAAATAGAGACAAACACTATAATTAATCTTTTGACAATCATCTCACAAGGAAAAACACCCGAACACCTCTCACTCACTTGGAAACAAAATCGTTTGTGGAACCCTACGGTAAGGATTCTAATATCGTCTTATGATGGATTTGGCTCGTGTTGAGCGCAAACTCAATTGGAGGTTAAGTTTTAGATTTGTTTCAAATGGGTAGAATAACCAATCGAGTTCAAAAGAAAACTCAACAAAAATATGAATTTGTCAAAAATAAAATATAGTGCAAAATATTTTTGGTCCTAAATTCGCGTAACAGACGAGCCATATTTTAAGTGCACTTTGTGTACTACAAAAAGTAGAAGGAATTAAATCATATTCATCAAACCAAATGTAATCTTCTAAAATTTAATTTACGGGAAAGTCTCTTACACAGATCTACTGTGTTCACTTGCCCTCTCCATGTATAGAAAAATTCACACCAGGTGAGTGAGAGTTGCAGAGATGTTAAAGAGGATGAAAGAATTCCGTCTCATCTAAAAGTCCGAACTTATAGAGAGGTGTAAAATTAATTCGTTTATTTAATTTTCCTAACACTCCCTGTGATAAGTAAATGCAACTGTTATGATTACATGCCAACTGAAATTGAAATCAGTTACTATACCATCCTAGTCATCAACTATACCATCCTAGTCATCAACTAATCCTAACCAATTCAAGTGCAGCCAAGTGATACCTTATCTGGTTACGAGTAATACCTTTGCGGGTCACAACTAATACTGGGACTGTGTACTTACTTGGAGCGGGATGCTTTGAGCGGCAATATGGAGTATAAATAGCGTGATACTTCCTGGGCATTAGAGAGTAACAGAAAGCGAGTTAGTTATTCAGTTTCACACATTGATTGAGAGGGTTTAGAGCGTTTAATTCATCTAATTAGGGTTCATACTTGAATTAGGGGAATTCTGAATTTCAGAGAAGAGAGTTTGAAATCTTGTAATCCCAATCGTCATAGTGAGCGTTGTGTTCTGATTCCCCGTGGACATAGATCGTTTGATCGAACCACGTAATTGTTGTCTTGTTTCATTTTTGTTTTTGTCGATTTCATTCCTGTTTCGTAAATTGAGCGGGTGTGTTGCGGGCAATTTCAAGTTTCTTCAATTCTGGGAACTTGAATTCTTAACAAGTGGCGCCGTCTGTGGGAAATCGATCGAAAGAGGTTATGGCATCGTTCAAATTGGATGTGGAGAAGTTCAACGGGAAGAGCGATTTTGCGTTATGGAGAATCAAGATGAAAGCTCTACTAATTCATCACGGGTTAGGTGATGCGCTGGTGCCATTGGATGCATCAGCATCCGATGCTGATAAGGTCAAGAAAAACAGAACAACTCGAGAAAGAACATAGCATTATCATCCTATGCCTCGGAGATAAGGTTCTCAGGGAAGTGGCAAGAGAGAAGAATTCGGCTGATGTGTGGGCAAAACTTGATAACCTGTATTTGACCAAATCTGTTTCAAACTGTTTGTTCATGAAGAAGAAACTCGTGTCATATAAGATGACAGAAGAGAAATCTCTTGGAGAGCAGCTTGATGAGTTCAATCAAGCCATTGATGATTTGGAGAATCTAGATGTAAGGCTTGAGGATGAAGATAAGGCTCTAATGCTGCTAAATGCGCTTCCAAAATCATTGGAGAATTTCAAGGATACTCTACTGTTTGGGAGACAAACAACCATGACATTTGAGCAGATACAAACAGCCCTTAAAACTAAGAGCCTGAACATTTCCATGGGAGAAAAAAAGACACAAAATCAGGGAGAGGGACTGAATGTTAAGTTCAAGTCTGGAAACAAGAAGTCTCACAATAAGCAGAAGGGAGGCAAGTAGAATCAAGATGACAAACAATCATGTGACTTTGTGGAGAAAAGAAAGTGCTTCAAGTGTCACAAAGTGGGACACCTGAAGAAGAATTTTCCAGAAAAGGGCAAGAAACCACAAGAAGCACCCCAAGTTGAGGCTGTTGTTGCTGAATTTGGATATGAGAGTGCAGAAGCTCTTGCTTTAACTAATGACAGACTAAATCAAGAATGGGTACTGGATTCAGAGTGTTCTTTCCACATGTGCCCTGTGGAGGGCTGGTTTCTTGAACTAAAGAAAGCTGATGGTGGGATGGTACTGCTTGGGAATGATGTAAGTTGTCAAGTTAAAGGGGAGGGCTTTGTGAGGATTCAAATGTTTGATGGGAAGCACAAAATCCTATCAAATGTAAGGTTTGTTCATGATCTTAAGAGAAACCTAATATCTCTTGGATCACTAAATGCCTTAGGATATGAGTTTAAGACTGAGAAGGGTCAAATTCTTGTAACTAAGGAAGATAAGATAGTTATGTAGGGTGAAAAGGTGAATGGATTGTATATCATGATTGGAAAGACTATAGCAGGGTCTGCTGAGGCTGTTATGAGTGAAGTTGACACAATCTCTTGACATAAGAGACTAGGCCACATTGGAGAGAAGTGGTTGGAGGTTCTATCAGAGAAGCGTGTCTTCTCTGGGAAAAGAGTAACCAAACTAGAGTTCTGTGAACAATGTGTACTAGGAAAGTCAAGAAAACGTGCATTCCCAAAAGGGACTCACTGCACAAAGGAAGCTCTTGACTATGTTCACTCTGACATTTAGGGACCTGCTAGGGTTGAATCTCATGGTGGAGGGAGATACTTCATGACTATCATAGATGATCACACTAGAAAAGTTTGGGTGTGCATTCTGAAACAGAAATCAGAAGCATTTGTCAAGTTTAAGGAATGGTTATCTGAACAGGAGAACAAGAAGCAGAAGAAGCTTAAGCATCTCAGAACAGATAATGGGCTAGAGTATCTATCTGAGGAATTTCAACAATTCTGCATGAAGAAAGGCATTACAAGACACAGAAATGTTCCTGCCAATCCTCAACAAAATGGATAGGCTGAAAGAATGAACAGAACTATCCTAGAAAGGGTGAGATACATGATGTCAGATGTAAAATTACCTAGATCTTTCTGGGGTGTAGCTGTGAGTACAGTCTATTATTTGATAAACAAATCACCATCTACTGCCATAAATCTGAAGACACCAGATGAATTATGGTATGGGAAGCTCTTAGACTACAATAAACTTAAGATTTTTGGATGCACAAATTATGTTCACATAAGACAAGACAAACTGGATCCCAGAGTTCTAAAGTGCATCTTCATTGGGTATCCAAAGGGGGTGAAGGGTTACAAGTTGTGGTGTATAGAGCATGGAAAGCAAAAGTGCATGGTGAGTAGAGATGTCACCTTCAATGAACAGGAAATGGGCTATCAGTATAAGGGAAATCAACAAGATCTGAATGGGGATATCTCAAGTAATACTGTTCCAGTTGTAGTTGAGCCAGTTGCTACAAACACTGAAGAAATTCAAGATGATCACATTGATAGTGATGGAGAGCAAGAACAGAATGATCATGAGCCTCAACCTGACATGGATAATGGTGGAGCTCAGGGAGAAGACTTAAGTGGTTATGAGTTGACAAGAGATAGACAGAGAAGGCAAACTAAAGCTCCAATCTAATTTCTTATGCTCTGATTACAATAGAAAAACTAGAGTATAGTGAGCCTCAAACTTTTACTCAAGCTATAACCAGTAATGAAAGAGAACACTGGATAATGGCCATGACAGAAGAGCTACAATCTTTAGAGAAGAACAAAACTTGGATTCTGGTGGAGAGAAAGGACAAACAGAAAGTTGTAAGCTGTAAGTGGGTGTTCAAGAAGAAAGTTGAAGTGGGAACCACTGAACACATTAGATACAAAGCAATGCTAGTGGCTAGAGGTTTCACACAGAGAGAAGGGATAGACTACAATGAAGTTTTCTCCCCAGTTGTGAAACACTGTTCTATAAGGCTTCTACTCTCAACAGTTACTCAAGAAGACCTAGAGCTTCAGCAACTAGATGTGAAGACATCATTTCTTCATGGAGATCTAGTGGAAACTATCTATATGAGTCAGCCTGGGGGATTCATCTCACCAGGAAATGAAAATAAGGTGTGCCTTCTAAAGAAGTCATTCTATGGTCTCAAACAGAGCCCAAGACAATGGTATAAGAAATTTGATCAGTTCATGGTTTCTGTGGGGTTTTCAAAGTGCAAATATGACAGTTGTGTGTACTTAGAAAGACAGGGAAGCAGTGTTGTGACCTCTCTTCTACTATATGTAGATGATATGCTCATTGCAAGCAAGAGCAAGACAAGAATTCAATCTCTAAAGGAAAAGCTAAACTCAGCATTTGAGATGAAAGACCTTGGTGATGCTAAGAGAATTCTGGGTATGGACATCATCAGAGACAAGAAATCAGGAAAGTTGTTTCTAACATGAAGAAACTATTAGAGAAGTTTCAAATGCATCAAAGTAAGCCTGTGAATACACCATTGGGACAACAGTTCAAATTATCAGTTGATCATTGCCCTAAGACTCTAACAGAGAGAAATGAAATGCAAAATGTGCCTTATGCTAGTGGGGGGGCAGTCTAATGTATGCTATGGTATGTTCTAGGCCAGGTCTGGCCTTTGCTGTGAGTATGGTGAGCAGGTTTATGGGAGATCCTAGGAGATTTCATTGGGATGGGTTTAAATGGATCTTAAGATACTTAAATGGAGCTTCAAACTTAGGGCTTCTGTTTGAAAGAACAGAAAACAATTCTGAGCAACTAAAGGGCTATGTGGATTCTGACTTTGCTGGTAGTCTTGATACTAGAAAGTCTCTAACTGGGTATATTTTTACTCTAAATGGGACAGCTATCAGTTGGAAGTCTACTCTACAGTCTGTAGTGGCTCTATCAACCACATAGGCTGAATACATAGTTGTAACAGAGGCAGCAAAAGAGGCAATTTGGCTAAAAGGGATTACAAGGGATTTTGGAGTAAGACAGAAGACAGTGAACATCTTCTGTGATAATCAGAGTGTTGTACACTTGGTTAAACATCAAGTGTTTCATGAAAGGTGCAAGCATATCAGTGTAAAGCTACATTTTGTGAGAGATATTGTGGAGAAGGGCTTTATTTCAGTACTAAAGATTGGTACAGAAGACAATGCAGCTGATATGCTAACTAAGTCACTGCCAAGCTCTAAGTTCAAATATTGTTCTAGCTTGGTAAAGTTAGAACCGTGGGATGTGCACTAATGAAGTTGTGTACATGGGAAGATGATGAACACAGGTTGCATTGAGGTGGAGAATTGTGATAAGTAAATGCAACTGTTATGATTACATGCTAACTGGAATTGAAATCAATTACTATACCATCCTAGTCATCAACTAATCCTAACCAATTCAAGTGCAGCCAAGTGATACCTTATCTGGTTACGAGTAATACCTTTGCGGGTCACAACTAATACTGGGATTGTGTACTTACTTGGAGCGGGATGCTTTGAGCGGCAATATGGAGTATAAATAGCACGATACTTCCTGGGCATTAGAGAGTAATAGAAAGCGAGTTAGTTATTCAGTTTCACACATTGATTGAGAGAGTTTAGAGCGTTTAATTCATCTGATTAGGGTTCATACCTGAATTAGAGGAATTATGGATTTCAGAGAAGAGAGCGCTTGTAATCTTGTAATCCCAATCGTCATAGTGATTGTTGTGTTCTGATTCCCTGTGGACGTAGATCGTTTGATCGAACCACGTAATCGTTGTCTTGTTTCATTTTCAGTTTCGTCGATTTCATTCTTATTTCGTAAATTGCGCGGGTGTGTTGCGGGCGATTTCAAGTTTCTTCAATTCTGGGAACTTTGAATTCTTAACACTCCCCCCACTTGTGGACTGAATTCTCCATCATCATCAAGTGGACAATTTAATTTGGGTGGAGTTGCTTTCATCGGGAATCGAACCCAGGACGTGGGCGTGAGCCGGGAGGCTCTGACACCGTGAAAGATTTCCGTCTCATCTAAAAACTCGAACTTATAGAGATGTGTGGAATTAAACGTTTATTTAATTTCCCTAATAGAGGATATTGCACAAATATATTCATGCTAAATCATCTCAATCATTTGCTCAACATACATAATATGAATTTTAATAAAATAAACCATGATTCCGAGCAGCATATTAAGGCAGTAGATAAACCAAGCAGTGTTCAATTCTAGAGCTTAGTATCTTGTTTAGATCTAAAAACAAATTTCTGAATCAGCGGAACCAATCGATTTTCGCATAATTTGGACGAGGGATTAGCGTAATGACAGTGTATAACACAAGTGGAGGGAATTGATAGCCGTATAAGTTTAGGGAATAATGTTTTTTAAGGACATTAACTTAGAGGGGGTTGTGTTTTAAGGACAATAATTTTACGGGCTTGGAAACGTAGGACAATATATTTTAAAACTTGTAAATACAGGACAATATGTTTTAAAATTTGTAAATATAGGACAATATGTTTTAAAAATCTGTAAATGTAGGACAATCGAGCTCGAAACTCACATGATATATCAGCCCTATTTGGGCTCAATTGTCCTACATTTACAGATTTTAAAACATATTGTCTTATATTTACATATTTTAAAACATATTGTCCTACATTTCCAAGTTCGTAGAATTATTGTCCTTAAAACACAACCCCCCTAAAGTTATTGTCCTAGAAAAATACTTTTCCCTATTAAGTTTATAACTATCAAATTGTCTCCTATCAGTACTTTATAAAATTTCAAATTATCTCATATCAGTATTATATAAAATTTCAAATTATCTCATATCAGTAATATATAAAAAAAAATTGACTAATTTACAATTACTTTGTATTGTGAAACTAGGTTGCATAGACACGGCTATGGTAATACGGGTACGACACGATACGGTAATGGAGACACGGATTTTTAAAAATAATTGGGTAAGATACGACAGGAGTACGACTTTAATTTTTTAAATTATTTTATATTATCCATGTAAATAAATATTTTTACAATTTTTTTTAAATACGTATCTTCGTACATATATGCAAATATTTTTAACACCTAAATAAATATAAAATCAAAACAAGGACATCCCAATAAAAATAAGTATATGATCACCAACATCACAAAATCGTAGTCAATATACAAAAAGTATGCATAAAATAGTTAAACCACAAATATGCAAAATACTGAATAGAATCTAAAATCACAACTTAATTATAAAGTAATCTAATTATCTAGGTTAATAGAGCATCACACTCAAACACAAACAAGAAGAAACTATGCCCGTTGAACTTCGACGAACAGTGGTGTGTCGACTTTGATAGAATTTTATTGCTTGTAGATGTAGGTTAGGGTTAATGTAATAGAAGACAAATTTAAAGTAAAAAATATAAATTTTC
Source organism: Stenogyne calaminthoides (assembly GCA_037126765.1). Lineage (NCBI taxonomy): Eukaryota > Viridiplantae > Streptophyta > Magnoliopsida > Lamiales > Lamiaceae > Stenogyne > Stenogyne calaminthoides. The sequence goes on from JBBCBC010000032.1 coordinate 19,163,824, forward strand.
CAAATTTAATTGTGCGCGTGTATCATATCTGTGTCCGACACGTTGATCAGCCGTGTCCGACACGGTACCCAAAATTATAATTATTATTTTAAATTGGGATACGCCACGTGGCGTATCAGGTGCGTATCCCACCTGTATCCATATCCGTGTACCCAAGTACCCGCGGTGTATTCGACACTGCATTATTAAAAAATTCCGAGTATCCGTGCATCCTAGTTGTGAAATGATCATTTATATATCTAATATGAATTAGGTCTCTAAAATTTGTTCACCTTAAAATTAATTTCTTAATTATAGACATGATTTTTTAGTTATCACGACTAATATTATTTTATAATGTAAGTCATATCCTTCACTTATCACTAATTTTTATTTTTATAATTCGGTATTTGACCCAAGGACCGACTAATTCGAAGAATCAGAAACCACCATCACTAGCGGGAGCCCCACTTCAAGTCAGAGCAATTAAAACTCTGAATGGACCGATCCATTTCAAGAATTGATTACACTTTATAGGTTTCGAATTTGAGACCTAGAGAGGAGCATACTCATAAGTTCCAAGTCTATACCACTATCCCGACCCTTGAGGGTTAGTCATCACTATTAATACCACAATTGTAGTATAAGTCATACCTTTTAATTATCACGACTAGTATTTTTTAATAATATAAGGGGATGAGTTTATAAATAGCCTCACATAAAAATAAAAGTTCTTTTTTATCACAAAATTTATAATCATTCTTTTTTAGCCAATAGAATTTTTTTTTCCAACTACCCTTTCAGTCCGTACCACCATTCTATTAACTCCGTACCACTATCAGTCTCGTACCACACATATTTTAACCCTGTACCACCTTTATTTTAACACCGTACCACCATCATTTCAACTCGTACCATAATTTAATTCAACTCGTACCGTCAATTTTAAATTTGTACCACAATTATTAATTTCGTACAACAATATATTAACCCCGTACCACCATTTAATGAAGCCCGTACCACCATTTTTTTTTAAAAAATTGTTGACTTCATTAAGGGTATAACTGCCCAAAAAATTATTCTCTTGGCTAAAAAAGAATGAAATAAAAAACTTTGATAAAAAAAGAACTTTTTAAATGAGAATGGGCTAAAAATGGGGGTTTTCTCTAATATAAGCCATATCTTTTAACTAATTTTAAAGATTCCTTGTGTGAATTGTTGATCCTATACTTTGCTTTTCATTTGCAATTTAGATTTCAATTTTCTCAATTTTGTTTCATTTCAAGGCTATTTATATACACCACCATAAAATCATTGTGAGAAGAATTAATTAGGTAGTTGTGCAGTCAATTTGATATTACTAGTTTTTTGCCCGTGCATTTTGTAATTTTATTTTTTGTAGCATGTAAAAATTGTTGGGTTTGTTGGAGACTGAGTGCAGCGCAGAGGAGGCGCTCGACCAAGCACTCTGGTCGAGCAGATGTGCTCAATCGAGCACCTTAGTTCCAGCGCCCAGAGGGCGATCGACCAAATGCCAGGTCGTGCAGTACCGCTCGACCAAGGCCCGTGGTCAAGCGGTACCGGAAGCTGCTCGCGGATTTAGGGTTTTTTTTATGCCCATGTCTCATATTTAAACACTTTTGACTCATTGTAATTGTATTATCACCACATCACTCGAAAATAGTAAAGATCTCCTGGCTTGGTAGTGCCCCCAGACGTAGTCATTCCTGACGAACTGGGTAACCAAATTGTGTGTTCCTTAATTCTTGCTTTCATTATTTTCTCCATAATTGTTGTTTTAATCCTAACAACTGGTATCTAGAGCATCGGGTTAAAGGGATCTTGTGGGAGCAATTATGATGGCTGAAGGGAAATCGCCTGTAGAGAAGTTTGATGGAACGAATTTCGGATTCTGGAAGTTGCAGATCGAGGATTACTTGTATGGTAAAGATTTGTATCAACCTTTAAGCTCTAAACCTGAAGGTATGAAGGACGACGAGTGGAAGTTGCTGGACAGGAAGGCGATGAGTGTGGTTCGTCTGTCGTTATCTAGGAACGTCGCCCTACATATGGTGAAAACTAAAACCACAAAGGAGTTGCTTGAGATTTTGACGGAGATGTATGAAAAACCGTCTGCAGCGAACAAGGTTCATCTGATGTGGAGGTTATTCAACCTGAGGGGCGGAGGATACTGGTAGCCAATCATCTCAACGAATTCAATATGACGATAGCCCAATTGAGTTCGGTTGAGATTGATTTTGATGACGAGATTCAAGCCCTAATTCTGTTGTCTTCTTTACCAGAGAGTTGGAGTGGGACAGTGACGGCTGTTAGTGCTTCAGCAGGTAAAGTGAAACTGAAGTTTGATGAGGTGAGAGATCTAATCATGAGCGAAGAAATTCGCAGGAAGGAGTTGGGAGTGGCCACAGGATCAGCCTTGAGTGCGGGAAATAGAGGCAGATCTGAATCCAAAGGGTAGCCAAATCGGGGTAGATCAAAGTCAAGGGGCAAAGATAAGCCCAAGAAGGACAAGAGTCAAGTCGAGTGCTACAATTGTCATGAACTTGGTCATTACAAGAGGGAGTGCAAGGCACCAGCTAAGGCACAGGCTAATGTACCAAAGAAGGATGAAAACTCAGCGAACGCCGCTACTGATGAGGGCTCAGATGCATTAATCTTGAGTGTAAGCAGTCCATTAGAATTGTGGGTGTTAGATTCTGGAGCATCGTTTCATTCGTGCAGCAGTGCTGACGTAATTGAGAAGTACACTTCCGGGAACTTTGGGAAGATTTATCTAGCTGATGATGAGCCCCTAGAAATCAAAGGGAAGGGGGATGTTCAAATCAAGACACCAAATGGAACTGTGTTGCAGTTGAAAGACGTGAGACACATTCCTGGATTGAAGAGGAATTTACTCTCAGTGGGGCAGCTTGATGACGAGAGATATAACGTGGTCTTCGGATGCAACACGTGGAAGATATCCAAAGGTGCCATGGTGGTGGCACGAGGCAAAAATGAGGGAACGTTGTACATGACGGGCAACACCCGGGATAGCATTGCTCTTGCAGGTGAGAAGGGGAATGCAGATTTGTGGCATTGTCGTCTAGGCCACATGAGTGAGAAAGGGATGAAGGTTATGTGTTCGAAGGGTAAGCTGCCAGACCTCAAGACAGTTGACATCGGGTTATGTGAGGACTGTGTATTCGGAAAACAGAAAAGGGTGAGTTTTTCTAAGGGAGACAGAACCTTGAAGAAGCAAAAGCTGGAGTTAGTCCACAGCGACTTGTGGGGTCCAGCACCAGTGGCATCTCTTGGAGGAGCGTCACATTACATGACTTTCATTAACGACTCTACGAGGAAGGTATGGGTTTATTTTCTTAAGAATAAGTCTGATGCCTTTGATGCTTTCAGGAAATGGAAGGCCCTTGTAGAAACTGAAACAGGTCTCAAAGTAAAGTGTTTGAGATCAGACAATGGTGGAGAGTACGAGCTCCGTGAGTTCAAAGGATTCTGTGAGACGAACGGAATCCGAATGGAGAATACCGTGAGAGGAACCCCACAGCAGAACGGTGTGGCAAAACGTATGAATAGGACGTTATGTGAACGTGCTAGAAGCATGAGATTGAAGTGTGGGCTTGTTGGGGAATAAGTTGCACAGATCTATTCGGGGTGAATATTTAAATACAAATTTAATTCTTATAATTATTACTAGCATGAATTAATCCTATATTAATTCAAATAATAATCCAACAACAAATCATGCATATAATCAAATCACGTAAAACCTACGCATGCGGAATTCTACGAGTTTACGTGAACGTACCGCTTGGGATGACAATGGTCTGGCTGATTAGACTCACCAAAAGAACTTCCCAAGTATTCCCTTAATCCTTGCTCGACTATCCGGTGGTAGGACACTTGAGAACAATTAACAAAAGGAAAATAAATTATGTTGCACCACCTTTGTGGATTTGCTAATTTTTCCAGCACATGGAATTGTACTTGGCAATGAAAGAGTCATCCCCTATTTATAGAGCATAGGTGGTCGAAAATTTTGGGCAAAAAATAATGTGGGAAAATCTTTTCTTGATCTCCAAGAAATCTTGAATATATCCCCTATATTCTTTTTCCCATAATTATAATATTCCACAAAATCCCACCTACTCTTTGTTATGGGATATTTTCGAAATTATAGGCAAGAATCCAAGATTTGGATCTTCTTGAATTTATGAGATATTCTTGTATTTCAAGAAATACATATCTTCCATAATATCTTTTCAAGAAAATCAAAAAAATCTTTCTTGCCCTTTATATTTCAAAAATTTCGAAATTTCCTTCATGAATAACCAAGTGGGAGATTTCTTGAATTTAATGAGATAATCTTGTATTCCAAGAATACATATCTTCATTCCATAACAAAATTCAAAAAGAAAATCTTTCTCCCTTTTTATCCATAAATTTTGAAAATAATGGAAAAAATAAGCAACAATATTTATTTTAATTTAAACACCTTTTTTAGGTTATTGGACTATATATTTGGGCTACTTAGGGGGCCTTTAGGAGAATTAAGATTGGACCTTCCAATGGATCTTGAATTATCAATATTGAGCCACAATATTATTCAAGCCCATAAATATTAATTAATCCCACTACATAATTAATATTGCGCTATCCATCTTAACCCATATTACGATCAATATGGCTCCGATTATTATTTCCGTGTTTAAGATTATCTAGCCCATTAATTAATTCAAGCCTTTGAAATAGTTTTCCATTAATTAATATCTTTTGTCCTTGGTCAAGAGCGGTTCAACATTATTATCCATAAGGAAACTAATTCCACTTGCAAGATTTGGTATGATAAAGCTTATGAACCTCCCAGGGGGAAATCGAACAAAGCGTGCTTGCACACGATTCTCCGTATTAAATCTTAGCAATCACATGTGACCAATAATATTGCCCAAGATAAAAAGTATTGAATCTCGTTGATTCTCTACCCATGATAAGTCAAAGCAATAGTTACAAACCACACGTGATCCTATTTAAGGAACGAAGATTAAGAAATAACGAACCACTGAGGTCTAATTCTTCCTTGTTCAGTTCTGAAGAATTTATCCTCCTGTAGGTCCTATTCAGTGCATCAGTGCCTTACACTTCAACCTTTCACTATGGATTATTCATTTCCATCTAGGTCGTGAATGGCGTACTTTTAGTAACAAGGGACTGTTAATTTAATCTTCTGTGATCTGGTATCACTAAATTAACTACAATGTAACACGTACGATTTATTGAACAGTTATGCAGTAAATATATGTAACATTCGATGATATTTAAAGCATCAGTGATAAATAATTTATTTCAGTAAATAAGTTCGAAATTCAGTTTTGATTATACAAAGTAAAAGCATACTTTCTAATATAATCCCAACAATCTCCCACTTATACTCAAAGTCTGCTTTTAAATATACTACAACATGTCTCGTGTAGTTCCTAATTCGTGACATCTAATGTCACCTACACAAACCTAATAATTTCCCCCACTTATACTCAAAGCAGATTGGCAACGGTCTTGACAACCATTCCTTCCACATGTCTCTCGAATGTATTCAGAGGCAGACCCTTTGTGAATGGATCTGTTAGGTTGTCTTCTGACGCTATCTTTGCCACATCTATATCTCTCTCTTAACGATATCTCGTATAAGATGGTATTTCCTTTCAATGTGTATCTTTGGCCTTGTGGGCTCTTGGTTCCCTTGAATTTGCAATCGCTCGGCATTGTCACAATAAAATGATGATTCTTTGGGCAAATTCGAACTACATTCAAGTCCACTAGGAAGTTCTTGAGCCAAACCCGCTTTTCGTTTGCCTGCCATAGCGACTACATATTCGGCTTCCATGGTAGAATCTGCAATGCATTTTTGCTTGACGCTTCTCCATGTCACGGCTCCTCCCCCCATGCAAAACACACTACCGGAGGTAAATTTTCTGGAGTTATGTCTGATTGGAAATCCGAGTCCGTGTAGCCAATGGGGATTGGACTGTCTGACTGATAAATTAACATTCTATCTCGAGTTCTTTTCAGATACTTCAGAATGTTTTTAACCGTCGTCCAATGTTCTTTCCCCGGGTTACTTTGATATCTTGCCACCATGCCAACGACAAAGCAGATATCCGGTCTCGTACACAGCATTGAATACATAAGGCTTCCGACAGCCAAAGCATATGGAATGCCTCTCATGTCATCTATCTCCTTTTGCGTCTTAGGGCACATTTTCTTGGATAGATGGATTCCATGTCTGAAAGGTACGAAGCCTTTCTTGGAATCCTGCATGCTGAATCGTTTCAAGACAGTGTCTATATATGAAGCTTGCGATAAGCCTATCATCCTTTTCTTGCGATCTCGAGTGATCTTGATCCCAAGGACGTGTGCGGCTTCCCCTAAGTCCTTCATTTCAAACTGTTTTGAAAGCCATGCCCTTACGTCTGATAACACCTTTACATCGTTCCCGATGATCAGAATGTCGTCTACGTATAGTACTAAGAATACCAATGCTGTCTTGACACACTTTTTGTACACACAACTTTCGAACTCGTTTTGATCGAACCCATAAAACTTTATAACATGATCAAAACATTGGTTCCAAGCTCTGGATGTCTGTTTGAGTCCGTAAATGGACTTCATGAGCTTACAAACTAAGTGTTCTTGGCCTTTTTCAATGAAGCCTAGGGGTTGGTGCATATAGATCTCTTCATCAAGACTTCCGTTAAGGAAAGTTGTCTTGACATCCATTTGCCAGATTTCAAAATCGAGATGCGCAGCAATCGATAAGAGAATTCGGAAGGACTTAAGCATGGCTACGGGCGAAAAAGTTTCCTCATAATCGATCCCTTCTTTCTGAGTATAACCTTTCGTCACGAGTCTTGCTTTGAAGGTTTCCACCTTCCCGTCCGGTCCTCTTTTTCTCTTATACACCCACTTGCAACCAATGGGTTTGACCCCATTAAGTGGTTCGACTAGCTCCCACACTCTGTTATGAAACATAGAACCCATTTCGGCTTTCATTACTATTTGCCAAGAATCTGCATCCTTGTCTTGGATTGCCTCGTCATATGTCCATGGGTCTGATTCGTCTTGTCCGGGAATCAAGTCCGAGGACTCTCCTATTCCCATGAATCTTTTGGTCGCTTTCACAACCCTCCCACTATGACGAGGCTCCGGTTGTGTAAGTGTGTTGTTTGGTATGTCACCTTGTACAGTTGGCATTGAGGTTAGCCCCCTTAGCTCATTTAAGGTAATCTCACTTCTGGGTCTTCTTTCGTTCATATAGTCTTCTTCCAAAAATCTAAAGTGGGTGCTTATTACCACCTTTTGATCTTCGGGACCATAGAACATACACCCTTTTTGTTTCCTCGGGGTATCCCACAAACAACCTTAATTACGATCGAGGATCCATTTTTCCGGCTTCCTTGTCCAACCGTAGGCGGACACCCCAAATCCTCATGTGTCTCATACTAGGCTGCTTGGGTCCACAATTCTTTGGGAGTTTTGGGAACCGATTTGGATGGCACCAAGTTCAGAATGTAGGCTGCTATTTCCAAGGCATGACCCCAGAACGACTTGGGAAGATCCGCATAACTCATCATAGATCTAACCATTTCCAAAAGAGTTCTGTTTCTTCGCTCTGCAACCCCGTTTTGTTGAGGGTTAAGGTGCGATGGTGGGGATGCAATCCCTTCATCGATAAGTAGTTCAAAAACTCTCATATTTGAGGTATTCGCCTCCACGATCGGATTGTAGAGACTTGATACGTTTTTCCCTATGATTCTCTGCTTGAGCCTTGAATTCTTTGAATTTCTCAAAGGTCTCAGATTTATGCTTCATAAGGAAAATATAACCGTACCTTGAGTAATCATCAATAAAAGTGACAAAATACTCATAACCTCCTCTTGCTTTGGTTGACATTGGACCACATACATCTGTGTGAACGATCTCTAACACTTCTTTGGCTCTATTCCCCTTGGCTCCAAATGCCCTCTTGGTCATTTTACCCTCCAAACACGATTCGCAGGTTGGAATTGGTTCAACTTGGAGAAACTCCAGTGAACCGTCTTTCACCAACCTTTGGATCCTATTTGGATTTATATGACCTAATCTTAGATGCCATAGAAGTGTCTCATTCACGTCTGATGAACGTTTTCTTTTATCGGAAATAGTTGATGTGTTATAGGATGCATTTCGTGAGTGGTGTGCACAGTTAATTGTATAGAGATTATTTGATAACGTTCCATGACAGATAAATTTATCAAAAAGAGAAATGGTAACAACTTTATTAAAAGTAACCGAATATCCATCAAGAAAAAGTTTAGAAACTGAAATTAAATTCTTTCTAAAATTCGGAACGTAAAGAACATCTCTTAAAATTAAAACTCTGTCTTCAAAAGACAGGTGCACTTCTCCCACTGCTTCAGCTGCCACTCTCGTAGCATCGCCCAGTGTGATGAGGATCTCACTCCCACTAAGTTGTCGGGTCCGCTTGAACCCCTGTAAAGTGAAACAAACATGATCAGTGGATCCCGTATCCACTACCCATAAATGGGAGGCATACGCCGCTAAACAAGTTTCAACAACTAGTGCGTGAGAATTACCTTTCTTTCCATTCCTTTTGGGATTGGAACAGGCTGCCCTCGAATGTCCTACTCTCCCGCTTTCCAAAACTTTCCTCATGCTTGAGTCTGCTTGGTTCAACTTTCTTCTCTTTTCATCATCCTTATCACCACTTGACCTAGGATGAAAAGAAGATTTCTGTTTTCCCAAGTTCTTTTCCTCGCGCTCCCTTTCCCTTTCAACCAAAGTGAGAGCATTTACAAGATCATCCACTGTAAAATCTAGATCTTCCATTAGATACTCAAGATAGTGGTGATTATAGCTATTTGGTAAGGATTGGAGAATGAAATCAATCTTAGTCTTGAAATCACATTTTTCGCCGAGGACCTCAAGTTCCTCGAATAGCACCATAACCCTAAGGACGTGTTGCGTTGCAGTCGTCCCTTTTTCCATTTTTTATTCGGCAATATCTTGCTTCACACTTTGGATTGCCATATGGGTCTGATGTGCGAACATCGCTTCGAGATTCTGTAAGATGTCTGCAGCTGACTCATATTCTTGATGAAGGTGTTTCAACGCATCTGACATATGTGCCAGAATTGTATCCTTCATCAATTCATTTGCCAGCTCCCATTCACCATAAATCATCTCATCCCATATTCCGGTGTCCTTAGTTGGTTTTTCGGGTTTTGGTGTATCAAGTACCCATTTTGAAGGTGATGCGGTTAGGACAGGTTTTAGTTTGTATTTCCAATCAAAATAGTTTTCACCAGTAAGCAAATTGTCTTTAAGTATATTGGACAGTGGATTAGAAGGTTGCGACATGATGAACTGAAATAAATAATAATATGCATAAGCACAAATATATCACAAGGTTCGATCACATGCATCATATTTAAAATCTCAAAAAAAATATGAACATGCATCAGTCAACATCTCAAAATAGTTTAAATAAGTCACGTGGGGTGGGTCATTATTTAAACACATTCAAGCAGGTTACAAACAAGAACAGTTACAAACCTTTAATATCCAGATTAATAGTTGGCTCCCACTTGACCAATATAAAATTGACAGGGACTTCGGGGAAGTATATGCATATCAATTTTATACCTAAGTAATAACCATGATTAAATATAGGATTATTATTTCGCTTTGAACGAGCCTCGTGGGGAGGGTCATCGTCGCCACTAGTAATAATCCATTATCATCCATTTGGAATTTATTCATGTGAAAGCTAACTTTTGACCGTCCCGTGGGGGGAATTTCTCCAAAAGAATTCACAAATAAATAAATCATGGAGGTCAAAATTAATTCAATTTTATTATCCGGAATAAAATTGTCAATTAATTATTTAAACATACTTAGTAATTTTGATTGTGAGATTTTTCATTGGGCAACTATCATGCAAACACGTTTAAACTAATTAAATAAAGCATAAGATAACACAATAATAAATCAAGCAAAGCGGAAAAATAAACATATTGGGCACAAATTATCCAATTGTCATGGTTTGATTTTTCTTGGCTTGATTTTGAAGAAACGCCGTCTTGAATTTCTCCCACTCGATCGTCTCGAAAAAAATACTCCGTCTCAAAACGCCACGCCAAGTAGCTCGTAGCCGGGATGCACGCCCGCATCCGGTCGGCCCCTGGCCAGCGACAGCGCCCGTCGCCTTAGCAGCAGCGCAGCGTCGCCAAGCGCCCTTCAGCGGCCTCGGCGGTTGCTCGCCAGCGCCGGCCTCGGCGGCGGCAGCGTACCAGTAGCGCATCCGTCCGCTTCAGCGCTCCCCGATCTCGCCTCGCCGCGGACCACCAGCGGCTGTGCATCCCGCCGCCTTGCCTTTCGCATCCGCCATGCCCGTTCAGCGCCGCGGTGCCGCGTCGCCTGCGCCGATCGTGCGCCGCGGCGATCCTAAGGCTTCGACCCCGACGGCCCAATCTGCGCCCGTGCATACTACGATAAATCCATGTCGCAGCGTGCCTCCGCCCACGTTTTTCGCGCGGCGCAGCGCCCCTACGCTGGTTACGGATTTTATCCTTTAATTCGCCGTCTCTGCGCCCGTTTCCGATCCGGTTACAATTTATTTACAAAAAATAAATAAACCTAGATCTGAACTAGTCTATTACATTGATCAAATCAAACAAATCCTAATCTACTTCGTGGATTTTCTCACGAGGCAAAAGCGAATCAAGCGAATCGAATTAAAAACCACAATTTATATGCATGCATAAATAAACACATTAAATTCCATGACAATTGGATACCTGCAAAAAAGATCTAGCAATTCTATTATCCAATTCTAAATTTAATGCAAACGAATTAAATTACAATTTAAAAAATTCAGAGCCCGAAACCGTGGCTCTGATACCAGTTGTTGGGGAATAAGTTGCACAGATCTATTCGTGGTGAATATTTAAATACAAATTTAATTCTTATAATTATTACTAGCATGAATTAATCCTATATTAATTCAAATAATAATCCAACAACAAATCATGCATATAATCAAATCACGTAAAACCTACGCATGCGGAATTCTATGAGTTTACGTGAACGTACCTCTTGGGATGGCAATGGTCTGGCTGATTAGACTCACCAAAAGAACTTCTCAAGTATTCCCTTAATCCTTGCTCGACTATCCGGTGGTAGGACACTTGCGAACAATTAACAAAAGGAAAATAAATTATGTTGCACCACCTTTGTGGATTTCTTTAATTTTTTCAAAGACATGGAATTGTACTTGGGAATGAAAGAGTCATCCCCTATTTATAGAGCATAGGTGGTCGGAAATTTTGGGCAAAAAATAATGTGGGAAAATCTTTTCTTGATCTCCAAGAAATCTTGAATATATCTCCTATATTCTTTTTCCCATAATTATAATATTCCACAAAATCCCACCTACTCTTTGTTATGAGATATTTTCGAAATTATAGGCAAGAATCCAAGATTTGGATCTTCTTGAATTTATGAGATATTCTTGTATTTCAAGAAATACATATCTTCCATAATATATTTTCAAGAAAATCAAGAAAATCTTTCTTGCCCTTTATATTTCAAAAATTTCGAAATTTCGTTCATGAATAACCAAGTGGGAGATTTCTTGAATTTAATGAGATAATCTTGTATTCCAAGAATACATATCTTCATTCCATAACAAAATTCAAAGAAAATCTTTCTCCAATTTTTATCCATAAATTTCGAAAATAATGGAAAAAATAAGCAACAATATTTATTTTATTTTAAACACATTTTTCAGTTATTGGACTATATGTTGGGCTACTTAGGGGGCCTTTAGGAGAATTAAGATTGGACCTTCCAATGGATCTTCATTTATCAATATTGAGCCACAATATTATTCAAGCCCATAAATATTAATTAATCCCACTACATAATTAATATTGCACTATCCATCTTAACCTATATTACAGTCAATATGGCTCCCGGTTATTATTTCCCATGTTTAAGATTATCTAGCCCATTAATTAATTCAAGCCACTGAAATAGCTTTCCATTAATTAATATCTTTTGTCCTTGGTCAAGGAACAGTTCAACATTATTATCCATACCGGAAACTAATTCCACTTGTAAGATTTGGTATGAAAAAGCTTATGAACCTCTCAAGGGGGCAAATCGAACAAGCGTACTTGCACACGATTCTCCGTATTAAATCTTAGCAATCACATGTGACCAATAATATTGCCCAAGATAAAAAGTATTGAATCTCATTGATTCTCTACCCATGATAAGTCAAAGAAATAGTTACCAACCACACGTGATCCTATTTAAGGAACGAAGATTAAGAAATAACGAACCACCGAGGTCTAATTCTTCCTTGTTCAGTTCTGAAGAATTTGTCCTCCTGTAGGTCCTATTCAGTGCATCAGTCATGCACTAGTGTAATCTCTTGGTCAAGACAAGCCAATCCGAGCCTTATACTTCAACATTTCACGATGGATTGTTCATTTCCATCTAGGTCGTGAATGACGTACTTTTAGTTACAAGGGACTGTTAATTTAATCTTCTGTGATCTGGTATCACTAAATTAACTACAATGTAACACGTACGATTTATTGAACAGTTATGCAGTAAATATATGTAACATTCGATGATATTTAAAGCATCAGTGATAAACAATTTATTTCAGTAAATAAGTTCGAAATTCAGTTTTGATTATACAAAGTAAAAGCATACTTTCTAGTATAATCCCAACAGGGTTGCCAAAGATGTTTTGGGCAGAAGCAGTTAACACTGCTGCCTACTTGATAAACAGAGGACCCTCAACTCCCTTGGATTATGGCATGCCAGAGGAGGCCTGGTCTGGTAAGGAGGTAAATCTGTATTTTCTTCGTATATTTGGGTGTGTTTCATATGTTCACATTGATGCTGCTAGTAGAAGTAAGTTGGATGTTAAATCTGTTAAGTGTACGTTTGTTGGATATGGAGGTGATGAATTTGGCTATCGGTTTTGGGATGAGGAAAATCGAAAGATTATCCGTAGTCGAGATGTTATATTCAATGAGTAGGTTTTGTACAATGACAGGTTGGGGATATCCAAAGAAGGTGGTTCTGAGACTCAGGTTGTGGAGTTAGACATATCGAACTCGGGTGGGAGCAATGAGGTTCAAGACGATGAGGAGATTGTTGAGGAAGAACCACGTACACCACCAGCACCAATTCCGCTGCGGAGATTTATGAGAGAGCATAGATCTCCTGATAGGTATTCACCTTCTCTTCATTATTTATTGTTGACTGATGGTGGTGAACCTGAATGTTATGCAGAGGCTACACGTAGTGAACAGGTGAGCAAGTGGAAACTTGCAATGGATGATTAGATGAATTCGTTGATGACCAACGGAACCTGGGAACTAGTTGAGCTTCCTAAGGGCAAGAAGGCATTGCATAATAAGTGGGTTTACAGAATCAAAGAGGAGGCTGATGGAAGCAAGCGCTACAAGGCAAGACTGGTTGTGAAGGGGTTTCAACAGAAACATGGTATTGACTATACTGATGTTTTTACTCCAGTGGTGAAGCTAACTACCATTCGGTTAGTTCTGAGTCTGGTGGCTGCAGAAAACTTGGTGTTAGAACAGATGGACGTGAAAACAACCTTTCTTCATGGTGATTTAGATGAGGACATCTACATGAAGCAACCGGAAGGATACTTGTCAAAGGGGAATAGTGAGCTAGTTTGCAAATTGAAGAAGAGCTTGTATGGGTTGAAACAAGCTCCATTACAGTGGTACAAGAAGTTTGACGGGTTCATGCACGAGATTGGGATCAATAGGTGTGAAGCCGACCATTGCTGTTACTTCAAGAGGTATGATGATGGTTATATCATTTTGCTATTATATGTTGATGACATGTTGATAGCAGGCTCAAGTGCTTGGGAAGTGAGCAAGTTGAAGAAGAAGTTGTCTGATAGGTTTGTTATGAAGGACCTTGGAGAGGCCAAGCAAATCTTAGGTATGCGAATCGATCGTGATAGGGGGGCAGGAAAGTTGTATCTTTCTCAGGTTGAATACATAAAGAAGGTCTTGAAGAGATTTAGTATGGAGGATGCAAAGCCAGCTCGTGTCCCGTTGGGAAGTCAGTTCAAGCTATCCAACAAGGACTCACCTAGCAGCAATGAGGAGCGAGCCTACATGCAAAACACTCTGTATGCTTCGGCAATTGGCAGTTTGATGTATGCTATGGTGTGTACAAGACCCGATATTGCACATGCAGTGGGAGTGGTTAGTCGGTTTATGAGTAATCCGAGCAAGCAGCATTGGGAGGCGGTGAAGTGGATCCTAAAGTACTTGAGAGGTACTACTGAACAAGCTTTGTGCTTTGAGGGCAAAAGCGTCGAGTTGGCAGGATACGTTGATGCAGACTTGACATCAAGTGATTTCGACAAAAGGAGGAGTACAACCTGGTACGTGTTTACTTTTGGTGGTACAGCAATTTCCTGGGCTTCTAAGTTGCAGAAGATCGTAGCTCAGTCCACTGCAGAAGCAGAGTACGTTGCAGTTACTGAGGCTAGCAAAGAGATGGTTTGGTTGCAGAATCTTTCGTGTGAGTTGGGGAAGGAGCAAAAGGATAGTATTCTGTATAGTGACAGTCAGAGTGCTATTCACTTGGCAAAGAATCCGGTCTTTCACTCGAGGACGAAGCATATTGAGTTAAGGTATCATTACATACGTTACCTCATCGAGAACAAGATCTTACAACTGATGAAGATCCGAGGAAGTGAGAATCCTGCTGACATGTTGACTAAGGTTGTGACCTTAGAGAAGTTGAAGTTATGCATGACTTCAACTGGCCTTGGAAACTGAGATGAAGGTCTGTCACTACTACCAGTGAGAAAGAAACCGTTGAAACGGAGGAGACAAGTTACAGTTGGAGTTAGTCTCCAGGTGGGAGATTGTTGGGTTTGCTGGAGACTGGGTGCAGCGCAGAGGAGGTGCTCGACCAAGCACTCTGGTCGAGCAGATGTGCTCGATCGAGCACCTTAGTTCCAGCGCCCAGAGGGCGCTCGACCAGACGCCAGGTCGTGCAGTACCACTCGACCAAGGCCCGTGGTCGAGCGGTACCGGAAGCTGCTCGCGGATTTAGGGTTTTTTTTTAGGCCCATGTCTCATATTTAAACACTTTTGACTCATTGTAATTGTATTATCACTACATCACTCGAAAATAGTAAAGATCTTCTGGCTTGGTAGTGCCCCCAGACGTAGTCATTCCTGACGAACTGGGTAACCAAATTATGTGTTCCTTAATTCTTACTTTCATTATTTTCTCCATAATTGCTGCTTTAATCCTAACAAAAATATCATTAATTTTGTATTTTTAGCTATAATTTTTTTGTTGATGTATACTGGTACTGGGTGATTGTGGTTCCAAAATTTTCATCTTGTATGATTGAGTTTAATTTTTCATCTTGTATGATTGAGTTTAAAACCTATCAACACCATTCTTGTAAGACAAAAACTCATATGAGCGGCTCATGCATGAGACGAGGTATAATTTAGCACAAATCACCATGAGATGGGATCATGCAAATGTGCACAACTTCTAATAGCTTCTTTTTCTTAAATGACTGGAGTAACATCAGTTTGATACTCCTCCAAGAGTTTGGTCTTACATTAAATTGTTTACTTGTAAAACTTTTGTAAATTAACTACCTAATGTAAACCATAACAAAAAATGTTGTTTGCCATACTCGTGGAATAAATGTTTAATGTAAATATAAATGACCTTTTAAAAATTATTTATTATTAAAAGATATTAAGATTTTAATAGGATGAACATGTATGTATAAGTTACAATCTTATTGATATTATACACATATATATATAATAATACTTTAAATTTCTATGAAATATCAATTTATTCATATACATTTTGAAAATAATTTCATAAAGTACATAAATAGTTAATATTATTTACATTTAACTGATATAATTTTCAAAGAAAATACATATATGTTAAATGTAGAATTTATTAATAAATAGTTCAAATGATTCATATCTATATATCGATCGACACATGTTCAAGCTCACAAATATAAGTAAATCAAAAGGCCCAAAATTTCAATATAAGTTGTGAAAGCCCAAAGCACAAAAAGCTCAGTACATAGATATATTCTTTGTATCAAACCCCAAGTATAAATAGCAAAAATAAAACCTAGCCTCCGCACGGATGTGTGTGCGCGTGTGTGATCTAATGGTGTGTGTACACCGAAGGGTGTTGTGGCAACGGCAACGGCAAACACTGCTCATCTCTTCAACTCCATCCTCATCATTCACACATAACGCCTCTTTCACTCAATAAATCACTATTTTTACACAGGACCAATATACATACCTATCAATATCTCAATACAAAATAAACCATTAAATTATTGGTTTCAACTATTGATCCTGGAAATAAATCGAGCGCTACACTAAAACAGGAGAATCGAGAGGATTTGTGCTTCAAAGAATCTCGCATCTCTATTTTGGTCGGCATCATTTCTCTCGTGGATCCCTAGATTCAAAGTCTCATCCATCTCTCTCTTACCGATGGAACAAATAAAGTGGTGTTGATGATTTGTTTTTTAATTTTGAATTTCGGGCCTTGAAACTATTGGAAGATGCAAAACACAGGAGTAGAGACATTGATACATTCTAGAACGTGGAATTCATATGTGATGAAGTGAGGTATATATAGCGTGAGATAGGGAGAGATGAGGTCGAAGTGAGAAGTTGAAAGGGCATAATTGAAATGGCTATAGTTAAGTGGAGAACGTTGCAGTTTTTTTCTTAACTTAAACAAAAATTATACCAAATAAATTGATATAGAAAAAAATTAAATAAGGATATTAACATTTGGCTTAAAAAAAAGAGTAACACTCATGTGAACCAGGTTCACACATAAACTCTATCACTGTTATGTGTAAAAACTATCACTGTTATTTATAAAAACTTTCACTGTTTAAAAATATAAAGCATTTTCTAAACAGTGATTGTTTTTGTTCATAACAGTGATAGTTTTTATACATAACAGCGAGAGTTTTTGTATGTAACAGTGATACTTAAATAACCGAGTTTATTGCATGAACCAAGTCTATATAAATTTTTGTCTAAAAAAAAGGATAAATACTTTGGCAACATGTTTGAATGCCATTTGTCATAAGTTGAAGCTGTCATTTGTTGAAAGCTGGTGAAGTGCTCCCTCCTTTAAATATAATAAGATGTGCCAATCTTTAAAATTAAACTATTCAAAACAACCACCACAATTTGTCAATTTTGGGGCCTTAAGAGTAATGAAAAGGCTACATCATGATGTTTCTATGTTGTTGTAGACTTGTAGGCAAGATTTAAGAAACGTTTATAAGGTGTGTAGGTAGAAAAAGCTTCAATAAGTATTAACTTCATTTGACATGGGGTCGCGGGGGATTATGTATGGGTGATAAATGAGGTGGGGAATAATTACATGTTTTTTCTTCTTCTTAATTTAGCATTCACCACATCAATTAACTTCAGCCGCCACATCTAGAGAAAAAGGCAGACGCATCGGTCATCTACCCAATATTTTCAAAACAATAAGATCGAGAAATAAAATTATTTTTAACAAACAAACACCAGAAACTTAAATAATTCTTTCCGGGACTTCCCACAACATTAAAAACGAATTAGTTAACCTTTCTTACTCTTTTTTTAGGGAGAAAATTCAAAATATCCACTTTCACACATCTAAAATTTATTTTACCCACATGAAGTATAAAAAATTTATTCTACCCACTATTGCATAAAAAGACCATTTGAACCTTATTAAAATAAATAAATTACCCATTTGGCCTACCCCATGCATGCAAAAGGACACCCTTACCCCCCCCAACCCCCACCGTCCCCCCACCCCACCATTCTTCATTTATTTTTTTTAGAATTTTTTTTAAAAATTGAAAATTAAGTTTTTTAAATTACTAAAAGGTTGGTAGAAAAATGTCATTATTTCCTTCTTTATGTTCACCTACCATTTGTACTTAACAGTACTATTGCATTAATGAAATCAAGAGTCATTATATCTTGCATTCTTCTTCTTACTTTCATATCATTCATTTGCTAGCACAAATTTTTTTCTCTCTGGATTTTTTTTTGTTCTTGGCTTATGAGACATCAATGTTGTTTTTGCTAGGGGCCCGATGAGGGGGACTCGGATGAACCTCATCTGCAACATCCGGTGCTGGTGCTGGCTCAATGCTAGGAGAGCGCCGCTGCACGGGATCAATAATTTGCGCTTGAACATGTATTTGTTGCCAGTATGACTCCATTACCTCGAAATGTGTAGGCCTCAAATACATGTAGCAGCGGAGTTGCATCTCCTACAACAAACAAAATGAAAACAAACAAAATTAAAACAAAGTGATTAATTAAAACACATGTTATTCTAATTGAAATGTAAGCAAAAATGTTGAAAAAAATACCCCAACACCCCGTAATAAATCCTTCATGTATTTTGTATACTTCTTACGAGATGGCTTGAATTTCCAACAAAGAATGCGCGGTCGCATTCTATCTTAGTCATTCTGCTCATTTTCCCCAAAACAACGTCCAACCTCTGGAATGGCCTCATACGCCCAAATCTGCGACATGCAAGTGAATTTTACATAGTGGGATATTGATTATATATTTATATGAATTAAATTTAATGAGTAATATACACGTACCACAAATGCTGGGGTGCACCCGTTGAAATGAACACGATACTTGCGGTTGTTCAATTGACTATCAGAGAGTGTTATATTAATATTGTCGATCCCTTTTAAGAGCTCACGATAAGTAAACTCACCCCACGGAAACCTCTGCCAACGTACTGTATCATCAATCATATCCCACACCCATGGCTTAATATACAAATTCATAATATCACGACCCATGAGTGCATAGTATAAAAAGAGTATGTGAGCAACACGCAGTACATCTTCTGGATTGTGTTGAAACCTACCCGACAAGAATTCCTCACGTAATCTAATGGGGGAGACACGAACATCTTTACCAAACAACCGTCCATGTAACCCACCAGGCGCAAGGTTATTATAACTTAAATCATAATTTACCTCCAAATCTCCAAACTAAAGCCCCATGATAAGGACAAACTCATACTTGGAGAACCGAATAAATCGATCTCCAATCCTAAACCATCTCTCATCTGGAGCACCTGTAGATATAATCACTTCTTGTGCGAGTAACTCCCATAGACACGTTTGACAAGTATAATTTGTGTGTTGTATCCCTAATAATCTGCCAAAACAAGAATTTTGGAACACCGAATAGTATTCTCCATCAAGTTCACTCAACATCTTAGATATGTCATCTAGTATACTCAATTACACATCCTGACTTATAGTAACTCTAGTGCCCTGTAAAGTTTGTCTCTTCCATATCCACTGATCATCATCCTATAAGTAATAGTGAATAATCAACTAACAATAAAATTAATTTAAACAATTTAATCAATCATATGTCACGATATTAATTATATGCAATTTCTAGTAGTGAATATTTGATAAAGTTATTGACAAATTTATTAATACAATAATTAATTAATTTTATCCCTAATTGTTAAGTTATTTTTTTACATTATTTATAATCTTTATTTAAATTGGTACCGAGTTAACTGAATTCTTTCTTTTCGGTACACTCGGTACATATTTTGGTACCGAATCACCTATTTCGGTACACAATGAAAACTCGGTACATATATTTTGGTACCGAATCACCTATTTCGGTACACCATGAAAACTCGGTACCTTTTTTTTCCCTATTTTTTTGACACATATTTTTGATAAAGTTAAAAATGCACAGATACATACCAAATATTTTTTTTGCTATTTCCTAACATTGAAAGATAAATGTCATTAATTTCTTTAATTTCCAAAATTTCCAGATTGTTAAACATTATAAAGTCAAAATTGCATTTAATTTCCTACCATCTTGAAATTAAATTTCAATTCATATTTACACTATAATACACCATCAAATGAACAAATAAAAGTCCAAACTAGAAATTATTTATATGAAGGGTTTTAGACATACAATGTATTCCAATGGAGAATGTGATATGTAGTCTAAACTGCTTTCTTCATTGTCAAGTATGATACTCCAATCCATGATCGAGCTCGGTACAAGTTAATGTACTGTAAAAAAAAATGAAAATTGGTTAGATAATGATAGAATGAAAATAAAACTAAATTAAAGAGAAATTTATTTATTTTAGAATTTTTTTTTACATAGAGTGAATATTTTAAATTTTTACCAAGGGGATAGAAAAGAGGAGAAGGATGTGGAGAAGAGGAGTACCTACCTTGATTTTTTTTTTTTACAGAGAGAATGTGAGTATTTTTTTTAAGAGGGGGAGAGGGAGTTGGTGAGTATTAAATTTTGTTGGTTAGGGGAGTTAGTGAAGTGGACGATGGTTTTTTAAAATTACAATCTTCGTTGCAGTTTATAGAGAAATATTACATATTTTTGGATTCAATTGCCAGCTTGACTTGAGTCTTTAGACCTGCATATGAGAAATTGCAGTCTTTAAGGCACGAAAATAAAAACAATAATTTTTTAATCTCACATGTTAGAAATTCAATTAAGGCACGAAATGGAATATAGCTAACCTTAAATTGGGGGTGGGGGTGGGGGTGGGGGTGGGGTGAGGGTGAGGGGAGAGTTTTGGGACCCACTTTTTATAATTTCAATTTATTCTACCCACTTATAAAGGGTGTTTATGTCTCAAAATTAAGAATGGGTAGAATAAATTTTTTATAATTGAAAGTGGGTAAAATAAATTGTTTAATGTTGAAAGTGGGTATTTGACACAATTTTCACTTTTTTTTTAACTTTCATGTGAAACTTGTTCTTAGCATGAAATTGATATTATTAACACTTATAAATTGATATCACTACTTTTATCAACACATGCACTCTTCAGGGTTTTTTTTTTTTTATCACGCAATTTTTTTTATTAACACCATAGCTAAAAAACGTAGCTAGGTCTGTATGTATAGAAATTTACATGATTATGATTATAAAGATAATACAGACAAAGGATTTTCCAACCAAGACATAAGAGAAGCATTACAATGAATGTAACTTTTTACCAAGCACCAACTCCAAAGACGTCCTTTAATTTCCTTCAAGATTTTAGACGAAACAAACTTTCGGTTTTCAAAAATCAGCTTGTTCCTCACCTTTCAGATGGTTCAAATAACACATTCCCACAACCAAACAACAAATCTAGAGCCTTTTTTTTACCGCTAACAAAACCCGAGAATGAGATGAAATGATTTCTTGCCCGCCCGTGAGGTGTGAATGAAATCGAGTCAAATGAAACATCCATTCTAGATTTCAACAGATCCTAAACAATGAAGAAAAATGTGTTCTGAAGTTTTCCCTGGTGTTCCACAAAAAGGGAACTTGTTGTCATCTTGTGAAATGATTCTATTTTTCTCCAGATTTTTCTTCGTAGGAAGCCTGTCCCAAAGAGTTCATCATGCCATTGCTGCAACCTTAAGAGACATGCACGATCTTGTTCCACACCAACTGGAATTCTGGTTTCGGTGTAATAGGGGTGGAACTTACTTCATCCTTTGAGATCAAGCACTCATAGGCAGATCAGATTATTATAAAAGGATATTGATTGTGATAATTGAAGGGATACATATGACTTATTAAAATTAATTGTGCTATTGAATGGTATGAGTTTTCACGGTAAACGAATTTCACAAGAGATCGAATCTTATTTTTAAAGATTTTTTTATTTTTTTATTTCAGATACTTTTTTTTTATAAAATAAACATATTTTTTAATCTATTTTCATTTCGTGAACAAACCAAAACAAAAATAAGGCAGACCTATACATTTATGCTACAGTGTATAGGCTGTCCTCAAAAGGTACCATGCTAAAGCTATGCCAGTACTCAATTTGAGCTACGATATTTGACTTTCTCCTTAATTTTTGCTACCTGTTCTTGAGGAGATACTTTGAATATGCCTACAAAATTTTGAGAAAATTTACTAGTAGGTACAAATGAGATTGCATATATAATCAAAATTGCATTTGAAAGTGCAATTGTACCTATATATATGCAATCATTTTGTACTTGCTAGTAAGTTTTTTTTTAAAATTGTACCTATCAGTAATTTTCCCCCCTATTTTGCTGGCTAGGGCTTTAGAGAGCACTGACGTTAAAATACTATCCTATAAATTATAAATGGTTCTATAACTTTGGATCCAAATAAATTTAGTCCTATAATTATTTTAATCGTTAATTTAATTTAAGGGTCCGCTTGGTTGGGGGTAATGAAAATAATAATAAAAAATAAAATAAAAATGGAAGTGGTAATGTAAATCACTTCTATTGATGTTGCTTAATTGATAGTTTTGATATACAAACAACGAGAATAGAAGTAAGTAATTGATTACCCTCACTCACTCAACACATCTCACATGATACAAATTGTTCATGTTCAACCAAACAACAACAATGCAATCAATAACTTTTAGTGATTGACCCCTCAATAATACCCATTATCATTGTCATTCCCGAGTCATACCAAACGGACCCTAAATATATTTGATAATTTTCAATTTAAGTCTCAATTCCATCAGAAAATTCAAAATTACGTCTTTTAACTAATTGAATTTGGGGCTTTCCGATTGCGGGTGTGATTGGACTACCACATGAGAAAAAAAAATACGCCTGAAATTACATGTCATAAAATTTTGTGGAAAAAAAAAATCAAAACAAATAAACACTGAAAAATTAAAATAGAATTCCCAATCAAACTGAACTATTTTTACACGTAGCACTCCAGTCGCACCCACGGCTTGAAAGTCCCAAATTCAATCTGCGAAACAATATAATTTTGAATTTTTCGACGGTCTTGGGACTTAAATAAAGATATTGAGATTAAATCGACAATAAAAGAAATTATAAGACTAAGCCTATTTGAGATCAAAGTTATGGGACCATCTATCATGTAAACTCAAACAAGTTAGGTAACATCAAAACATAATTGATGACCTGTGGACATGGGTTGGTGGGGTGGGGTAGGGGGATGGGACTCTTCGTATATATAATACATCTTGATTTGCATGCTTTCATGTATATTTTCATTCTTGAGTCTTTAAAGTTAACGTGATCACTTGTAACTCAAGAATCATCTTATTATCTAAATGGAGGAAAGAAGGTCAGGAAACTACGGAAAGAGCACGTGGGATATCAATTGCATTCAACGACTCACCACTTCTTACGGGGTAACATATATAACAAACCATGCATTATACATCGTTTATCAATTAATTAGCATTCATCCTTCGTCTGCAAACAAATATACATACGATATAATATTAAGAATCATGTACATGTTCAATTTTAGCCATTTGGCCTTTTCAATTTTTAGACTTTTTGGTATCAATTTTGATTATGAGTGATACTTGTGTGCAAGTACAATTGGATTTAATTCTAATTTGGATGAACCGTGAACCCTATACCATATACCCTAAACTTAAACCCTAAATCATGAATCCTAAACCCTAAACTATGAACCATTCGAGTCGGGTGAACCATGAACCATTCGGGCCGGGTTCAGGTTGGGCCCGTGTAAAAAAAACTAAAAAAAAAGTATTTGCCTTTGATTATTTTGTAAAGAAATAAAAATACACACAAGACTAAAATTTTGGTCTTATATGGTTTACTTTTTCAATATTAACATTTTCTCGTGTCCAATTTTAGTCTGTGTGTTTTTACTTTTTCCAATTATGGTCCAAAAGGATCAAAATTGAAAATCTAACAAAAGGATTAGAATTGGACATTTATAGGACGGTTTTTATATGAATTATACATACACACGGTTGGCTAAATGAAGACCGTTGCAGGGTGAAGAGTTTGTAGAGAGAGCTGGGAAGGTGAAAGACGACGTTAAAATAATGATAGAGGAAACCACAGATTTGGTAGCCCAGCTTGAACTTATCGACGATTTGAAAAGGCTTGACGTATCTCACAACTTTGGTGATTCCGTAAAAAAATTACTGGACATAATTTATATTGCGGATAATAATGACATGAAAAATGACTTGCATGTCACTGCCCTGAAATTTAGGCTTCTCCGACAACACGGCTACCATGTCTCTCAAGGTCCATATTTAATTCAAATAAATCTTTGTATTTTGATTTTAATTTTTAGTTTTGAATTTGACATGATGTTAATTAACTGCAGAGGTTTTCACTAATTTCATTGAGGAGTTGGGAAATTATAAATTCAAGGAAAGCTTAAGTGCTGATGTGAAGGGGCTTCTTTCTCTGTACGAAGCTTCATTTTTATCCATGGAGGATGAACCTATTTTGGATTCTGCCAAAGATTTCACGACTCGTGTTCTTGCGAAAAAGCTCGAGCAATTGGCAACTGATGACAGTTTAGGCAAGCAAATCAGGCACGCCTTGGAGCTTCCGTTTCAATGGAGAGTGCCCAAACTCCAAGCCAAGTGGTTCATGGAGGTCTATGAGAGTAGACCCCATGCCAACCTTATCTTGCTAGAATATGCAAAGTTGTATTTCAACATTGCACAAGCAAGTTATCAGGACGAAATGAAATACATCCTATGGTAGTATACTAGTATATATTCTAATTGCCGTTTTATAATTAAATAAATTATGAATTTGTATAGAGAGGTGTGAAATTAATCCGTTTATTTAATTTTCTTAACACCCCCTTCATTAGTGGGCTTAATTCTCTTATTGAGAGGAGGCTTATCGAGTAGACAATTTAATATGGTATCGGAGCCTTTAGGCTGACACACCCACGTTTTGGGTTTGATTCCCGCTGAAAGCAATTCCTCCCATATTAAATTGTTCACTCGATAGGCCTCCTCCCGATGATGGAGTAAGAAAATTAAGTCCACGAGTGAGGGGAAGTGTTAGAGAAATTAAATAAATTAATTAATTTTATACCTCTCTACAAGTTCAGACTTTTAGATGAGATAAAATTATTTCACCAATTATTAGGGAATTAATATAAATGAATTGATTTCACGTCTCTCTATAAGTTCGTAATTAATTTTAGATGAGATTAAATTGTTTCATAGTATCAGAGTCTTTGGTTCACACCCATTTCTTATGATTAAATCCCGTAGAAAGTAACTTCACTCATATAAATTGTTCATTCGATGGTCTTCCTCCCCAGAAGATAGAGTCAAGAATCCAGCCTCGAGTGAGGGAGAGTATTAGAGAATTAATATAAATGAATTGATTCCATACATCTCTACAACTTTGGATATTTAGATGAGATGAAATTCTTTCACTAATGGTATATTTGCACAGGGAGAATAAAAGAAGTGGTCTAGGAGAAAAGTTTAGCTTCTCCAGAGACCGACCAGCAGAGTGTTTCTTATGGGCTCTGGGATTTACTCCCGAGTCTCATTGTGGAAATACGAGGTTAAGTTTGACTAAAGTTGCCTTAATGGTTTCGGTAGTAGATGACATATACGATGTATATGGCACGCTACAGGAAATCGAGTTGTTCACCAAATTCATCGAAAGGTGGGTATATATACATACACATTAATATTTTAGCAAATTAATTTGCACGTGATTCTAAATTGGGTGCACCGATCAGGTGGGACATTAATGAATTGGACAACCTTCCCCTATACATGCAAACGTGTTTCCTCAGTCTTGATAACATTGTCAATCAATTGGCGTCAGACGTTCTTTACAACCAAAGCTTCAACTGTATCTCAAATCTCAGGAGAGCGGTATGCATATATACACACACACATATCCTTGCCTTTTTAATTAATAATCTTATATATGTAATAAATGTATACAGAACATACGGTATGATTCTCGTTTCCATTGTTGTTTCACCTTGTTGGATTTTTAACATTTGGACCCAGAATATGGTGGTTCGTTGAATATTTTTTATTATTCCACATGTCATTCATTCATATTATGGAATATAAAGTGGAACACCAATTATGAAACAGGTGATCTCATTTTTATATGGATAGTTCAAACTCTTTTTTGTCCTGTTTTGATAAAAATAAAATATTTTTTGCCCCTTTTATGATACATTTACCCTTATTAAGAAAAATTGTGCATGAGGATCACGCGTGGGTCAGGCATATGGGAGGGAAATACATTAAGTTAATAAGGATAAATTAATATGTTCTTAAAGGGCATAAAAAAGTTTTTTTTATCAAGAGAAGAAAAAAAGAGTTTGAATTATCAATATAGAGAAAAAAAGGGTTCATCTCTAAAAGTATATATACAACACTAATTAATGTATCACATGCATGTTTCAGTGGATAGAGTTGTGCCAAAGGTATATGATAGAAGCGAGATGGTATTACAGTGGGTACACCCCAAGTACAAATGAGTATCTAAGTAATGCATGGATTTCAATTTCGGCTCCTCTAATTGTTATGCATGGTTACTTTTGCTTCACAAACCCTATAAACAAGGACGAGGTGCAGATCTTAGAGCAATATCCCGGTATCGTTCGTTGGCCGGCCATGATTTTTCGTCTTGCAGATGACCTCGGAACTTCACCGGTATGCAAGAATTTTATTAAGGGAAAATTGCACTTTTGGTCCCATAAGAATATTCTCATATCAAAATGGTCCTAATTTAAGCACTTTTGGTCCCAAACAAATATTCCATTAATTTTTAACAGATGTAAGTGCGTGTGTTCCCACAAAAATAGCGAAATTACTAATATTCTACAAAAAAAAACACCAAAAATCCTCATTTCCACCTTGAACCTTAGGAATCGCCACCTCCAATATCTAGCGAACTTTATAAAAATCTTATCCAAATCTTTCAAAATTAAAAGAGCACAAAAAACTTTAAACATATATAGATGGATTTTGTATGGTAATATTGTTAGATGAACATGTTAGGGGTTTTTGTGATGTGCAATTAAAGGTTTGGGACCAAAAGTGCCCAAAAAAGGACCACTTTGAAACAATGGGATTAAAAGTGCTTTGAAAATATTCTTATGGGACCAAAAATGCAATTTACCCAAATTTAGTAAAGAGTCGCATGCTATTTTGACAATTATATTGTTTAATAATTAATTTCTTCGTATTTATAAATGACGGTACATATATAGGAAGAAATCAAAAGAGGGGATGTTCCAAAATCAATTCAGTGTTACATGCACGAAACGGGTTGTTGTGAAGAGGATGCTCGGGTGTACGTAAAAAATCAGATTTACGAGATATGGAAGAAAATGAATAAAGAGATATTAATGGCGGAGAAGCCCTTTAAAAAAATTGGTGTAGCTGCATCGAATATTGCCCGTATGTGTCTTTTCTACTACCTCAATTATGGAGATAATTTTGGGGCAAATCCTAATTCTGTGACTAAAGAGAATTTGATGTCGCTCATTATTCATCCCATCCCTATGTCATCAACTTGAACAAATTGCGACCGGAAGATCAACGGCAGATAATGATGTCTCATTAATTTGAGTCTGGCGTGTTTCTGCCGCAAATTGAAGATCATATAAATAAAAATAAATACAGTATTAGTATATTTTTCAGTATACAAAATAGTTCCATAAAATAAAAAACACAGTTTGATTGAAAATTTATGGTTCAAAACTGAACGATGCAACTGGTGCATCTAAAGTGTTACTATCTTTTTATAATTGTTAAGGTTTCCTTATTGCATTTTCCTTTGTTTGGGCCGTGAGTCCTATTAATAATGGTCTAGCTTTGCTTGCTTATATTTAAGTATGAAAATTTATATTGTAAACGTTTGTTTCAAATTTCAATATTTAATAAGAATTTATGTACAAAAATATTGAATAATTTGAAGAAAAAAAAAAGAGGGATTTCTCTCCATTCATTGTCTCGCACGCTTATGAATATTTCGTGAATCAATGCTATAATTGATTGTCTATCATTATTATCTATGAAAGTTACTAAATTAAAGAGCTAGAGTTATAAATAGCCCAATGTAAAAATAAATATTTTTTTATGTCATTAAATTTCAATTTGTTCTATTCTAGCCCAGAGAATTATTATTTAGACTCTTATACCCTTATTCAATTAATTAAAATAATTAGAGAAAATCCCCATTTTTATCCCCTTCTCATTTAAAAAGTTTTTATTTATCAAAGTTTTTTATTTCATTCTTTTTAGCCAAAAGAATAATTTTTTGGGCAATTATACCCTTAATGAAGTCAACAATTTTTTTAAAAAAAAAATGGTGGTACGGGCTTCATTAAATGGTGGTACGGGCTTCATTAAATGGTGGTACGGGGTTAATATATTGTAGTATGAAATTAATAATTGTGGTACAAATTTAAAATTGATGGTACATGTTGAATTAAATTATGGTACGAGTTGAAATGATGGTGGTACGGTGTTAAAATAAAAGTGGTACGGGGTTAAAATAAGTGTGGTACGAAACTGATAGTGGTACGGAGTTAATAGAATGGTGGTACGGACTGAAACAATATTTACGGATTGAAGTAATAGTGGTACGGAGTTAATTGAAGGGTGGAACGGGCTGAAATAATGTTGGTACGAGATATATATATATATATATATATATATATATATATATATATATATATATATATATGGTGATACGAACTTAAATAATGAAAGCATAAAAAAGGGGTAAAGTTGGAAAAAAATATATTATCTTGGCTAAAAAAGAATGATTATAAATTTTGTGACAAAAAAGAACTTTTATTTTTATGTTAGACTATTTATAAACTCATCCCAAAGAATTAAATAAAATAGGAAAAAAAACAACTGCATTTTTAAAAAAATATCAGCGACTTTTTCTCCTAAAAATTAGAACAACTTTCTCTCTCCCTCATCCGGTCAACACTCTAGTACTACACCATATTTAAACATTAATTCCTCCCATATCACATTTTATTAAGCTCGTACTACCATTAATTTACCTAGTACCACACTTTGTAAAGGGTGTAGGGTATAGTTGGTAAAAAAAATATTATCTTGGCTAGAAAAGAATAAAATTAAAATTATTGATAATAAAGAACTTTTTAAAATAGAATTGGCTAAAAATTGGGGTTTTGTCTAAATTAATTGATATATTAATATCAATATTTATTCACCCATGACTAAGAGTGTTACTCCAACCATTGTTATCGTCTTTTTATTGAGAAAAGATCCTCATATAAAAATTTATTTACCATAAATATAAGAAATTCAAAAAAGAAAAAAATGGCTAATTTAAAACAATACAGGACTTTTTTGTCAAATCTCATTTGTTACATGATCTTTTATTCTTTTTTAAAATACACATTAAAAAAAAATTGTTGAAATCTGATACTATGAATTTGCACTTTTTTAAATAATATTTTTGTTGCATGAGGTTGTTTTAATGCTTGGGCCGATATCCCTTTATAAAAAATGCTTGGGCCTACATCTCTTTATATGAATGGTACTACATTTTTTAAGGGAGGGTAAAATAATATCAATCGCGTGGCTAAAAGGAAATCATGCCATAATCATGTCATGTGTATCAAATTGTATCAATTTAAAAAATAAAATATTTATAAAAACGAAAAGGTCAAGTTTTATATGCATTCATACCGTGCACTCATAGTCCATTTTAAAATCATATAGTTTGTTATATTAAAAAATACAAATTATTTACACTAAATTGTATAATTATTAATATGAAAAAATAATTATACAATTCAGTATAAATAAGTTTTATGATTCTAAAATGCACTTGAATATACAAGGCACCTGAATGCACATAAAACTCACTCAAAGAAACAAGAAAGACCATGTAACTATTGAAATTAAATTTAAAAGGCGGTCTGTTTATTAAAATAATAAAATTGATTGGATGGTGTATTTCCCAAAAGAGGGGGTGCTAATAACCTGAGCCTTATTAATTGGGCTATGTGCTTTCGGACAAATAATTATTAATTGGGCTTATAATTTTTTTTGAGAAACGAGAGGTTTTATTCATCTGGAAAATCAAGGAATACAACACTCTCGAAACAAACCAATCTCCACAACAGCCCAAACAACCGTGGTACTTGGAGGAAAAGAAAAACAAACAGTCCCAGGATGAACACGAAAACGCTTGAGCTAATTATAACTGGTCGTCAAGTAAAGCACTGAGACTAAAATCATACTGTCTCGTGACTGCTTGCACAAACCACTATGAATAAACTAGTCTCTAAAAAGATAGACAACCAGCGCCACAAACAAACTAATCAAACATGAACAAAGAAAACAACAAAAGCCACCGTAGGAAGAAAACGCCCAAGGCGCGGAAAAACTCACTCCTGAACTACTAGAGGAGAGGGCAACTAGAGAAGAGGGGAACAACAAAACTAAATCTACAAAAAAGAAAACAACGAGGATCCAATGAATCGATCTACCAATCGGCCACCGTAGCGCCGTTGGGGAAGATCGACCCATGGATCCGACCTAGAGCTGAAAATCTACCGCTGGCGGCCCGCATCGATAGCGAGATCGAGATGAGAGAAAAGGCGGTATAGAGACGCCGACACTGACGAAAAAAAAAAAGAAGAACCAAGCAACAAAGTTCTGGAGCCGGGCAAGAACCGGTAGTGACCAAGCTGGCCGCTGCAATCGAGTGAAGGAAAAGGCGGTGGAGGTTTTTTACTCTAGTAGGAAAAAATTTAGAGAGATTTTATTCAAACTGATCATGTTATCTATTTATATATATGTAGAGATCGATTTTCAGTCGCATGAATTGAAGAGTGGAAAAGCTAAGTTAAGTGAATGCTTCATAATAATGTGTTCTTCTTCGAGCTTTGGAAGGCTTTACTACATCAACTCCTTACTTCGCTCCAATACTCGCAATAATGTAGCTTGCTTCACATCTACATCCCGCAAAATACAGGTAATATATATATATATATAAGTATATATATACACTAAATTTTCTCTTTAACTAATTTCCCGCATATTCTCCTTAGAAAAAACATATTTTCCCCGCGTGTATTTTTCCGACTTTTAGAATTAATATAAATTACTAGGCATATTGTCAAGTATATATATCAGAACTAATGGAGATCTTAAGTTTTAAGTTAATAAATTAGATATATAAATATAATTGTTTACTACCCTTGCTACCCAAAAGCAATCAATTAAGAAATTCACATGGAAATTATGTTTTATTTTTTTACGGACTTGAGTCAATACCCAATTTCACTGAAGGCGGGTGACACACGTTCTTTGCTTAAAAATGATAAAGGGGAATTTTATGTTGAGTGAGATCATCTGTTTTATAGTCGGTGTTCCACTTTATATTTCATAATTCTGATAGGTGACACATGAAATAATAAAAAAATTAAACGAAATACGATATTTCGAGTCTATGTGTTAAAAATTCAGTAGGATGAAACACGAATATAAAAAGTTGAATAGGAGAATCGTACCGATTTCATACATATTTTAATAAAATACAAAATTATTTTATGCATTTATTGAAATATAGAATCCGGGTGATTTATGCATTTTATATGAAATACGAAGCAATTCTTGGTTTTTTGTTTTTTTACCCAGTTATAAATATTTATTAATGTGAATGTGTTTAATGGCTATCAGGGTGGTATAAATACAGGTGAAAATTTAAGAGAAGGAGATAGAAGGGTGGCAGGAGTACTGAAGGCATCTATGACACCTCAGCGGATAATGAAACAAGGTGGGGAGAAGAAGGGTATTCTAGACAAAACACGGCCAAAGCAGGGGTGGCGGCCGCCGTGGATACAGGGTTGAAGGTCGGCGAAATGACCAAGCAGACGGTGGACGGCGTATGGGACGCCGCCAAAAAGACCGCCGAGAGCGTTAGAGACTCTGTGGCGGCCGATGTCGATGAAAATCAGCGGCCCGCGCAAAGATCAAATAAACTGCATGTTTTTTATGAGGATTTTGCAGAACACACTGATAAACATGTGGAGGATCTAAGGAGGCGGGCCGGAGGTTATGACCTGAATAATAATCGTTGAACCATCGTTAAGATTGTTTGATAGCTAATCGAGTCGAGCTCGATTGAGTTTTAATTGAGCAGAACAGGAGTTGAGCTCGAGTAATTTGATCATTTTGCACTTATTTAACTTTTTATACTTTTTATACATATCGAGGAGTACTTTTAGTTTGTACCAAATAAAATTTATGTTTAAGATTGTTTAATATTTATGTCGAATCGAGTTTAAATGAGCTTTTATCGAATGACTTGATATCGTATCCAGCGTTGAGTAGATTTTTTAATTTCCAGTCTTTAACTATTAGCAAGTTTAATTTTGTGCATGCAAAGTGTTGTATTCCAAGTCTCTAAATGGGATTAAAGATGGAGCGAGGAAATGGTACCAGGGACATTGGGCCTCTTTGAAATTTTGAAAATTTGCAAGGATTTTTTAGTAATTCAATATTTATATATAAAATAAAATAATATTTAATTTAATATATATTAGAAAAAATCTTAGTTATTGTTTACGTGAATTTGGATGAAAATTTCTCTACTGCTGTCAATATATATAGGGGGTCTTGCACAAAAATTGATTGCAATAAGAAATTTGTTGTATTCCCATTAATTCTTTTGCTGGTTAAGTTATAATCTCTAATGCACGGATTCTTCAAAAATTAACAAAGATGCGATGTCGGATTTGTGCAGAAGTGCGATTCGGGTGGGATTCGCACGAGATTTGACTTTTCGCCACGTGGCGAATCCCAATTTTTTTTTTTATTATCGGATACGCGTATCCTGTTCCCAGGATACGCATATCGAATACGTATCGGGATTTTTTTGTAAAATTTATTAAATTTTGGATTTTTTTTTTGTAAAAAATTAAAACTTACTAATAATTTGAAGGACACACTCTAAAACTTATTAAATATTAAAATTTATTAATCTTTTATTATGATTTATGACTTGTATAGGTTAATGATATTTTATTTAATTGTTGTTTTGTTACTTATGGGATGAATTCCTTGATATTAGTACTTGTGTTTTAAATACTCTTGATATTATTACATGTGTTATATATCATTGTTGTAAAATTTTTAATATTATTACAGGTGATATATATAATTAAATTAAAAAAAATCACGTATACGGCCTTGGCCGTATCGTATCCTAAAAATTTGAAAATCTACTTAATCCCTTTTTTAATCGTATCGATGATTCGCAGACCCGCACCCGTGCAACACAGGTTATAATTAATCTAACCCGTTGTCACAATAATGAAAATAACATTTTAATTAATGAAACTCGTCAAGATTTTTACATGATTATTTGGTTGTATATATTTTAAAAAAAAAAAGAATGTTAGTAACAAAGCTATCATACAAAGTTTTCAGAATATGAAAAGTCGAAAACGAATGTTAGAATTTAAATGTATTAAAAAAAAATTTTTAAATGTGTATAATTGTGCTTAACATTTTAATTATATTTTTTATTACTAATAATTAGGCTCCTGGAGGGACGAAAATCCTAGCTCCATCACTAAATGGGACCGTGTGCATGTTCTGTATTACATTATCAGTGTTTTTACTTTTTTCATGAAAATTGTTGAGGTGTTATTAAAATGTGTGTATAGGAGAGAGCGTTGTTGAGGTGTGATGCAAACGAGGGTTTTGGCCCAAGAATACTGCAAAATTATTCGCGAAATTGTTTCAAAATTATTACTTGCGAAATTGTCCTATTTTTATCAAAGATAGCGGCTCGAATTTCCTATTTCACATGTGTGTTTCATCTGGTGTTTCATGCCTCGAATTTGCGACCACGTGTCTATTTTGGCCCACTCCGTTCCGTCACCCGGCCCGAGTGGTTCATGGTTCACCCGGCCCGAATAGGTCATGATTTAGAGTTTATTATTTAGTGTTTAGGGTATAGATGGTTCACCCGGCCCATAGACATGTGGCGCAAATCCAAGGCATGAAACACCAGATGAAACAGGCTTGTGAAACAGGGAAACCGCGATGCAAAGATAGTATCCCATATTTTACAAAATTTGGTAAGATATGCAAGATATTCCTAGATTTATTGCTTTATTATTTTATTTTCGGTTATTTTCTTTTATTCATAGATATCTAGTAGATTTAGGAGATTTGGTCCTTTTTTAAATAGTTGGTGTACGTTTTTCATCTTGAATCAATGTATAAAATTAATTTTTCTTTGGAAACTTTGTCAAAACCAATCGATCTCTTCCACACTGAAATGCGAAGATTTTATCGTGTTTTATATTCGATTCTCCCTTTAGTTTGTCTTTATATGATTTAATTTATCTTGTTTCCAAATCGCGGTTCTCATCAAGGTGTTAACACCAAGTTTTATGAAAATTTTAATAACTTAAGCCTTTAAAATTAAATGTGAATAAGGCATTTTGTTATGATAGTATAAACTTATGTTATATCTCATTATATTTTTTATAGTCATATATTTAAAAAAAATATATAATTTTGTAATTATACCATGTAAATTATATATACTTATTATATCGATTGATTAATTAAATTTTTCAATTTCTAAGTATGTGATATATTAATATTTAATGTTTAATTAACTTATTCATATTGTCTTGAAGAAAAAATAGTTTTATTTAACCAATTCTATTAATAGGCATTAAGACTTTATTCATATTTAACTATATGAGTTATAATATTGGAATTTTAAAATAATTATCTAATATTTGTTAATAAAATAATATAAACTATTTATATGTTAATAATTTTAAGTAATGAGTCACATATAGAAGGAGCTACATTCTCCGTTCTAGGAGACGTGCCCCATCAGAATTTTTTTCTCTTTTTTTATAAGATGTGAAAAGGGTGGGTGTTGGTTTTATATATTAAAAAAAAGGGAGAAATTTTCATAGAATTTATTAATGTCCATTTTATCTCGTTCATGAATTGGACTATAGTCTCATGTCTTGCATTGTGGGCCTGACTTCGGCCTCTTTATTGGCTATAAATTGATTTCTCTTAGAAGGGAGTCTTGTGTGATGCAGTTTTATAATTCATCTCATTTTTACTTTAAAGCATAATAAAATATAGTATAAATTTAACATGCATGCACGCTGATCTTTGTCAATGTCACTAATAGATACGGAGCTACGTGCCCCAAAGAGGGGAGACGTGCCCCTAGGTTTTATTATATTAATTATTATTTATATTAATTATATTATTTATATTAGAATATAAATTCTCTATATATTATTATATAATCATATTTAGTACTTCTTCCGTTTTAAATTATTTTTTGTCGAAATTGATCACTACACATTTAAACCATGGAATCTTTTAAGTTTTATTTCCCTTTATATTATCATTTTAAATTTATCATGAATTAATATATTTGATTTATAGAATAAACTAGAAGCAACACAAGTTGTGTTTAGAAATTTAGAAATTAGTAATAATTTTGTAAGAGATGTAAAAATTGAAATTAGGGTTCCTAATATTTAAAATTGATGACTACGTCATATCTCAACCCCACAACCCACAATATTTAAATATTTTATTAAAGAGCATTGGATCCAGCATTTGTTATTGGAGAAAAGGATAATAGTGTCAAATCAAGTAGGAATATTTTAACGCAGAAGAACTTCCTACATATTCAGGATTAAGAATTCCAAATTTTATGCCCCTGTCATGAAAAAATTTATAGGTCCGTCCCTATAACTAATGATATTGTGTTTTCTATAGCTTACTTTTATTTTTATATTTCATTTTTATTTTTTGGCACATTTTAATCGTGCAGATTCTTAATTTCTTATGGATAATTTGTTCATTCTAACAGCCACTTTGATTGCTTGTTAGGGTCTATATCCAGATTTAGAGTTGGGCAACTTTTGAGTTCAAAAAGGGTGGACTGGATAATATAGTGGTCCAAAAAGGCCAGGCTTATTGGGCCCAGTCTAAACATTCCATGGGCTCGCGCTTGCCCAGTGGCCTCCAATATTAGATTTTTTTCTTTTTTTTTCTTTTTGTATATATAAAATACTAAAAGAAATATATGATTATTTAAATTATATAATACGGTTGTTTTAAAAAAAAATGATATAATAGGATTAATTGTATATTAATTCAAGAATTTTAGGCACGGCCTTAATTTAATCACGACTTTCAACATTTTTTTGTGTAAATTTATTGATCTCTTCAGTTGATTCAATTCTACACGATTTTCATTTTCATCAAAGGTTTTCCCATGCATCGGCGCGTCAGTGCTTGGAACGTAGATTTCTGTACATGGAGGAAATCATTTCATAAAGAACAAGAGAAGTGTTTGGGGCGTGGTTGGAAAATTTATATCATAATTTAAAAGTGTACTAGATTGAAACTATTAAATAAGTGGTGAATTTACAAAAAAAAAAAGTTTAAGTTCATGATTAAATTGATATTGTGAATAAATGTCCTGAATTAACATATTAACCCCTATAATACATCATATATTTTGGAAAATATAGATTTAGATGTAAACTCAAACTATATCTTTTTTAAAATTCTTTTATGAAAATGAAGTAATTTTATTGATCAATAAATAAAAGTCCAATTACAGAATTGTAGACTTTATCAAAAACTATCGTGTGATTATTGTTTTTTTAAAAGTGCACATTGCATATATTCTAATGTATACATGTAATCTAAACTACTTTTTACTTGAACTATAATCAGTATTGATATACCACAAAAGGAAATTAAGTTACCAGCCCAGTACATAAAACCAATATGTAGTTGCAATTCACTACAATTCTTTTTTAAAATAGCAACACACTACAAATTTTTTATCATAATACCCTCCAAAAAAAAAAAACAAAACCGCACAAACCATTTCTCTCAATCATTAAGCTATTTTGTCTCTCTCTCTCACTCATTCAACTATTTTTTTTCTCTCTCCTTCTCTATCTCTCACATATTTTGCAGAACATTTCTACTCTGTATTTTACTCTCTCTCTCTTCTCTCTCTCTCTCTCTCTCCCTCTCTCTCTCTACACAAATCGTGGTGAGTGGTTGGGTTTTTTGGTGGCAGTGGTCGGTTGATGGCGGTGATCGGATCTGATTGGTTAATGGGGCGGCGGCGGTGAGTCGGGGGGTGGGGGCGGGGTTGGGGGTTACACGACAGTGCATGGAGAACGATTTTTTTATGCATTTTTGGGGGTAGATCTGATCGATCTGAGGCGGCGGCACCTGGCTGTGGGTTTTGGGGGGAGGGGGGTGGCAGACGACGATGGAGGCAATGGCGGAGGATTCAGATCTAGGATCGGTGGCGGCGGGGTTTCAAGTTTTTGCGGTGGTGGTGGTGGTGGTTTGTTTTTTGAGTGGCGGTGACTCCGGGGGTCGCCGGATCTGGCAGTGTGGGGCGGCGACTGGAGGGGGGCGGCTGATTTGTGGGGTGTGGGGGTGGCGATGGTGGGGCGATGTGGATGGCGGCGACTGGAAACGAAGTTGGCCATTCTTTTCTTCGTGAAGAAGATGAACCCAGGTATGATTTTTTTCGGGGAAAAATGGAAGACTTGCAACTTGATTATGTTGATTTATACCTAGTGTGTATAGTTTTCTGTGTATTAATATTTTATCATGTGTTATAGCTGGAATTACCCGAGCGTATGAACAATCACTCACAAAATAACAGTAGTGAATGCAGATAAGAGAGAACGCACAATTTGGTGACCCGGTTCGCCAAATACGACTACGTCCGGGGGCAATACCAAGCCAGGAATTTTACTATAATATCTTCCTAAGAACTAAGATTTTTCATCCCTTATAATGAATGTTACAAGAAGTATTTATAGATGGTGAACTAGGTTAAATCTCCTCGTGGGCCTCTTCTTTAGGCCTGCTAGGGCCGCAGCCGCCATCATCGTGGTTTCCTTGATATCTGGTTCGCGATTCTCGCCTTAGGATAGACTTGCCTTGCCTGCTCCCCACGATATCCGTGCCATTAACTGCCCAAATCTTCTCCATATTTATCCCTAGGCTACCTCGGATGCTCGCTTGAGGTTACCGACCAAAGTGGTCGCACCTGCTCCCGGGTGATCGCCATCAATTGCCGATTCGCCACATTTCATCGTGCCTTAATGGTCGCAGTCGTTTGAGGGGTTGGTCACCCCGTAGATATATGACCCCAACAATTGCCCCCCAGGTCGCCAACGAGGTAGTCGTTGGTCCTCCCGAGGCATGATGGTGGTCGTCCCGCTCCCTCGAGAAGTCCAACCGCCACCTCGAAATAGTGCGCCTGATGACGTTGCTCTACAGGGTTATGATGGCGCGTGACCGCCACGCGCCCCGCATATGTCGGGATTTTTTGTGGATTTGCCCCACATTCGAAATCCTAATTGCGCTTTGGACCCTGCTTCCCGCTTATAAATATGGTTCCCTCTTCCTATTCTTCCGCAAAACTGTGCCTCTGAGTCTTTTTCGAGATTTAGGTGGCTTTGCATCCTCCTTGCTTCTTTTGGTAAGTGTTTTCTTCTCCCCCAAACTCCTTCAAACCCCCTTCTGTGTTAGTTATGTCGGGACCACCAAGAGATCAGGCCGGGCCTTCATCACCGGTGAGGGTCGTTCCCTTCGCCGGGACCTCTAGCGGCGGTGGCTCATTGGAAGATTTGGGCTCCGTCCGCCGGGACGGAGGGAATGCCCCTATGGATTCCAACGTGTTTGAGTCCCTCGTGGAATTAGGTACATTGACCCCGGAGTAGGGTCCGACGGAGTCTAGGACCCGTGCCCCGGATGAAGCTCCCGAGCCCTCCGTTCGTCGGGACCGGGACCATCCAGATTTCTTTGATTACCAGGCTTATCGGGCCGGCCTTGGACACCGTCGACCACTTCGACCCGAGATTCGAAAGGCGACCAAGTCCATGATCCACATCAATGATGAGAAATACTATTCTGTTATGACGGAGGTCGAGCTGGACGTCGCCTATCGCGAGTATGAGACTCCGAATGACGTGTTTTATTACCGGTCAGATCAGTCAGAGAGGGTCGACCAGCCTTCAGAGGGGATGATCGCTATACACAAGGCAGTGATGGACGTGGGTCTTTGCTTTCCCCTTCATCAGGCGATCTCCCATCTGTTGGCCGCCCCAGCCCAGATCGCTCCGAACGGGTGGAGTTACCTTTTGGCGATGTTAACCGTGATCGGCCAGGACGGCCTTTACCGACTGCCCACTCCCATGGAGGTGAATTACTATTGGTCGTTGGTTGCCCAACATGGCCAGGAAGGCCACTATGCATTGAAAAATTGCCCTGGTCGGCGGATCGTATGGGGGATTGTCAATAAGGTTAAAAATTGGCATCCCCGATGGTGGTTTGTGGGCGGGGCGTGGAAGAGTGCCCCTCCGGGGTCTGTATTGGAGATCCCCATTCCTACTGACTTCCAAGAGCGGGCTCCTCGTAATATTCCGTTCTGAAGGTACATCGATCATCTCCGCACTGATCTAATTTCCCTTTTCTTTTGCAGGCTTGCTTGTTCCTGACGAGAACCAGCTGAACTGGGATTTTGAGACCGCCCACTGGATTGCCTTCGACTATCCCTGGGAATTCTGCCATGTCGAACTCTATAACTCCTCCTCTAAGAGATTGTGGGGGGGTTTACAAACGTATCCTTGTGAGACCGGCCGCTTTCGTGAGTTTTTCTACTTTCCTTTCACCAATCTTCTCTTGCTGAGATTTCTTATTAAGAATTATTTTCCTGCAGCTCCTCACATCCTCGTTCAAGCGACCACTCCAAGCCCCGAACAGATGGCCTCCCTCCGGAATCCTGCCCTCCACTTCTCGCGCACCGGGTCCGCGGCCCGGTCCTCACCTTTGGATCACAGGGGCGGTGCAGTGGAGACAGGGGGATCCTCCATGGCGGATCGCTCCAAGGACAAGAAGAAGGCCAAGGAAGGTCGAGATAGTGCTCGCCCGGCCCACTCGGAAGGGTCCCCTTCCCGAAAGCGTGCCCGCCAGGGCGACCACTCCCCACGTGCTACTATTGGGGAAGGGGGGAGTGCCCCCCCGCGGGAGTCAATCCTCGTCGCTCGTCCTCTGCCGACGACGCCGCCGCCCCCGCTTGGTTGCCAATTCTCGGGCGACCGCACCTTCGAGGGTTTTGACGTCGACCGCTCTGGGGCGTAAGTTGTCACCTTGTTGCTTTCGTGATTATCCCTTTTTGTCTCCGCATTTCTTCTAAGTTTGGCTTTTTTTATTTTAGGTTTGTTAACTTCCCCCCGCCTGTTGTCGATTACATTCGGTCGAGGATGTCTCCCATCATTGGGATTTCGACCGACTGGCCCCGGTACATGCGGCATTCCATCCAGGATGTGCCTTGGTGCTGCTCCTTAGACGACCACCAAGCTGCCTCCACAAACAGCAAGGAAAACAACCTATACACCGCCCTAATTTATTCCCAAAAGGCGGTCACATTCCTTGAGCGAGTTATGGAGCAAAATGATCAAGACTTGGAGACCTCCTGCTCAACCCTCGACGAGCAGAAGAAGAAGTTGGCGGAGGCGGCCGCGGCCATGTCACGGATGGAGGCCGACCTGAAGGCTGCTCAGGAGCGGTCGACCGAATTGGCCTTGCAGGTGGCGGATGTGAATGCCAAGCGACGCACCGAGGTCGACTCACACCGTCTCGAGCTGATGACTTTGTGGGGCCGGGTTGATGAGCTTACTCGGCAGTTGGCTGAGTCCCACACTTTGGCGGTCGATTATGAAGCTCGGGTCGAAGATCTCGAGTTTCAAATATCCAAGGAGGCATCTCTCGGGGTAGCAGGGATTGGCGTGTCCAACACGTACTCAATCTTTTCTTGCCTTAGCACCAAACGCACGTTTTGGTGTCAGTCGAGAAAATTTGGCCCTGCCAATTTGTTTGTTTCCAAAACGCTTCTCATTGATAAGTTATTCATTTCAACAATCCTAGAGAAATAAAATAAAACGGGAATTAAAACACGTAATTCCTATTATCAATATTCAGCAATCAAAATAAACATGGCCTTTCAAATTTATTTTGTCTCCATTATTTTCACATATTCAACGACCTCATCGGAAGAATACGAATTTATATCTAATATAAATCATAATGGACTAGGATCCACATTCCTACTATTATAATATCTGCTTGGGCTGATTACTATAATAACAGAACTGGTAGGTCTCCAAACTAATTGCAACATTGCAACTCCTAGTTGATTGAACCTAGTTCAATCGGATGCCCCTCGACTCTCGTTTCCCTGCTTGGGCTGGTGAAACAGACTCAGGTTGATTTACAACCATCAAGCGGTGACACGATTGTCCCTATAATAGTCCTGTTAGATGTAGATCCGAGCAAAAGACTTGGGCCTTAAATACTCATTGGAACGAAATCTCTGGTTTACTATTAATTTTGATGGAAGGCATCGTTCAATTTAATAAAAAAATATATTTTAGTGAGGATAGGCGGGGTATTAATTGCTTAATCAAGATCCGAACATGTTAATCTATATCACATTTGAGCAATTATTGGGTGTTGCCTACCCAAACATGATTTTACACGGACTAACACTTACATGGGCGTCGTCTACCCAAACACTACCCAAACAATAAATACGGTCCGACAGTTATTGGGTGCCGCCTACCCAAACAGTTATAATGCGGACTGCAAAAGTGTTTAACGAATTAAAATTTAAAACAGTTAAACAGTGGGATTTAATAATTCCTTTTGAACCGAATTTCAAAATCCAATTTTAATTCGATCTTAAATTATTAAAAGTAATAATTAATCCAATTAATTTTGATTAAAATCCAATTTTAATTCTTTAAAATTAATCCATTTAATTTTTCAATTTAAAAGTCCAACTTTTAATTTTGTTTTAAAATTAAACCTTTAATTTTAAAATCCATTTTATTTATTTTATTTACAGGAGCTCAAATGCAATTTCAAAAATTGCACAGGAGGGCCTAGCCAAATCAAATTTACTAGATGGTCCTCCGTTCATCATCACCCAAATCCGACGAATCCAATCTGTAATTTGGGACATCCGTTTATCCAAAATTCAACAAACAATTTATCAATCACAGTTTTCAGAATTAGTCCAATCAATTCATCAACATATTCGAGTCCAACAAGGTAATCGATTAAATTGTTCGACAAATTCTCAAAGGGACTGAAAAGAAGAACAACAGCAAGCACAAACACATCGGCCCAAATTCGCAGCCAAACGCTTGGTCGTCGCTGCAACGGAGTCAACGAGGCGCCTCGTCATCGTGCGACCCGAGCGCATCCGGGTCGAACCCGTGCCTCGGCGCACGCTCGCAAAACAGCCCACAAGCGATTCAAAATAGGGATGAATCAGCAAGCGACGGATCGCCGCCGCGCCGAGCATCGCGCACCTTCACCCGAAGGTAAGGAGGCGACGGTTGCGCCGTCGTGGGTCGAAGGTGATGCAAGGGACGCGCCACCACGAATCGAAGCGAAATGGTGGCGCGTCGCCACAAATCGCATCAAAACTGGGGTGAATCACGGTGCATCGAAGACGAACATAGGAACGCCGCCGTCGTTCGCTTCGTCGCGGAACCTCGCGACCATCGCGAGTCGCAGTGTGAAGTTGCCATCTCGAGCAACGTTGCGGCGGTCCGTCCCTAGGCGAAGTGGCGCCGCATTGAAGACGGAGGCGGAGCGGCCAATTGGGGTTCCAAACCCTAATCTGGCGAAAATTCCGAAGGAAGAAGATGAATCCCCAATGGGTTTTCACAAACCCCAAATAAAATATTCAAGGGGTGCGGTTGTTCTAAACAGTCGTGCCCCAGGTTTTAATTAGAAAAAACTTTTAATTTTAATTCAAAATCAATACACAATACAATTAAATCAAGAGCCAGAGCTCTGATACCACTGTTGGAATATAGAGGCACGTAAAACACGTAATCACATGCGCAATGAAAATTAAAGTTCACCAACAACGAACAATTAATTGCATACAGATTACAATAATCATAACGAGAAATCTTACAGTAACTCGAGTGCAGATTTCTCTACTACGGTATCCACGTAATCCCCAATTAAAGACTTGCACGGATTTGCCAGCGTTGAAATCCCAAGACAGATTTGCTAGGAAAATCCAAACTCTAGATCTTATGGAGAAAATATGAAGTAACGTTGTTTGTGAATTCCCAAGAGCCTGTATATATAGGGGAGGCTCAGCTTAAATCTTAAGCTAACCTGATTGAGAAATAAAATCCCTAATCTTTATTTAAATAAATCTCTACGATTTATTTCCCTATATAAAATCTCTAAGGATTTAAATGCCTTATATGAAAATCTCTACGATTTATTTCCATATACATTAAATCCTACAATTATATTCTAAATATAATTATTAGGAATTCTTATTTAATTAAATCCAATTCAATTAAATAATATTAATAATAATTAATTCCAAATTAATCTATTATTAATTTCTTCTTCATAAATTAAATATTAAATCCAATTTAACATTTAATCAACCAACTATAATCCATAAAAGGGAACTACTTGTTGTGTGACCCATAGGCCCTCATATACCGAGCGATTAGTCAAACTAACGGTCTTAATTGAACCCCAGTCAATAAATCAGACATTCTCAACATATGAGGTACGTTGCCAGAAACATGCAACTACCTGTAATTGAAACGTGGGCAATTGCGATTTTCTCCTTTCATTCACGAATACTCAATTAGTCTTGAACATGATGAAGTGTCTATTCAAATAACTTAATCAATTTATCTCAAATCACTAA
This sequence comes from Stenogyne calaminthoides, assembly GCA_037126765.1. Taxonomy (NCBI): domain Eukaryota; kingdom Viridiplantae; phylum Streptophyta; class Magnoliopsida; order Lamiales; family Lamiaceae; genus Stenogyne; species Stenogyne calaminthoides. Next base: position 19,207,628 of record JBBCBC010000032.1, read on the forward strand.
TTGATCATTAGTGTCACACTTAGTCACAAAGTCTAAGTTGACGTGCATTGGCCAATGACTTAGATCCAATTATGATGAGAAGATGAGTATTCTCTCTAAATCCACTTTGAGGAATGAATCCTTTTCTTGGCTCAACTACCACGCACATGCACTTCGTGATGAACCCAATCCAAGACATATCTACCCATAGATGATTGCAAGCGTCGGTCATGGTCAAAGTTCATCACTCCACACATGTCGTGCGTATTGACCTCAAGTCAAAGGAGTATCGCATCGCTCCCACTAACCAAGACACCCGTAGACACATATAGTGGAACTACATCAAACGGTTTCTCAGATGGCTATACCAATACCCTCTAAGGTATTTGTGCATCCATCATGAGATACCTAGTATCTCGTAGTAAGTGAGATCTTACTACACTCTCTAAGAGTATGATGCAGATCGCACACAAATCTCCATTGCATCATCAATATCCCTTTCTTGATGATCCTCGATTGGGGCTATTTAAGAATCATGCTTAAGTCATCTGAGTTCTCACTGACTCAATGACAGCAGTGGCTCAAGGGAACACATATAAGAATAAATGCAAACAATCAAACATAATATTCTAATGAGTGTAACGTCATACATTTAATATTAAACAAATAATAATATTAAACCAATACTGAATATTATCTGAGTATTATGTCCTTACAAAGGATTGTCTCTAGGACACTAATACTAACAGGCGGCCCTTGGACATTTGATCTGGTCTGGACACGGGGGCGGATGCTACTTTGTCGATCAGAAGTCCATAATGGGCGATGACGATCACCTCCAAATGTGATACGACAATGACGAACGAGGACTCTGATAGCACAAAACTCTCAGGCGAGGATCTACAGAGGTGCTCTGCACTACGAAAGAATCTGGCTATACAAAGACAGTAGTCGATCCTACGATTGGTGATTCGCGACAGACGCAATGGAACTTAAACCACTCTTTGGCAGAGGGAGGGCGGCCTACGACAGAACACGACTCTAATACCACTGTAATGAAAAATATCGACAAATCATCCTTAGACAGGGTGTCATTCAGACGTTGTATGTGTTAGACAGGTTTGGATCTTCATTTATGGTATGTCATATCATGTCAGCATCCTTGACAGAGGAATCATCAGCTTCCACTTCAGAAGTTTTGATCCACTGATGTTTCAGAGACATCAACCTCTTTCTTAGCAACATTTGGTTCATTTCTCTTCTTCATTCTAGCTTCTCTCTTTGCTAGAATTTCATTCAAGGTAAGATCTTTCTCAGAATCACCAGTCTCCACTTCAGGTTCGGCAGTGGGTACGCCAGGCCTCTTCATGTTGGAATTTAGAGGCACTTAAACACGTAATACATGCGCAGCGAAAATAAACAGTTCACAAACAACGAACAATTAACTGCATAAATTGAATACGTATAAACATAAAGAGAAACCTTACAGTAAATCATATACATATTTTTCTACTATAGTATCCACGTAATTCCCAATCACGGACTTGCACGAATTTGCTAGCATTGAATCCCGAGATGAATTTGCTAGGAAAATTCTAACTCTAGATCTTATGGAGAGAATAATGAAATAACGTTATTTGTGAATTTCCAAGAGCTCATATATATAGGGAAGTCCCAACTTAAATCTTAATCTAACCTGATTAGGAAATAAAATCGCTAATCTTATAAAATAAATCTCTCAAGGGTTTTCGTCGATGACTGCCCTCCTGAGGTGGACTTGGTACTGCCCGTGGCGGACTTGGCCAATTTTGGTGTCGACCTATCATTCTTGGCTCCGGCGAGCAGGTTATGAGGTCGTGCGGGGGCTTTGATCTCGGGGGCTCTTCTAGGCAGATGCATGTTCGACCCTGCTGCGACCCGGCGGATGGTAGTGGCGCGATGGTGGCCACCTCGAGCGGAGAGGTTGTCGGAGGCGAGGAGCAAGTGGGCGACCAGGCCATGGTCAGGAGGGTGGATAGGTCGGGGGACGGTGCTTAGTGGCTCCCCTTCTGCTGAAGCAACATCGGAGGGGGCCGGATATGAGAGACTTCACCATCACAAAATTAACTTTCCCATCCACCACACACACCCTGGTCGCCCTCACCGACCCAATGGATGTCGACCATGAGGATTGGAGGACACCAATACTCGAGTACCTAAAGACAGGACATCTGCCCGACGACTACAAATGAGAGAGACAAGATATGTGATGGTCGACGAAAACTTATACAAGTGAGGCTTCAGCATCCCACTACTCAGATGTGTGACAAGGGCCGAGGGGCAAGCCATCCTGAGAGAAATCCACGAGGGCATCTGCGGAAACCACACGGGAGGCCAATCCCTAGCCCATAAAGCCATCCGACAAGGATATTTCTGGCCAACACTAAAAAGGGATGCTCTCGAATATGCGAAGATATGCCACCGATGCCAAATATTTGCCCCCTCAATCAAGGTATCCCCAGAATGGTTAACCAGCATTCTAAGTCCATAGCCTTTTGCAAAATGGGGAATCGACATCATTTGACCCCTGCCTACTGCCCCAGGGACCGTACGGTTCGCCCTTGTCGCAGTCGACTACTTCACAAAATGGGCAGAGGCTGAAGCCATCGCAATGATCGACCAGGACAACGTGATAAAATTCATATGGAGAAACATCATTTGCCATTTTGGCCTCCCACAAGCAATCGTAACTGACAATGGAAAGAAGTTTGACGGCCTTAAGATCGACGCGTTCTTCAGGAAATGGAAAATAGCAAAGCTCTTCTCCACCCCCTACCACCCACAATCCAATGTACAAGTTGAAGCAATCATCAAAATTATCAAACACACGCTGAAAGCGCGACTTGAAAGGGAAAAAAGCAAGTGGGAAAGTGAGCTGCCCGAAGTATTGTGGTCTTACAGAACAATCTGCAGGACGTCTGCGGGAGAAACGCCCTACTCCCTCGCATTCGGGGCAGAGGCAGTGATCCCAGCAGAAATCGCCGTACCTAGCACTGAACGAGCAATGGGGTCTCGAACAAAAATGATATGACAATGACAACCAGCCTGGACCTACTGGAAGAAAGAAGGATAGAGGCAAACCTAAAAAATGCCAACTACAAACAGCAAGCAAAAAGATACTACAATTCGAAGGTCAAACTCCGACAGTTCAAAGAGGGCGATCTCGTCTTAAAGAAAGTGCTCGGAGTTCCCAAAGGGGTATTCGGCCCCACTTGGGAAGGCCCATTTAGAATATCCAAATGCCTGGCGAATGGGGCATACGAGATCAAAGACCCGGATGGTACACCAGCCCAGTATCCATGGAACGCGGCCCACCTGAAGAAATATTACCAATAGAAAATTGCTGATAGTCAATTTACCATTTTGTCTTGAACTTTCTTTGTAAGAGTTTATCGATTTTAAGAAAAGTCTTTTATAATAAACCAGGTTTCTTATATTTCTTGTACGCTTTAAAACAAGTCGAATAGGAATTGTCCCGAGGGTGATCTGGGCGACAAAGGTCGAGTCAGAAAGGTGGTCGCCAAACATGCAAGTCGACCACCTACGACGAGAAGCGATACCCGGCACTCACGTCGACAGGGTCATCATTGCATTGGCCGCAGATTAAGAACGACGACCTTCTTAAAGACAACACCATAACACGACTAAGCCAAAGTTTAGATATGTCACGTAAGATAAGACGACCAAAACATAGTTTGGATACATCGCAACATAATCAAACGACGATCAGGACAGAGGCAAGACTTATAGTCGTCGGTGTACGTCCGGGTTCGCACGACCAATGGTTCATAGGCAAAGCAAGAGATTCATACATAAATACACAACGAAGGGCGTAAAAATATAACAACTTCATTACCACAAAACAAAGGCACCGAGGCTGAAAACAAAAGAGGGCCCGAAGGCCACTTACAAGTTCCTACCCCGGAGGGCTATGCAAACACAAAAAGGAAGAACATAAAATTTCAAAGGAAAAGGGTTCGCAGACACCCTGTACAAATAGCCTGGCCAAAGCATCTGCTTGGTAATTCGAGTTCCTAGATATCAGCTCCACGTAGACCTGGTCGAATTTCTCGAGCAGGCTTTGGAAGACTTCTTGGTATGGGGTCATTCGATCGCATCGGGCCTCATACTTCCCCGACACTTGACAAGCGACCAGTTGCGAGTTGGTGTGTATTTTCAGTTTCTTCACTCCCATGGCCATTGCCATTTCAAGACCTCCAATTAGGGCCTCGTATTCTGCTTCATTGTTGGTGGCCTGAAAGTCGAACATGATAGTCATTTGGAAGAAATGTCCATCCGGGCTAGTCAGAATTACGCCAGCCTTAGCTCGGGTTTGAGTGGCGGACCCGTCCATGTAGATCTCCCAGGGGGGCCCTGCTGGCGTTTCCGGCGCAATCATCAAAAAGGTTATTTCTACCATGAAATCGGCCAGGGCCTAGCCTTGAGGGCCGTGCGTGGGGCGTATGTGACACCAAACTGGCCAACTTCGATTACCCATTTCATGCAGCGCCCAGCCGTGTCGGGGTGGTGTAGCACATTTCTTAGGAGTAGCGCGGTTAACACCTCCACCTGGTGGTCAAAAAAGTATGGTCGTAGCTTTCTCACGCTCATCACGAGAGCATAGGCGAGCTTTTCGAGGGGAGGATACCTTCGTTCTGCCTCGTTGAGTGCCTGGCTACATAGTAGATTGGCAGGTTGTCTTTTCCTTCAGCTCGTACCAGGACCAAACTCAGGGTTGTTTCGGAGGCGGCCAGGTAGAGGAAGAGTTTTTCTCCAGGGACAGGTATGGCCAGTATCTTTGGGTTGGCAAGATACTCCATGTTATCTAAAGTTTTCCAGGCCTCCTCCGTCCACTGGAAATCATTTTTGGCCTTCTTTAGTGTGTCGAAGAAGGGTTTGAACCTATCTCCCATGAGGGATATGAATTTGCTGAGGGCTGCCAGGCTTCCTGCGAGCTTTTGGACTTCCTTTGGGTTCCGCGGGCTGCCCATCTCTAGTATCGCCCTGATTTTTGTTGGATTGGCCTCTATTCCCCATTTGCTGACTAAGTGGCCAAGGAATTTGCCTGACTCCACGCCGAAGTTGCATATCTTCGGGTTGAGCCTCATGTTGAATTTCCTCAAGATGTCGAAAGTATGGGTGAGGTCAGCAAGATAATCTTTCTTTTTAGACTCTTAACGACTATGTCGTCTATGTATACCTCCATGGATTTCCTGATTTCCTCTGCGAACATTTGGTTTACCAATTGCTGGTACGTAGCCTCGGTGTTTTTGAGGCTGAATGGCATCCTCTTCCAACAATACATATTTTTCTCGGTGATGAAAGATGTATGTTGTTGGTCATTTTTTTGCATGGATATTTGATGGTAGCCCGCGAATGCGTCCATGAAGGACATCATTTCATGCCCGACTGTGTTATCGATCAGGTGGTCGATATGTGGCACGGGGAAGAAATCTTTGGGACATGCCTCGTTCAAATCGGTGAAGTCGATGCATAGTCTCCACTTCCCGTTGGCTTTCTTGACCAGGACGGCGTTGGACACCCACTGGGGTTGGTCGGCTTGCATGATTAATTCGTTATCAAGCAGTTTCTTCACCTCCTCGGCCAATGCAGCATATTTCTTGGGTCCGAATTTCCTCCTCTTTTGCTCGACCGGTTTTTTGCCGGGGTCGATGTTGAGCTGATGGCAGGCGACCTTGGGGTCGATACCTACCATATCCTTGTGGGACCAGGCGAACACGTCTAGATTCCCTTTAGAAAGTCGACCAGTTGTCCTCTCAGTTCCGACGAGATTTTAGAGCCAACTATGACTTCCAAGTCCTGTCGGGTTGGATCCACATTGACCTTTTTGAGCTCTTCGTCCGGTGTTGCTCGATGTTGGTCTCCTCTCGGGTCATTGATCGTTCCTTGGATAATGAACTCGCATGGCTCGGGTCCAAGTCTCGGTTCGAGGTCCTCATTTATTTCTTCGTTTTGGTCGATTACCATTGGGTTTCTTTGATCGTTTGCGATTTCTTATATGTTATAATTTAAATGAGATCAGATATAAATTGAACATCCTCTTGCATCAAGCTGATCGCCCTTAACGGTGCCGACCACCCCATCTGAAGTGGGGAATTTTACACAGAAATAGTAAGTGGAGGACGCAGCCTCAAATTTGTGCTCGAATGGCCTGTCGAGGAAACCATTAAAGGTCGACGACAGATCGATTACAAGGAAATCACAAAGTTATGTGGCCCTAATGGCCCTATCTATAGTGGACACTAGTTCTACCGCCAGACGTATGATCCCGTAGGGCTTCACTGTGGCGTCGCCAAAACCTCTCACCATATGTTTGTTGGGATTATACTGAAAAGTATGCTTTTTACTTTGTATAATCGAAACTGAATTTTCAGACTTATTTACTGAAATAAATTGTTTATCACTGATGCTTTAAATATTATCGAATGTTACATATATTTACTGCATAACTGTTCAATAAGTCGTACGTGTTACATTGTAGTTAATTTAGTGATACCAGATCACAGAAGATTAAATTAACAGTCCCTTGTAACTAAAAGTACGCAATTCACGACCTAGATGGAAATGAACAACCCATCGTGAAAGGTTGAGGTGTAAGGCTCAGATTGGCTTGTCTTGACCAAGAGATTACACTAGTGCATGACTGATGCACTGAATAGGACTTACAGGAGGATAAATTCTTCAGAACTGAACAAGGAAGAATTAGACCTCAGTGGTTCGTTATTTCTTAATCTTCGTCCCTTAAATAGGATCACGTGGGATTGGTAACTATTGCTTTGACTTATCATGGGTAGCGAATCAACGAGATTCAATACTTTTTATCTTGGGCAATATTATTAGTCATATGTGATTACTAAGATTTAATACGAAGAATCGTGTGCAAGTACGCTTGTTCGATTTGCCCCCTTGGGAGGTTCATAAGTTTTATCATACCAAATCTTGCAAGTGGAATTAGTTTCCGATATGGATAATAATGTTGAACCGTTCCTTGACCAAGGATATAAGATATTAATTAATATAAAGCTATTTCAGTGGCTTGAATTAATTAATGGGCTAGATAATCTTAAACACGGGAAATAATGACCGGGAGTCATATTGACTGTAATATGGGTTAAGATGGATAGTGCAATATTAATTATGTAGTGGGATTAATTAATATTTAGGGGCTTGAATTATATTGTGGCTCAATATTAGATATTCAAAGTCCATTAGAAGGTCCAATCTTAATTCTCCTAAAGGCCCCCTGAGTAGCCCAACATATAGTCCAATAACTGAAAAGGTGATTAAAATAAAATAAATATTGTTGCTTATTTTTCTAAGTAAATTTCGAAAATTATGGATAAGTTGGGAGAGAAAGATTTTCTTTGAATTTTGTTGTGGAATGAAGATATGTATTCTTGGAATACAAGATTACCTCATTAAATTCAAGAAATCTCCCACTTGGTTAATTCATAAGAGGGTTTCGAAAATTATGAAATATAGTGGGCAAGAAAGATTTTCTTGATTTTCTTGAAAAGATATTATGGAAGATATGTATTTCTTTAAATACAAGAATATCTCATAAATTCAAGAAGATCCAAATCTTGGAATCTTGACACTCTATATTTAGAAAATATCCATAGCAAATAAGAGAGTGGGATTTTGTGGAATATTTTAATTATGGAGAAAAGAATATATGAGATATATTCAAGATTTCTTGGAGATCAAGAAAAGATTTTTTCCTCCCTATTTCACATGTAATTTTCGTCCCCCTCTCCTCTATAAATAGGGGATGAATGTTTCATTCAAAGAATAATACCTAAAAATTGGTTTTTAGGAAAAAAAATATCGTCGATAAAATATCAAATATTTTGTAACGTCGACAAATTGTATTTTTTTCGAAAAATGACAATTGTGAGTAGTGTACAATTCCATGTGCTGGAAAAATTAGTAAATCCACAAAGGTGGTGCAACATAATTTATTTTCCTTTTGTTAAATCGTTTCACAAGAAGAGTCCTTCCAATGGGATAGTGAACGAGGGCTAAGGGAATACTTGGGAAGTTCTTTTGGTTAGTCTAAATCATCGTCATCCCAAGAGAGGACGTTCACGTAAACTCGAGAATTTCACATGCGTAGGTTTTACGTGAATTATTATATGCATGATATGTTGTTGGATTATTATTTGAATTAATATAGGATTAATTCATGCTAGTAATAATTATAAGAATTAAATTTGTATTTAAATATTCACCCTTAATAGATACAGGTAACTTATTCCCCAACATTGGTATCGAGCCACGGTTTTGCTCAATTTTAAATTGTAATTTAATTCATGGACATTAAATTTGAAATGGATAGTATAATTGCTAGATCTATTTTGCGGTATCCAATTGTCATGGAATTTAATGTGTTTGTTTACGCATGCATATAAACCGTGGTTTTTTTAATTCGATTCGCTCGGATTCGTTTTGCCTCGTGAGAAAATCCACGAGTAGATTAGTATTTGTTTGATTTGATCAATGTAATAGACTAGTTCAGATCTAGGCTTATTTATTTTGTAAATAAATTGTAAACCGATCGGAAACGTAAGACGGAGATTTAAGAATTAAAAGGATAAAAACTAAACCGGGCGTAGGGCGGCGGCATCGCATTAAACGTGTTGCGTGGAGGCACACTGGCTGACGCTGGACGCCAAGCAGCACGCATCGGCCATCGGAAATGGGACTGGCCGGGCGGACGTTAAAGCGCTACAGTAAAGGAACCGCCAGCGCGGCGCGGGCGACGCGGCAAAGATACACGATATCGGGTGACACGGGCGCCGGCATGGTTTGCCGGGTGGGCGGGCACATAATCGCTGGCCGGGCTTACACCGCCGCCTGGTGGGCGATACACAAGGCCAAGGTGCACGGACGACGGTTGTTCTGGCTTGCCGGGCCGTACGGACGCTGGGCGCATGACCCCACCAGGAAGCTACTTGGCGGGCATTTCGAGACGGGAAGTTCTTTTCGAGACGATTGCCGGGAGAAATCAAGACGGTATTTCTTCAAGATCGTGCCAAGAAAAATCAAACCATGACAATTGGATAATTTGTGCCCAATATGTTTTTTTTTTTTTTTTCATTTTTGCTTGATTTATTTTTGTGCTTTATCTTATGCTTTATTTAATTTGTTTAAATGTGTTTGCATGAGAGTTGCCCAAATGGAAAAAATCTCACCATCAAAATTACTAAGTATGTTTAAATAATTAATTGACAATTTTATTAGGATAATAAAATTGAATTAATTTTGACCTCCATGATTTATTTATTTGTGAATTCTTTTGGAGAAATTCCCCACCGGGATAATAAAAAGATAGCTTTCACATGAATGAATTCCAAACGGATGATTGTGGGTTATTACTAGTGGCGGCGATGACCTCCCCACGAGGCTCGTTCAAAGCGTAAATAATAGTCCCAGATTTAATCATGGTTATTACTTAGGTATAAAATTGATATGCATATACTTCCCTCAAGTCCCCTGTCAATTTTATATTGGTCAAGTGGGAGCCAACTATTAATCTGGATATTAAAGGTTTGTAATCGTTCTTGTTTGTAACTTTCTTGAATGTGTTTAAATAATGACCCACCCCACGTGGGCTTATTTAAACTGCTTTTTTTTGAGATGTTGGTCGATGCATGTTCATATTTTTTTGAGATTTTAAATATGATGCATGTGATCGAATCTTGTGATATACTTGTCTTATTGCATATAGTTGTTTATTTCGATTCAAAGATGTCGTTACCTTTTAATCCACTATTATTATTCTTAAAGTCAATACAATATGTATGGAAACTATATTGATTGGAAACGAAAAATTATAATTGTCATAATCGCACAAAAGCACAAGTGGATTCTTGACACACCAAAATCGAGATGATCCAACCGACGAGTCAAAACACGCGGGACTCGTCGGATCACCCTTGCGAGAGATGTCGTCATTTGAAAATGGTGGAGGGCAAACCCGTAAGGGATTACGCCCTCAAAATAGATGGCCCATCCGAACAGATTTTGAGATTCTCGCAGATTATGATCCGGAGACTCGGATGAATTTGTTACTTCACTCTCTACCAAAAAGTTTTGAGCATTTTGGCCTCGCTAGCTAATTTAATTTGTTGCAAGCTTTTGGTCTCAAGCAGTAAATGTTGATAAGGCACCAAACTCAAGCTTTGATGGCAAGTGGTCCGCCTTCATCTTCTAGGCCAAAGGCAGGCAAGAAAAAAGAAGAGGACCAAAAGCCATAAGCAATAAAAACTCAATTGTTGCCAAGGGCAATGGTAAGATGAGGAATGCTTGTCAGGTCAAGGAAAATCCAAAAGGAAGTGCTTAAGGTTATGTGAGAGAGGACAATGGAGGTTTTGCTTGTTCCAACCCCAAAAAAAGGGACGAGACGAAAAGATAATTCTCACGCGACTAGTTGTTGAAACTTGTTTAGCGGCGTATACTTCTCATTCGTGGGTGGTTGATACGAGATCCACTAATCATGTTGGCTTCACGGGTTCAAACGGACCCGACAACTTAGTGGGAGTGAGATCCTCATCACACAGGGCGATGCTACGAGAGTGGCAGCTGAAGCAGTGGGAGAAGTGCACCTATCTTTTGAAGATAAAGTTTTTTTTAGATTATCTTTATGTTCCCAGTTTTAGAAAGAATTCACTTTCAGTTTCTAAAATTCTATTAAAGGACACTAAGTTTCTTCTAATAAGAATGACATCATTTTTTAAATGATGAGTGTATCTGTTACGGGACATTGATGGAAAATCTCTATACAATTAACTGTGCACACCACTCACGAAATGCATCCTATAACACATCAACTATTTTTGACACAAGAAAGCATGAACGAAACACTTCTTTGGCATCTAAGATTAGGTCATATAAATCCAAAGAGGATCCAAAGGTTGGTGAAAGATGGTTCACTGGAGCTTCTCCAAGTTGAACAAATTCCAACCTGCGAATCAAGTTTGGAGGGTAAAATGACCAAGAGGGCATTTGGAGCCAAGGGGAATAGGACCAAAGAAGTGTTAGAGATCGTTCACACAGATGTATGTGGTCCAATGTCAACCAAAGCAAGAGGAGGTTATGAGTATTTTTATTGATGATTACTCAAGGTACGGTTATATTTTCCTTGTGAAGCATAAATCTGAGACCTTTGAGAAATTCAAAGAATTTAAGGCTCAAACAGAGAATCATAGAGAAAAATGTATCAAGTCTCTACGATCTGATCGTGGAGGTGAATACCTCAGCGATGAGTTTTTGAACCACTTATCTGATGAAGGGATTGTATCCCAACTCACGCGAACCCGAACCCTCAACAAAATGGGGTTGCAGAGCGAAGAAACATAACTCTTTTGGAAATGGTTAGATCAATGATGAGTTATGCGGATCTTCCCGAGTCGTTCTGGGGTCATGCCTTGGAAACAGCGGCTTACATTCTGAACTTTGTGCCATCCAAATCGGTTCCCAAAACTCCCAAAGAATTGTGGACCGTGCGCAAGCCTAGTATGAGACACATGAGAATTTGGGGGTGTCCGGCCTACGTGTTGGACAAGGAAGCTAGTAAATTGGATCCTCGATCTAAATTAAGGTTGTTTGTAGGATACCCCGAGGGAACAAAAGGGTGTATGTTCTATGGTCCAGAAGATCAAAAGGTGGTCATCAAAGACCCACTTTAGATTTTTGGAAGAAGACTATATGAACCAAAGAAAACCCGAAGTGAGATTACCTTAAACGAGCTTAGAGGGCAAACCAAAGTGCCAATCAGATTTAGATGATATACCAAGCGACACTTTTCACAACCCTGAGCCTCGTCAGAGTGGGAGGGTTGTTAGACGGCCGAGAGATTCATGGGAATAGGAGAGTCCCGGACTTGATTCCGGACAAGATTTAATCGAGACCCATGGACATATGACGAGGCACTCCAAGATAAGGATGCAGATTCTTGGCAAACAAAGAATGAAAGCCGAAATGGGTTCTATGTTTCATAATAGAGTGTGGGGAGCTAGTCGAACCACTTAATGGGGTCAAACCCATTGGATGCAAGTGGGTATATAAGAGGAAAAGAGGACCGGACGGGAAGGTTGAAACCTTTAAAGCAAGACTAGAATACGTAAAGGTTACACTCAGAAAGAAGGGATCGATTATGAGGAAACTTTTTCGCCCGTAGCCATGCTTAAAGTCCATCCGTATTCTCTTATCGATTGTTGAGCATTTCGACTTTGAAATCTGGCAAATGGATGTCAAGACAGCTTTCCTTAACGGAAGTCTTGATGAAGAGATATATATGCAACAACCCCAAGGTTTCATTGAAACAGGCCAAGAACACCTAGTTTGTAAGCTCAAGAGGTCCATTTACGGACTCAAACAGCATCCGAGCTTGGAACCAATGTTTTGATCATGTTATAAAGTCTTATGGGTTCGATCAAAATGAGTTTGAAAGTTGTGTGTGTATAAAAAGCGTGTCGGAATCGCATTGATATTCTTAATACTATACGTAGATGACATTCTGATCATCGGGAACGATGTGAAGGTGTTATCAGACGTAAGGGCATGGTCTTCAAAACAGTTTGATATGAAATACTTAGGGGAAGCCGGACACATCCTTGGGATCAAGATCACTCGAGATCGCAAGAAAAGGATGATCGGGTTATCGCAAGTTTCATACATAGACGTTGTCTTGAAACGCTTCAACATGCAAGATTCCAAGAAAGGGTTCGTACCTTTCAGACTTGGAATCCATCTATCCAAGAAAATGTCCCCTAAGACGCAAGAGGAGATAGATGACATGAAAGGCATTCCTCAGGCTTCGGTGGTTTGGAAACCTTATGTATGTAATGCCGTATGCGAGAGACAGGATATCCGCTTTGTCGTGAGGCATGGTGGCAAGATATCAAAGTAACCCAGGAAAGAGCATTGGACTACGATTAAAAAATATCTCAAGTATCCGAAAAAGAACTGGGATAGAATGTTGATTTATCATCGATACTCCAATCCCCATCTGGCCACACCGGACTCGGATTTCCAATCGACTTAGATTCTAGAAACTATCTGCCTCAGTTAGTGTGTTTCATTTGGGAAGTGTAGCCATCAAATGGACGAGTGTGAAGCAGAAATGCATCACTGACTCAACCATGGAAATCGGGTAAGTAGTCGCCAGAAACAGCTTAAAGAACCGATTTGGCTCTAGACCTTCTTAGTGGACTTGGATGGAGTTCCGAATTTGTCTAGCAATATTTGCTAGGGGCAGTTGCAAATTTAAGGGAACCAAGAGTCCACGAGTCAAACAAGCACACTAAAGGAAAGACATCTTATACGAGAAATCGTTAAGAGAGGAGATATAGATGTGGCAAAGATAGCGTCTAATGACAACCTAGCAGATTCATTCACAAAGGTCCGCCTCTCAATACATTCGAGAGACATGTGGAAGGAATGGGTGTCAAGACCGCCGCTAACTGCTTTGAGTATAAGTGGGAGAAATTATTAGGTACGTGTAGGTGACATTAGATGTCACGGACTACACGAGACACGTTGTAGTATACTTAAAAGCAGACTTTGACTATAAGTGGGAGATTGTTGGGATTATACTGGAAAGTATGTTTTTTACTTTGTATAATCCAAACTGAATTTTCAGACTTATTTACTGAAATAAATTGTTTATCACTGATGCTTTAAATATTATCGAATGTTACATATATTTTTTCGCAAAAACCTGTTCAATAAGTCGTACGTGTTACATTGTAGTTAATTTAGTGATACCAGATCACAGAAGATTAAATTAATAGTCCCTCGTAACTAAAAGTACGCCATTCACGACCTAGATGGAAATGAACAACCCATCATGAAAGGTTGAGGTGTAAGGCTCAGATTGGCTTGTCTTGACCAAGAGATTACACTAGTGCATGGTGATGTAATCTTTGAATAGACCCTACAGGAGGATAAATTCTTCTTAATCGAACAAGGAAGAATTAGACCTCAGTGGTTCGTTATTTCTTAATCTTTGTCCCTTAAATAGGATCACGTGGGATTGGTAATTATTGCTTTGACTTATCATGGGTAGCGAATCAACGAGATTCAATACTTTTTTATCTTGGGCAATATTATTAGTCATATGTGATTGCTAAGATTTAATACGAAGAATCGTGTGCAAGTACGCTTGTTTGATTTGCCCCCTTGGGAGGTTCATAAGCTTTATCATACCAAATCTTGCAAGTGGAATTAGTTTCCGGTATGGATAATAATGTTGAACCGTTCCTTGACCAAGGATATAAGATATTAATTAATAGAAAGCTATTTCAGTGGCTTGAATTAATTAATGGGCTAGATAATCTTAAACACAGGAAATAATGACCGGGAGCCATATTGACTGTAATATGGGTTAAGATGGATAGTGCAATATTAATTATGTAGTGGGATTAATTAATATTTATGGTCTTGAATTATATTGTGACTCAATATTAGATATTCAAAGTCCATTAGAAGGTCCAATCTTAATTCTTCTAAAGGCCCCCTGAGTAGCCTAACATATAGTCCAATAACTGAAAAGGTGATTAAAATAAAATAAATATTGTTGCTTATTTTTCCAAGTAAATTTCAAAAATTATGGATAAGTTGGGAGAAAGATTTTTTTGAATTTTGTTATGGAATGAAGATATGTATTCTTGGAATACAAGATTATCTAATTAAATTCAAGAAATCTCTCAATTGGTTAATTCATAAGAGGGTTTCGAAAATTATGAAATATAGTGGGCAAGAAAGATTTTCTTGATTTTCTTGAAAAGATATTATGGAAGATATGTATTTCTTGAAATACAAGAATATCTCATAAATTCAAGAAGATCCAAATCTTGGAATCTTGACACTCTATATTTCGAAAATATCCATAGCAAATAAGAGAGTGGGATTTTGTGGAATATTTAAATTATGGAGAAAAGAATATATGAGATATATTCAAGATTTCTTGGAGATCAAGAAAAGATTTTTTCCTCCCTATTTCACATGTAATTTTCGTCCCCCTCTCCTCTATAAATAGGGGATGAATGTTTCATTCCCAGTAACACACGAAAATTGGTTTTTCGGAAAAATATCAGCGTCGATAAAATATCAAATATTTTATAACGTCGACAAATTGTATTTTTTTCGAAAAACAACAATTGTGAGTAGTGTACAATTCCATGTGCTGGAAAAATTAGTAAATCCACAAAAGTGGTGCAACATAATTTATTTTCCTTTTGTTAAATCGTTCACAAGAGTCCTTCCACCGGATAGTCGAACGAGGGCTAAGGGAATACTTGGGAAGTTCTTTTGGTTAGTCTAAATCACTGCCATCCCAAGAGGTACGTTCACGTAAACTCGTAGAATTCCGCATGCGTAGGTTTTACGTGAATTATTATATGCATGATATGTTGTTGGATTATTATTTGAATTAATATAGGATTAATTCATGCTAGTAATAATTAAAAAATTAAATTTGTATTTAAATATTCACCCCGAATAGATCTGTGTAACTTATTCCCCAACAATGTTCTCTTGGCTCGAGATAGTTGTGATAGTCGCCGAGCTCATCGAAGGTTTTCTCGAACAGTATGTTGCAAAATGCCCCACTGTCGACCAGTAGTCGTTTGACTATCACCCCCATGATTTTGGCAGAGATGACCAGGGGTCGGCATTTGGGTACACGATGCCCGCCTTGTCCTGTTCGCCGAATTGGATCCGATTGCTTTCTTGTGCAGTGGCGTTCACTGGTAGGCACAGTTGTACCGTGCTGGCCATTTCCCTTAGTTCGGCTTTCTGGCATCTCTTTGATAGCGAGGTCGATGCGGAGAGACCACCCACTGCCCTGAGTGGCGATAAAGTATGGATTACCCTCTCGTCGTTGTGTTCTGGCATGGGGGGTGTCTGTCGACCAGTCTTCTGCTCTCCATGTTTCCTGGCAACCTCGTGCTGCTGAGGCAGTGCGCCATCGCGAATACGGTTGTCTTTGTGCTGAGGTCGCTTGACATGTTCGTGCAGCATTCCGTCTTCAATAGCTTCCAGAGCTGTTTCAGGAGGTCACGACATTCGTTGGTGTTATGATCGACCATTTCATGATATTGGCAGTACTTTCCTGAGCTCTGCCTACCGTCGCTCTTTTTGATGGGTCAGGGTTCGCCGAGCAGCCGCTTATCCTTGATCTGAGTGAAGATGTTCTTGGAAAATTAAGGCATGTAATCACTTAATACATGCGCATCGGAAATAAACAGTTCACCAACAACGAATAGTTAATTGCATAAACGAGTGCGATTAAACATAACAAGAAATCTTACAGCAATTGGACAGTAGATTTCTCAACTACGGTATCCACGTAACAGTCGTTTACTAATCTGCATAGATCTGCCAGCGTTGAATCTGCGAGATGAATTTGCAAGGAAAATTCTAACTTAGAGATTTTATGGAGAAGATATAAACTCACATATTATTAATTCCCATGAGCTCTTATATATATAGGGAAGTCTCAGCTTAAATCTTAAGTTATCCTTTATTAGGAAAATCCCTAATAAAATAAATCTCTTAGATTTATTTCCCACATATAAATCTCTACGAATTTAATTCCATGTATATCAAATCTCTACGGATTTAATTCCATGTATATCAAATCTCTACAATAATATTTCATATATTATTATTGGGAATTTAATTAAAATCCAATTTAATTAAATATTAATAATAATTAATTCCAAATTAATTCATTATTAATTAATTCTCCATAAATTAAATATTAAATCTAATTTAACATTTAATCAACCAACTATAATTAGTAGACAACCATTACTTGTTGTGTGACCCATAGACCCTCATATATCGAGCGATTAGTCAAACTAACGGTCTTAATTGAACCCTAGACAATAAATCAGACATTCTCAATATATGAGGTACGTTGCGAGAAACGTGCAACTACCTGTAACTGTAACATGGGTTATTATGATTTCCTCCTTTCATTCACGAATACTCGATTAGTCTTGAACATGATGAAGTGTTTATTCAAATAACTTAATAGTTTTATCTCTAATCATTAATTGATCACTTATGTCACACTTGGCCACAAAGTCCAAGTTGACGTGCATTGGTCAATGACTTTGATCCAATTAATATGAGAAGATGAGTATTCTCTCTAAATCCACTTTGAGGAATGAATCCTAATCTTGGCTCAACTACCACGCACATGCATTTCGTGATGAACCCAATCCAAGCTATATCTACCCATGGAAGGGTGTAAGCGTCGGTCATGGTCAAAGTTCATCACTCCACACATGTCCTGCGTATTGACCTCAAGTCAAAGGAGTATCACATCGCTCCCACTAACCGAGACACCTATAGACACATATAGTAAAACTACATCAAACGGTTGCTCGGATTGGTATACCAATACCCTCTAAGGTATTTGTGCATCTATCATGAGATACCTAGTATCTCGTAGTAAGTGAGATCTTACTACATTCTCTAAGAGTATGATGCAGATCGCACACCAATCTCCATTGCATCATCAATATCCCATTCTTGATGATCCTTGATCGGGGCTATTTGAGAATCATGCTTAAGTCATCTGAGTTATCACGTATTCAATGACAGCAGTGATTCAAGGGAATACAGATAAGAACAAATGCAAACAATCAAACATAACATTCTAATATGTGTAATGCCATACATTTAATATTAAACAAACAATAATATTAAACCAACACTGAAAATTATCTTAGCATTATGTCCATACAAAGGATTGTCTCTAGGACACTAACACTAACAGGTGTATCTGGGGGATACGCCGAAGGCATCTATTAGTTTGACTGTCACTGGATCTTCAAACGACTTGAAGTTGCTCGGGGTCTTGTATTGCCCTAGTTTCTTGCCGATTTTGGGGTGCTGATTTATTTAGCATTATGTCCATACAAAGGATTGTCTCTAGGACACTAACACTAACAGGTGTATCTGGGGGATACGCCGAAGGCATCTATTAGTTTGACTGTCACTGGATCTTCAAACGACTTGAAGTTGCTCGGGGTCTTGTATTGCCCTAGTTTCTTACCCGATTTTGGGGGTGCTGATTTATTTCCTTCCCCCATCCTAGCCGCCAGGAGTTCCATGGTGTTGATGATGTCGCTTGTGTAGGTTCTAAACTCTGCGTAAGTCGCTGGATAGTTGGCGATGAAGTTTCGCCAGAGCTTAGTTCCCTTCTCCAGCCCGGCGATTGCACCCAATAGCTTGTCCTCGTTGCCCACCGATTCCCCGTCCAAGTTGAGCCGGTCAAATCTCTCTAGGTAGGCTCTATCTGTCTCGTCTTTGCCTTCCTCAATGTTTGCCAGTCGCTGCTTCCCTGCGGGTCTGGGCGCCATGGCAGTGAAATGCCCCATGAAGAGCCAGCCCAGCTGCTCGAAAGAGTCAATAGGTTGAGGGGCAATGGATGTGAACCACTTGTGCGCTTGCTCATTCAGAGTGAGGGGGAAAAATCGGCACATGGTTGCTTCGGATGCCCCTACGGACGTCATGTACGAGTTATACTTGGCGAGATGCATCCTCGGGTCAGAGTCCCCTCCATACCGATCAATCGAGGTAGTGTTGATCTTATCCTGAGTGGGAGCGGCCGTAATGGTCGCGCTGAGCGGCGACAAGGGGAGTGCTAAATTGGTCGCCTGTCTGGCAGGGACTGGTTGACTATCCATCCTTTCCTGAAGGGCCCTGACCGTTTGCCTCATGAAGATGAGCTCGACATCTCGCTGATTCGTACGGGCATCCCAATGGTTGTTGGTGCTGAGTCGACTCATTGCTGAAATGCGTGGCTCGTTCCTGAATTTCCTTTGGTGGTCGCTCGCTTCGACCATGATCAAAGGGTGAGAATTAGCCTCATCTTCTGCAAAGATTGGTCTTTTTTGCGTCAAGTTACCGCCTAGGCGGTTGAAGACCGAGTTGTTCACTTGGTTGTCCCCTAGTCGGTTGAAGACCGAGATGTCTCGGGGCCCTTCGGGTTGTCCGTCCATGCGGCAGGATCTATTCACCCTCTCTTTTGGGGAAGGGTTAGCCTTTGCAGCCGAGATGGCTTGGTTGAGGCCGAGTTGTCCCCCCAGTTGGGTTTTTCCCTTTGTTGCCGCCCCGGGGCGGGCGACCTTTGTTGGGATTATACTGGAAAGTATGATTTTACTTTGTATAATCGAAACTGAATTTCCAGACTTATTTACTGAAATAAATTGTTTATCACTGATGCTTTAAATATTATTGAATGTTACATATATTTACTGCATAACTGTTCAATAAGTCGTACGTGTTACATTGTAGTTAATTTAGTGATACCAGATCACAGAAGATTAAATTAACAGTCCCTTGTAACTAAAAGTACGTTATTCACAACCTAGATGGAAATGAACAACCCATCGTGAAAGGTTGAAGTGTAAGGCTCAGATTGGCTTGTCTTGACCAAGAGATTACACTAGTGCATGACTGATGCACTGAATAGGACCTACAGGAGGATAAATTCTTCAGAACTAAACAAGGAAGAATTAGACCTCAGTGGTTCGTTATTTCTTAACCTTCGTCCCTTAAATAGGATCACGTGGGATTGGTAACTATTGCTTTGACTTATCATGGGTAGCGAATCAATGAGATTCAATACTTTTTTTCTTGGGCAATATTATTAGTCACATGTGATTGCTAAGATTTAATACGAAGAATCGTGTGCAAGTACGCTTGTTTGATTTGCCCCCTTGGGAGGTTCATAAGCTTTATCATACCAAATCTTGCAAGTGGAATTAGTTTCCGGTATGGATAATAATGTTGAACCGTTCCTTGACCAAGGATAAAAGATATTAATTAATGGAAAGCTATTTCAGTGCCTTGAATTAATTAATGGGCTAGATAATCTTAAACACGGGAAATAATGACTGGGAGTCATATTGACTGTAATATGGGTTAAGATGGATAGTGCACTATTAATTATGTTGTGGGATTAATTAATATTTATGGGCTTGAATTATATTGTGGCTCAATATTAGATATTCAAGGTCCATTAGAAGGTTCAATCTTAATTCTCCTAAAGGCCCCCTGAGTAGCCCAACATATAGTCCAATAACTGAAAAGGTGATTAAAATAAAATAAATAATGTTGCTTATTTTTCCTATGATATTTTTGAATTTTATGGATAAAAGAGGGAGAAAGATTTTCTTTGTATTTTGTTATGGAATGAAGATATATATTCTTGGAATACAAGATTATCTCATTAAATTCAAGAAATCTCCCACTTGGTTATTCATAAGGATATTTCGAAATTTTGAAAATAGAGGGCAAAAAAAGATTTTCTTGATTTTCTTGAAAAGATATTATGGAAGATATGTATTTCTTGAAATACAAGAATATCTCATAAATTCAAGAAGATCCAAATCTTGGAATCTTGCAAGACTCAATTTTCGAAAATTCCATAATATTGAGGAGGTGGGATTTTTTGTGGAATATTTTAATTATGGGAAAAAGAATATAGGAGATATATTCAAGATTTCTTGGTGATCAAGAAAAGTCTTTTCCCACATTGTTTTTTCACTGGAAAAATCGACCACTCCTCTCCTATAAATAGGGGATGATTCTTTCATTCTCAAGTACAATTTCATGTGCTGGAAAAATTAGTAAATCCACAAAGGTGGTGCAACATATTTTATTTTCCTTTTGTTAAATTGTTCACAAGAATCCTTCCACCGGATAGTCGAACGAGGGCTAAGGGAATACTTGGGAAGTCCTTACGGTTAGTCTATTCAGCCACACCGTTGCCATCCCAAGAAGTATGTTTACGTAAACTCGTAGAATTTCACATGCGTAGGTTTTACGTGAATTGTTATATGCATGATATGTTGTTGGATTATTATTTGAATTAATGTAGGATTAATTCATGCTAGTAATAATTAAATAATTAAATTTATATTTAAATATTCACCCCTTTAATAGATCATGCAACTTTTTCCCAACAACCTTAACGATGGGTTGCCGGGTCATCACAAAGTTCCGAATGCTAAATATACCTAAAGCGTTCTTCATCTCGGGCGGAGTCTTGAAGATCCGAGCCCAGAACACGTAGCCTCCAATTTGGAGGATAGGATTCCGTCAGCGTGGATCGGCCTCAAATTGGGGTGTTGTTACGCCATTGTTTCGTGAGTTCTTATTGATTTGTGAATTTACGAGGTTGTTCCCACAGAGGCCAAATTGTTTAACCGGAATTAATATGAACAATCACCACAAAATAACAAAGAACGCAGATAAGAGAGAACACACAATTTTGATCTTACAAATGAACGCCCCGGGCAATACCAAGTAGAATTTTTATAATATGGTAAGAACTAAGATTTTTCATCTCTTACAATGAATGTTACAAGAAGTATTTATAGATGGTGAACTAGGTTAAATCTCCTTGTGGGCCTCTTCTTCCCGAACCGTTTTAGGGGCAAATTACCGCCATCATCGTGGTTTCCTTGATATCTGGTCCATAATTCTTATCTTAGGATAGACTTGTCTTGCCTGCTCCCCACTATATCTGCGCCATTAACTGCCCGAATCTTCTCCATATTTATCCCTGGGCGACCTCGGATGCTCGCTTGAGGTTACCGACCAAAGTGGTCGCACCTGCTCCCGGGTGATCGCCATCAATTGTCGATTCGCCACATTTCATTGTGCCTTAATGGTCGCCGTCCTTTGAGAGGTGGTCGCCCCGTAGATATATGGCCCCAACATCATGTCTTCAAAGTCTAGAGTGAAGCCAATGTAGTTTTTAAAAGAATCTGATTTAATGATTTAATGGGTTTATGTATTCCTTGTGTGGGTGTGTGGATATCCTGCTTCATACAGTTAATGGGACTTTTTAATTTTGCAGATTCATTGTCCTATACGAATGAAGAAAAGATCTGTTGGCTTTGGTCCTGAAAACCTTGCTCCCACAAATATACCTAGCACATGGAAAGTCATGGAAGCACTCTATGATGCTGGTAGATGTAATTTTTTTTATTTTGTTCTGTAAGTTTGATATGTAATTGCAAATTTTCTGTAAGTTTGATTTGTTCTGATTCGTAAGCTAACAAAAGTAGATAGATTACTAATGTGCTGGTGGATATTCATCGGCCTCATGCAATTGCTTAAGTTATATACAATTTTTTACGTGTTTTTGCAATTTTTTACGCGTGTATGTAATGTAATTTACATGTATGCAATGTTTTTTTAGTGTATATGAAAAAAAAAAAATTAGTGTATATGAAATGTATTCAGTATATATGTAATATTTTTGGTATATGCAATATTTTTAAGTATATGCAATGTGTTTAATATATTCAATTCTTTTCCAGAACTGTGTATTTTTATAGGTATATACTTTTTTAATTTTGACGTTTTAAAAAAGAAGCAATAATTATATATTTTTTTAAAAATTGTCCAATGTTTTCGTTTTTTTTCTGTATGAAATTGAGTTTTGGGAAAGTATTTCTTAATTTATAATTATTTAAACTAAAGAAAGAAATAAGATTTTTTAATAATAATAGATTTCTTTTATGTTAAAGAAATCGTCCAAGGTTAATTATTTTTTATGTTAAAAAAAATTAAAATATTAATATAAATTATTTCGTGTGTGGCAATCCAAAGAAAATGGTTCTTTAAATGTTGAAGGATAAGACAAAATTAAGAAAAAAAATAGACCCCACACTATAAAAGGTGGAATGGACAATATAAAAAAAAAAAAGGCACACCAGTCACTTTTTTTATTGATGGACCAATGGAACTGATGTGGAGGTAAAAGGTGGGGAGTATTTTTTATTCATCCAATTTCAATATTTGAAAGCAAGGGCATATTAGATTTTCTCCATGCATAAAAAATGTAGTTTGTACTAGGTTGCTATTTTTCCTTTATTGGTAGTTCTTGCCCCAATTACTCTCTAGTCTACCGCTAGTAAAATAACAATTTTAATTTAGTTATAATTTGATGAGGTCCATTCACCCAGCCCCCTAGACCTTCTGTCACTTGAAACCAACAATTTTCTTTGTGAGACAATTAGACAAGTTCAAACCAAATTTTATAAACTTGGGTCTATATAATAAATAATACACATATACTACACCAATAGAATTTGGAGTGTCCATTGAGCTAGCTAGCTAGATCCTCACTTTTGAAGGATGAGCAAGTTGAGAAGTGACAATAATTAATCAGCTTTAAAGAGGTGGGAATCTGATTGTGACAAGATTTGCCATAAAGAGGGATCATATCACATGGTTATTGGGTTTTCTTCAATCTTCACCACCCAATTGCTGCTTAATTATTAAAGGCCAAAAGAACAGCCATTCTTGGTGGCATGACCACATTAATAATGGTAAAGTCTTCTGTGAACCTCAATGCATCGTACATTTATAATACATTTTAAAATTATGCAATTTATTATACTAAAATATACAATTTATTTATACTGAACTATTGAAAAAATAATTGCACGGTTCAATATAAATAAATTGCATCTTTTAATATAACGAGTTGCATGGTTTTAAAATGCACTATGAATATACAGTGTCTCTAGATTGAAGTACGTACGCCCCACTCATTAATAATTAATGTATATGTGCACCAAATTGTTGTTGGGTACTATTACGATATTTTTTATATGATCATAAGTTTTGCAACACACTCTATTAATTATTCTTTATATATACACACATATGGGACCACATTAAATTAACTTTAGTGTGTGGGATTCCAGATTTATAAGCACCTTCAGTTGGGCACCTGGCAAGTGTTTACGGTCCAAGGTGCAAAAATAACTTTAATTTCTTATTACCTAACTTGTAGTCCGCCCATTAACAATATATTCTGCATAAGGAATAATCAATTCAACCTCCACTTACAGTTGTTTATGTGTACTACATTATATGAGTGTGTGCATGTGACTTCAAGAAAGGAGGTTTTTCAATGTCTATTTATTTGTATAAGACATTCAACTAACTTATAAACATATTTATTTAGAAAAAAGATTTTCAGTATCTCAAACGGAACAATTAAAAAAAATAAAGGTGCATGGTTATTCTCTCTAGAAATTAATAATTATATAAACAAACAGTTGACTTTAGTTATCATTTTAGAAAACAATAAAAATAATAATGTATACAGCAAGTTTCACACTGGGAGATCTGTAAAAGTGGATCAGACAATTGAAGAGTATGACTAATATTACAAAAAAAAAATATTAGTCGTGATAATTAAAATGTTCGATTTATAGTACAACAACAAAAAAAAGTCTTACTTGAAAGATATGACTTATATTAAAAAATATATATTAGTCATTATAAATAAAAGGTCGGGTCGATCTGGATCTCTTTAGTAAAATATGAATCCAGTTTCATCGTGTACAAGTTTTATAAGAGGCCAACTTAAAAAAAAAAAGAAAAAAAGACTGGATCATATAAAAAATAATATTAGTCGTGATATTCACACTGGGAGATTTGTAAAACTAGATCATATGACTTATATTACAAAAATGAATATTAATCGGGTGATAATTAAAATGTTTGATTTAGTACAACAAAAAAAAGTATTACTTGAAGGATATGACTTATCTTAAAAAATATATATATATTAGTCATTATAAATAAAAGGTCGGGTCGATCTGAATCTCTTTAGTAAAATATGAATCCAATTTCATCGTGTACAAGTTTTATAAGAGGACAACATAAAAAAGAAAAAGAAAAAAAAAAGAGAGAGAGAAATAGAGGAATCACATTTTTCTGATCGTGCATGTTGGTTTAAAGACTTCAACCATCACTTTTTTAAAATTATAAATTTTTATATAAAGTATACAAATCTTGAATTGTCATCCAAAGATCGAGTGCGATGTTATGGAATATTTGATTGCAAATAGAATTTCGAAGGGTATTTTTATCATCTGAATTAATTTTACATTGGAAAAATATTCATAGCAACTAGAATACTAGATCTTGATGACCAGGTGAAACCTTTTGTATTCTATTTTGATGATAAAGTTTAAGAAAAAAAGGTATTAATTAGTAGGCAAAGTCTAAAAATATGCTTTAATTACTTGTAAATTTTGGATGATAAAGTTTAATTTCCCCTATAGATATTGATAATTGATGTATGCTGATTAGAATGTGTATATAAGCATACATCATTGAAGTTTACACGAAAACTTTGCACATTTAATTTAATCAATAAAAAGAAAAACCAATTGTCTCAAACACTTTTAGTCTAAATCTTTCAAAAAGAAAAATATTAATAATTGGTCTAAGTTGTAATTAATAACCTCAATATGGAGGTATATATAACTCTTTAGATGAGTCAGTCCATATAGAATTTTGCTCTGACTTAAAGTGGGGAACTCGTTAGTGGATGGTAGGTTCTGGTCCCCTGAATTTGTTGGTCTTAATTTGGGCCGATACCGTGTTATAAAAAAATATATATATGGAGGTATATATATGTCTATAATTATTCACAAGCAAATGAAGATGACCTTAGTAGTCTACGTAACCGTTACAGTGTCATAAATATAATGTTAGTGTCACTTCATGTAAAATAAAATAATTATTTATTAATTCTTGCATATCTAGTTATCTATCTTTTTTCCCTCAATTTCTTTTATTGTTAATTGTGGGATAAGTTCTTTGGTCACTTAAGTTTGCAGCCATTCGATATTGCCTAATCTTAAAGATATTGTGTCCCGGTTTGTCCTAGTCTTGATGCATTTTCTTACCTTCTTTAGACCACACATGAATATAATCTTTCTTGGTATCCTTTGGAATTAATTGGTGGTAGACAAAGACATTTTATCTAAATTTCTTAGCCCATCTTAGTGCAAGTGGTCCCTTATATTAAATACTAGGTCACATGATTGGTTGCTTGCAATTTTTAAATTCTACATTATCTTTTATTGGTGGGTAGATATCTCATGAAAAAGAGAAATTCTTGTACGAGACAGTGTAGTATAAGTCGAATTGTGATATGGATCCGAACTATATATATATGATATATATATATCTATTATTTATTAAAGAGTATATGTACACACTAAAAAACCCGATTGATACTTTTTTATTCTAATTAATTAATAAATTGTGATATGTCTCACGCGTGACTATCTCACTAGTGTCGCAAGATGTGCATGTGCCACACAATGCAACTCATAACCTCTCTTTCTCCACTAATTCCCCACTTGCCTATATAAAGGTTAGAATCATTTGAGAAGAAATTATCACTAGGGTTTTCTATAACCTAAATACCCTAAATCTTCAACTTCTTTTTATTGTTCCATATCAAATCTTACTTTGATCCGATTTTTAAATAAAACTACATTTCTTGGATAACACATGGCATCTATGGTAGCTGAAAATTGGGAGCAAATGGACGGCCATGATGATAACTTTGAGCTCTCACCAAGAAACCACAATCTTCTCATGTCGTTGCTCGATGAAACGCAAGTTGATGAGTGCGACGATGAAAGATTAAAACTCGTAATTCGATCTCTTGAAGCTGAAATCGAGTCCACAAGTCATTTTGATGATGATGGTGCATGGGAGAGCGATTTGGTGGATTGTGAATCGTCGATTGATGAATCGAACGGTCTAGATTTTTCGACAACAAGCGATGATCTTGATCATCTTCATTGGATGGATATGGAGATTGTTCCTTGTTCACCTAGTGGTGAAATGGGCAGTGAATTTGGGTGGGTGAAGAACTTTTCTTGTGTTGAAGCTGATCAAGATTATGGTTCACTATGGCATGAAACTAATGCAATCAATTATGATTATTAATTAGTCACGTTATTTATAAATTCGTGAATAAATATTTTACACATTTTATTTGTGTAGATTTGTGAGAGAGAAAAGACGCGCAATTTTTTTTTTTTTTAAAAGGTTAATGGAAAAAGTAGAGTTTACACATGGTTTTTTTGTATGTCATTCTCCCTTCGATTCGAAAAAATAAAATGTAGAGATCCTGATGATTTAATAAATTCTCCATGTCTTATGCGAATATCTATCGATTGTTCTATATCTAGTTCCTAAATGCCAATTAAAAGTTTGGTTAGTTGAAAAGTCCATACAAACTCTTCTATATGCATGAATATAATTTTAACGGTAAATTAGAGCGGGACTTTCCTGTAAAATATTTCACTGTAAAATGTTATTTAAAATAGGAAGACACTGAATATTCACGGATGTTGTGCGAGTCCAATCAAATCAAACAGATACTTATTAAAGAATCGTGTAAAGGCAAAATTGGAAAAGACAAGTGTTATTGTACGTAAAGACAAGTATGTGTGACTGTAAAGACAAGTATTTATTATTACGTGATGATAGAAAAAAAATTAATAATTCAATGGTGTAATCTGGTGGTTTGTGTTTTTTATTAAGATAGTTGGTCACATAACAGAAGGAGAAGCAGATAAAAAAATAGAAGGGGAAGTGGATAAAATAGAGGGAGTGTCGTTTTGTCCTTACAGTAACACATATATGTACTTACAGTAACATATTACCGTGAGATCATGGGTTCGAGTCACAATTTGCTCGATAAAAAAAAAAAGTAACAGATACATGTGCGTACAGTAACACATGTTTGCCCTTATTGTAATATAGATCTCGGAGCAGAGCTCTGCTATTTTGTCTTTACGCGAACTTTATATAACAATTTATTTGATTCAGTTCAACCTTCAAAGGATCCCCGAATTTTTCCCTTTTAGTTTATGCGCTTTTCGTGGATGCACATGTCATGTTTCACGAATTTTTTTTTACTGTAACACATGCATGTACTCACAATAACATATATATGTTTGCCCTCATAGTAACATAGATCTCGAAAGCAGTTTTGATATTCTGTCGTTGCGCTAAATTTTAAGAAATATCCGTCTGATCCATTTCGACCGCACAAAATACGTAAATTTTTTATATTATTTTATACGATTTTTTTTCTAACTCACATGTCATATTTCTCAGATACTAGATCCGTAAAATATTTGATATAAAAATTTCCCTAAATTAAATGGCTACTATACGATTAACTAGACTCATTTACAGGTACACACATATCTAGTCTTCAAAATAATGCAACTTGACTATTTATGTGGACCATTGGAGAAAAAAATATTATAAGAGAGGTCATTTTCGTGTTTATTATTATTAGTTTTTTATAATTAATTACATGATCGATATCCTGCAATATTTAGCCTTTTGGATACCAAGCTGTTATCTTAATTTTCATATATGCTACTTTGTCCTTTTTCTTTCTTTCTTCCTTTTCCAATTAATGGCAGAGATCAATTGAAAGAAGTCCTAAGACGTATTCATGTGAGCTTGTTCGAGGAGAAATATATTATACCAATTTGTAGATTTCGTAATAGATCAGTTTCATAGTGATATGTATGGCATAATAAAAACATAAAACAAAAGGTATCAATATTTTAGTTGTTGGGCGACGAGGGACCCAAAAATATAAAATGAGTAGGTGTATGTGAAACTTATTCAATTCAATGTAAAATTGATTTCATATTTATTGACATGACCCTTCAATTATTATAATTAATATTTTTTAATAATATAAATTATTTTTTTTAATTATCACGATTAATATATTTTTACAATATACAACAAACATTTCAGTATCACGAGTAATATATACTCTTTTTTTAATAATTAATTATACCCTTCACATATTACGACTAATACACTTTAGTAAATAAACGAATTAATTTCACACCTCTTTATAATTAAATTGCGAGTTTTTAGATGAGATGTAATTCTTTCATGATATAAGAGTCTTCATGCTCACGCCCACGTCATGAGTTCGATTTCCCGCTGAAAGTCACTCCACTCATATTAAATCAATGAGGCTCCTTTTATTGATGGAGTAAGAGAATTAACCCCACGAGTAATAGAAAATATTAAGAAAATTAAATAAAATGAATTAATTTCATACATTTCTATAAATTCAAACTTTTTATTGAGATGAATTTTTTTCATAAGTCATACCCTTTATCCAGTTTCACAGATTCTTGCATGAAATTTTGCCTTTTAAAATTGGACAAAATATTTTGTGAACCCGAGTTCACCGTGAACTCGTTTAATTTAGTATCACTGTTATGTATAAAAACTCTCACTGTTATGCATAAAAATTATTATTGTTATCTGAAAAAAACAATTTTGTTTTGAAAACTTTTATGTTTTTTTAAAATTTAAATTTTTTGTCTTGAAATAAAATGATAGTTTTTTACCCATAAAAGTGATAGAGTTTTCACGACAGATCCGATTCGGGGAAAGATTATTCATAAAATTGGGGGATTAATAGATAATCTTAAACCTAGCTAAACAATGTCTTACACTATTAAATATGCATACAATCAAATAAGATATGCAAATAAATACCTCATACTATAAAATGCTTCAATTTTAAATGATTACTATGATTAACAAGACCCAGATATATGATACGTGTCTAGATAGTCTTCGAAATAATGCAACTTGCCTATCTATGTGGACCATTGGAAAAAATATGATATGCTCGCTTGAGGTCATTTTCGTCATTTCGTGTTTATATGATCGAAATTATGCAATTATAGTCTTTTCACTGCCGAGCTTAAACCTAATTTGGGCCGGTAAACATTGGGTCGTGTCCCTCTTCATAGTCCACGTAGGCCAGTTTGTAATTCTTTTGGGCCTAATAGACCTCTTTTAAACTTTGTACTTTATTTTTGCCCAGCTCTTTGCTCTGGATTTATATTTTAGTCGACAAAAACCTGTGTAAATCTGAATTCACATTGAACTCTATTTATTTTTATTATTAGTGTTATGTACAAAACTTATAATATTATAGTGCATAAAAACTATCACTGTTAAATATAAAAACTATCAATTTTGAAAAATAAAGCATTTCTTAAACAATAATTTTTTTGGTGCACAACACTAATTAATTTTTAGCATAACAGTGATATAATTATGTTTAGATCTGCTTTATGAGAGTGTTACTCTTTTTAGCCTTTTTTTTTTAGAATCTCTATTTTTCTTTTCAAATACTTGAGTTGGGATCTCTTCTTCTCATTTCTCTTTTAATTGGGGACTTTTTAATGAAATATTTCACCGTGTAATATTAGTTAAAATGGGAAGGAGATGGAAATTCACAGATTCTGCGGATTGAATTGGGTCAAACATATACTTTTATAAATTCGCGCAAAGACATATTAGGAAAACTCATTTCCTGCATGTACATGTTGCTATGACAAGTATGTGTTATTGTAAAGATAATCTTGTGTTACTATATAATGATATAATTTTATTTATTTAACTAATTCAATGATGTAATCTGGTGACTTGAGCATTCACATGTTATAAGGAGAAGCAGATACAAAATAGAGGGGGAAGCGGATGAAAATACAGGGACTGTCGTTTTGTCCTTACAGTAACACATATATGTACTTATAGTAACATATGTTTGCCCTTATAGTAACACAGACCTCGTAGCGATTTCTGTTGTTTTGTCTTTACCCGGATTTTATAGAAAAAAAAATATTTAACCCAGTTGACCTAGTACGACCCGAACATGATCCTCAAAATTTTCTCTCTTTGTTTTATGTGCTTATCTTTCTGACCCATGGGTCATGTTTCACGGATCCTTCCTTACAGGTAATACATATTTTCTTTTATATTAACACTTTTTACCTTTGTGCATATTTTTAAAAATATTAACTTGCCCCGCAAAGAATTCACAAATTTTTAGCTCTGTGTTATGCACTTCTCATTTTGATCCGCGGGTCATATTTGATATAAAAGTTTGCCCTCTATATCTTTAATATTTGAGCCAGACTCTCCTTATTCTCATTTCTCTTTTATAATATATTACCAATAGGTGTCTCTAATTTTAGAAAAAGATTTGTGTGAGATCGTGGGACAGAGCTCCATATAATTAATTTATATTTTTAAAGTAAAAAAAAAGTGTTTATTTAGTTTGATCTTTATATGTGTTAAATATAAACTCCATCTCACAGAATAAGATCCGTGAGACGGCATGACACAAGACCAACTCTTAATTTTATTATTGTCTATCTTGTGGAATATTAAATAAGCATATTTTTCTTATTATGTTTGTTTTATTATTTATAATAAAGATGTATAATTGGTTTATTTATTTTATTTATGAAATCGATTAGAATATAATTTATTAGTCTTAACTTAATTTCAAGATTAGATATGTGAATTTATTTAATATTTAGAATTTTCTTGTATAACGAATTTTATTATCATTATCTATTTTATTAAATCCAAAATCTTAAATTATTGAGTATGGTTATTATTATATTTTTTGCCTATTCAAGTATGAATTTCTCTTTTTTTGACTCGCCATTATTTATTTATATAAAAGTTATAAATATATTTATGATGCAGATGAAGCGATCTACATTATATGCCTCGGCACGGGTGGTAACAAATTCCCTAGTCCAATTAATCTAGGATTATATATTTATATATAATCACACATGACACATCAGTGTATTAATACATATATGCATGTATTATGCACCAAAAATAAAATAAGAAAAATACATGCATGTACCATGGGGTCGTCAAAGTGTGTTGGCACTTTGGAGTTTTGAAAGTGCGCGCATATACATAATACATTGCATATAGAGAGAATTTCACTTATGAAACCATAGTTCAAATAATCTTGAGATTCGATAATATAGTATATTTTAAGTTACAATAATACGTGGAGTTCAGTAATAAATTAAGTGTGTGTTTGTAAACTCAAAAATAAAATATAGAATCACTTATTTTTAAAGCTGTCAGTTATACATAATTTTTTTTTTAAAAAAATAAGTATTTCTATCTTTTCTATTGAGTTTGCAAACAGGTTATTAATTGTCTTTGAAATGAGTGGTGTAGCTATTTCACGCGCTACAAGAATAATATATGAGGCACACTTGCATTATAGTCTTATGATTAGACGGAGTATAATTTAAACTACGTTCTTACATGAATTTTGTCATGATATATAATTGTATGTGCCCACGCGACATATCTACAACACGTGACATCGGTCCTGCTTTTGATGGGAACTCTTGTAGCAATTTGAATCAATCATTTTTAATTAATTTGTGAAATGAGATTATGAGAATATATATATATATATATATACACTAAAGCAGTTTGTTCCATTATTAATTTATTAGCACATATATATCTTCTGCTTGACCCTCCACATGAACTTAGAGCGCGACATTACAAAAAACAATTTATAATTATGTGAGGCAGTGAGTTTAGGTGCATGTGCATGATTTAATGCATGGGATATTAATTAATTATTAGGTGCATGCATGGTTTATTAATTGTCGGCTTTTGGTATGGGAGAGCGTTATGTTTTGTCTCCACGTGTTTTTGGATTCATTATTGGCAACATGAACGAATTAATAGGGGCTAATCAACTACTCTATCATCAAGAAAGAGATCTCATAAAGAATACGTCATCGATTTTTTAAATATTAAAATACCAATTCCTTTTGTTACAAGAAATTATAGAACCTAAATAAAAAGTAATTATTTTTAAGCTAATGAATTCGAATATTTAATTTATTTTTCACAATCCCTAATATATTGGAATTTTAATTGCTGATGCATCGTCTTCTTTTTAAATTGGATAATGTCATGTGTTCTTCTTGTTAATTATGTATGATATATCATATTTGTATAAGATATACATCAAGAAAATGAAGAATTGTCTACCAAAATTTTCAAATGCTTATAAGATTTTATTACAAAAATAATTTGGTCATTAAAAGTGACTATTGCCTAGGATTTGCCTATACCAATTTTTAGAAAAATCTATGAAAAGTTACCTACACAAAATAATTTGCTAGGTAAACGAATTATCTACCATGAAACTACCTACACATTCCTAATATCCGTAGGCAAACTAATTAACTACAAAAGATAATTCCCTGGGCAACTTATATTTTTTTAAGCAATTATATTTGTGGTTTAGAAATGACTTACAAATAAATTTACCTACAAATTACATTCCGTAGACAGATTTACCCATGAATAAAAATGCATAGGCAATTTG
Organism: Stenogyne calaminthoides; assembly: GCA_037126765.1. Classification (NCBI taxonomy): domain Eukaryota; kingdom Viridiplantae; phylum Streptophyta; class Magnoliopsida; order Lamiales; family Lamiaceae; genus Stenogyne; species Stenogyne calaminthoides. The sequence goes on from JBBCBC010000032.1 coordinate 19,240,767, forward strand.
AAATATTCTCTAGACAATTCTCTATTTTTTGGAATATTTCGTAGGCAACCCTCTATTTTTATGTACAGTATTAAGTGTCATCATAATTTTAAAGGAAAAATAGCTTATTCGAGGAATACTCAATTCTTAATTATATTAATTCGTAACTTTTAAAGAAAAAAATTTGTATAAGAAAAAAAATTATTTAATACTCAATGTTTAGTTCATAATTTAGTAAATATATCATTAAGTTTAATTCATTAATTTCAAAATTATATGAAATATAAAGCGTGTACATATTATAAATATAAAGTACAAATTAAAGTAGATACTATTTTTCTATCTATATCACAATTAGTTTACTAATATATAAAATATAATATTTATAATGTAAACTTCGTGTAATGTACGAGGCTATGCTAATTAATTAGTCAATATATAATTAGGGCATGAATATGACGTTAAAATCTACATATTTACCTTTAATTAGAAAAGTCAAAATGATAGTTTTCAAAAGTTTGGGACTGAAACTACAATTCCAAACGCGTATATGTTGACTTTAAAAGGTTTGAGATCAAAAGTACAAACTGAACTTAGCGGATTCTGTAATGAAAGAACCTAAATTACATAAAAAAAATCTTATTGAAACCAAAATCGTGAAATCCACAACCTGTGGCACAAAAATAAAATTTTCTCCATAGGATCGGACTCTCTGGTCCGTCTCTGTAGCTATGCATAATACGATAAATTATTAAAATTGATACTGTTTAATTTATTAGTCGTAATTTATATTATATACTGATGGATTCGGCACCATATATTATATATACATAACTTCATTCTACATTAGATTTCTTTTATTGTAAATTTATGTAGGTCAAGGTCTTTTTTATATTAATAGCTTGATCATATTTCTTTTGCTTAGCTACCGACATCGACTGATACGACTGATCAGCATCGTGTTCGGAAGTTTCGTGACAATATGACAACTACTTCCTCAATTAAATCCGGACCAAATAATTGAAATCTTTGCAATAATTAAGATAAAAATTTGGGTGAATCTGAGTTCACAATTAATTCTATTTTTTTTTAATATTATTGTTATATATGTACAAAAATTATTATTATTATGTTTAATAAATACCACTGTTATGCATAAAAATTATCATTATTTAAAAAAACAAAGCATTTTTTAAAAAATAATATTTTTTGTACATAATAATAATATTTGTGTATAATAGTGATAGAGTTCATGTATAGACGTAATTTACAAGGGTGTTAATCGATAATTAATCATACAAGACCAGCTTATGCATGATATATTAATTATTGGCGAAGTACATGAATGGTAGGGTGATCTCCCAATTAAGGTTGGCTAACTGTCCACATGGTCAGTCCTTCAACTCAAAAACACTATTAATATATACTACTATTTTAAAATAAATTCCACGTTGATGTAACTTGATCATTAGGTGAAAAAATTGCACATGCAATTAATTTCATGTCATATAGTCCAATAATTGCACATGATCATCATCCTATTATAAATATAGAGATCATCATCTCTAAAATCACACACTTCTCATCTCTCACTCCAATTTTTTTCCCACATCCATTTCTACAACATGGCTAACAACGCAACTACAAAAACTGAAATTTTCTTTGTTGGTCAAAGTTGTGATATTCTTGATTTGAACGTTGACCATGAGTTGTCAAGTATCGACATCTCACTTGTTATGTCGTTACTTGAACTCGCAATTGGAAGGCGACGGAGACGAAGAAACATCGAGAATCATGATCTAGTTTCTTGCGAATCAAGATTCACGCTCGGAGAATTACTTCTCCTATTTTTCGGATATAGATCAACTGGAAAGCTGCAGCTCATCATCAATATTATCTCCCGATGATCATGTTAATTTTGAATGGAATATTGATGATGATATGGAGATGGAATTATTCATATCATGTAGAATTATCTAGGGTTGAACTTGAAGGGTTTCAAGATTATTCACAAGTTTGTTATGGAATGGAATTGGCCATGGAGGAGGATTATTGTAATATTGATTTGTGGCAGTAAATGTGAGAGAATTCCGTCTCATCTAAAGCTCGAGCTTATAGAGAGGGTCGGAATAATCTATTTATTTAATTTCCCTCAACAAAATGTAAATGGATTATTTTCACTATAAAAAGGGTTATATAGGATCATTAATTTAGTTTATGCATGGTCTAATTCTTTCCAATATTGCAACCTCAAATTAATTAGTATAAATTTTCTCAATTGCGTACATGTTCTTTTGTACATCGATGATGTGAAGTAGCAAACTGAATCAAGGTATGATCAAACTACAAAGCATGAACAATTCACTATATGTTAACAAATTGTCTGATGTACCATTGATATACAATGAAACTAATGAGATATTAGGGAATTATATAATAAATGATTTAATTTCACACCACTCTACAAGTTCCGATTCTTAGATGAGCTGAATTTCTTTCATGAGAACCACAAAGCGGGAAAAATATCAAAAATTTTGATATAACGCACTTATCGAACTGAGAAATATCTAAAATGTCAAGTTTTTCGGTAATATCTCGTGAACTTCAGTACAGTATGATACCATGCCGTAAAATTTCAGTATATTTTAAAATTCTGATATTTTGGTAAAAACAACCGGTAATATCGAAATTTAGGTGTGAAAAAGTATATCAAAATTTTTTGTATGGGACGGTATATTGGTATGTTGAAATTTTGGTTATGGTAACGGTAAGTATTTTTCATTTAACGAAATTTTCAGTATGCTGAATTTCAGTATACCGAGAATTTCGATATAGTACTTGTATAGATTTTCAAATATCAAAAAATTCGATACGATATACAATATTCGATACTTTCTGTATGGTACAGTATGCCAACCCTATGAAATAGTCGAGAGATAAACGAGATGGAGAAAGAGAGAAAGGTGTTGACAATGAAAAAGAGCCAGAAAAACGAGTCATTCAATTAAAAGATTCATATGAAGAACGTATTTATTGAACAATATTAAGAAATATAATCGGTAAACAAAGCTGGTTATTTATTGAGGGTGATTAATTAATCCAGAGAAAAGTGGAGAAAACGAACATTCATTAGCATATCTAAAATTAAGGGATGAATGAACCGCGATTTGAAATCCTTTAATTGATTAAATTATTTTCTTTGTTTACTTGTTTTTTTTTTTTTTTTTTTTGTGATAATTTATTGCTTAGTAGTTTTTAGAAATTCCTACGACCCCGTATTTACCATTGCTATGAGTTAGTAGGATAGTCGATGGTATGTATTTATATTTTTTAACCTCATTCTAATACATTTGTGTACGTATTATTGAATGACTTAACAGACTGCAAATTATCTATTAGATATTTTTAGCGTTCCCAAATAATATTTTATGTTTTTGACGGAGGATCAAGAGTTTAGGATCATTAAATCTTATTTCCTGTCACTAAAGTCTTTTTTTCTAGATAATGACATAATTATTTTAATTAAAATATTAATTTTTTTATAATATGAGAAGCTATAATGACAGAATATTTGTTATCGATTGGTCGATTTTCTTGCGGCCTATTTATCAATGAACTTCTGGAAACATTAGAAATCAAAGAAAGATTACCCACCACACTGAGTCATGATCGTAAGATTACGTATGTACCCACTAAAAACATTACACGTGGTAAAGCTCGTTTTCAAACTGAATAAAATACTTGGCAATAAATTAAACTTATTGCTACGAGATATCTGCTGATAAGATTAGGATTTCAGACACATATAAAATCAATTACCATATCATGACACCTTGTCCTTGATTAATAGTATAATTAATTTATATCGCTTCATGATACTAACCTGGAAAGTGATTTCACATGGGTCAGATCCTTGAATTCTTTTTTTTTTATTATTCATTTGACTAATTATTATATAATGAATCACCAAATGCACTAACCTGCAGCTGGAAAGTCTATGTCAATAAATAATTATTAATAGTACGAATTAATTAAACGCAGATTCTGTTTTCGAGTGTTTATGAGATCAACTTGATTTAGTTTAATGCTAATTGCTTAATTATGGGCTACGACACAGCCCTCTTGAGGATAGATATCATGTTGGGGAATTCCAAGACATGAATTAATGCTCTAACTCAAATGAATGAGGACCAAATAATTGAAATCTTGAATAATATTCATCCAAGATGAGTGTATTATTGGAGATGTACGTGCATGTATGGTAGGCTTACTTTGGTTAAATGTGCACATGGCAATGCTACCTTCTTTACAAACAAGAAAATAATAATACTATTGGCTAGGTATTGTACACATCCAAGTGTATAGTCCACTCAAAGTGCATTTTAAAATCATGTAACATATTATATTAAAATATGCAATTTGTTTATACTGAACCGTACAACTATTAACATGAAAAAATAATTGCACGGTTCAGTGTAAATAAGTTGCATATTTCATTATAATAAGTTGCATGGTTCTAAAATGCACTATGAGTGCACGGTGCGTTTGGATGCACATGAAACTCACTCTATTCTTGAATAGGTCTTGTATGCATTCAGGTGCACCGTGCACTCATAGTGCATTTTAGAATCATGCTACTTATTGAACTGAAATATGCAACTTGTTTATACTGAACCGCACGTGCAACTATTAACATGAAAAAATAATTGCATGTTCAGTGTAAATAAGTTGCATCTTTCATTATAATAAATTGCATGGTTCTATAATAAACTATGAGTACACGGTGCATCTGGATGCAAATGAAATCACTCAATATTCTTTAGGTGAAATTAACAATTGCACATGAAAGTTGAAACATTAATGGTATAGTTGCACATCATCATCAAGACATCAACCTATAAATACATGTAGCATTATTCATCTAAACACACACTGCAACAACATTTCTCTATTCCATATCTCTCCATCCATTCTACTCTTTCTCTTAATTTCTTCTTCAAAATAATCCCAATTAAGTTGTACAAAATGGCCAATGCTACAACAACTCAAAATTGGTTTCTTGATCAACCAAATTATGATCATGATCATTTGGAAGTGGATGAGTTTTCAAAAATCGACAGCTCGCTTCTCATGTCTTTACTCGAAGATTCACAAGTCGACGAAGAAACCTTGAGGATCATGATTCAATCTATTGAGCCGCCTGAGGTTATGCATATTCAAGATTCGGAGTTTTCTGATTTAGATCAACTGGAAAGCTGTTGCTCTGCATCTCCAGATCATCATCTGGATTTTGAATGGTTGGATATGGAGATGCCTTATGATTCATATCCCAACTGCGAAATTATGACCGTTTATAATGTTATCGACGGTCATGATTTCGCAGAAGAAGAAATTAGCATGGTTGAAGGGTTACAAAATTATTCAGAGCTATGTTTGATGGAGGAAGATCATCACTACATTGGTTTGTGGCAATAGCTGCTGCATGCCTTAAAACTTATTTCATGAATTATATTTATATATAAAAGTCAAATTAAGATCAAATTAGATCAATACTTTGTAAATCTCATTAGAAGGAGAATTAAGACGAAGAAATCTATGATGAATATGGTGATCATTTATTTGCAAGTCTTTAATTGGAAGATTTAATTAGGCTAGAATTTAATATTACTTACATTTCTATTTAACCATCCCATTTTATTCAAAACGATGTTTCTTTTTATTTATTACTATATCAATATCAATGTAATTCTACTTTCTTTCTTTTTTTAACAATACCCCTGGTTATTAAATAATTGCGACTTTAAAGTATTCATCTTGTAATTAATAAGGATATAACATTAATTAATTAAAATATTATTTGTGTGAATGAATAAAACGAGACAGATAAGAAGGAATATAAATATCAGATGGAGACTCTCTCATTCTTCCTCATCATTACAATCGGGAGATTATTATCATTATAATATATCTAGTTGTCTTAATTTGCAAATGGGCCTCCTATCTAATCAAACATTTGTTAATTCCTTTTTAAAAAATATAAAATCAAACATTTGTTAATTAAGTTAATCGTCTATTATTTCAGAGTATCAATTAAAGTGTCACATGGGTGTTAATAGAAAGAACACCAAGATATCGAATCTTTTATATGGTCCATATGGCTACAAAAATCTCAATTTGAAGATCTATGATTGGTGTGACTTTTTCTTTAAAAAGTTGATCTGAAATACTTGCTTTTGCACGTATTAAATCAGTGCTCTCCCACCAATCATACATTTGCAACGACGATTACATTTCAAAAAGTAGTGTTGTGATTTCAACGTTGCCTTTTATGTATTTGCCAAGTAAGATGTGAAACTTAACTAAAGTGTGATGGTTGAGTGTGATGTAAATATTCTAGGACAATATGCAACTTGAATAAAATGTGCATGTAGGCATTTTATGTATACTAGAAATTCTCATATATGTATTATGTGAGAATTACATCTCATCTTAAAATCCTAACTTTTAGAAAAGCGAGAAATTAATTCTTATATATAGATCCTTAATAATATTCTTCACTTGTAGACTGGGTTGTCCTTTGGATTGTGATGGAGATTGGATCACGAGATACAATTTTCATAATTAGATTCTATTTTCGGTATTATGAATAAATCACATTAATTACTTTGATATATTTTCCAAGTTTTTCAAAGTCATTAATGTGTAGATCTTTTCCTAATAAATGTCTTACTTGGTCCCCAATTAGACTTGGGCCCAAAGTAATAGGTTTTCCTTTTATGTTCATTAAGATGTAGTATAAATATATGTTCATTCTCTATTTGTAAGAACACTTTTTGATATTAAATTATAAAATATTTCCAGGTATTACTTGAGTATCTCGAGACGCTGTCTCAACCCTTGTAGAGCGTAGAACGCCCTACATCATCTGGTATTCAGAGTCAAACCGATTCTTAAACCGGGTATCATGAGTCCCGTCGCAATTGCCCATTGGAACTCGGATGTCGAATCCATCGACGAGATTTTGTGGACGTGCAAACGCCTCATTGAAGAGTTGCAAAAGCCATTGCCACTGGGCCCTCGCCCATCTCCTTCCTTCCGGCGCCGTTTCACACCGCCGCCAGAACTCCTCCGGAGTCGCTGCGGCGTCGCTTTCATGAAAGCATGCCCCTCCCGTCCAAGACTCAAGCCCGAAAGCGTCGCCGCCCGCCGATGCCTCTCCACCACCGGCGCGACCCCAACAGGCTCACCGCCATGGCCGCTGCCCTTCACCGCCGCCAACCTCATCACCATCTTACCACCCCCATTCACCGCCACCTAGGTTCAGCAACAGGCCCCTTCTCGACGACACTCCACACCATGACCAAGACTGGGCAGTCCCGCCCGAGCCACCACCACATACTCCCACGCCTGGTGGAGTCCAGTCCTGCAACCCACCACGGGCTCTCGCCCACTCATTTCCCCGCAAGCATGGCGTGCGCCTGCCCAGTCGCCGGCCCCCCAACTCCACACAGGCGTCATGGGCCCTCCCTGAACTTAGTGAGTCGTCCTGGGTCAAGACTCTCAAGGGAGCGCACCCTACGGCGCGAACCCCGTTACCGCTCACCCTGTTAGTGTTAGTGTCCTAGAGACAATCTTTTGTAAGGACATAATACTCAGATAATATTCAGTATTGGTTTAATATTATTATTTGTTTAATATTAAATTTATGGCGTTACACTCATTAGAATGTTATGTTTGATTGTTTGCATTTATTCTTATATGTGTTCCCTTGAGTCATTGCTGTCATTGAGTGAGTGAGAACTCAGATGACTTAAGCATGATTCTTAAATAGCCCCAATCGAGGATCATCAAGAAAGGGATATTGATGATGCAATGGAGATTGGTGTGCGATCTGCATCATACTCTTAGAGAGTGTAGTAAGATCTCACTTACTACGAGATACTAGGTATCTCATGATGGATGCACAAATACCTTAGAGGGTATTGGTATACCCATCTGAGAAACCGTTTGATGTAGTTCCACTATATGTGTCTACGGGTGTCTCGGTTAGTGGGAGCGATGAGATACTCCTTTGACTTGAGGTCAATGCGCACGACATGTGTGGAGTGATGAACTTTGACCATGACCAATGCTTGCACCCTTCCATCGGTAGATACAGCTTGGATTGGGTTCATCAGAAATGCATGTGCATGGTAGTTGAGCCAAGAAAAGGATTCATTCCTCAAAGTGGATTTAGAGAGAATACTCATCTTCTCATCATAATTGGATCTAAATCATTGGCCAATGCACGCCAACTTAGACTTTGTGACTAAGTGTGATACTAATGATCAATTAGCGATTTGAGATAAAATGATTAAGTAATTTGAATAGACACTTCATCATGTTCAAGACTAATCGAGTATTCGTGAATGAAAGGATGAAATCGCAATTGCCCACGTTTCAGTTACAGGTAGTTGCATGTTTCTCGCAACGTACCTCATATATTGAGAATGTTTGATTTATTGACTAGGGTTCAATTAAGACCGTTAGTTTGACTAATCGCTCGGTATATGAGGGCCTATGGGTCACACAACAAGTAGTTCCCTTTTACGGATCATAGTTGGTTGATTAAATGTTAAATTAGATTTAATATTTAATTTATGGAGAAGTAATTAATAATAGATTAATTTGGAATTAATTATTATTAATATTTCATTAAATTGGATTTAATTAAATAAGAATTCCCAATAATTATATTTGGAATATAACTGTAGGATTTAATGTATATATAAATAAATCGTAGAGATTTTCATATAACACATTTAAATCCGTAGAGATTTATATTTAGGTAATTAAATTAAAGGAATTAATTTAATTCAAGAATAGGATTTTTATTTCCCTAATTGGGCTAGCTTGGGAAATAAGCTAAGCCTCCCTATATATACAACCTATCGGGATTCACAAATTGTAACACTTCATATTTTCTCCATAAGATCTAGAGCATGGATTTTACTAGCAAATCTGTCTCGAGATTCAACACTGGCAAATCCGTGCAAGTCTGTAATTGGGGATTACGTGGATACCGTAGTATAGAAATCTGCACTCGAGTTACTGTAAGATTTCTCGTTGTGATTATTGTAATCTGTATGCAATTAATTGTTCGTTGTTGGTAAACTTTAATTTTCGCTGCGCATGTGATTACGTGTTTTATGTGCCTCTATATTCCAACAGTGGTATCAGAGCTCCAGGCTCTTGTTTAATTGCATTAAAACTGATTTTGATTAAAAGATTTTTTTTAAAATTGGTAGGGGCACGGTATTAGATACCACACTTTCTTTTGTTGCGCTCGGTTGTTTTGTTTTTTTGATTCATCCCCACCGATTCCTAGGGTTTCCCTTAGAGGGATTCGCCACCCCCCACCTGCGATTCATGCCGCTCTCGATCGGGCGGCGCTCGCATACGTCATTGAAAAGGCAGTCTTAGGCACCGTGCCTCGCGTCATGCTGTAACCATTGGTCGACTTCAGCGCCAAAATTTGTCTCCGACGCGACCCATCTTCAAGACGAATGCCTCCGCCTCGATTCTTAGTGGTTCGTCGCCGATTCTCCCCGATTTCTACTCTCGCCGATTGTTTTCACTCGGGACTTGGCCTGTGTGCCCGTCTCGACGCGATTCAAGGCTGCGCTTCACCGGATTCAGGAAGAGTCAGTGGCAACGCGCCACCGTCTCAATCTCTCTTTTCCCGTCGTTTAGCGATCTGGTTTTGAACCAAAATTTCACTCAAAGGGTGCGGCTCCGTACGACCCCCCTTCCGCCGTCTTGTTGTCGACGACGAGCCGCCCACATGCTGGGCGTGATGTCGGCGGCTCGCGTAGGCTCGATGGTGCGCCTCACCGCATCGTTGATGGTCGATTTCGTCGAACCTGTTTCCCTGTTTTCTTTGAATGGCGAATCTGATTTTTTGGGTTCCTGTTTCGAGAATATTGGGTTGATTAATTTGATTAATTATGATGAAATTGGATTGTGTAATTTTTGGTCGAATTTGGTGTTTGGAAATTTCGGATTGGATTCGATTTGGGAGGGTGATGATGTAGGAGGGTTGTCTTGCAAATTTGATTTGAGACAGACCCTCCCATGCAAAAATTGGAATTTGCACCTGAGCCCCCGAAAACAAATGAAATTAAAACTTAAAATTTTAGAATTTTATTTGATTTAATTCTGAAATTAAAATTGGTTGGACCAATAAATAATTAATTGGATTAATTGTTTTCTTTAATAAAACTGAAAAACTTTAATTGGAATTAAAGCTTATTTTTCAAAAGGGTTTATTAAAACCCATTGTTAATTTGTTTAATCGCTTTAAATTAGTTAACCCGTTTTACAGTTCGCGTTATAACTGTTTGGGTAGGCGGCACCCAATAACTGTCGGACCGTATTTATTGTTTGGGTAGACGGCGCCCATATAAGTATTAGTCCGTATAAAATCATGTTTGGGTAGGCGGCGCCCAATGATTGCTCAAATATGATATAGATTAACATGATGGATCTCGATTAAGCAATTAATATCCCACCTTTAAAATGTTCCTCACTAAAATATGGTTTTCTCATTAATTTGATAAGATGTCTTCCATCGAAATTAAAAGTAAACCGGAGATTTCGTTCCAATGAGTACTTAAAGACCCTCGTCTTTTGCTCGGATCTACATCTAACGGGACTTTTATAGGGACATGAAAATATCACCGCTTGATGGTTGTAAACCAACTTAACTTTGTTTCACTAGCCTTCACGGGGAACAAAAGGTAAGTGACATCAGTCGAACTAGGTTCGACAACTAGGAGTTGCTATCTGGCAATTGGTTTGGAGACCTACCAGTTATGTTGTCATAATGATCAACCCTCGCTGGGATTATGATAGTAGTAATGTGGATCCTAGTCCGTTATGATTTATATTAGATATAAATGCGTACTTTTCCGATGAGGTCGTTAAGTATGTGAAAATAATAGAGACAAAATAAATTGAAAGACCATGTTTATTTTGAATTGCTGAATATTGATAAAAGAATTATGTGTTTTAATTCCCATTTTATTTTATTTCTCTAGGATTGTTGAAATGAATAACTTGTCATTGAGAAGCGTATTGGAAACGAACAAGTTAGTTGGGCCAAACTTTCTCGACTGGCACCGAAATGTTCGTTTGGTGCTCAGGCAAGAGAAGATTGAGTACGTGTTGGACACGCCAATCCCAGCTACCCCTGAGGCTGGTACTGAAGAGGCTGAAGCGTTCGACGCTGCAGCCCAGAAGAAGCATCAAGAGGATGCTTCCCAGGCTCAGTGTGTTATGCTACTCAGAATGACTCCCGATCTGCAAAGGCAGCATGAGAAGATGCTTCCCTTCGAGATGATTAAGCATATGAAGGATCTCTTTGATTTTGAATCTCGTTATGAGATTTATGAAGTGATGAGAGATCTGTTTAGATGTCGATTGTCCGAGGGAGGGAAGGTTTCTCCTCATGTATTGGATACCAGTTGTGGCTCACACATTTGTACTAATGTGCAGGGTCTCAAGCATAGCAGGGCAGTTAGGCCGGGTGAAGTCACCCTACACGTTGGGAATGGAGCAAGAGTTGCTGCTGAACGTGTTGGTGTTTATGTTTTAGACTTACCTTCTGGTTAGACTTGAACTAAATAATTGTTATTTTGTTCCTTCTATTACCCGCAACATTATTTCTATTCCGATGTTGGATATTGAAGGTTTTTCCTTCCATTTTGCAAATAATAATTGTTATTTTTCGCTTAATGGTGATATGTACGGAAATGATCCTTTATCTAATGGTTTATATTTGTTGCATTGTGGACACAACATTCTTAATATACAAAACAAACGACTCAAACTTAATAATCATGAAAACCCGACTTACTTGTGGCACTGTAGGCTTGGTCATGCAAATGAGAATAGGATAGCAAGGTTAAGAAAGTTAGACTACTTAACCCCATTCGACTTTGAGTCTTATGGTAATTGTGAATCCTGTCTCAAGGGCAAGATGATCAACAAACCCTTTTCTGGGAAAGGAGTTCGTGCCAAAGAAGTTCTAGAGTTGATCCACAGTGACGTTCGTGGACCACTGCCCACTCTAGCTAGGGGTCAATTTGGCTACTTCATTACTTTTACTGACGATTTCTCTAGATTCAGTACGTGTATCTAATGAAACACAAGTCCGAATCGTTTGAGAAATTCAAGGAGTACAATGCTGAAGTAGAGAAACATCTTGGTAAGAGTATTAAGACTCTTCGATCGGATCGAGGAGAAGAATATCTTAGCCATGAATTCATTGATTATCTAAAGTTGCATGGAATCCAATCACAATGGACTCCTCCCGGTACACCTCAAATGAATGGAGTGTCCGAGAGGAGAAACCGAACCCTGTTAGACATGGTAAGGTCCATGATGAGTTTCTCCTCCCTTCCGACATTCTTATGGGGATACGCACTCCAAACCTCAATCTACATCCTGAATATGATTTCATCCAAATCAGTTGAGCATACGTCATACGAGCTATGGCATGGCAAGAAGCCAAATTTCTCTCACATTAGAACATGGGGTTGCCCCGCGTTTGTGAAGAAAATGCTCACTGATAAGTTGGAAGCAAATAGGTGAAAATGGTTATTTTGTGGGATATCCTAAGGAAACTAGAGGATATTATTTATATCTACCTCAGAAACAAACAATGATTGTTTCAAGGCAGGCTAAATTCCTTGAAGAAGACTACGTCTTCAAGGAACAAAGCCGTAAGACGATAGAACTTGAAGAAATTCAAGAACCACAACTTAACAAAGAGACTGATGTCTTGTCAAAGCAATATGACAAAGAATCAGTGGGAGCATTCAGCAGCTCACATGGTGGAAATTTATCACTAAGTGATCCTCTTTCAGCCAGTGGGAGCGTAATTGGAGTTGCATTGCCCGAGCAACGAACTCCAAGTGGGCTGAATGAGAACAAAATAGTTCAAACTCTCGCCCAAGAGGCATCCGGAAGTGCTCAAGGAGCATCCGGAAGTGTCCCTCTTGAGGCCTCCCTGGTCGACGATGAAATCGCTGCACCACAAAATTTTCACGATCAGAATGTGCAGTCTGAGCAACCACAACTCCGTAAGTCCACTAGAGTTCGTAATCCACCCACAAGATATTATGGTTTCCTCGTAGAGGAGCATGATGACGTGGAGATCCCGGATAAGGACGAACCTAGAACTTACATTGAGGCAACATTAGATGTTGACTCAAAGAAGTGGCATGAAGCCATGAAATCCGAGATGGACTCGATGTACGTCAATCAAGTTTGGGACTTGGTTGAATTGCCGAAAGGGGTTAGACCCATAGGTTGCAAGTGGGTCTTCAAACAGAAGACCGATGCAAATGGCAAAGTACAAACCTACAAGGCTAGGTTGGTGGCGAAAGGTTACAGTCAACGTGAAGGCATTGACTATGACGAAACTTTCTCACCAGTTGCTAAGATCTAGTCCATTCGAATTTTACTTGTGATAGCAGCGCATCTTGATTATGAGATTTGGCAGATGGATGTCAAAACAACTTTCCTCAATGACAACATTGATAAGGAAGTGTTTATGACTCAACCTAAAGGTTTCATATCAAAGCCAAAATCTAATCTCGTGTGCAAGTTTAAACGATCCATTTATGGATTGAAGCAAGCTTCTAGGAGTTGGAATATCCCATTTGATGAAGCTGTCAAATCATTTGACTTCGTCAGAAACTCGGAAGATCCGTGCGTCTATCGGAAATGTTGTGGGAAGAATATTGTGTTCATAGTTGTGTATGTCGATGACATACTCATATGGGAAACAATATCCCGCTTATGCAATCCGTGAAAGAATGGTTGTTAAGGACCTTCTTGATGAAGGACCTTGGAGAAGCCTGCTACATCTTAGGGATCAAGATCCATAGGGATAGATCCAAGCGGATGTTGGGACTGACACAGTCCACCTACGTAGACAAGGTGTTGAGGCGGTTTGCGATGGAGAACTCTAAGAGAGGTTCTCTACCAACATGTCATGGGATAAAGCTGTCTAAGAAGGATTGTCCTTCTACTGAGTTTCGACATCCAACAAGATGAAGGATATACCATATGCATCTGTAATTGGATCCATCATGTACGCCATGACTTGCACTAGACCAGATGTGGCCTTCATTGCCGCCAAGACTATCGGTAGATACCAATGTAATCCGGGTGAACCCCATCGATTGTTTGTCAAGAACATTCTTAAGTACCTCGACGCATCTTAAAGATTGTTTTCTAGTCTATGGAGGTCACCGAGCTAGTCATGACCGGTTATGCTGACGCAAGTTTCCAATCCGATTGCGATGATTACAAGTCACAGTCGGGCTATGTCTTCATTCTCAATGGTGGGGCGGTTAGTTGGAATAGTTCCAAGCAAGAGATTACCGCAAACTCAACAACCGAAGCTGAGTACATTGCTGCGGAAGAAGCTGCTAAAGAAGTTGTCTAGATAAAACAATTCTTAAATGAACTAGGGGTAGTTCCGAGTACCAGTAGTCCAATAAAGTTGTATTGTGACAATACTGGTGCGGTTGCGCAAGCTAAGGAACCGAGATCCAATAACAGAAACAAGCATGTACCGAGGTGTTATCACTTGATAAGAGAGATAATCGATAGAGGAGAGATAGAGTTAGAACGTGTCCCCACGGAGGAAAACCTGGATGATCCTTTCACCAAGGCTTTGAGTGTTCATGTACACACTATACATTTTAATGGTCTAGGGGTTAAACATGTAGGTGATTGACTTTAGTTCAAGTGAGAGATTGTTAGTGTTAGTGTCCTAGATACAATCCTTTGTAAGGACATAATACTCAGATAATATTCAGTATTGGTTTAATATTATTATTTGTTTAATATTAAATGTATGGCGTTACACTCATTAGAATGTTATGTTTGATTGTTTGCATTTATTCTTATATGTGTTCCCTTGAGTCACTGCTGTCATTGAGTGAGTGAGAACTCAGATGACTTAAGCATGATTCTTAAATAACCCCAATCGAGGATCATCAAGAAAGGGATATTGATGATGCAATGGAGATTGATGTGCGATCTGCATCATACTCTTAGAGAGTGTAGTAAGATCTCACTTACTACGAGATATTAGGTATCTCATGATGGATGCACAAATACCTTAGAGGGTATTGGTATACCCATCCGAGAAACCGTTTGATGTAGTTCCACTATATGTGTCTACGGGTGTCTCGGTTAGTGGGAGCGATGCGATACTCCTTTGACTTGAGGTCAATGCGCACGACATGTGTGGAGTGATGAACTTTGACCATGACCAATGCTTGCACCCTTCCATGGGTAGATACGGCTTGGATTGAGTTCATCACGAAATGCATGTGCGCGGTAGTTGAGCCAAGAAAATGATTCATTCCTCAAAGTGGATTTAGAGAGAATACTCATCTTCTCATCATAATTGGATATAAGTCATTGGCCAATGCACGTCAACTTAGACTTTGTGACTAAGTGTGATACTAATGATCAATTAGTGATTTGAGATAAATTGATTAAGTTATTTGAATAGACACTTCATCATGTTCAAGACTAATCGAGTATTCGTGAATGAAAGGAGGAAATCGCAATTGCCCACGTTTCAGTTACAGGTAGTTACATGTTTCTCGCAACGTACCTCATATATTGAGAATGTCTGATTTATTGACTAGGGTTCAATTAAGACCGTTAGTTTGACTAATCGCTCGGTATATGAGGGCCTATGGGTCACACAACAAGTGGTTCCCTTTTACAGATCATAGTTGGTTGATTAAATGTTAAATTGGATTTAATATTTAATTTATGGAGAAGTAATTAATAATAGATTAATTTGGAATTAATTATTATTAATATTTCATTAAATTGGATTTAATTAAATAAGAATTCCCAATAATTATATTTGGAATATAATTGTAGGATTTAATGTATATGGAAATAAATCGTAGAGATTTTCATATAAGGAATTTAAATCCGTAGAGATTTAAATTTAGGTAATTAAATTAAAGGAATTAATTTAATTCAAGATTAGGGTTTTTTGTTTCCCTAATTTCGCTAGCTTGGGAAATAAGCTAAGCCTCCCTATATATACAAGCTATTGGGATTCACAAATTGTAACACTTCATATTTTCTCCATAAAATCTAGAGCTTGGATTTTCCTAGCAAATCTGTCTCGGGATTCAACACTGGTAAATTCGTGTAAGTCTATAATTGGGGACTACGTGGATACCGTAGTAGAGAAATCTGCACTCGAGTTACTGAAAGATTTCTCGTTTTGATTATTGTAATTTGTATGCAATTAATTATTCGTTGTTGGTGAACTTTAATTTATGTTGCGCATGTGATTACGTATTTTACGTGCCTCTATATTCCAACACACCCAACCCTGCATCACGGCCCCCGACGCACAACACCCGCACACTCATGGCTCGCAGCGCCCACGCGCCTCGCGCACCCTCCCGGTGCCCGCGAGCACCCATAGCCCGTTGTCGCGCAGCCCGAGCCACGACAGTCGCGATTTTTCGACGCCCCCGCCGCCGCTTCGCACCTGCTACGCGAACCGAACCCCACAGTGCTCGGCCCCTATACTCAGTAGATCAGGACTCCACCTCTCCACCACATGCGATTTGTCGTTGCTTGAGCAGATCACGATCTCCACCACCACGCTTTGATGTCTCACCATCTCCCTCCTGGTCCCGCCACCACCACTTTCCTGCTACGCCACCACCAGCCTCACCACCAAGCCCACGCCAGCGCACAAGGTTGCCCCCACTACGCGACTTAGGATGGGCTTCGCCTCGCCTTGTGCCTCTCGCCATCGCGCCCATTCTCCAGTAAGTTCCAGCCCTTTGGCGACCCAGCCACGAGCCCACTCGCCCGGGGCCAACCCCGCTCCCATTCGGACAAGACCCATGGCGCAAAACCCAAATAGGCCCAGTGTTAGGGGGCCAATCGGTACCTTTTACCTGGCACAAACCCATGGTGTCTTCCACGTTTGGAGTTCGGGGGTCTTCTCCCGCTCGTCCCCCGCCAACCGTCTGCTACTACATCAACACCCGCTCCATGCCCCACCGTCTCGCCTATTGCCATCCCATGGACGTTGCCCTTGCGGTCGTGGTGGTTATCTTGGATGGATGACTCGAGCACCACCTATTCCTTGTTGGCCCTACCAAGCCTCTTTCCGTGCTTTGGATGCGGGAAACTCCTTCCAGCTACAGGGAACAATCTGTGGCAAGCCCGTGAAGTTGTTCGTTGATTCGGGCGCATCACTAAACTTCATGTCCACTCCTGTTGCTCGCTGGATAGGTCTGATTGCCTCCCCGCAGCCCCATCTTACTCATGTCGTGTCCGGCAGTGGACATGCATTCTAACGGACAGTTGGTACAAGGACGTTGCTGTTCGTTGCCAAGGAATTTGCTTCCACTTGGACTTCGCTGGTATCCACATGGAGGATTATGAGGTCATCCTTGGCATGCCTTGGCTCAAGGACATAAGTTCGTTTACAATGGACTGCTGTGCTCGCACCCTTCAGATTTGGTGCGACAATGTGGGCATTTGCCTTGCGGCAGAAGGTGATCCCACCCCATACCACTTCCACCGCACCACCGGCCGCCCGAACTACCACATCATGTCCGTGCCTCCCTCTTTGCCACGTCTCTGTTGCCCTCCGCCCCGCTTCGGGACCGCTTCCATAATTCGCTAATGGAGATTAGATCCCCCTCGATTCGAGGTAGAATCGCTTCGAAGAGACGTAGGATGATGGGGATTGGATCGAGAGATCTAGTTTTCGTCATTAGTTTCTATTTTCTGTATTATGAACAAATCACATTAATTACTTTGATATATTTTCCTAGTTTATCAAAGTTATTAATGTGTAGATCTTTTCCTATTGAATGTCTTACTTGGTCCCCAAGTAGTACTTGGGCCAAAAGTAATAGGTTTTCATTTTATGTTCATTAGGATCTAGTATAAATATGTGTTCATTGTCTATTGTAAGAACACGTTTTGATATTAAATTATAAAGTATTATCAGGTATTACCTGAGTATCTCGAGATGTTGTCTCAACCCTTGTAGAGCGTAGAACGCCCTACAACATATTGTCAACTCCATCATGAATAACACTCCTGTGAACTAGGTTCACATTATGAACTCTAATTCAATATGTCCCATTTTAAGGGATATGTTGAACCAAATTTTCGCCCTTAATTTATCCGTCACTATTATTCTATTATTCTATTAAAACTCTCACTGTTATGATGTAAAACTATCACTGTTTTTCTATAAAACTCTCACTGTTATACTATAAAACTATCACTGTTATGCTATAAAACTTTAATTGTTATTCTATAAAACTTTCACTGTTATGCTATAAAACTCTCACTGTCATTCCATAAAACTCTCATTGTTATGCTATAAAACTCTCACTGTTATTAAAAAAAAACTCACTATTATTCAAAAAAAACTCTCACTGTTATTCATAAACCAATAAATTATTCATTGTTATTAAGAAATACGAAATTCAGCAAGTGCAACCATCTGATGTTCGGATGTATGACACACTATTTACAAAGTTTCGAAAACTTGTTCATTCAACTTCTAAGGATGATGATTTGAGATTTGAATGCGGCTCAAATGAATAGAGCAATACAACTCTTTGGTAATGCCGCTCGAAGGTGATGTTAACGGAGCTGAAATTAGTGGGGGAGTAGTCGGTGGTTTGGGAAAGAGTGGGGACAAGTTTACCGACGTGAGGGAGGCGACGGAGAGGAGAACAGTGATGGAGAGGAGATCGGTGTTGAGGGAGGAAATGGAAAGGGGATAGAAGGAGATGCTCAAAAAAAAATCTCAAATGGTATATATTTGACCCATTTGTAGTGTATGCGTCAGATTTGACCCGATTTTATAACATGAACCAGGTTTACACAAGTTTTTGTCCTCCATCATTGGGAGGAAGAGGAGGCTCAACAAGTGTATAATTTAATGTGAGTAGAGTTTTTATTGTCAACGGATTTTGAATCCAGGATGTGGGCGTGAGCCTGGAGGCTTTGATACCATGAAAGAATTTAGTCTCATCTAAAAGTCCGAACTTATGTGAAGAGTTAATTATTTTGTATATAGTTCCCTAATATAATACACCATTAGTATATTGAAAATTATTTTGTATGAATTGTAAAATGTGTGACATATTTAAAAGATACAAATTCAATCAATAAAAGAAA
Source organism: Stenogyne calaminthoides (assembly GCA_037126765.1). Lineage (NCBI taxonomy): Eukaryota > Viridiplantae > Streptophyta > Magnoliopsida > Lamiales > Lamiaceae > Stenogyne > Stenogyne calaminthoides. The sequence continues at coordinate 19,260,006 of JBBCBC010000032.1, forward strand.
ATACTTCAAATCACAATTCAAGTTTTAAATTTGATTTTTTTTTAAATATATGTAATATGAATGTTTAATTAATTAGATTGAAAAAAATCTTTAATTTAATATATTATATGTTGAAAATGAACTTGAAAATATTAGATGAAAAAAAGTTAAAATTTCTCATGGTATAGAGAAATATTGTGCGTCCCTTGTGATCTGGAAACTGCAAAAAATTCCATTGTAGTTTATAAAATAAAGCGAATTCTTCCCCTTTTAAAAATATTAGCTAACAATTTCATTTATTTTCTCAATTTGTTGTATCTTGCTTTTAAAAAAAACGAAAGTTTAGATACTAGGAAGGATATAATGGGAAATATAGAAAAACATAAAATTATTAACTCTTTTTTAGAAAAATGGATAATTCGTTAAATTTTATAAATTACAAGAGAGTTTCGTGCAATTTTTAAACCATGATCGGATTTCGTGCAACATTTCTAAACCATGTGGGAGTTCCGTGCAAATTATCTTTTTGGAACATAGTTTTGGCGGGAAATAATCTTTTTTGTTTTTTTATAGACTATTGTGTTTATATGCATATAAATAAACATATATCTAAAAATATTCAAGAAAGAAAACATATGATCATTGGGATAGGAAAAGCAACACAAATGTTAGGAATTTAAGCAAGCAATTATAGGAGAAAATAATGCAACTACGGAATTTAGAGACAAACAATTTGATTACCCAGTTCGTCAGGAATGACTACGTCTGGGGCACTAACAAGCCAAGGAGATTCACTCTTTTTGTGTGTTATTTTCGTACAAAGAGGCAAATACAATTAGTCAAGGTATTTAAATGAGACATGGGCCAAAGCCCAATTCACGCGCACAACTGTGGAACCCACTCGACCACGGGTCTTGGTCGAGCGGTTTCGCTCGATTAGATCGCCAGCTCGAGCGCCTCCAATGCTCTGGTCTCCCGTCACGCTCGACCTCCTTTGGTCGAACAAAAGTGCTCGACCTAACACCATGGTCGAGCGCCTCGCCCTTGTTGGATCCCTTCTCCGACTCAGGCTCCACAACCCAATAATCTCCCACCTGGAGACTAACTCCAACTGTAACTTGTCTCCCCCATTCCAACGGTTTCTCTCACTGGTAGTAGTGCCAGGCCTTATGCTCAGTTTCCAAGGCCAGTTGAAGTCATGCATAACTTCAACTTCTCTAAGGTCACAACCTTAGTCAACATGTCAGCAGGATTCTCACTTTCCCTGATCTTCATCATCACCAGAAGATCTTGTTCCCCGATAAGGTAACGAATGTAATGATACCTCAACTCAATAAAAAGCCGTCCTCGGCGAAAGGTCAATTCTTCGCCAAGTGAATAGCACTCGACAAATCCACTATACAAAATACTATCCTTTTGCTCCTTCCCCAACTCACACCATGCATTCGCAACCAAACCATTTCTTTACTAGCCTCGTTGATCGCGAACGAACGTGACTCGCTTCAGAAATGGATCGAGCTACGATCTTTTGCAACTTAGAAGCCCAAGATATTGCTGTACCACCAAAAGTAAACACATACCCTGTAGTACTCCTCCTTTTGTCGAGATCATTTGATGATAAGTCCGTATCAACATATCCTGCCAACCCAACGCTTTTTCCCTCAAAGCACAAAACTTGTTCAGTAGTACCTCTCAAGTATCTAAGGATCCACTTCACTGCCTCCCAATGCTGCTTACCCAGATTGCCCATAAACCGGCTAACAACTCCCACTGCCTGTGCAATATCTGGTCTTGTACGCACCATTGCATACATCAAACTTCCAATTGCTAAAGCATACAGAGTGTTTTGCATGTAGGTCTGCTCCTCTTCGCTATTAGGTGAGTCCTTGTTGGATAGCTTGAACTGACTTCCCAACGGGACCCGAACTGGCTTTGCATCTTCCATACTAAATCTCTCCAAGACTTTCTTTATGTATTCAGCCTGTGAAAGATACAAGTTTATTGCCACCTTGTCACGATCGATTCGCATACCCAAGATTTGCTTGGCCTCTCCAAGGTCCTTCATAGCAAACCTTTCAGACAATTTTTCCTTCAACTTGCTCACCTCCCGAGCACTAGAGTCTGCTATCAACATATCATCAACATATAATAGCAAAATGATATAACCATCACCATACCTCTTGAAGTAACAACAATGGTCAGCCTCACACCTCTTGATCTCAATCTCGTGCATGAAACCCATCAAACTTCTTGTACCACTGTAATGGAGCTTGTTTCAGACCGTACAAGCTTTTCTTCAACTTGCAAACTAGCTCACTACTCCCCTTAGACAAGTATCCCTCCGGTTGCTTCATGTAGATGTCCTCATCTAAATCACCATGAAGAAAGACGGTTTTTACGTCCATCTGTTCTAACACCAAATTTTCTGCAGCCACCAGACTCAGAACCAATCGAATGGTAGTTAGCTTCACCACTGGAGTAAAAACATCAGTATAGTCAATACCATGTTTCTGTTGAAACCCCTTCACAACCAATCTTGCCTTGTAGCGTTTGCTTCCATCAGCCTCCTCTGTTATTATGTAAACCCACTTGTTATGCAGTGCTTTCTTGTCCTTAGGAAGCTCAACTAGCTCCCAAGTTCCGTTGGTCATCAATGAATTCATCTCATCATCCATTGCAAGTTTCCACTTGTCCACCTGTTTACTACGTGTTGCCTCTCGCAGATAACATTCAGTTCACCACCATCGTTAACAATAAATAATGAAGGGGGTGAATACCTTTTCAGAGATCTCCGATCCTCGTGGATCTCTCCGCAATGAATTGTTGGTGGTGGTGTACTTGGTTCTTCCTCAACTATCACCGATCATCTAGAACCCTTTGCTCCCACCCGAAGTTCGAAATGTCTAACTCCACAACCCGAGACTCGTAACCACCTTCTTTGGATTTCCCCAACATGTCTTTGTACATCACCGTTCATTAAATATGACATCTCGACTCTACTTAATTATCTTTTCGGTTTTCCTCATCCCAAAATCGATAGCCAAATTCATCACCGACATATCCAATAAACGACACTTAATGTGATTTTGCATCCAACTTACTTCTACTTATAGAATCAACATGAACATATGCAACACACCCAAATACTCGAAGAAAAGATGAGTTACCTCCTTTCCGTCGGGTCCTCCTCCCAGATTCCATTTTCCAAAGGAGTTGAGGGTCCTCTATTTATCAAGTAAGTTTCTTGTTGTTCGCTTCGCCTCCCAAAAACATCTTTGGCAGCCCACACTTCAATCTCATGCTTCTAAAGACGTTCACATAGGGTCATGTTCATACGTTCGCCACGCGCCATTCTCATTTGTGGTGTTCCTCTCATGGTTTTCTCCATTCGGATTCCATTCGCCTCACAGAATCCTTTGAACTCACGGAGCTTGTACTCTCCACCATTATCGGATCTCAAACGCTTCATCTTGAGACCCGTTTGATTTTACAAGAGCCTTCCATTTTCGAAAAGCATTAAAGGCATCGACTTATTTTTCAAGAAATAAACCCATACCTTCCTCGTAGAGTAAATCAATGAAAGTCATGTAATATGATGCTCCACCAAGGATGTCACTTTTCTTTGGACCCCACAAATCATCGCGTGAACTAACTCCAAACCTTCGCTTCAAAGCCCCGCCTCCCTTCAAAAAAAAACTCACCATTTTCTGTTTTCCGAATACACAGTCCTCACACAAACCAATGTCAACTGTCTTGAGGTCTGGCAGTTTACCCTTCGAGCACATAACTTTAATCCACTTTTCACTCATGTGGCCTAGACGACAATGCCACAAATTTGCATTCCCTTTTTCACTTGCAAGAGCAATGCTATCCCGGGTGTTGCCTGTCATATACAACGTCCCCTCTTTATTTCCACGAGCCACTACCATGACACCTTTGGATATCTTCCACGAGTTACACCCAAAGGTCACCTTGTAGCCCTCGTCATCAAGTTGCCCAACTAAAATCAAATTCCTCTTCAAACTAGGAATATGTCTCACATCTTTCAATTGTAACACAGTCCCATTTGGTGTCTTAATCCGAACATTCCCCTTCCCTTTGATTTCCAGAGGCTCATCATCAGCTAGATAAACCTTCCCAAAGTTCCCGGAAGTGTACTTTTCCATTACGTCAGCACTGCTGCACGAATGGAACGATGCTCCAGAATCTAACACCCACGACTTGGACAGCTTACACTCAGAATCAATGCATCTGAGTCCTCATCAGTGGCAACGTTGGCTGAGTTGTCATTCTTCTTTGGTTCATTCCCTTGTGCCTTGCACTCACTTTTGTAATGACCAAGTTCATGACATTTATAACACTCAACTTTACTCTTATCCTTCTTGGACTTATCTTTGCCCCTTGACTTCGATCTATTCCGATTTGGCTTCCCCTTGGATTCAGATCTGCCTCTGCTTCCCGCACTCAAAGCAGATCCTGTGGCCACACCCAACTCTTTCCTGCGAATTTCTTCGCTCATGACCAGATCTCTAACCTCATCAAATTTCAGTTTCACTTTACCTGCTGAAGCACTAACAGCCGTTACCGTCCCACTCCAACTTTCTGGTAAAGAAGACAACAAAATAAGGGCTTGAACCTCATCATCAAAATCAATCTCAACCGAGCTCAATTGGGCTATGATCATATTGAACTCGTTGAGATGGTTGGCTACCACAATATCCTCCGCCATCCTCAGGTTGAATAACCTCCGCATCAGATGAACCTTGTTCGCTGCAGACGGTTTTTCATACATCTCAGTCAATATCTCCAGCATCTCCTTTGTGGTTTTTGCTTTTACCGTATGTAGGGCGACGTTCCTGGATAACGACAGATGAACCACACTCATCGCCTTCCTATCCAGCAACTTCCACTCGTCGTCCTTCATCTCAAGGTTGATACAGATCTTTACCGTACAGGTAATCTTCGATCTGCAATTTCCAAAATCCAAAATCCGTTCCATCAAACTTCTCAACAGGCGATTTCCCTTCAGCCATCATAATTGCTCTCCACAGATCCCTTTAACCCGATGCTCTTGATACCAGTTGTTAGGAATTTAAGCAAGCAATTATAGGAGAAAATAATGGAACTACGAAATTTAGAGACAAACAATTTGGTTACCCAGTTCGTCAGGAATGACTACGTCTGGGGGCACTACCAAGCCAGGAGATTCACTATTTTCGTGTGTTATTTTCGTACAAAGAGGCAAATACAATGAGTCAAGATATTTAAATGAGACATGGGCCAAAGCCCTAATTCACGCGCACAGCTGCGGAACCCGCTCGACCACGGGCCTTGGTCGAGCGGTTCCGCTCGATCAGATCGCCAGCTCGAGCGCCTCCAATGCTCTGGTCTCCCGTCGCGCTTGACCTCCTTTGATTGAGCAGAAGTGCTCGACCTAACACCATGGTCGAGCGCCTCGCCCTTGCTGGATCCCTTCTTCGACTCAGGCTCCACAACCCAACAACAAAAACCCAAAAAAGCTAGCACATGAAGAAGGAATTTTCTGAATGATAGAACACTGCCTTTTTCTTTCCATTGCTCATTTTAATACCTTCTATACAAACGAATTTAACTAAGACAAAAACTCGTATGAGACGGTATCATACATAAAATGAGATACAAACTAACACAAAATTAATACCCACCCTCCCAAATTATGCTCCGTCTCATCATGAAATCATTTCACGCAAAGGTTCTATTTAAGTGATGAACGCCATTTCAATCGTTTAGCTTAACATCCACGGATCATGACACAAGCGTGCACCATTAATTGAAGTCGCATCTCAATCTTATATGATAAATTCCGCATGATTCAAATATTGAGGGTCCGCTTGGTTGGGGGTAATGGAAGTGGGTAATGAGAATCATTTTTATAAATATTGCTTGGTAGTTTTGATATACAAGTAATGAGAATAGAAGTAAGTAATTGATTACTCTCACTCACTTAACCCACCTCACATGATACTCATTGCTCATATTCTAACCAAATAATAATAATACAATCAATAACCCTTAATAATTGACCCCTCAATGACCCAATATCTAATTCATTGAGAATGCACCATATGTAAGTTCCAAAATGTGAACCATTTGAGGTCTCGTCTCAATTTTATATGATAAATTTTGGCGATGTCTTACATTCACTAGGTGCACTGTGCAATTAAATTGCATTTTAAATTATATAAATTCTTTTCATTGAACAATATTAATTAGTATATATTAATTATTTTCACTGAATTATAATATTAATTGCTTTTACTGAAATGTATTATTGGTATACAATTACGTCATACAATTAGTGTACAACAAACTTACTGCACGAAATTATCAGCTCTGATCATTCCCGTTTGATCTGATGATATTCTAATCACTTTCTTCGCAAGCTTTACATTTATTACCATCACATGACATTATGGATCAGTTTATTGCGCCCAAGTCATCATGCTTTCTCTTCTTTTATTTTTAAGAAAAAATATATTTCATAATGTTATATAAATATGTATATATATATATATATCATTATTTTGCCACCTACTACAAACTTAACCTCATCATCTTTCACATTCTTAGAGGGTAAGGAAGAAAATTTGGTCAAAAGAGTAATCCACTTTGTTTTTCATTGTATATATATACTACTTAGCTGCTTTTTTTTTTTTTTTTGACAGGACTACTAGCTGCTTTTTGAGAAGGTGTACAAATCAGTGCATTTTACAACCTTTTCTGGTTAAAGAAACCAATAATTTGGAGTTTATAAACTTTTAGAAATAAAGTAGAAGACCCACAACCATGCAAGTTCCACTTTTTTTAATCAAGATAAAAGGTGTTTAATTTGTAATAACCGAAAAAGGAGATTAAAAGCTTTTACCTAATAATGATTTGGCTAGTGAAAATTATTGGTTTCTCATTGCCTACTTCCATTGCTTTGCTCACATATATTAATTAACAGAGTTTATCTATTTCTGCTTTCTTCTTATTATTATTAAATAATTAATCGAATGGAACGCAACTTGCATCCACAATTATATTAATTTCGGAGATATTAAATAAAAAGAGGTCTTTACAGCAGCGCGCAGTGCAGGGAAGAAAAGTAGCTTTATGATGTTAATACAGTATTTTACCAGGACGTGAGATATGAAATATTTTTTCAAAACAAGAGAAACTAAAATAATCAATATTATTAGTCAAGCAATTCTAATTTAAAAAACAAACTACTACGCTTTGGTATAAGAGTTCATGTTTTAAGAGAATACACATCAACAGTATAATTAAATTATACCGTTATTTCCATTATAAAATGGAATACAAAATTTATTACCTGCTATGTGATGGGATTTTCACTAAGAACCTCCTCTCTTTTTTCCTATACCTCTCTTTTTTCCTCTACCTCTAAGAACATATATAACACGAGTAAGTCATCTTATAATTTTAATTTTAGTGAAAAAATTAATACAGTTAAGTGAAAATAATTAATACTATTCAATAAAAATAATCAATACTCCCTTCGTCTATACTAATTTTTCACTTTCTTTAAATAGTCTGTCTCATACTTATTTAACTATTTTCATAAAATGCAACAAAATAACTACTTCATTTTCAACTATTCCCTCCCGACATATCAAAATTACATCTCATGTCATTACTTTTACCCATAAAAAGTCATTAACTTTAATAATAAAGTAAAAAGAATTACAATATCCTTAATCAAAAACCATTTTATTCCTTTAAATACTAATAAATAATTTTCACATAAAAAATCGTGGCCGAAAACAAAGGGATAAACAAATATAAGAGAGAGATAACTATTAAGTTAGAATAACTAATACTCCCTCCGTCCCATTTGAAGCTTCATATTTACTGTTTTCTCGTGTTTTAGCGAGCGAGTTTTTTATTAGCATTTGAAATGATAAAGTAATTTTTAAAAAGACATATAATAGAGGAGAGATAGATCTATCATATCATTCTTTAAAAGTCACTTTATCATTTCAAATACTAATAAACAACTCACTCGCTAAAACATGATAAAAAAATAAGTGTGCAAGTTGAAATGAAACGGAGGGAGTACTATTTAAAATACATTTAAGTTGTACGATAACTTTGTCATATGATAGTATTAGGCTAAGAAATTGGCATTTTCTTCTAAACTTTTATTTATTTATTCAGAAATTTTTAATTTTGGCGCCAATTTTTCCTTGCGTACGGTCCAGACGGCCAAAAAAAAAAGAGTTCATTCCAATTTTCGTTTTCAATCCTTCACACACTCAACACCCACCTCGCCTGTTCCTGATTCCCAAAGCAAAAGCGAAAAAGATTTCACCCCATAACCAAAAAGCACTCTGCAAAAGCCAAAAATCCCCAATACTAAATTACCCTAAATCAAACCATGCATATACACTCCAGATTCCACCATATATACACCCTTTCCCCCATGCAATCTCCCTCTTCTTCACTCCCCAAATTCCCCCCAAAATGTCTGAAATTATTGTCGCAGATCCCATTGACGATGACCGAAATCGACCAAGCAGCAGCAGTAGAAGGCCGTACTCTACAGCCCAGTCAAGGCTCACTTCGGGCCGCGAGAATATCCCCGAGCCCTTTGATAGTGAGAAATTGCCGGTTACTTTGGTTTCTGAGATCCAGAGATTTCTTCGTGTGGCCAATTTGATTGAGATTGATGAGCCCCGTGTTGCTTATCTTTGTGAGTGTTGACGCAATTACTAAGTTTTTTGTGTTCTAGCTGTTGATTAGAGACCCCAATTGTAATTTCGAGTTAGGATTGTGGGTTTTCTGGGGTTTGATTCTGGGGTTTTATTAAGTTAGGTTTGTTTTGAATTTATATTGTTGTAGATTGATTATGCAGTTTTTCTGATATTTCGTGAAATAAACACCGTGACAGATTTTTAGCCGTTGAGAAAAAAAAAAAGTTAAATATCATTTGAATTGTTCTAGTATCTGTTCTAGCAAAAAGCAAGTGAAAGAAAGTGCATTCCTAGATATGGAAAGGGATAGTAGTGAAGTTTTAAGGCATATTACTTGTGAAATTATTTCCACAATCTAAGCAATTGAAGCGTTATTATCTTTCTGTTTAGTTCGGAGACTTCAGTCTTTTGTTTGTTTGATTATATGTGTGTGTTTTGAGGGCTGGTTTGCTTATGCTAATTGATTGAGTGTGGTTAGGCCGTTTTCATGCCTTTGAAGTAGCACATAACTTGGACAGAAATTCCTGTGGACGCGGGGTTCGACAGTTCAAAACTTCTCTTCTTCAGCGTCTCGAACAGGTAGATTTTTATTTTTCAACTGATACTGAAATGTTACTTAAATGATAAATATCTCATTATTATTCTTTATTACTTGTCAAATACATGGATGAATGAAATTTTTTAGTAACCAATTAAGCATGCACAGTCTCACTATTTGCTATATATGATAGTCTTTTGTGAAAGTGCAAATTTGGTGCTGACTATAGTCTAGCTCGTAAATGTGTCTCTGTTTGTATTCCTCTGTTTAGATTGTGATCCGACGTCCTCAGAGTACAACCATTTACATTTCAATTTTTCATGTATTTAAACACATATATATTCATATATTTTCATTTGTATTTCCTACAATATCCTTTGTGATTCTTGATGCTGTTAAAACTCATTTTTAGTTAGTAATGATAAACACCCTCTCTGGTTTTTTTTTTCTTTGTTGCTAAAATTGCACTTTTAATCAGTATGAAATTCCAATACAGATGATGCATGTCTTCAACTCTATGAAAACAGCTAATGTACTCTGTAGAAGGGGCTTTCTTGTCTTTTCCAAAAGTGAGGATCTCTGTCTATTTACTTCTGCTCTCTCCAGTTACCAAAAATCAGTCTCTTGATAATGTTTATGCCTCTGCTAAGTTAATGTCAACAACATGAATGGCAAAAGTATGTCCTCAAAAGCCTTCCACACTGTCGAATAGACATTTCAACTTAAAACACATCATAAAATTCTATTATACTTTGACAAAGTTTTGTATGCACCAGCAACTCAAGTGCATTTTAAAACAATATTAGTTGTTTTCACTGAATAGTATTAGTTGGTCAATATTAGTTACTTGTTTCACTTAATATTATTAGTTGTTTTTTACTGAAAAGTTTTAATTGTGTACAACTGGTGTACTAGAGACTCACTCTTATACTTTTGTTTCTTAGGATGAAGACCTCACAATTATGAAACGGAAGGAAAAGAGTGATTTACGCGAACTCCGGCGTGTATATCGTCAGTACAAGGACTACATAATCAAACATGGAGCAGATTATACGTTGGAGAATAGGTAAACTTTTCCAACTTTAGTAGACACCAAATTCTTCCTCTAAAGACTAAAGAAATAGATTATCTAGAAATGTATACTCATTGGCATGTGTATTTCTTTCAGAGAGAAGTTGACGAAAGCACGGGCAATTGCATCTGTTTTGTTTGAAGTACTAAATACAGTTACTTCTGCAGCAGGTTCCCAGGTTTTCTTGTCTATCTTTTTCCTCCCCCCACTTTTTTTCCATTGCTCCATGATTTATCTGTATTTGTATTTTGATAGCTGTTCAGCTCTTAAATGACTTCAATAACCCCTTCTACATACAATATATTGACTCGTATTGTTACTTCTAATAGGCCCTTGCAGACCCTGACCAATCAAGATCTGAATTTTATGTGCCTTACAACATTCTCCCTCTTGATCAAGGTGGTGATCATCATGCAATAATGCAACTTCCTGAGGTCTGATGAACTAATCTAGCACACAAAGTTTTCAGAGAGCTAAATTTTTTTGGTCTAATAACTTATCTAATGTCAATATTGGTCACAAAAGGAACAACTTTTCGATTTAGTCCCAGTACTGAATAAAAAATCTAATTTTGGCCCCAAAATCGGCCAAAAATCGAAAACAGCATCTCACTCGAGGATTTAATTTGGGCCAAAGTTGGATAATAGACAAGTTATGAGGCCAAAATTGGACATTCCAGTGACATAAAAGACACTGTTTCAATTTTCCAGCGAGTTTGAGCAAAAATTGGACAATATTTTGAAAAGGTGAACTTTTGTGGGACCAAAATTAGACAGTAGACAAGTTACTAGACCAAAAAACATCTTAACTCAGTTTTCACAATTCCATCAAAATTCCAGTCATCAAGTGCTAAATTCTCTAACTTGTTCGTCCAGTTTAACATGATCAGTAAGTGTTGTCGATGAGAGATGTTATCGTAAATGATATTTTTTGATAAACTCTAGAACTATACAGATCAAAATTGCAATAGCTGCTATTCGCAATGCTCGAGGTTTGCCTATCTTGGAAGATTTTAAAAGTCTAATGCCACACATGGATTTGCTCGACTGGCTTCAGAATTCCTTTGGGTTTCAGGTGCCATTCTTTTCTCTATATTTTCGTCTTCTGATTATATAGATCAATATCTTTAGATTAGCTTGATGACATATTAGTATTATGGAATTTCAGACTTTTATGATCAATAAGAAGCAGGTTTGTTTTCTCTCCTTTTAACTTTCCTTGTTTTGTCAATTTCATTAGAAAGGAAATGTTGCCAACCAGAGAGAGCATTTAATCCTTCTGCTTGCCAATTCCCATGTTCGACACACTCATAAACAAGCACCAAAGGTGGCCAGTGGCCTTCAATTCTACCATTTATTTGGATCTCTCTCTCTCTCTCATCATGAGGAATAACTTCATTTTTGGCTGTTAGTTAGAAGATGGAGCTGTGGATGAACTGATGAAGAAATTCTTCAAAAACTATACAGAGTGGTGCAAGTTTCTAGGCAGAAAAAGCAACATTCGGTGAGCATAAATTTTGATATTTTGATGTTTATTTAAAAAGTTAACTAGAATAACACCAATGTTTACTATATTTCTTATTCAGGTTGCCATATTTAAAACAGGAGGCCCAACAGTATAAACTTTTGTACATAGCACTTTATTTATTAATATGGGGTGAGGCAGCAAACTTAAGGTTTATGCCAGAATGTCTCTGCTATATATTTCATCATGTAAGTTTGTCTCCTCTTACCCAGTTTTTCAATAACCCCACTAAAGAAAATTCAGCTAGTAATTTCATAAATATGTGTCATACATGTTTTGAAACAAAATTTAGAAATTTCCATGGACATCCAAAGTTGAATTGACGAACTGAAGTTATCTTTTCAAACTGGTGAATTCATAAAATAGTACATTGATTCTCAGCTTTAAGTTTATTTAGGATGTTTTTTTCATATCCTCCATATTCTTTTCTCTCCAACTGTTCATCTGGGAGAATCCCTTGCCCAGTGCATAAGATATATCTTTTTAAAATAAATGAAGACAACCCTGTCTCATTTTACTAAACAGATGTTAACTAACACACAATCCAGATATCTAGAATTAGTCAAAGCTTACAAGAAAATGTAAAAAACTCGTTTCTTCTAGAGCTGTGTCATAATTTTTATTTATGTTGCAACCAAAACCCAACTTACGATTTTTTCCCCGTTATTAGACCATGATTTCATAAATTTTCTTTATATCTGTTTAAGTTTTTAACTTCTGATAGATATCCTCAAAGTTATTTGAGTATTTCCTGATTGAGATTCAAAATCCTCATAAACCAAATAATATGAATATCATTTATATATTTACATACAAAAAAATGTTAAAAAAATTGGGCAAATAATGAGGAGCATCAACCTACTTGCAGTGGCATCCATATAAGCTACTTCCTCCATTCCCTATCTGTCTGATTTTATACATTCTCACAAACCAATTTTTTTCGTTAATTAGGATATTAAAAGACTGATATACCCTTATTTATTACTACTTGCTGATAACATAGACCATAACTAATTACAAGAGGGCATTTAAAATTTATTAGGGGCATTAGTGAAAAAAAGGGTAAATTGTTGTTAACATAGTGACAAATAATTAGGAACACCATTTTGGATAGAATCAGACACATAATTAGGAACGGAGGGAGTATAACATTATCAAGATACTTTTCAATTATTATGAAATTGTGTGCGTTCTCTTTCAGATGGCGAGTGAATTGCACGGCATGTTGACTGGTGCAGTAAGTATAACAACTGGAGAAATGGTCATGCCAGCATATGGAGGAGCATATGAGGCCTTTCTCAACAAAGTTGCGTTTCCAATATATGAGGTTATAGATAAGGTATTTGAATCTTAGCATTGTGGACTTGCGCATCCTTTTTTTTTTTGGCATATTTCTAATTTTTCAACCAATTTACTGAAGGAAGCTACGAAAAGCAGAAATGGAACAGCTGATCATTCCACTTGGAGGAACTATGATGACTTGAATGAGTTTTTCTGGTAAGATATAAACCTCCTGCATTGATGGGAAATTTATCATGGTTAATGTTGCTAATTCATCAATTTTTTTAAGTTGTTGAGATGCTCACTGATTAAATTTCAGGTCTCCAGATTGCTTTGAGATAGGTTGGCCCATGCGTCTAGAACATGATTTCTTTTGCATCGAACCTTCAAAAGTTTCCAAAAAGAAAAAGTCCCGGATATCAGTCAAGACTCGTCAAGAAGAAAAAAGTGATAACAACGAGGATGAAGAAATGGGAGTAAGCTAACTTCTAAATTTACGCGTAGATACTGCGATAAAACAAAGAGTTGGTCTTATTTAAAACTGTTTTACCGTGCAATTAGTTTGCAACTAATAGTTTATAGTGTAACAACTTATACTTTTCAATAAAACAACTAACATTGTTAAACTAATACCTTTTAATGAAACAAATAATACTGTTTAAAAATACGTACCAAATGCAAACTAGTTGCACGATAAAACTGGTTTACACTAGAGTTTGCCTTAAACGAACTTACTGTGGTGTCACTTATATGTTCATATATTTGCTGCCACTGATTATGTTATGGTGATCAGCAGGCCGCTGTAGATGAAGTGAGGGAACCCCAGTGGTTGGGGAAGACAAATTTTGCAGAAATTCGTTCATTTTGGCAGATTTTCAGAAGCTTTGATAGACTCTGGAGTTTTCTTATTTTATCACTTCAGGTGATTTTTGGAGTAACCCGCCTCTTATGGTTTCCAGAAAATGTGCATCTCTGAAATCTTAACTGTAAATTTCTCCTAGGCGATGATAATTATGGCGTCCCATGATCTAGAATCTCCTTTACAATTGTTTGAAGCAGCAGTTCTTGAAGATGTTATGAGCGTTTTCATCACATCAGCAGTTCTTAAACTCGTCCAAGGTATGTTAACTTTATACCTAATTTATAATACGGGAAACAGTTTTTTTTAGTCCAATAAGTTATTTATTTTGATTTTAGTCCTGCCGGCTTTCATAAATTGAAAACAGTCCCGTAACTTTCAATTTTTTGACATTTTTGTCCGGTGACCGGCTGTAAGAGGTGAAACATCAAGTTGACCAATCAAACTTTTCCATGTGGACAAATCAGACTTTGCCACGCCAGCGTCAACCAGATGTTTCAACTCCTACAGCCGGTTACCGGACTAAAATGACAAAAATTGGAAGTTACAGGATTATTTTCAGTTCGTGTAAGCCGAAAGGATTGAAACCAAAATTGGGATAACTTACCAGACTTACAAATCTGTTTTCCCTTTATAATAACCAGTTTTTTTTATATTAAATAGCAATTGATTCAGATCTACTTCTTCTGAAGGTTTAAATCAATCTGACCATTCGATGTGCAGCTATTCTTGATGTCGTTTTTACGTGGAGAGCTAGGTGTACAATGGACCCTCATCATCGTCGAAAAGATGTTATCAAGATACTGGTGGCAATGATATGGACAATTCTTCTTCCTATATTCTATTCTAGTTCTAGAAGAAAATATACATGTTACTCTACTCAAGAAGGCAGGTGGCTTGGAGAGTGGTGTTATTCTTCTTACATGGTGGCAGTTGCATTATACTTGATTACTAATGGAGTAAACATGGTCCTCTTTTTGGTGCCTGCTGTTGGAAAATATATTGAGACATCAAATACTCGAATATGTACAGTTTTGTCTTGGTGGACACAGGTAAGAGTTTCTTTTTTCTTGTATTTATTTCTGCTGTATAATAATTTAAAATGGTTATCAAAGTCTGATTCTTGGACAGTCTATTGATTCTTCATTTGACTATGCCCAGAATGCTTTAGAAATAATATAGTGAACTTTAAATAGTTCTTATAAGTTTTCTATTATGTTACATATATTAAAGGTAAAATCATGAAACTCAATTTTTCTACTGTAATTTTTCTACTTGCTCATATATATGTTTCTGAACTATTTAATTCTAGTGAACCCTTGGATACTTGTTTAATCTTATGATAAATATATATAAATTTGTTATCTTTTAATTTGTCTGAGAAATATGTAGCAATATAAACGTGGCTATCGTATACATGACTTTGATGACATTTTGAACGTTTACCTCATTTTTTAGCCTAGATTATACATCGGAAGAGGAATGCAAGAGAGCCAAATGTCTCTGCTGAAGTAATTTTCAAATCTCTTGGCTAGTTCTTTTTGGTGGATGTGGTTTTCTATTTTTAACTGGTTGCTGTGTTTGGTGTTGCTTTAGGTACACATTTTTTTGGGTGCTGTTACTACTAAGCAAATTTTCATTCAGCTATACATTTGAGGTATATATTATTTTCTTTTGTAGTTTTGCTCATCTCTTTCCACAGAGCACACTGTAAGGATTATTTATGGCGTAGGCGCGGTAAACTCTGACTAAGGACAAATAGGCTGCAGTACCATATATATTTATTGAGATGAATATACATATTAAATTCTTGGAATTGTATAAATTACATGATGTGGAGTAAGCTAATGAAATCTCCGATATTTTTATTCTGTCATTTGCAGATAAAACCACTTATAGCACCAACAAGACAGATCATGAGTGTTGGGGTTAAAAACTATGACTGGCATGAGCTTTTCCCTAGAGGTAATTCTGCACTTAAAAAAAAAAAATTGCAATTTAAGTTATGTATATAATTTGACATGAGCTTCCCACATATAGTCAAGAGTAATGCAGGTGCCATTGCAGCTATTTGGTCTCCTATTGTCCTTGTAAGTATTATAAAATCAGAATTTTATGATTATATAAAGATGAAGTATAATACCAAACTTGATTGCAATGAATTATTAATCGTTATTTTATTTATGATAGTAAATTTTTGTTATTCAGGTGTATTTCATGGATACACAAATATGGTATTCTGTTTACTGCGCTGTCTTTGGTGGAGTTTACGGGATTTTGCACCATCTTGGTGAAGTAAGCCATATTTCTTTCTTGTTTACCTATCCTTTTACTTTATGAAGTGTAATATCGATATTCTGAATCATTATATTTATTCAAACAGATTCGTACGCAAGAAATGTTGCGAAGTAAATTTGATACTTTATTCAAAGCATTCAACGATTGCCTTATACCACCAGAAAATAAAGATAATAAAGAAGGAATCAAAATGTGGCTTTGCAACCCGGGGTTTCTGAAGGTAATTTTGCTCAATTTTTTAATTTAAAGCATGCTGGTAGGACTTTTGCTTTGGTGATGCAACCTAATCAACCTTATTTCAGGCTCTAGTGAAAAAGAAGGGTGGAGTTCTCAAGTTTTCCCTTGTATGGAACCAAATTATAACCAGTTTCCGAGATGAAGATCTGATTAGCAACAGGTTAATTATGCCTCACCAGCACGCACCCCACCCCAATTTCACTTGTCATGGTGAATAATAATAACTATCACCTTTTATTTTTTTGATGACTTGGTATCCGGTCCAAGGACCGACTAATCCGGGGGACCAATCCCACTTTTCACTAGTGGGGGCCCCAATTGAAACCAGAGCAAAGCTCTGTGTGGTGAATTATAATAAATATCACCTTTTAGCAAATGAAGTATCACCTTTTAACATATGAAATATCACAGCTTAAAAATGGGATATTCTTCTCAAAATCATGAAACAGTGACACTTCACATACTAAAAGTTATTACTCTGTACACTAGACAGTGATACTGAGTTCATTATTGTTGGGCTATGGAGCCTGTGTGAAACGGGGATGCAGGGTGCGGGAGGCGCTCGACCAGTGCTCGAGGTCGAGCAAGTGTGCTCGGTCGAGCGCTCCCCTTTGCAGCGGTGAGAAGGCGCTCGAGCAAGGTTGCTGATCGAGCAGAACCGCTCGACCAAGGGCTGAGGTCGAGCGGTTCCGAGGCCTGTACGCGGAGGCCCAGTTTCATCTTCTAGGGTTTCGGCCAGGATGGGCCAAACCTAGGTTTCTATTATAAATACCCCCTGACTCCTCCATTGTATCTTGCACTACTTGCACTATCTTATAAGATATAGTAGATCTCTCCCGGCTTGATAGTGCCCCAGATGTAGTCAGTCTGACGAACTGGGTAACCAAATTGTTTGTTCCTTAATTCGTTGTTTCCATTATTTTCTCCTATAATTGCTTGCTTTAATTCCTAACAACTGGTATCAGAGCATCAGGCTCAAGGGATCTGGTGAGAGCAATTATGGTGGCTAAAGGGAAATCGCCTGTTGAGAAGCTTGATGGAACGGAGCCGAACGTTATGGGACATTGCTCGGATCGAGAGTTACTGCCGATGAGAGATTGTGAAGACGAGTTACAGTTGGAGTCAGTCTCCAGGTGGGAGATTGTTGGGATTGTTGGAGTCTTAGTTGCGGAATGAGTCCAGGGAGGACAAGACGTTCGGAATGAGTCCAGGGAGGACAAGACCCGTTCGGAATGAGTCCAGGGAGGACAAGACGTTCGGAATGAGTCCAGGTAGGACAAGACGTTCGACCTAGTTGAGGTCGTGCACTTCCGCTCCAGTGTCAGTCTCCAGGTGGGAGATTGTTGGGTTATGGAGCCTGAGTGAAACGGGGATGCAGGGCGCGGGAGGCGCTCGACCAGTGCTCGAGGTTGAGCAAGTGTGCTCGGTCGAGCGCTCCCCTTTGCAGCGGTGAGAAGGCGCTCGAGCAAGGTTCTTGTCGAAGCAGAACCGCCGCTCGACCAAGGGCTGAGGTCGGCGGTTCGAGGCCTCAGACTGTGAGGCCGGTTTCATTTTCTAGGGGTTTCGGCGGGATGGGCCAAACCTAGGTTTCTATTATAAATACCCCCTGACTCCCCCATTGTATCTTGCACTACTTGCACTATCTTATAAGATATAGTAGATCTCTCCTAGCTTGGTAGTGCCCCAGATGTAGTCAGTCTGACGAACTGGGTAACCAAATTGTTTGTTCCTTAATTCGTTGTTTCCATTATTTTCTCCTATAATTGCTTGCTTTAATTCCTAACAACTAACTTCCGAGAACCAAGTTCGTAGAAGTTTTTTGTCATATCTAATATTAGCAAGTATCACTGAATGTAGGGAAATGGATTTGATGAAAATACCTGTCTCATCTGAATTATTTTCTAATCATGTCCGTTGGCCTGTCTTTCTCTTAGCAAATAAGGTAATATGTCGGTTCATAGTTCAAACTCCTTTCTTAATTTTCTATGTTGATGACAAGTGTTAAAAGTGTCTTCTTTTCCATCTACAGTTTTCGACAGCTCTCAGCATTGCCAGAGATTTTGTAGGAACATATGGGAATCTCTCAAAAAAGATTAGAAAGGATCACTATATGTACTTGGTTGTAATTGAATGCTATGAATCACTTAAATACATCTTGGATATCCTTGTGGTGGGTGACATGGAGAGAAGGTAAAGGAGGGTCATCATTCAGAATCAGCTTTCCTTTTTATCATTTACATTTATATTATTTCTTCATGATTTCCTTTGGTATATTATTTCTTCAGAGTCATATCTGGTATATTTGATGAAATTGAGGAAAGCATTGGAAAAGGATCACTCCTCTTGGATCTTCGCTTGAGTGAATTACCAGCTTTACATGATATATGCTCTGACTTGATCGAGCAATTGGTAATTTCTATGTCAAAAACTTTAAGTTTATTTCTCATCTCAAGTTTTCATCATTATTCCCAAGTTTCATAGCATTATTGATCAATTTAGGTTGAGGGCGTTGAAGATCATTATTTTACAGTTGTGAAGGCACTGCAAGATATGTTTGAGCTTGTAACAAACGATATGCTCATTAATGGTTCTAGGTGCTTAACTATTATCATTCTCTAAAATTTTGTATCTTTTACCTAATTGAAATATTAACTTTGATGTATTTTATGCATAAGGACATTGGATATGCTCCACAATGAGCAGAACCTTGAAGGTGTCACAACTGAATTCTTCAGCCATGTTGAACCAGAATTATTTGCTTCAAGGCATTCCATTCATTTTCCTTTACCAGTTTCTGCTCCTTTGATGGAGAAGGTACCTTCCTTTAACCCAAAGAATGTAAGGAAAATTCGTCTATGCACCAGTTGCACCACACAACTTAAGTGCATTTATAAATGTTATCATTTATTATACTAAAAGGTATTATTTGGTCAGTATTAAGTGTTTACAGCTGAACAGCATTAGTTGTATTCATTGAACAATATTAGTTGTGCACCTAGTTGCACCCAAGTGTTACTCAAGATGTAAATGTTTTTGGTTGATTATTTATGTTTAGTAGAAATACTTCTATCTTAAACTTGTGTTAGCTAGTGAACAAGTTCTCACACCTATAAAAAGCAACTGAAAATGACGCACTGTTTTGATGACAGGTTAAGCGCTTTCATTTGCTGCTCACTGTCAAAGATAAGGCAATGTATATACCATCAAACCTTGATGCTCGAAGGCGGATTTCATATTTTGCTACTTCTCTCTTTATGAATATGCCTAAAGCTCCCAAAGTGCGCAATATGTTGTCATTCAGGTGCTTTTCCTCATTGTATTTTTGCATGAATCTTTTTGGTATTTTTTAATTATATTTTCCTTATGTTCTATTGGTTTCTACATTCCAAAGTAGGGTAAGAAGAAAAATGTTGCCATTACTAGTTTATTCAATCACATTGGAAAAATGGATGTTGTTTCAGTTAATGAAACAATCAATATTTGTTTCCATGACCTTGTCAGTATTTCTTAATTTCAGTGTTTTGACTCCACATTATATGGAAGAAGTCAAGTTCTCAAAGAAGGAGCTTCATTCGAGCAAAGAAGGGGTTTCTATTAGCTTTTATATGCAAAAGATATTTCCAGGTTGTTATTTGAACCGAAAAATAAAGCTACTGCTGCATATACTATCCTGTAGTTCTCTCATTCAACTCCTCCTTCCCTATCTTCACTCAGATGAGTGGGAAAATTTTCTGGAGCGTCTGGGAAGTGAAAACGTAGATGCCTTCGATGAGGATGAGGATGATGACAAAGAGGAAGAGCTAAGAGATTGGGCTTCTTTCCGAGGGCAAACCCTAAGCAGGACTGGTGAGTTTTGAAATATAATTTTTCATATTGAACTTCATAATTTGGTCAAAGAATTCATAGCAGCATATGATATATAATATTATTTCCTTTTCTTTTGTTACAGTTAGAGGAATGATGTATTATCGGAAAGCCCTGAAATTACAAGCTTTTCTTGACATGGCTGAGGATGATGGTTTGTTTCTTTGGCTATTATTTTATACATCCAGCCATTTAGTCATATAAATGTTGCATAAAAAATAAAAAAATCAATTTGAAGCTACTAAAATGATCAGTTTGATCAAGAAACTAATTGTGGATATTTGGTCTCCAGATATACTTCAAAATTATGATGCCATTTATAGGGCAAATGATACGTTATCAGCTCAACTTGATGCATTGGTAGACATGAAATTCACTCATGTTGTTTCATGTCAAATGTATGGATCCCAAAAATCATCTGGTGACCCTCAGGCTCAAGACATACTTGATTTGTTGATAAGGTAATTCCTATATTGCAAATTTTCAGTTTATTATAAACATCATATGGTGTTCTCAGAAAAAAAAAAAAACCTTCAGAAGGTGAATTTGTGTGTGACTGCCTTTAGGTATCCTTCTTTGCGTGTTGCTTATGTCGAGGAGAAAGAAGATATTGCGCCAGATAGGCCTCCGAAAGTTTATTCTTCTATCCTAGTCAAGGCTGTAAATGGTTTTGACCAGGTAATAATTTAAAGATTTATTGCAGTTACCCATAAATTCATACAATAGTGTACATGAGATGGAAATTGTAATTGATTATACATAAAAAATGTTGATGTTCATGGTCTTTTTGTTTCTATAATGTTAATACTACTGCTAACAGTGGAAGTATTAGGACAAAAGGAATGAACAATTTCATGAATGCATTTTGTTTTACTCTTTCAAATTCACTTATAAAACTATTTATATTGTTCTTAACACATTGCCTGTGGATGTCTTGACATGACCCTCTTTATAATTGGTAGCTTTCACTACTAACTTAAAAAGTGAATGGATAATGTGGTGTCATGAAATGAGGAATTTTGGTTTCATTTAACAGATAATCTTGAGATTAATTTCATCAACATCATTGTTCGATGTTGATTATTATATATTGGATTTTAATCAGCATCGAGAAGTAGCCTCATTTATTTGGATGATTGAATATCCTCACGAAACATCATAACTAGTACGCATTAAGAAAACACGGCTAATATTCTCCTTCCATGTGATCTTTGAGTTGTGATTGTACTAGTTACGCATTGTCAATTTTTTAGGAGATCTACCGCATAAAGCTCCCAGGAAATCCAAATATTGGAGAAGGAAAGCCTGAAAATCAAAATCATGCAATAATTTTCACACGCGGTGAAGCTCTTCAAACGATTGATATGAACCAAGTACAGTTCCTTTCGTTTCCACTTTTCCACATTCCTCAGCTTTAAGTTATGACAAAAACTCTATGATGTCATTATAACGGCAGTGTTCTTTCAGGATAATTATCTTGAGGAAGCTCTCAAGATGAGAAATCTATTGCAAGAGTTTCTACTACCTCAAAGAAGGAGCCCTCCCACTATTATTGGCATGAGGGAACACATATTCACAGGAAGGTTAGGTCCTTATGTTTTGATGTCAAAGTTGCTTGTTCATAACATAGACAAAATTCAGAAGAATGGAGAGAAGCAAAATAGTATGATTTGTCTATTTTTTAAGGTTAATTAATATTTGATCATCATAACGATGTACAGATGGTAAGGCTCACATTGACATTGTAATCTAATAATCAAATCCTTAAGTTAAGCATGAAATATTTGCTTATGTGGTTAAAGTATCCATGTCAAGTAACAGTGAGTTGCTTCACATGGCTACAGATTTTGAATTGTGTTCCACAATTATGGTGAGTCTAAAAGAGGATCCTGTGGAAGAATGACAAGAGAAAGAAAATGAAAAGGAGATGATAAAAGGACCACGCACGTTTATAAAAAATTGTCTTAGTAACTAACTAAATCTTAACTTATTGCAGTGTTTCTTCGTTGGGGTGGTTCATGTCGTACCAAGAGACGAGCTTTGTGACAATTGGACAAAGACTTTTGGCAAATCCACTCAGGTAATTAATTTGGGGGTGTTCGCAAAAAATAAAAAAGTGATTTTGAGAAAGTGATTTAATTTAGTGATTGTTAAAATATTTAGTTAAAAGTAAAAGTGGTTACTGTTTGCAAAATTTGTAGAAAGTAGAAGTTGAGTGTTTGGTAAAAGGTTAAATATTGGACAAAAGCAGAATCAACTAAAAGTTTTTGCTTTTAGATTTTGGATTCCAGGTGATTAATTTTAGCAGAATCATTCAATTTGAAAACAGTCAAAATAGTTTTTGCAAAGCAGAAGCTGATTAAATAATCAGCTTTAAGCTGTTGAAGACCCCCCTTAGTCTATTTCATCTTCAAGTGCCAAAATCTTATTAAAATAAAATAAAATTGGTATATGAGTAATATTTGTATTATTAGTGAAATTCATATCAGTTTTTCCAAAAAAATCTTAACTGCTACGCTCTCACTATTAAGTCAATTTTGGGTTCTCTACTTCTGTATGGCTTGAAAATTGATCTTTATGTGAGATCTTGGTCAGTAAATGCAGTAACTCAATTTTAATGCAAATAAAAGTAGAATCATATTTGCAAAACCCAATTGAAAATGGAGTTTAAAGAAAATTTGAAGTATGATGACCCAATGTCTACAAATGAACATGTACGGCCCAATTTCAAAAGAAAAAATGAAGTACAGGTACCAAACATGATCTTTCTCTAAAATAACTGATGCAAAAGTACATTGTTATTCTTTTAATCATTTTTTTCTATTCTTTAAACTCATACAAAACGATGCATCTGCGTTTACTTACATCCATAAATAATGCAGGGTTAGATTCCATTATGGACATCCAGATTTTTTTGATAGGATATTTCATTTGACTAGAGGAGGCATAAGCAAGGCCTCAAAGACCATAAATCTTAGTGAAGACGTATATGCAGGTACTGATAAAAGGTCGTAGTTGTTACTTTTTTCATTCTCACTCTTCTTTTATTTATCATTTTTCATATATTTTCTCACTCACAATCATTCATTCATTAAAATTACAATCAACAATAATATAATAACACGACATCACACACTCTTAGACATCAATTTCAGTTACTATTTCTCAGGATTTTGAAATCCAGATTTCAAAATCCACTAAATCCCAAATCAAACATACCCTTATTATGCAGGATTCAATACCACGTTGCGGCGGGGACATGTTACGTATCATGAGTACATGCAAGTTGGGAAGGGCCGTGATGTTGGGCTAAACCAAATCTCAAAGTTCGAAGCCAAGGTGGCGAATGGGAACAGCGAGCAGACTATTAGCCGTGATATATACCGGCTTGGACGACGATTTGACTTCTTCAGAATGCTCTCCTTTTACTTTACAACTGTTGGCTTTTATTTTAACAGCCTGGTAAGATATCACAACATATAGTTCTCATTCTTGACGTGTATTTTCCGATTTTTTTTCTTTCATTCATAAATTCTCTTAACAGATAGTCATTAGAGTCATGATTTTTAAGTCCTGTAAGTTATCCCTATTTTGATCTTGGTCATGTCGAGTTTCACGAATTGAAAGTAGTCAACTTTCAACATTTTAGTGTGGTACCGGCTGTAGAAGGTGAAAATAGTCTGCCATGTGGAGGAATCAGATCCCAAGTCAATGTCAACAAGATCTTTCACCTCCTGCAGCCGGTTACCAGACTTAAATCAAAATATTGAAAGTTACTTTACTATTTTCAATTCGTGAAAATGCCTAAAAGAACTCTTTTCCCTATTCTTAATTTACAAGCTTCGGATGAGTTCTTGCTCTTTGGGTGTTTCTCATTTAATGCCCAAGACTTTTACTTTCTCTAATTTTGCAGTTATCCGTCATTGGAGTGTACGTGTTTCTATATGGACAGCTCTACCTGGTTCTTAGTGGTCTTGAAAGAGTACTCCTTTTGGAGGCCAATGTTAAAAATATAAAATCACTGGAAACAGCCTTAGCTTCTCAATCTTTTATCCAGCTTGGCCTTTTAACCGGTTTACCAATGGTCATAGAGATAGGCCTCGAGAGAGGATTCCTAAACGCCCTTAAAGACTTCTTTCTGATGCAACTACAACTAGCTGCTGTTTTCTTTACTTTCTCTTATGGAACAAAAGCTCATTATTATGGCAGAACTATTCTTCATGGGGGCGCTAAATATAGACCCACAGGTCGTAAGGTGGTGGTTTTTCATTCCAGCTTTACTGAAAACTACAGATTATATTCCCGGAGTCATTTTCTGAAAGGATTCGAGCTTCTTCTTCTGTTAATTGTTTATGATTTGTTTCGACGTTCATACCAAAGCAACGTGGCGTATGTACTGATAACTTATGCAATTTGGTTTATGTCAATGACTTGGTTGTTTGCCCCTTTTTTGTTCAATCCATCGGGCTTCGACTGGGGAAAGATTGTGGATGATTGGAAAGATTGGAACAAATGGATCAAACAGCAGGGCGGGATAGGAATTTTACCAGATAAAAGCTGGTATTCTTGGTGGATTGAAGAGCAATCCCATCTCCTTCACTGTGGAATTATTTCTCGGTTGATAGAGTTGCTTCTTTCGATAAGATTCTTTCTTTATCAATATGGTTTGGTGTATCACCTTGACATATCTGGGCAGAACAAAAACTTTGTTGTCTATGTGCTCTCGTGGGTTGTTATCGTTGTGATTTTTCTCCTACTAAAGGTACATTCCTCTGCTCTCTCTTCTTTTTCCTCTCTCTCTCTCTCTCTCACATCATTTTGTATTATGTAGATAGTGAATGTGGGGAAGCAATATCTCAGTGCTAATCATCAACTAGCATTCAGGCTATTCAAAGCATTCCTATCCCTCGGAGTTTTAGCCACGATTGTAATCTGTCTCTCATCTGCCATCTATCTTTGAGGGATCTGATTGTTTGTTGTTTGGCTTTCCTTCCTACTGGTTGGGGCTTGATATTGGTGAGTTAAATAGTATTAACTGTTTTACCAAAAGGTACTAGTTGGTCAGTATTATTTGTTTTTCTAATAGTATTAGTTTTCTTCATTGATCAATATAAGTTGTGTACAAGTGCAAGGTGCAACTGGTGCACCCAAGTTTTGCACGCAAATAATTCTATGCACCAGTTGCACCACACAATTCAAGTTCATTTTTAAACAGTATTAATTGTTTTATTAAAAGGTATTAATTGGTCAATATTAGTTGTGCCCCTGTGCACGGTGCGACTGGTGAACGAAGTGTTACTCTTCTCTTTATTTATCCTGATTTATAACTTCAATGATCAGGTTTCACAAACTCTGAGGCCTAAGATTGAAGGTACAGGATTGTGGCACTTCACTCGGGTTTTTGCCTGTGCTTATGATTATGGGATGGGTGTCGTCCTGATTGCACCGCTAGCCGTCTTAGCTTGGCTCCCCATTATATCGGCTTTCCAAACTCGTTTCCTTTTCAACGAGGCATTCAGCAGGAGGTTACAGATTCAGCCAATTCTTGCTGCCAAGAAAAAACATAGATCCTGATTGATTATGCACATATTATTCATGTATATATTGAAATTGCATTCTTATACTTCCAACAAATGAGGAGACTCTACTGTACATACATGTCTTAACATAGAGAAACTTAATACAAAAAATTAGTTTAGGAACACAAAAACAGGTACTTTTATTTGATGATTTGATCAATAGATGATTCTTTGTTCCACCATAAATTGGCGCATTTGGCTCTCATTTAATTGTGGAAGTTTGCATACTTACTCAGGGATATCCAAACTTAGCCAATCTGAAAGTACAGACTAATAACTTATATTTTAATACTTCATTAAGGTTGTGAATCTCGAAGACTTGTCTCACGACCCGTATGTATGTTTCAGTTCTCACAAGACATTTTCACTTTATATAAAGGAAAAGTTATAAAAATTCATTTATTTCTTCATGCCATTGAAATGGGATATGGAAAATATATATCACTATTTTAATGCATGTCATTTGTCTTCTTAAGAAACATTTTCACCGAATAAATAAGAAAATTTCAGAAACATTTTCAGTTATTTCTACATGCCGTTGAAATGAAATACGGAAAATAAAATTTATCATTTTTGTACAACTTATTTATCATGAAGTAATGTCCAATGATTTATTGGTAAACTTGAAATCACATTATTACAACTATTTATAAATACAGAGTGTAATTGAAACTTTTCACTGATAAAATAACAGGGCGATTGAAACAATTTCATGATTAAAAAAGAAGGGTCAAATTGAAATTCTTTTATCGAAGGAAAATAGTGTGACTGGAACACCTATTTGCAATTTTAAGGTATGTTTTTCTTGTTTCTTCTTCTTAGATTAAAACGTGCAAGTCATTTTCACTGAAAAGTGCATGTAATTTTAGTGAAAAACAACTTACATTTAAAAAAAAAATATTTGAGTTGCACGGTGCAACTAGTGCCTAAAAGATCTACTGTAATTTTTATGATCATAACATTGCATGTACAAAGAAAAATTCAAAAAACTTTTTTCATTTATTTATTCATGTCGTTTATGTTATTTGTCTTCTTATGGAACATTTTCACCAAATAAACTAGAGAATTTCACTTTATTTCTTCATGCCGTTCAAATGAAATACAGAAAATAAAATTTATCACTTTTGTACAACTTTGAAACAGAGTGCCATTGAAACTTTTTCATTGATTAAATTGAAACAGTTTCATGATCATAAAAGAAGGGTTCAATTGGAAGATTAATAGTGTGACTGAAACACCTAAGTGCAATTCAGAGTATGTTTTTTGCAATTGGTTAAAACGCCTTATTGATTTTTTCTTATGTATCTCCTCATATAAAATTACAAGTTATTTATTGGGACGGAGGGAGTATCATTTAATGTTCAACAATTTATTGGAAATTAATCTTGATATTGAAATGCTCAACTGTCTAAAATACAAAGTGCAATAAATATGAAGCAATAATTGGTATTAATTAGTAATTAATTTGAATTCTCAATGTATCATAAATATTTTGAATGCCAAAATATGCACAAATCATTTATGTACTCATGTACATGCATGCATATACTTATTAAAGAAAGAATACAAAAAATGAAATTAATTAGTTTAATCGCTATAATAGTTTATGGTACAATGAGGAAATACCTCAACAAATGATATTTTCCTTAATAGTATTCTTCAATTTTACTTTATATATATATATATATATATATGTAGGTAGTAAAAACTGGACTAAAAGCAACAATATGTTTACTCAAGAAGAATTGGATAAATTTCACAAAGTGTTGCAAAATACACCTTATTTTATAGAGATTGAATGTGGTTGCACGGACCCAAAATACGGTGATACCCCTGGAAAACTACGAGTTTATGTCGATGGAAGTCTCGAGATTGATTGCACTTGTTTAAGAGATTGTAACCAAGGTACGTGTGTGTATATATATATTTATACATTCACACTTTTTAAATAATTCATTTGTAATGCTTTAATATATATGTAATTGTTTTTTATTAAAAAAACTTGTCAATTGGCTTTTTAATATGCATATCCTTGTTTATGTATTTTTTGTTAGAAACCCGTAAATGAGTTGTTTCCATTAAAAATTTAATAGTTCAAAACAATTCTATATATAATTAACTTATTTTTGAAGTATAATAGACTCTAGCTAGTTACTGAACATCATTATATAAACATTATATTTTAACTTTCATATAGGAAGAATCACAACTTTGGCCCTTTGTCCCTGTTCGATTTTGGTGTAGTAAATGCACAAATAATGGAAATATTACATTAATTAAATTAAACTCTTTCCTCAATTAGTCATTATTAAAATGACATCCAAAATGCAGTTTCCATTTGCTCATAATGTTAGCGTACTGATTGTTGTTGGTGGTCATTTACGCAATCAGTCAACTAACGTGTCTTATCTAAGTCTGGTCTCAAGGTTTGAGACTCTTCCCAAGAATTGAACACCATACCTCCATGTTTAGATAGGGATTCATTCCAGTGATATCAAAAATTACAATGAATCTCTATCTAAATTTGGAGGTAAAGTGTTCGATTTTTCTGGAAGGTCTAAAGTCTAGTACCAGGTCCAGGATGACCTTGTGTTGACAAATCACATTCACGATTGACCACCAACAACACTAATATAGCAATTCATGAATTTAGTGCACGAAAATGAACACCACCATTTCCCACTTCGTAAAATATAGGCTAGGTCTTGTATGCATCCAGGTGCACCGTGCCTTTATAGCGCATTTTAGAAGCGTGCAACTTGTTATGCTGAAAATTGTGACTTATTACATAGAAAAGTGCAACTGTTAATATGAGAACATAGTTGCATGCTTCTGTTTGGAATAGTTGCACATTTCTATTTTTTATAGTTACACGTTGCACTGCGAGTGCACGGTGCATCCAAGTGCACATGAGACCCAATCTAAAATTAAATTTGCAATTTCCGTTATAGATTATTACTTATACACTAGGTCTCCTATGCACCGTGCAACTCAAGTGCATTTTTAAAACACGAAATTTGTGTTTTTGAAACATTCAATTTGTTCAGTATAAAATAAATTGAAGCGTTAAAAAATAAATAAAAATGCACGTTTAAAAAATACATTTAAGTTGCACGGTGCACATAGTGCAAACAAGACTTTAATTACATTACTTATAAATTTACTTTGCAGTCAATATGTCCCCAATTGAGTATGCAAAACAAGGTGGGAAAATGGGTTCGCATATGAATTGGAAGAGCCAAATTTGGGTGTTTGGTAATGATGGGGATAAACTTCCGTTGCGTAAGACATGTTTGTTGAAGTACCACATACATAATTTTCAAAGGCCTCTACGCCAAGTGATTCATCGTGATGAATTTAAGGAATGCAGTCGATGTCATAAAGAGCGTAGATTTGTTGTTCGAAGTAAAGAAGCTTGCAAAGTGTATCATGAAGCCCTTGTCAATGATACTTGGACATGTTCCGATATGCCAGACAACTCGTACGTATAAATTCACATCTATTTTCTTTATATTTAGATTACACTAATACACATTTGGGCTTGGACAACTGTGAAAAATGACCTTGGAGAGCGGTTATAACCGCTCTCCAAGCATCAGCTGTTCAAGCTTGGACAGCTGATAAAAACCGTTGTCCAAGAAAAGCACTTGGACAGCGGTTTCCAACCGCTTTGCAAGTTTCAGCTTGGACAGCGGTTATCAACCGCTGTCTAAGTTAATATATTTTTTTTTAATTTCATTTATATTTTACATAGACAACGGTTATTAACCGCTGTCCAATATCTTTTTTTTTTTATTAATTTACATTTTAAAAATCCTATAATAAAACTATAAACCAAAACTTATATATACGTCCAATACCATATAACATAAACCAAAAATCCTATAATAAAACCATAAACCACATATATATATACCAAAACATCGAAATATATAAACGTACAATCATAAACATACGTCAAATACACCAAAAACATGAAATATATATCATCACAAATATATAATTTAATTACATGCTACCAATATTTCAAACAACATTCTCTCAATATTGATCGTATGAATATAAGAATCGATTGTAAAGGTACCCCGTCCAATCGTTTTTCCATTTCTCCAGTTTTTTCTTAGAGTAAGAATTGAGCTCACGTTCATAGACAAACTGCAAACAACGAATCAATCAATATAGTATGAATTTTTATTCAATCACTAATAATTTAAATAAATCAATAAATTGACTTACATTGAGAGGAATGTTCGTTATAGAAGCGCGGATTATATCTTCTATAAAGCAACACACAAAATGTCCACAATGGTCATTATCTCGTTGCCTCGGAACCTGTTGATTAACAATATAATCACGTATTACAATTATGATTTCTTTCTATTAATTAGTTTGATAATTTACTAAATTAAATTTACCTTAATGTTAATCCAGTTCACTTTATTTAACTTGGATCTTGAACCCTGACTCTGAAGGCGACTCCGATACATCGTCATCACACTATTATTATTATAATTAAAAAATAAAAATAGATTAAATATGCATAATTTTAAAAGTAAAACAAATCATTGTATAGAATATTAAAAATGAACTTATGCTTCCATATATGAAACGAGATCAGGGCGATTTGAATAAACTCCATCATGAAATTTGGGTCCATAAAATACACACTTAATGTATTCATGTGTATGGCTTACCAAAGACCCAATGGTTCCTATATTATATTGAGAATATTAAAATTAAGCGCAAATTTAGCATATATATGTGCAAATATTATAAACATGTATACAAATTTTAACGAAATGTTTATCACTCACCCCACATTTGTTGGCCAAAAAATGAGATGATCGCTCCCGATTAGATTCAAAGATATGATTAACTAACCCATCCATGGTCTGCCTTATCACCCATTATGCAAGACACTTGGGGGAGACGAAGGAGTACATTCCACTTGCTCGGTTATCTCCGGAGAGATATACCTCACCCAAATATCTTTAACCAACATATATACGCTTAATTAATATTTAAAAAGAAAATTAAACTATCTGAGAAAGTGAATATTGAGAATTAGTAAACACATACTTGAGGTAAAGGGCTATGGTGGTTGCACTCAACCACTCGTCATTCAAGATGGCGCAAGACATGTTCCTCACTGACGAATTCTTGGAAAGTATTCTGATGAAAGTGAGCAAGCATGGGAACTGTGACGATATCGAAAGCATTAGACGATACCATCCGGTGCACCCTAGACTGTAAATGATCACCATGATCTAAGTCTCCAGTCATGGGATAACCAAGTCTGAGCGCAGTGGAGTCCCTCAATTTAGCCTCATGTGGGGTCGGCAGATTCTACAATTAATTTGCAATATTATTTAGAACCACAAATAAGATAATGAACTTTAATAACAAATATTTTACCCTCATGGTGCTAGAGACCAAGTTGCTCGGCCATTCGATGAAGTGTCCGACCGCTGTTCCGACTGTGACGACTTCATCGAATGGTTTTGGCACCGCTGAATCCTCTTCTCCAATTACGGGTACATCGAGTGTGACCCTCACGAAACCAGGAGTGATGGGATGACCATGAATCATTCCATGGGAGCTGTGCAACGAGCCTGTGGCCACCAACTGATCGGGATCCTCCAAATAAAGGTAGCAAAAGGTCATTGGCTGTTCGAATAAGATATTTAGTTAGAAAAATTTAATACACTAGTCTTTAATTAAAACAAATGTGAGACATGCATATCTCGACACGGGAGACGTTTTGAAGTGCCTCAATAAAGTCGTCCCTAGGGTTATTTAAAAAACATAGCATTAGCGACACTATGTTCACTGACTTGCTCCACTCGCGACATTTCGTGGCTCGTTCTTCTCTCGGACCTCAAAGCGTTCCACATCTTTAGACAACTTGGCAACTGTTTTCGTTAGTATACCCACCATATTCATGGCTTGAAAAACCGGTGCCATTGCTAAAGATGTCTTAAATCACGTCATATCCGACACTCCGTGGCGGGACGGGATGCTCTGGCGACCCATAGCCCGTCCAAACAGATCATCAGGGCCGAACATGCGGATGTCGTCGAGGCGTCATGGTCAGAGATAGACGCTCCTGAATTACAAAAGGAAAAGATTATTATTTAAAAATAATAGTTTGTAATTGAAAGATAAATTAATGGATAGATTACCACTTCTTCGATGATGCGTTGTGCTTTGGGATCATGAATATTCCCGCCTCTCGACCCTTTTACGGTAGATCGAAATAAGTCTAAACGGGTAACAATTGGCTCACTCTCTCCGCTTTTTCTTCTTTCTTCTTTCTACGATATAGTGATGAACGCGTGTCCTTTATTAGATATATTAAAAGTGAATATATAAAAAAAAAATTAAAAGTTAGGATTTTGATCTCACCATATTTTCTCTTATTCGCATAACCTTTGTTCGATCCACGATATCGGCGCCTCCATCGATTTGGCTTGATCGCGATTTTTATTACTTCGATTCTACAAAGATAATAGAAATATGATAAACTTTGAAAAACTTAGGGCATTAGAAATTGAGGAAATGACATTGATCAATTTTACCGAAATCATCCTCCATAGCTCGCTCACAAACTCCTCCCAAAGATGGAGCCACCATAGGGTTATTACGATCTGTGGGGAGGAGGACTAGCCGAGTAAAGACCGGTTTTGGATCTCGTGTGTTACTTCTCAACCAAGTCAGGAAATTCTTGGCCATTACTCTAGCTTATGACAATATTTGCTTCTTCTTTGTGAGGTCAAGACCTCTCGAATGTAGTCTATATGCATATAACATAACAATTTAGTAAATTTAAGGGTCATACTACAACTTTCAATAAATATATAATTAACATACCGTAAGCTCGCCCCATAATATTTCCTTCAAAGGAGTCGGGTTTGAAATTACGCCGATCCTTGGTCGGCAAAGACGATAGGGATCACGCCCCGATTGCGGCTCCAATGTAGAAGGACAACGACTCACTCTCTTTTTCCTATTGCTGTCAAACTCATTGAACGATAACTGCAATAACATAGTATTTAATTAGGTTCAACGATCAATAAATATATTTATCGATTTCAAACTGTTCAATTGTAATAAAATTACCTGAAGTGTTTTTCCCTTGCTACGAGCTCTCTTAATAGATGACATGGTGACTATACGAAAAGTGCGCTTCTCCCTGAGTCGCTAGTAGTGGTGGTGGGAGCATCAGTGTCACACTCTCTCAAGTCATCAGAATATCCATCATCTCCTGGATATGGCAAACGAGACATGATCCTGTAAAGCAGAATAAACAACATTTAATAAACAAAAAACAAACAATATAATAAACTATAGGAACTAGAGATGCCTATAGGAAAGACAATATGAAGACTGCTTCTCAAGACAATTATCTTAAAGTATTAAACCTAAAAGCATACCTAACCATACTTAATCTACATTCATTTTAATTTTCTAATTTTGAAATCCTTCCAATTTTTCACTCATTCACAATTTTTGTTACTTCTCAAGACAATATATATCCTAATGTATTAATTCTAATTTTTGCTTAAATCCTCACACAAGCATATTATCAAACACCTTAAGTGCATTATTCATCTCTAACAAAATGTTCATTTCTAACACTAACAAAAATTCATTCAAGCCACTAACAACAATTAATCCAAGCTAATAATAACAACAATATAATTAAACCAACATTAATCCCACACTAACAACAATTAATCATTACAAATTAGCTATATATATCCTAACAATTAATCTCAAATATATATATAAATATATATATATATATATATATATATATCCTAACAATAATTAATCTCAAACATATATATAAATATAATATATATATATATATATATATATATCAATTAATCTCAAACATATATATAAAAAAATCTATATATTATATATATATTAGATTAGAAAAAAAAAAAAAAAAAATATGTAAAATTGTACAAACAATTGAAAAATGATAGTCATTATTTTCAGTATAGAAAATAACAACATTTGGGTCCATATCTTCATTGAAACTATAAATGTAATGGTATCATGGAAACATTAATCCCAAAAACACACACATATATATATATATATATATTAAAATATATATACATATATATATATATATAAAAAAAAATACCTATATATATATATGGAGGAGGAGGATGACGGGCAAGGGCGTAGAGAGGATGGAGGGCGGAGGGAGGGGAGGGGTAGGAGGGAGGGAGGGAGGAGGAGGGCATGACGATTTGGGGGGAGAGGAGAAGGTTTAGCTAGGTCAACCCATTTATGACGACGACGATTTGGTTGGAGGAGAAAACCAACGATGGCGGCGATTTGGTCTTCGGTTTTTGCGGCGATTTGGGGGGAGAGAAATAATATTGGAGAGAAGAAATGAAGGGATGATCAGAGCTAGGTCTTCAGTTCTGGATTGATATAAAAAAAAAAAAAAACGTGCGGTTATTAAATTTGTCCAAGTGTTTACTTAGGCGGTGGTTATTAACCACGGCAGGATGATCTAGAGACGCCGGGTTTGAAACCACCGTCCAATATTTATTTTGACGGCGGTTTCAAACCGCTGTCTTTGTTTTTTTTTTTTTTGTTTTAATAAAACCGCTCTCCAAAAGTCAGAAACTTGGAGATTTTTTGAAAAAAAGACTCTCAAGTCTTGTTTGCAAGCCTAAATGTGTAGTAGTGTTAGTCTATGATTTTATCAAAGGGTAAAGTTTCTTATGCAACTCAAATGCATGCATTTTTAAATGATATTAATTCTTTGAGTTAATTATAAATTGCAATCTGTACTATATATTGTCCCATTTATAAATTGTAATCTGTACTATTTTTTGAAACAAAATGCAATCTGTATTAATAAAAAGTGACTGATTTCAACTTAGACTTATTTTTTTGTGAAACTTTCCGACTAGATATATATAGCCTACAAATGATATATTTTACATACTACAATGTCAAAAAATATTTTAGCAAACATCAAATTAAAGAAATTCGATTAAAATAAATTCAAAAAAAGTGAGCCAGCTGAGCTTGAATTTGTCAATTTTTACTAGTACAAGTTGCATTTTGTTTCAAAAAATAATACAGGTTGCAATTTGTAAAAAAAATAATAGTACATGTTGCAATTTGTTATTAACCCTAATTCTTTTCATTGAACAGTTTTTGGTGTACAACTGTGATGTTCAATTAAATGACTAATAATGTTCAGTAAAAATAATTAACATCGTTTAAAAATGCACCTGGTCTTTGCGTGATACATCTGATAACATACGAAACTTTTTCTTAATCAAAATTGTTAATATCAATTTGCAACTTATACTATAACTCTTTTATCAATTTGTAATATATATAAAATAAATCTTTTATTAATTTGTAAATTATCTAAACGTTTAGATTGCAATCAAATAAAAAAATATAGTACATGTTGCATTCAAATGAAAAAGTCGTACATGCTGAAAATTGAAAAACATATATAGGATAAATATCAATTAGCAACATGTACTATGATATTTATCAATATGTTTGTACGTACAATTTTTTTTATCCAATTACAACCTATACTATACAAAATTAATTGATTCTAATATAAATCATAATCGAATAAAAAAGTATAGTACAAATTGCAATTGAATACAAAAAATTATACAAATTGTGAATTGATAAAAATAAAATAGTACATATTGCGAATTGATATTAACCCTAATCAAAATATTTAGTCATGCAAATTTATTTCAATGATGAAATATATAATACACTCTCTGTCTCATACTTGTTTATCATTTTGCCCAAACGATTCGTGCTATATTTATTTACCCCTTTTTATAAAAGGCAATAAAATAACCACACTTTTCAATCACCCCTTCCGAATATTTCAAAATTACAACTCATGTCATTATTTTTACACACAAAAAAAATCTACTTTAATAATAAAGTTGAAGGGACTATAACATGTACCTTCACCTAAAGGCTAAGTCTTGTATGCATCCAGGAGCAATGTACACTTATAGCGCATTTTAGAACCATGCAACTTGTTATATTGAAACATGCAATTATTTCACATTAATATTTGTCGGTTCAATGTAAATAAGTTACATTTTTCAGGATAACAAATTGCACTGTTATAAAATTCACCATGAGTGCAACGCATTTGGATGCACATGATACCCACTCTCAACTAAAAGCTACTTTATTCCTTTAAATATTAATAAATAACTTCCATATAAAAATTCGTACAGAAAATAAAAGGGGCCGGTAAATTAATATGAGACGAACAAGTACTACTTATGACATGCTTGGTAACTTAATTAAATTGTAAAGTTAAAATTATATGACATGTGAATATATTTTGTTAGATTAAGGTGCAATGATGCTGAAGAGAGAGAATGTCGGAAAGAAAATAGAGGTTGCCCAAGAGATCCAAGATGTGCTGGTTGCGAGCAATGTGTGTGTTTAGGTTGTGATATGTGTCGTTTTCAAACATGTCTCTGCCCAACTTGTGTTGAATTTGTTATGAATATGTAACCTATTTTCTTTCTATAATATCGACCTTCACTTAATTTGATTTTTTTTTTTTTACGTTTTAATTAACATGACATGGAATAGTGATAGAGCTAAGATGATGGAGCTCTCAAATATGAAATTTACTGAAATAAAAGGGACTCCTCAAAACTAGGTCACAGAGAATAAATCTCATCCACAGAAAATAATCTCTGTCATAAGCCGAAACTGCTACAACTCAATAATTAAAAGATAATTCTGACACTTCTAGAGAAATCTTATTAAAATAGACTCCAACCTTAACCCTAACATATGCCCTAAGAGATACGAGTCATTTATTTATTCTAAACTTAATTCAAAAACTCAACTAAAATTAAAAGCCCAATATTAATAAATAAAAGTAATTTGAAGGAGATGGGTATCAATTCTCCCCGTTCAAGCGTCATCACGGCGGTAGGTGGTGCAAGGGCGGGGGTGGCCAGAGAAGTGGTGGTGGAGGGGAGGTGGGTGGTGGTGGGCGATGTGGCGTTGCTGCTAGCTGTTACTGCTGCAAAAACAATTTATTCTTGCTACTCCCCGCAAGTGCATGGGATCGTCGTAGTAGAAAACGAAGTATAACGACCAATTAATATCGAACCATGGAATTTAGAAGTACGGTGTGGCACTAGTACTATGTGTCGTCATGTTATTGTATTTGCGAACCAAGATGCAAAGAAAACTAAAAAAAACATGCAAAGCTAATAAACTAAAATAATAAACGGGACACCCGACTAGGTAGGATCAAGGAAAGAGGAACATGACTAAGGTGATGATCAAATGTAAAAATTAAAGAAATGAATCAATAAAATTATCCTAATTTAATTCTCAATCGCGGGACTAAATACTCAAGGCTACTAATAAGCACGATAAAGTAAAAAACTATAGAGGGCAACCGTTTCTCTTCGGGTAATATAACCTTGCAATATGGTGTTCCCAAGCCCGATAGTAAAATCGCCCTCCTATCCCTCACTTTTCGCTACTTAATTTTAAGCTCAAGTGTCTAACTATGGGGGTTCTAACACTAAATACTCTCCCTCGAATGGATAAGAAGTGTAATTAACGCATTTAATCAATTCTCAATTCAGAAATTTGCACTCAATCGCACTCACGCAACTCTCGTTTGTATCAAACATGATTTCACACAAAAAATAATAGAAGAGAACCAATTAAAGCACCGTAAAGCCCATAGTAGAATCAACATTAACTAAGAAATAAACTAAAAATAACTACATCAACACATAAGTTCAATATTCACAATCATCACTAATACACATTTGGGCTTGGACAGCTGTGAAAAATGACCTTGGAGAGCGGTTATAACCTCTCTCCAAGCATCAGCTGTCCAAGCTTGAATAGCTGATAAAAAACATTTGTCAAGAAAAGACTTGGGCGGTTTTTCTTCGCTTACAAGTTTTCAATTTTGGACAACGGTTATCAACCGCTGTCTAAGTTAATATATATTTTTTAAAATTTCGTTTATATTTTACATAGACAGCGGTTATTAACCGCTGTCCAATATCTTTTTTTTATTATTATTAATTTACATTTTAAAAATCCTACAATAAAACTATAAACCAAAACTTATATATACGTCCAATACCATATAACATAAACCAAAAATTCTATAATAAAACCATAAACCACATATATATATATACGAAAACATTGAAATATATAAACATACAATCATAAACATACGTCCAATACACCAAAAACATGAAATATATATCATCACAAATATATAATTTAATTACATGCTACCAATATTTCAAACAACATTCTCTCAATATTGATCGTATGAATATAAGAATCGATTGTAAAAGGTACCCCGCCAATCGTTTTTCCATTTCTCCAGTTTTTTCTTAGAGTAAGAATTGAGCTCACATTCATAGACAAACTGCAAATAACGAATCAATCAATATAGTATGAATTTTTATTCAATCACTAATAATTTAAATAAATCAATAAATTGACTTACATTGAGAGGAATGTTCGTTATAGAAGGGCGGATTATATCTTCTATAAAGCAACACACAAAATGTCCACAATGGTCATTATCTCGTTGCCTCGGAACCTATTGATTAACAATATAATCACGTATTACAATTATGATTTCTTTCTATTAATTAGTTTGATAATTTACTAAATTTACCTTAATGTTAATCCAGTTCACTTTATTTAACTTGGATCTTGAACCCGGACTCTGAAGGCGACTCCGATACATCGTCATCACACTATTATTATTATAATTAAAAAATAAAAATAGATTAAATATGCATAATTTTAAAAGTAAAACAAATCATTGTATAGAATATTAAAAATGAACTTACGCTTCCATATATGAAACGAGATCAGGGCGATTTGAATAAACTCCATCATGAGCTGGGTCCATAAAATACACACTTAATGTATTCATGTATATGGCGACCAACACCCAATGGTTCATATATTATATTGAGAATATTAAAATTAACTGCAAATTTAGCATATATATGTGCAAATATTATAAACATGAATACAAATTTTAACGAAATGTTTATCACTCACCCCACATTTGTTGGCCAAAAAATGAGATGATCGCTCCCAGTTAGATTCAGCATATGATTAACGAACCCATCCATGGTCTGTACCCCATCACCCATTATGCAAGACACTTGGGGGGAGACGAAGGAGTACATTCCACTTGCTCGGTTATCTCTGGAGAGATATACCTCTCCCAAATATCTTTAACCAACATATATACGCTAATTAATATTTAAAAAGAAAAATTAAACTATACAGAAAGTGAATATTGAGAATTAGTAAACACATACCTGAGGTAAAGGGCTATGGTGGTTGCACTCAACCACTAGTCATTCAAGACTTGGCAAGACATGTTCCTCATCGATTTAATTCTTGGAAAGTATTCTCGATGAAAGTGAGCAAGCATGGGAACTGTGGACGATATCGAAAAGCATTAGACGATACCATCCGGTGCACCCTAGACTGTAAATGATCACCGTGATCTAAGTCTCCAGTCATGGGATAACCAAGTCTGAGCGCAGTGGAGTCCCTCGATTTAGCCTCATGTGGGGTCGGCAGATTCTACAATTAATTTGCAATATTATTTAGAACCACAAATAAGATAATGAACTTTAATAACAAATATTTTACCCTCATGGTGCTAGAGACCAAGTTGCTCGGCCATTCGATGAAGTGTCCGACCGCTGTTCCGATTGTGACGGCTTCATCGATTGGTTTTGGCACCGCTGAATCCTCTTCTCCGACTACGGGTACATCGAGTGTGACCCTCACGAAACCAGGAGTGATGGGATGACCATGAATCATTCCATGGGAGCTGTGCAACGAGCCTATGGCCACCAACTGATCGGGATCCTCCAAATAAAGGTAGCAAAAGGTCATTGGCTGTTCGAATAAGATATTTAGTTAGAAAATTTTAATACACTAGTTTTTAATTAAAACAAATGTGAGACATGCATATCTGATACCTGGGAGACATTTTGAAGTGCCTCAATAAAATTGTCCCTAGGGGTTAGTCGAAAACATAAAGATTAGCGACACTATGTTTCTGACTTGCTCCACTCGACGACATTCCGTGGCTCGTTCTTCTCTCGGACCTCAAACGTTCCACATCTTTAGACAACTTGGCAACCTGTTCCGTTAGTATACCCACCATATTCATGGCTTAAAAACCAGGTGCCATTGCTAAAGATGTCTTCGTCACGTCATATCCGACACTCCGTAAGCGGTCGGGATGCTCCTGGCGACCAATAGCCCGTCCAAACAGATCATCAGGGCCGAAC
The DNA here is from genome assembly GCA_037126765.1 of Stenogyne calaminthoides. Lineage (NCBI taxonomy): Eukaryota > Viridiplantae > Streptophyta > Magnoliopsida > Lamiales > Lamiaceae > Stenogyne > Stenogyne calaminthoides. The sequence continues at coordinate 19,300,341 of JBBCBC010000032.1, forward strand.
ATGCGGATGTCGTCGGGCGTCATGGTCTGAGATAGACGCTCCTGAATTACAAAAGGAAAAGATTATTATTTAATTATTTATTTATAAATAATAGTTTGTAATTTAAAGATAAATTAATGGATAGATTACCACTTCTTCGATGATGCGTTGTGCACTGGGATCATGAATATTCCCGTCTCGACCCTTTTACGGTAGTCGAAATAAGTCAAAGCGGGTAACAATTGGCTCACTCTCTCCATTTTTTTTCTTTCTTTCTTTTTTACGATAGTGATGAACGTGTCCCTTTATTAGATATATTAAAAGTGAATATATAAAAAAAAAAAAAAAAGTTAGGATTTTGATCTCACCATATTTTCTCTTATTCGTGCATAACCTTTGTTCGATCCACGATATCGCGCCTCCATCGATTTGGCTTGATCGCGATTTTTATTACTTCGATTCTCTACAAAGATAATAGAAATATGATAAAACACCGAAAAAACTTAGGGCATTAGAAATTGAGGAAATGACATTGATCAATTTTACCGAAATCATCCTCCATAGCTCTTTCACAAACTCCTCCCAAAGATGGAGCCACCATAGGGTTATTACGACATGGGAGGAGGACTAGCCGAGTAAAGACCGGTTTGGATCTCGTGTGTTACTTCTCAACCAAGTCCGGAAATTCTTGGCTATTACTCCAGCTTGCAACAATATTTGCTTCTTCTTTGTGAGGTCAAGACCTCTGAATGTAGTCTATATGCATATAACATAACAATTTAGTAAATTTAAGGGTCATACTACAACTTTCAATAAATATATAATTAACATACCGTAAGCTCGTCCCCATAATATTTCCTTCAAAGGAGTCGGTTTGAAATTACGCCGATCCTTGGTGGCAAAGACGATAGGATCACGCTCATTGCGAGCTCCAATGTAGAAGGACAACGACTCACTTCTCTTTTTCCTATTGTCTGTCCAAACTCATTGAACGATAATCGCAATAACATAGTATTTAATTAGGTTCAACGATCAATCAATATATTTATCGATTTCAAACTGCTCAATTGTAATAAAATTACGAAGTGTTTTTTCCTTGCTACGAGCTCTCTTAATAGATGACATGGTGACTATACTCGAAGTGCGCTTCTCCAGGGAGTCGCTAGTGGTGGTGGTGGGAGCATCGGTGTCACACTCTCTCAAGTCATCAGAATATCCATCATCATCTCCATCATCTCCGGATATGGCAAACGAGACATGATCCTGTAAAGCAGAAGAAACAACATTTAATAAACAAAAAACAAACAATATAATAAACTATAGGAACTAGAGATGCCTATAGGAAAGACAATATGAAAACTGCTTCTCAAGACAATTATCTTAAAGTATTAAACCTAAAAGCATACCTAACCATACTTAATCTACATTCATTTTAATTTTCTAATTTTGAAATCCTTCCAATTTTTCACTCATTCACAATTTTTGTTACTTCTCAAGACAATATATATCCTAATGTATTAATTCTAATTTATGCTTAAATCCTCACACAAGCATATTATCAAACACCTTAAGTGCATTATTCATCTCTAACAAAATGTTCATTTCTAACACTAACAAAAATTCATTCAAGCCACTAACAACAATTAATCCAAACTAATAATAACAACAATATAATTAAACCAACATTAATCCCACTCTAACAACAATTAATCATAACAAATTAGCTATATATATCCTAACAATTAATCTCAAACATATATATATATATATATATATATATATATATATAACAATAATTAATCCCAAACATATATATATATATATATATATATATATATATATATATATATATACTAACAATTAATCTCAAACATATATATAAACACAATATTTATATATATATATATATCCTAGATTCAGAAAAAAAAAATCTATATATTCAAATATTTCCAGAAAATTGTACAAACAATTCGAAAAATGATAGTCATTATTTTCGTATAGAAAATAACAACATTTGGGTCCATATCTTCGTGAAACTATAAACAGAATGGTATCATGGAAACATTAATCCCAAACACACACACACACATATATATATATATATTAAAATATATATACATATATACATATATATAAAAAAAAATACCTATATATATATGGAGGAGGAAGGCGGCGACGGCGGTAGGAGAGGATGGCGACGGCGGGGGCGGTAGGGGAGGGCAGCGGTAGGAGAGGGAGGGAGGAGGGCGCGTGAAGATTTGGGGGAGAGGGAGAAGCTAGCTAGGTCAACGGCGACGGCGGCGATTTGGTTGGAGTAGGAAACCGACGACGGCGACGATTTGGTCTTCGGTTTTTGCGGCGATTTGGGGGGAGAGGAATAATATTGGAGAGAAGAAATGAAGGGATGAGCAGAGCTAGGTCTTCGGTTCTGGATTGATATATAAAAAAAAAAAAAAAAAAGACAGCGGTTATTAACCGTTGTCCAAGGTTTCTTTTAGACGGTGGTTATTAAATTGTGCAAAGCAGGATCTAGGACACGGGTTTGAAACCACTGGTCAAATATTTATTTTTGGACAGCGGTTTCAAACCGCTGTTTTTGTTTTTTTTTTTTAATAAAACCGCTCTCCAAGTTTCAGAACTTGAGAAATTTGTTTGAAAAAAAAGTCGCCCAAGTCAAATCTTGCAGTTCAAAATGCCTAAATGTGTAGTAGTGCATCTCAACATCAAAGACACAAGAGTACTAGTCCATCAATTTACAACTCAAAATCTTACAAGATAAAACTCAATAAACAAATGAGGCTATTAATTGAAATTCAAAAATAGAAGAAAACTCCACCCTAAAAGACATCTTGAGGTTGAAACTCTTGAACCTTGAACCCAAAAATACTTCTTCCTCATTCCCCCCACCTAATGGGTGGGAATTTGTGTGGAGACTCTCAAACCCTAACTAAAAAATTACTCTCTCAAAATGAGACCAATGTCGAATTGTTTCTGGAGTGTTGAATCTGAAATGGAATCTCGAATGGGTGTTCTCCCATTGGCTGCTGCTTCTTGTTTCTTATATATGCTGTTGCCTTTCTTTTTTCTGTGAAAATGGGCCGCCAAATTTGGGTAGCAGAAAATAAGAATACGTGGCCCATGACAATAAGAATTCAACTGCTTGCTTGCAATTTAATTAGATGGCCGTGGAAATTTAAAAGCAGCTGCTTGTTTAATTTTTTCCAACTCCATGCACTGTAAAAGGCCTACTTCTTTTCCAACTCCATGCACTGTAAAGACTAAGTAGGCCTTCATGTGGGCTGCGCTACCATTCATCATCTAAAATAATTTGCTAATTAATTGACAAATGGGCTGGGAAACTTGGGCTTCGAAAATTTGGCCCATTTTTATTTTCTTCTCGATTTTTCTTCGACTGACCTCAATTAAATATTGGTTTGTGTTTTGCTCTAAATAATCCTCAATTTCCTACAAAATAAACAAAACACTACCTTTTCGACAATTAAGTACAATTGGTCAATTTAGTGTAAAAAATGCATGAAACTCTATCAAATTAAGTTAATAAAGAGCAGGAATTTCAATCAATTTTCACACTAATCAACGGCGAGCTTCATTCCGCCTCGCAGTGGCCGGGGACGCCACATATAAAGTAATGTGGCGCCGTATTCCAAAATGAATTAAAATTGCTAGCTTATTTTATATGTCCCGAGATTGGTTAATTGGGTAGGGGCGGGGCAGGTGCACATATCTAAATTCTGTGCATTTGGTGTATATGAGACCTGTGATTAAATTTTAAATGGTCCCATAACTTTTTACCTTTTTTTATTTAGTCCCGTAACTATTTTTTGGAACGATTTAGTCCAGTAACTATTAAAATTGCTCAATTTTCATCCCATGACTATTTTTTGGAATGATTTAGTCCCATAACTACTAGGATTGCTCAATTTTCGTCCCATAACTATTTTTTTGGAATTATTTAGTCCCGTAACTACTTAAATTGTTCAATTTTCGTTCTATTTTGTCGAAAATCACCCAAAACGACGTTGTTTCACCAGTGCACCATTTTAAATTCAGGGTTCTGGCAAAGCTCATATTTTAGTCACTGATTAGCACAATTTAATTCACTTCTCAATTAAATGAAGTACACACCATTAATTAATGTGGCGCCATATTCCAAAATGAATTAAAAACCCAGACTTATTTTATATGACCCGAGATTGGTTAATTGGATAGGGGCGGGGCAGGTGCACAGATCTAAATTCGGTGCATTTAGTGTATATGAGACATTGCCTTAATTTGTTTGTATTTATACATTGCATAATATTCTTTTACATATTTATTATATTTATTTTTTAACCTAAATCGGATCTTTTATTAAAACAAAAAAACCTAAAACTTTTAAACCACAAGTCGGTTTAAAAGCCGGGCCCCCGCTAAAAACCTCGCCATGGTAATACCCCCCTTGGGGCAAAACCCGTGGACCGAGGGAAAAAGAGACAACCCTCTAAAAGGTTCAAACAATACACAAGAAATATGGCATACCATCCGAAGAACAGAAAACCAAACAAACCAAAACAAACAAAAAATTGAACCACAACCAAAGGGTCAAGAGGTCCAACAAAACAGAAGACCACAACTAACTAAACCCTAATGAAAGAGAAATTAAGATCATTGTACAAATGGGTATCCAAGAAAGCAGGCTTGGAATCCCACCAAGTAAAAACCTCATCACTATTGTAACTAGCAAGAGCATCCGCACAAGCATTAGCTTCTCTGTAGGTATGGGAGGCAAACCACTGTATCTAGCTAAGATAACTCTTGATGAATCTCCACTTTTCCAAGCATTTCCATGGCACTTTGGGAGTGATTGAATTAAGCATGAAGACAACGTACATGGAGTCACTTTCAATCCATAGTTTGGTCCATCCTTTCTGATAGGCCCCCTCAATACCCAACAAAGCAGCAGCCAACTCTGCTTCAAAGGCAAAACCAACACCAAGGTTAGCAGAAAAGCCCCCCAGAAAAATACCTGCAGTATCTCTGAAAAGCCATCCCCCTTTTAGCAGTCCAGGGACACCCTTAGCACTGGCATCCGTGTTACATTTTATCCAACCAGGTTGGGGTTTCAGCCATTTGACTTGCACTTGCTGCCTGTCTAATTTAACCCTTTTAGAGATCCTGAAAACATCCAGAGCAGAAAAATGATTAGAATCCTCACAGAAACCATGAAATACCAAGTTGAGCTCCCTCATATGAGCCCAAAATCTGGTGTGAATGTCATTGACAGTGAAGACCCTATCCTAAAAAACAGACAAGTTCCTAACATGCCAAATCATCCAAATATAAGTGACCACAACAAATTTCCAAGAGTTCAGAACTTGGGGGTCAGCATCCAAGAGCATAGCCTGTAAAAAGAAACTGTTCAAATCAGTGATATGCCTAAATTGGAAACCAAAAGTATGACAAATATTGGAAAGTAAAGGAAGAGTGAAAGGAAAAAAAGAGGAAAAGATGATCAATCTCCTCCTCACTGCAAAGGCAAATGCTACACCTGGAAGGACCCTGATAGCCCCAACTTCTTAGTCGGCTCCAAGTAAGGAGCTTAGTATGAACAACTTTCCAAATGGTAACAGATCTGCAAGAAGGAATGAAAGGCTGCCAAATCCACTTGCCCCAACTGACCTCAGGGAAATGAGGGCTGAGCATAGTGTAAGCAAGTTTAGAAGAAAGTTGACCATGAAGGGATTTATCCCAAATTCTCACATCCTTATGGCCACAAAACAATTTATGATTTTTAATGTCATCAATAATGTCAGGATAGACCAACATGAATTGGGTCTCCACATTCCAAATGCCATTGATAAAATAGTCAGAAACTTTAAAATTGTAAAAGCTTCTCATATGATTAGGGATCCCAACTCTATCAGCAATCACATAACCTAACCAATTATCAAACCAGAAAGAGACATCAGAGGGATAGCTACAAATCCATCTAGAATTGTCCTGAATGTAAGGCAAAAGTAGCCTCACCCCAGGACTAATTGAAGAGAGGATGTGTCTACCCTTAACCAGATTAAACTTATTGATCAACCTTTTCTTTATGAAAGTAGCACCCTCATCACTATTACAGAAAATATGCCAAAGGGAATTGAGAAGAATAGACTTATTCAAAACCAGGATAGAGATCATATCCAGACCACCCTCACAATGGGGGGCACACACCCTGGTCCAACTAACATTAAGATTACCCTTAGTGTCATCTGAGCGACTCCATATAAAGTTCCTAACAGCTCTATCAACCATAAGCAGCACAGAAGAAGACCAAAGATAAACTTTCAGAACATGGATAAAAGAAGGAATGATCACAGACTTAACAAGACAGATTCTACCAGCCCTGGTAAGGGTGGTACCTTTCCACTTAGCCATTTTACAAATGATGTCATCAGTAATTTTTCTAAAAAAAAAATAGGTTTAGGCCCCCCCCACAAAAGATAGGAGCACCCAAATAAGTAAAAGGCATGGCACCTTCAGTAAAGCCAGTAACATTAATAGCATTAATAATAAACTGAGAATCAATGTTATTCCCAAAGAAGAGTTTGGACTTAGCAGGATTCACATGTTGACCAGAGAGAATAAAGTAGTAAAGCAGAATATCCCTTAAAATATTGATATTACCCATGTTATCCTTCATAAAAACAAGAACATCATCAGCATAAAAGAGGAAAGAGGGAACCAGGTTATTGTTACCAGCCTTAATCTGAATTAAATTTTGATTATGGATCTCCAACTGAATCATGAGACCCAGGACATCCTCAACAAGGCAGAAGAGCAAGGGATACAAGGGGTCTCCTTGCCTGACCCCTTGGGAGCAGGAGAAATAGCCAACAGGGGCCCCATTGATAAGAATGGAAAGCCTGGCAGATAGAAGAATGTTGTGAATGGCTTCAACAAAATTGTTAGAGAACCCCATGAGAGAAACAACAACAAGCAAAAACTCCCAGTTAATAGTGTCAAAAGCCTTTTTAATATCAAGTTTAAAAGCAAAACCTCCCTTATTACCAATCTTATTCAAACAGTTGAACCCCTCAGAGGCCAAAGTAATACAATGACTTATTTGTTTACCAGGAATGAACCCAAATTGGTTGGGAGAGAGAGTTCTAGCAAGAATAGGACCAAGCGTGCTAGCTAAGATCTTAGTAATGATTTTAAACAAGAAGTTGCCCAGAACAATGGGCCTGAAATCATCAACCTTAGTAGGACCCTTAACCTTAGGAATCAAAGTAACCATGTTAGAATTCAAGCCATAAGGAATAAAATGAGTAGTGAAAAAGAATTGCACAGCATTAATAAGAACAACATTAATGATATGTCAGGAATTATGGTAGAAAGCACCAGAAAAACCATCAGGGCCAGGGGTGCTGTCAGCAGAAAGGCCAAAAACAGCCTGTTTTATCTCATCAGGAAAAGGGATCCTGTCCATGTCCTCTTTGTCAGCAACAAATATGGTTAAAAGGTAACTGACTAAGATAAGAGAAGTTAGTAGGTCTAGGAGTATCATTATTGAAAAGCTTGTAATAAAAAGAGACAACGTGGTTAGAGATTACCCCCTGATCAGTGACTCTGTCATTGTCAATATTCAGTGCTAAGATACTAGTCTTACACTTATTCCTGGTGTGAAGAGAATGGAAAAAGCTAGTGTTTCTGTTCCCATCTTTCAACCAAGTGGCCTTGAATTTCTGAGACCTAAGAAGGTCCCATCTTCTCAAAGCAACCTCCAGTTGAACATGAGCCTCAACCTCTTGATTAAAACCCTCCTCCCAAAGAGGATCATAGTGTCTTTTCTGTTGTATTTCCTTGAGATGATCATTAGCCTGTTTGACAGAAGAGAACACATTTTTAAAAGAGGATTTATTCCAAATTTTAACTCACCCTTAAGCCTTTTAAGCTTTCTAATGAAAAGAGTAATAGGATCTCTAGACTGCACAAAAACAACCCAGGACTTTTGGATGAGCTCCAAACAACCAGAATCATCAAACCACATCTTATGAAACCTAAAGGACATATGAAAAGCCTTAGGGAGCAGGGAGCAAGAAATAGTGATGGGGTGATGGTCAGAATTATGTCTACTAAGAACCGCACATTGAATAGAGCAAAACAAATCAGATAAACCAGGACTAACAAAAATCCTATCCAACTTAGAGGCCATTAAGAGACTGGAGTTGATTCTAGAGACCCAAGTAAAGAAAGGGCCAGTAGAGTCACACTCAATCAAACTAGAATCATCAATGAAGGACCTAAAGTCGGCACAAGAAGCAAGCAAAGGAGCAGACAAACCCACCCTCTCATGCATACCCAAAACCGCATTAAAGTCCCCCATGACAACAATAGGATCATGACAAAAGGGTAAAAGATCATGCCAAAGAACTCTTCTACTAATATAGCAATTACTAGCTTGAACAAAAGCCACCAAACAAGAAAAATTCGGCAAATCACACTTAATAACAATGCACTGGGGGCTAGAAAAAGTAGTAGATATCACCAGATTGTCCAGCTTCTTCGCTACCACCCACAAGTTCGGAAGCATAGGTGGCCTATCATTGGTACAGTGGACCTCCATATTAATTGAGTTCCAGAAGGAGGCGCTCATTGAGTTAACAAGAATTTTAGGCTCTGCAATAGCAAACAGTAAAGGGTTATTTCGTGAAATAAGATCAATGATAGTTGACCTGGTCGGGGACTGAAGAATCCCGTTTCCATTCCAAAACATGGCATTTATTTAACACCCTCAGAGCTGCAGTGCTTAGGCAGCACTGGTTCAATTGCAAGCTCATCCCAATGTTTGGAGGCAGCCACATTCATAGCTTTGAAAGGTGGCCCAGTTGTTGCAACAACCGGGTTTATGGAATCCGTAGGGGTAGCACCAGATTTTCTAAGACACGATTTCATAGGCTTGGTAGGCTCGGTCTTCAACTGACCCTTGTCCGCCTTCGCGGAGGACCTGATAGATGTAGTAGACTCTTTGCTAGAGGATTTGGGTTGATCTATGGCAGTGACCCCTTTGGAGCCCTGAGAGGTCCCAATCTTGACCGTAGAGATTGGTAAAACATCCAGAGGAGTCTCCGATAAAGTGGAGAAGGCATTACTGGTGGGAACCACTGAAATCGGCACTTACTCTGACCCCAAACTACTTATCTTGTCGACCGTCGTATCAGTAGGACCGACGCTACTACTAATTTGCAAGTCTAGGACATTTGGAGTACCCTCCTCTACCGTGGTATCCCGCATCCCAGAACCAGAAGCTTCAGACAAAGAAGCCCCATCAGTAATCAGACCACTCAAACTCTAATCCGTCTGAGGCCCGGCGCCCTTGGGAGACTTAGCCCGTTTCTTATCGCTACCCCCATAAGGACCTTTCTTGAAACGACAAGAGGCCAAAGAATGCCCCGTAATACCACAAGAAGTACAAAACGCAGGGAGGTTTTCATACGTGATTCCCACAAAGAACGAAAGATCCTTACGGAAAACCATAACCCTTTCTTGTAGCTCTTTCTTGAGATCGATTTCCACCAAAACCCGTGTAAAATGTCCCAGGGTACCGTTTGTGGAGCGCTCATCAATCTTGACTGGGTTACCCACCGTCGAAGCAATGCCCAAAATTAATTTCGGACTCCAGTACTCAACACTTAACTCATAGATACGTACCCACACCTCAGCAATTGAGGAATTTAGTTTGTAAGGATTAAAATCCGGAACCCAACGTCTCAAAGAGATGGACCCCGGGTTAAGATTCCAAGAACTCTTGCTGAAAACTTTAGTCTTCTCCTCCGGCGAGAGAAACTGAATGTTGTAGAAACCGCGCCCTAATGGCACAATCTTGCAGTCATTGTGTAACTGTTACGTTTTTTATATTTTCTGGATGATCGTAATATGTTTTTGGGACTTTATGGAATAATATTACAGGAAATGTAAATTGCTCGAAGAATAAGATATGAAGATTTGAAGATATGAAGAATTAGGGAGAGAGAGAATTTAGATAGGGAGAGGTAGTTAGAAGAGAAAGAATGATGTCAATTTTCTCGTATTACCATTCATAAAATTTAGTCTTAGTATTTATAATAACGTTGGGGTCCACACAACAGTGGATATTCTAGATTACTCTAAATGTTTGGGCTCATTTACGTGAAGCCCAAACCTTCATTCATTCAGATAAGTCATTCAGATAAATTGGCTCAGGTGGATCCTGAGCCTCGATGATTCTATTTCAGATAAATTGGCTCGGTGGATCCCGAGCGCCGGTTCTTTCGTTCAGATAAATTGGCTCGGTGGATCACGAGCCTCGGTTTTCTTCGTTAGAACTTCTTTGGCTCGGTGGATCCCGAGCCGCCGGATCTTCACTCGGGTTTTCCTTCCGACATTAGAAACGCGATTTTAACTTTTTCTTTTAAATATCCATCTCTTTACTTTTCAAATTTCTCTCCGGTCTCGCAACAATACTCCCTCCAACGAAAAGATCCTTGTCCCCAAGGATGGAATGTAGGAAAATTTCACGAGAATAAAAGCGGTATCTTCCCATGAATCGATTTTCCAATCTTGATAGAACCCAATAGACACGAACCCGATCTTTCTCCTTTCCGCATTCCAGGTGTCGAAGTCTTTCTGTGACATAGTAAGGTTGGATCGCGAAAAGGCCGTTGCTATCAACATCTGGAAGACTCTGTGAAGGTACGTACTTAACCCCTATGTGTTTCTTGAGTAACTAAACATGAAAGCGGGGGTGAATCTTTGACCCAATTGGTAGATCTAATTTGTAAGCCACACTCCCTACCCCTCCCGCAGGATTGTATAGGGGCAAGTATTTTGATGATAATTTCAAATTCTTTTCGGTATTGAATGGAATTTCTACCGAAAGGGTTGAAGTTTGAGGAAAACTTGGTCACCTACCTCGAAAACCCCTCTTGTGTCTATGCTTGTCACCTTGTACATTCATGCGATTACGTGCTTTGACTAGATTAGCCTTGACTTTGTTTGTATGATGTGTTTGTCTGTGTGAGCAAGCAGATATGTAACCTCCTCATTTGTTGAATCCAAATATGGCCCATAAGTGAATCCTGTAGGAGTATATCCGTAGAGAGCCTCAAAGGGTGTCATCCTCAGGCTTGAATGATAATTTGTGTTGTACCAGTATTCTGCCATGGGTAGCCACTTCAACCACTGCTTAGGGTTGTCACTTACTAAACACCTCAAGTACTGTTCCAAACATTGATTCACCCCTTTCGGTCGTCCATCAGATTGGGGGTGATAAGATGAGCTTAGGTGCAATTGAGTTCCCACCAACTTAAATAGTTCCTTCCAAAAACAAGCTAGTAAATATTTTGTCCCTATCACTCACTATACTAGCTGGTAACCCATGCAGCTTATAGATAACATCCAAAAACACCTTAGCTAAAGATGTAGCAGTATATGGATGTGATAGGGCTATGAAATGTGAGTATTTAGTGAATCTGTCCACTATTACCCATATTACATTCTTTCCCCAAGAATTAGGAAGCCCCTCTATGAAATCCATAGAGATATGTGACCATGCTTGGTCTGGTATGGGTAAGGGTTGTAGGAGGCCAGGGTATAAACCTGAGCTGGATTTATTTCTGGCACATACTTCACACTTCTTGACCCACATCAACACATCATTTTTCATATTAGGCCAAAAAAACATCCTCTTAAGCCTCTGATAAGTTCCTGTAACCCCAGAATGCCCTCCATAGGGGGTGGAGTGCATTTCAGAAAGGATTAAATCTCTTAATCCACTACTGCTACCCACAACCAGCCTCTTCTTATATCTCAGAATGTCATTAGTGACCTGAATTAAGGGATAAGTATTAGGATCAGTACCTTTGGCTTTGATGATTTCCTGAATGTAACCATCATCAGTGTAACTTAGCAGGACCTGATCCAACCAAGTTGGGACCATTGTAGAAATAGCAGAACAATTGTTCTCCTTCCTGGATAGTGCATCACCGTGACGTTGTTCTCTCCCCTTTTTATCTGAGAATCTCATAGTCAAGACCCAAAGAACTTAGTAATCCATCTTTGTTGTAGTGGAGTTACCACCTTACGTCCGTAAGGTGTTTCAAAGATTGTTGGTCGGGTCTTTTTATAGTGAATTTATGTCCCTGCAAGTAGTGTTTCCACTTCTCAATGGCCATTAGTACTGCCAAAAACTCCCTCTCATAGACAGAGAGTGCTTGGTTCCTTGGACACAAGGACTTACTCATGTAAGCAATGGGCTTACCTTCTTGCATAAGAACGACCCCAATTCCTTCCCACAAGCATCGGTTTCCACCACAAACCTCTTTGTGAAATCAAAGCAATGCTTGGAACGAACACTCACCATGGCTTCCTTCAACCTCTGAAAAGCTAGGTCTGCCCCAGGGTTCCATTTGAAACTGTCCTTCTTGAGTAAGGAAGTGAGTGGTTTGCTGATGAAACCATATCCCTTCACAAATTTCCTGTAATATCCTGTTAATCCCAAAAAACCCCTCAGTTGTTTAATGGTTTGTGGTTTTGGCCATTGAACCATACACTCAATCTTTCCTGGATCAGTGGCAACTCCATCTTTAGAAATTATGTGGCCCAAATACTCCACACTAGTCTGGCCAAAACTACATTTGCTCCTCTTAGCAAACAACTTATTGGCCCTCAAAAGTTGTAAAACTGCTTCCAAGTGATCTAAATGTTTTGTTTCCTCATTGCTGTAAATGAGGATATCATCAAAAAAGACCAACACAAATTTCATCAAGTGATCCCTGAACACCTGATTCATCAATGATTGAAATGTAGCAGATGCATTGCACAACCCAAATGGCATCACTAGGAATTCATAATGACCATTATGGGTCCTGAAAGCAGTCAATTGCCTATGCTCCTTCTTCATTAGGATTTGAAAGTACCCTGACCTCAAATCTATCTTTGAAAAGATCTTAGCACCCTTGAGCTCATCTAATAATTCATCAATGATAGGAATAGGGTAGTTGTGCTTGATTGTGAGTTCATTAAGGTACCTGTAATCCACACATAGCCTCCAGGTGCCATCTTTTTTCTTCACCAAAATCACAGGTGAAGCAAAAGGACTCTTGCTGTGTTGAATTACTCTCGTAGTCAACCAAATCCTTTACAATCTTCTCAATCTCCTTCTTATGGCCGGTGAGAAGTTCTATATGGATCTTCTTTGTTTAGGGATGCTCCCCTGGTTTGAGTATAATCTCGGTGTTCCACCCCCTCCCCGTGGTAATTCTCTTTGGTTCTCAAATATATCTTTATAAGCTAGTAGTAGCTTATGTAACTCAGGATCATCTTCAATGTGGGTAGGAGGTGCTGATGTAATTAAATACATCTCATTAACTTCCTTAAGGGCCTCTGTGTGGATCATTTGATATAATTCCACATCAGAAATCAACTTACACTCAGCTGTTGAAGTAAGTGCTTGTAGTTTCACCCTCTTCCCAAGTAAGTTGACTGTGAAGGTCATCTTTTCATAGTTAAGCTCAATTGGTGTGCAAAATTTTAACCAATCCTCCTAGGATCGGATCACAACCCTCATTCTCCAACAAACCTCGATTGGGTAGGTGAACTGATGTCCTCAGATGTTCCAAGTGAAAGGATTCACTTGTTGTGAGCTGACCAACCTTTGCCCATTAGCAACTTTCACCAGTATGGGTTTAGCATCACTCAAAGGGCATTTGAGCCTTTTAGCAGTAGCCTTTTGTATAAAACTCAGGGTGCTTCCTGAGTCTATGAGAATGTGGTGTTTGTGGTGTTCAAACTCTCCAAAAAACCTCATGGTAGTAAGTCCATCTTCACCACTTAGAGCATTTAGTGTCATCTGGACCTCTTCCATGATGTCAGCCCCATAAACAACTTGTTCCTCCTCTTCATTGGTAGGAGAAGAGAAGGTTTGAGTATCTTCCTCTTCTTCTGCCAGAATCATGTATGAAATTCTCTGTTTGCATTTGTGCCCATGCACAAAAGGTTCATCACAGTTATAACATAGTCCCTTCTCCCTCCTAGCTGCCATCTCTGTAGGAGATAAGATTTTAAAAGGTGGTTTCCCTTTACTGGAAGGGCCCCCAGTAACATCACCCTTCTTCCACTGCATAAAATTAGAGTTAGAGTTAGGGTTAGGGTTAGGGTTAGGATTAGAAACCCTGGAATAGGGCTTAAGTTTTTTAGTTAGTGCAGCAGTAGCCTGATCTTGCTTCCTGCCCAATTTAATAGCATGTTGAAGTGTGGTAGGTTCAAACATGGCTACTGTAGCTTGTAGCTCCTCATTAAGTTCTCCAATGAAACTTGCCACAAAGTAGGTTTCTGAGAATACATCCCCAGTGACTACCAGCATACAAGCTTTCAGGTCCTCGTACTTATCAACATAATCTTCATAGCTACCAGATTGTTTGAGTTTGTTAAACTCAGAAATCACTGTAGAGTCCTTAATCTCCTCAAATTTAGTTGAGAGAATAACCAAAAATTGTGCCCAAGTTAATTCCACATTTCTTTGATTGAAATTCTGAACCCATAGTGCTGCTTTACCCTCAAAATTGATAGTAGCCAAAGTGATTTTTTGTTGATCAGTCATATTGGGCATAAGTTTAAATACCCATTGGATCTCAGTACCCATAACCTAGGTTTAGAGCCATCAAACCTAGGGAATTCAATCTTAGGCACTGGGTTGTGAAATTGAGTACTATCAGTTAACCTCCTTAGAGATTCCTGATACTGGAAGGATGATCCCCCACTAGCAGTTCCATAGTTAGGCCCTCCACCACCAGATCCAAAGTTAGGACTCCCCAAAATAGAGGGCCCTTCATTTATGCCCTTGCCTTTTTCTCCATATTCAACGATTTAGAATCGTGATAGCTGCCAAAAGTGTTAGTCATAAGCTCAAATTTCTCTTCCATCTTGGTTGTTAAACCATGCATATTGTCTGTTAGTTTCCCTTCTACTGCTTCCAGCTTCATGACTTCCGTTTGTATTAATAATTCCAGCTTCCTGTGTGATTCTTGCAGATCCTTGGAGCGCGTTCCCTCGGCCATGATCAAAACTTGGCTCTGGAATACCAAATGTTACGTTTTTGATATTTTCTGGATGATCGTAATATGTTTTTGGGATTTTATGGAATAATATTGCAGGAAATGTAAATTGCTTGAAGAACAAGATATGAAGATTTGAAGATATGAAGAATTATGGAGAGAGAGAATTTAGATAGGGAGAGGTAGTTAGAAGAGAGAGAATGATGTCAATTTTCTCATATTCTCATTCATCGGCCAGTGCCGTATTTGTAACTAACATTGGGGTCCACACAACAGTGGATATTCTAGATTATTCTAAATGTTTGGGTCCCGAGCCTCAGGTGGATCCCGAGCCTCAGTATTCTCGCTCAGATAAATTGGCTCAGGTGGATCCTGAGCCTCAGTTTGCTCGTTCAGATAAATTGGCTCAGGTGGATCCTGAGCCTCAGTTTGCTCGTTCAGATAAATTGGCTCATGTGGATCCTGAGCCTCAGTTTCTTCGTTCAGCTTCTTTGGCTCAGGTGGATCCTGAGCCTCAGATTCTTCACTCAGGTTTCCTTCTGACATTAGAAACCCTGATTTTAACTTTCTTTTCGTACCCATCTCTTTACTTTTCAAATTTCTCTCCGGTCTCGCAACAATAACCCCCAAGCATCCAAAAGCCGAGATTTCAGCAGATCCAGCGTTCGCGGCCTGTTGTTGGAGGGAAAGAAGACCCTACCGATGAGAGAGTGCTTATACCTCTCAACCCTCTTCAGATATTCCTCTTCATCAACTTCAATAGAGTAAAACGAACCAACTTTGGTTGCACGGGTGAAATCGTCACAAACCGAAGAGACATCAAGAGCCCTAGGGAAGCCTCTGGTACTCTGAGAAGACGAGGGCTCCCGGGTAGCAGCGGTGACAGTAGAATAGGTCGGAGTAGAGTGGATCTGGGGGCCAGAAGAAACGGAAGAGGAAGGAATTCGAAGGTTTCGGATCAAAGCGCTAATATCCTCGGAAATAGGGATTGAGGAATTGAAATCGGAACTAGAACGAATTCTGGAATAATCAAGAAATTTGGGGTTTTCACGACAAATGCGATCAAAATGCACAAGATCGGCCTCAACTTCCGAGGTGGAAGCGGCCATGGCGAATGGAAAAAAAACCGGCGGACCGCCGGGGGAAATCCTAAACGAAGGAAAGAGAGAGGGAAAACAGGGAAGACAAAAAGAAGAAACCTATAGAGCGGAGAGACTTTCTCTCACTAACCCATATCACTGAGTAGTAAGCAAATTCCTGAATCATTGCCTCTGCTCTTTAAAGAGGAGACCCAAAAATAAAATACTTGTTCCTTGGGTGTCTCGAACCCAGGACCTTTCGGCTTAGGTAGTGGGGCTCCAACAACTTGAGCTATACCACTTTGACTAATTTTTATTCCAAATTTAATTAGAATGATCTTATAATGTAACTTGGGTGTCTCGAACCCAGGACCTTTCGGCCTAGGTAGTGGGGCTCCAACCACTTGAGCTATACCACTTTGACTAAAATTTATTCCAAATTTAATTGGAATGATCTTATAATGTAACTTGGGTGTCTCGAACCCAGGACCTTTCGGCCTAGGTAGTGGGGCTCTAACCACTTGAGTAACCATAATTAAACTTTTTATTTTTAAATTAAATCATAATCAAATTAGTTTAACTAATTAATTAAATTAATACTCATTTCAAAATAAGTATTCAAGTAATATAAACATATTAATCGATCACATTATTAATATATATATTATTTTTTAAAAAATATGACAATAATTTAATTAAATTAATCGAACTAAATAGATATTAATTTGATATATTTAATTCATAATTAATAATATATGTTTTTCTTGAAGCTCGCGTAGTATGTTACATTAAGTGCTAGAACTATATATTAGCAAATCTGTTTCAGCTTATTTGACGAAACCACGTTAAAATTTGTAAAGTACATATTCTACTAGATTATTTTGTTTCAAAATCATGCATTCTCATTAAAATTATTTAAATTAACTTTTTAATCTATCTAAATAACTTAAAATTCTAATTTCAGAACTATATATCCCACATCAGTTATATATCATTGTTGAAAGTTATTTTTATTATATAAAAAATCTATTTAAATATTGATTTTTAATTGCATCAATTTTTTTCCATTTCATTATAATTGAAATATACATTTAAGAATCTTCATTTGTAAAATTAAAAGAATTTTAATTTGTGAATAATCTCAACAATGATAATTAAATAAATTAAAAATTTTAGTATATTCTACTAATAAATAAAATATACACTTATATTATGAAATTTAATTATAAAGCCAAAACTACTTAAATTTATAATTATATTATGAAAATTTAAATTTTCATTGAATTGTAAAAATTCAATAAAATTTTGATACGTTTAATAGTTTAAGAGTAAGCGGTATCATTAATTTTAAAAAGTTATTTCTTTTTTTATCAAGAACTATATATCCCAAATCGGTTATATATCATGGCTAAAAGTTATCTTTACTATATAAAAATATTTTTATAATTGACTTGTAATTGCATCATCTATCATTTCATCTCTTTTACATTTTTGATAGAAAACATATACTCCCTCTGTCCATAATAAGAATAAAAAATGGGCTTCACAATGAGAATTAAGTAAATTTAAAGTTTTAATTTATTTTAAATAGTACATTATAATTTAAAAATAGTTGATGTATTTGTTAACTATTTATCCCACATCGGTTATATGACATAGCTGAAAGTTATTTTTATCATATGAAAAAGTGTTAACACATCGATTTGTAATTACATCAATTTTTTTTCAATATCCTTAGTTAGTTGATGAATTTAATAATTATTTATGCCACATCGATTATATATCATAGCTGAAAGTTACCTATATCATATAAAAAGGTGTTAAGCATTGATTTGTAATCCATATCAACTTTTTTTTTTCATCTCCTTATAATTGAGAAAATACTATATGTAGGTGTTATATATTGCGGATAATGAATTAAAATATATTAAAATAAATTAATTTATTCTACTAATAAATAAAATAAATATATTGTGAAAATTTTAAATTTTCATTGATATTAAAAAATGTGAAATTATATTATCGTGTATGGTTCTATTTAATCCCTTATATTAATTTCGGGCATATATTTTTTAATTGATAGATTATTGATTTTGTCAAAAAATACTCCAAGTCGGCGTTCGTAAATTTATACTCATTAATAAAGAACATGAATACCTTAAAAAGAAAACAAAAAACATGAATACCATTGAGTTAAAAAAATATTCTCGATTAATAAATCTTCCTTAAACAGTTGGAATTTTTCAAAAGAAAAAAGAGAGAAATAAAATCCGAAACTAGAATCTGAAATATTTAGGCTTTTAATTATGGCTTCATTACCACGGCTATATAACAGGAAAATAGAAGAATTTTAATTTTAATAAATTTAGGATAATTATGACTCTCGTATAGTCGTATTATAGAGTCGTCTGCATTTATCATGTGTCAGTTTAAGGGTTTTTCTATTTAATATGAGGTTGAGTAAACCAAGTTCACACTATAAACCATAATTCAATATGATTCATTTTTAGGGATGAGTTGACTCGAATTTTCGCCCCAATTCATTCACCTCAATTTTCGCCTCATTAATGCCACGGGATTTCATTTTCAACTCACGCCTCTGCGTCTCGCCGCCACATCGCCCTGCTGCCCAATATCTCCAAAAGCTCCCCAATCTCGCAACTTGAGGACAAAGCACTGGTATTCAAAGAGATTAAGCAACTTGTGGACAAAGCACTGGTCAATGTAGCGCTTGGCGACCTTGGTGTCTTATCAGTGATAGTTTTTCTTCATAGCAGTGATAATTTTTCTGAGTAACAGTGATAGTTTTTTTGAGTAACAACGATAGTTTATCTGAGTAATAGGGATAGTTTTTCTGAGTAACAGTGATAGTTTTTCTGAGTAATAGTGATAGTTTTTATATATAGCAGTGATAGTTTATTTGTGTAACGGTGATACTTAGTCTATCATGTAGTGACAGTGATAGTTTTTATATATAGCAGTGATAATTTATATGTGTAACGGTGATACTTAGTCTATCATGTAGTGACAGTGATAATTTTTCTGAGTAATAGTGATAATTTTTCTGAATAACAGTGATAGTTTTTATGTGTATTGGTGATAGTTTATTTGTTATGTTCTCTTTAACTGTTTTGTTTTCTAATAAACAAGATAGTGTATTTTATTTTTTCATTTTGATTGAAGAGAATTATTTTCTAATTTATATTGAGAAGAAAAAGATGGTAGAGACAGGCCAGTAGAGAATTCTTAGCGGAGTCGGAGAAGTAGAAGGCGCGGCGTGAATGGGCTTGTTGTGGTGTCATTGAATTACAAGCAGACGTATTTGTTTATGCTCAATCTCGTGTTCAAACTGGGCCAACTTTTCTATGTATCTGACCCATTTGTAGTATATTAGTCAAGTTTGACCCAAGTTTATAATATGAACCAGGTTTATACAAGTTTTGTCAAAAATAAACAAGGAACAATGGATAAGCGGACAAAATTGATGAATTTAATTTAAGTTTCTATCACAATCTAATTACACTACGTGATCTCACGCTAAAATTTATGAATGGACAAAAAATCAACTCGTTCAGATATATAATTAGGTTTATAACATTTAATATGCGTTGGAAAATAGAACTTGCTGTGAGTTGAGTCTATGGGCGGAAGAATTGAAGCAACACAAGGTATGAGTGTTGATGTATCATCTACATGGATTTCACCTTCATTGTTTCCTCCAAAACCCAATAGAAAAAATAAGTGGACTAGCACCACGTGCACCTCAGACCTTGCCATGCCTTGCACAAGCTACCCCACTGCACCCGTTAATATATATCAATATAGGGTGAATCCAAATATAAATTCTTTTTCTTTTTACATTAGTCCTATGCATTAATTAGGACTAAAATTAATTTGTAAAGTAAAATACATATATATATATATATTATACGTTACAGGATAACAAGAAAAGGCTCTCCCTATCGTACCGTTCGTTTTAGGGAGTTAATAGGGTTGTACCCATGCTTATCATAAATCATGTGGCTAATTTCATTCGTGGTATCTAGAAGAGCCTTATAGCACATCTTCATGTACTCAGGGAGCGTTTCCATGGCCGCATAGTCCCATCTAATATACATATATAGTACAACATATATAATTAATGATCATCTTCCAACATATATATAGGACATCTTCTCTTGTATTCAGTCCGTTAATAAATTTTGCATTTTCTCAAAAAAAAAAAAAAAAAAGACCATCTAATATAAACACAATATATATTTTAATTTAGTGTTTATTATTCATGAATAGCAGCGAGGTAACTCAATTTCAGTCCTATAATTTTAGGTTAATCATGTTTTAGTCATTTATCTTTTTTATTTATCAACTTTAGTCCACTCGTATTCAATTTTGGTATTTTTTTTTCTCAAATCCAATTTTCATCTTTTTGTTCAGAAAATCTTAATTTTACCGAAAATGTGTGTGCTTGTCTAATTGCCAAATTGCCAATTTTGCACATCGATCCTTTTTATTAAGGGGGTCTCACTAATAGGTACAAAGTGGGTCTTATTATTACTGTTGGGAGATGAATTTAATAAAAGATATATGATTTTGATTAAGATCCCAAAACCCCTGAGTATGACATGTTCAGAATAATCTTGATAGTTGAGTCAGGATTCAGTTTTAGAGTATTTAGGATGTTATCTGCAAAATGTATAGTCAGCAGATATAGATCAGGATAGGTTCTGAAGACTTTGAAGAACTCAAGATGTTTTCAAGAAAACGAAGTTTCAAAGATGAAATCAAGTTTCAAGACTCAAGAAGAAATCGAGAATCAAGACTCAAAGTGAGAAATCGAGAATCAAGACTCAAGCAGAAATCGAGATATCAAGACTCAAGATGAAATCGAGGAACCGAAAACTCAAAGATGAAGATTCAAAGATATCACCACAAGATATCTGAAAAGACTTAGAAGACGCTCAAGACTTAGAAGACTCAGAAGACTCAGAAGTCTCTGAAGACGCAAGATCAACATCAAGATCGAAGATCAAGAATATCAAGGCACAAGAATTATCAAGACTCAAGAATGTATCAATGCTCAAAGATAAACTCAATGTTCCGAGGCAATCGAATATATCAATCAAGGATGCAACATCGAGAAGATCGCGATTCCTTAGAAAATAGATATTTGCCAAGACTTTCAAATGCGCATAAAAGGAACTAAGTCAAGTGTTGTTAAGGTTATATCAAACTCGAGTTTGTAAATAAAAAGAGCCGCTGAAGGTGTCTACCTTTTAACCGGAGACAAAAAGTCAAAAAGAGGAAGACAACATCGCACCATCGATAATCGACAAAAAGGATGTGTCATTTGAAAAAAGATGTCAGAAGTACAAAGTTCCAGACTGTAAAAAGTGAAGACCGGCTACATGAAAGGCTATAGCCTAAAACGTGTTAGGGAGTTTCAAACCCTAAATATAGTCGTTCCTCACACACCATAAGAGGAAACTCACGAAGCTATTTCTCCAACGGATAGTTTTCAAGAGTGACCTTGGTGTATGCCTATAAATACTTGTGACCCTCTACATTGTAAGGTTACGGGAAATTTGTAAGCAACTCAAGAGCTCAAACTTATTATCACAAAGTTAAAGCACTCGAAAACTTAGAATTTCCCAAGTGCTTTTATATTGAAGAGAGCTCACTAAACTAAGCCTAGCTTGATAAGACATATCCGAAGCTTAGTCGAGATATCCTAACCCTTTACATTGTATTTAATTGTAAAGGATATCTCATCCTAGTTGGAAACCAACCGAGAAACCTCAAACCCTTGAGAAGGTAGTTGGAGTGTGTTTGTTGGTGAGAAGAGTTGTAAAGAGTTAGTAAACTACGCGGAGTAGTCAGAAAGCTCTAGAGGTGAAGTTAGTAAGCTACAGAGGTAGTCTGAAAGCTTGTTTGTGTTTGAGTAAGTAAACTACGGATGTAGTCAGAAAGCTCAAGGTCGGGTTGAGTAAGTAAACTACGTGGAGTAGTCAGAAAGCTCAGGGCCGAGTTGAGTAAGTAAACTACGCGAGGTAGTCAGAAAGCTCAGAAGTGATTAGTGAATTTATCTGAGGATCGAGAGAGTGGACGAGGAGCTTGAGTCTCTCGAACCACTATAAAAGCTTCAGTATTGTTTATTGCTTTTTATCCGTGCTTAACATTGCATCACCGAAGTTTGAAAGCATATTTTCACCGACATTTCGGGTTGGAATCAATCCTTTGGAAGTTGCATGTAATTGAATAACAGCCTAATCACTATTCCATTAAAGGAAGGTTTTCAGCAAAGCTTAAAATGAGTATAAACTAAAGGGCCAACCATTCCTCACATCTGAGTAGCTAGAACAGATAGTTACCAAACTGAACTTACTCTTCTGAGGGTTCAGTAAGTTAGTTATCTGATCCAAGCAACTCAGGATATCTGAAACTCAGGACTCAGTTAGGATTATCTGAGGTTTCTGAAAGCAGCTCAGGATCACTGTCTCAGTAGACTTTGAATCAGAGTGATTTGTGCTTCTCAGGACCTAATCTTCAGGATTATCTGACCCAAACTGACCTCAGTAAAAGAAAAGTTTTAAAAACACTGAACACGTGTATTCCCCCCCATACACGTGTAAGACTCGTTTGCACCGGGACCAACAAGTGGTATCAGAGCAGTGGTTCAACTTGACCACCTGCTTTGTTGACCTAAGTTTTATTTGCTAAAATACTTGTGGTCTATCTGAACTGATCTTATTTGCTGAATTTTTTTTCAAAAAGCTCAGATAAAAATGTCTTCTAAAAAACTTCCCATGTTCTTAGTGGAGAACTATGATCTATGGAGACTGAGAATGCAGGCTCACCTGTATTCAAAACATGAACGTATGTGGAAAGTGGTCTCTGAAGGGCCATTCCAATTTACTGTGGTGAATCCCAGAGGAACAGAAGATGAGAGAATTGATCCTAGAGCAGAATTTCCTAAGTCTGATGACCAACTGACTCCTGAGGAGAGAAAGTTAGTCAATCTAGACTACATTGCTAAAGACACACTATACAGTACAATTGATGATGGTGTGATGGGAATGATCTCTCACTGTAATACTGCTAAAGAGATTTGGGATACACTAGCTGTAATGTGCCAAGGCACAGATCATATAAAAGAAAACAAACTTTCAGTGGCAATTGGAAAGTTTGATAGTTTTGAAATGGATGATGGTGAATCAATAGACAAATTGGAAGTCAGATTCACTAGCATCATGAATGATCTAAATGCACTTGGAAAGAAATATCCACAAAGAGAAGTTGCATTGAAAATTCTTAGAGGTCTTTCTAAGAAATGGGATATTCATGCAGTGGTGATTGAAAACACCAAGAACATTAATTCAATGCCATACCAACAAGTCTTCTCTGAGCTGAAGGCCTATGAATTTGTAATTGATAAGAAATCCAAAAAGGCTGACAACAAAGATGATTCATCATCTAGTAAGAATGTGGCTTTAAAAGCCAAAGATAAAACCCGTAAAACTAGAGAGTCTGAGAACTCCCTTGCTAAAAATCAGGATGAGCTTGAGGATAAGCTAGCACTGATGGCAAGGAGGTTTGAAAGACTTAATAGTCGATATGGAAAATACAAAAGCTATTACAGGAACCACAGGTACCAGAAGAGACCTGAGGACAAATCAACTAAGAAGAAGAAGGACCTGAAAGCTGAAGGGTCTTCATCCAGAAAGAAGGACTCCAAGTCCAAAGAAGAAAGTGATCAGGATGATGATACCAACAGATGCTATAATTGCCAAAAGAATGGTCACTTCCAGTATGATTGTCCAGATTTGAGTGCTAAGGAGAGAAGAGAAAGACAAGCTAAACGAGACAAGAAGTTCTCTAGCAAAAAGGCCATGGTTGCGGAAGAAGAACACTCGAGGAGGATCTAGCTCTTCGGATGAAATATTCTCGACAAAGGAAAGTGATGACATCCGTCTCGATGGCCATTGAGGAGGTAAACTCTCTTTTTCTCTGTTGTTGCTCCTACACTAGCACAAGAGTTTTCAAGTTCCAATTAAAAAAACAATCATTTTGACTGATGGATTCTTTTGAGAATCGATGAAGGACTATCTTTGTTTTACAAGAACTCGCTAAATAAAACTCAAGAGCGAATAAGGAACCGAAAAGTTGAAAATCTAAAATGGAAAGACTCTAGCAATAATGAAATCACTTCTCAATTAATGGGAGCTCTTGATGAATGGATGTTCGAAAGTACAACTTTCGAGAGAAAGAGAAGTTGATAATGACCCTAATCGAAAAAGCTAGAGAAATCCATCAAGAGATTCAACTAATCAGACTAAGTTCAATGACCTCTCGAGAAGCATGAAACTCTACAGAATCGTGAGGATAGTGCACGTAAGAAGTTAACTCTATTGAATAATCGCATCTAAAGTAATAGATGAAATTCAAAGTTACCAGAGATCTGTCACTACAAAACTGGATTGGGATACATTCTGGGGAACCTCACAAGGTCATTTGAATGTTTGCATCAAGTAGCAAGAAGACAATCTTTGTAAAACCAATGGCACCTACACTTCAAATCAAGTAATGCCCAAGGTTGTAGACAAGGAAAAGGACCCATGGTCTCAAAGAAACCGAATGATCGGTAGGAAAGCCCAAACCTCGGTGAAGGCTAGAAACCCGAGCACTCATTGAAAAGTTTCGAGCAAGTACTTCAAAGCCTCGGGCTAAGAATGCAAACCGAAAGGCTCCACATCGAACCATCAGAGGAATCCTCGGATGAGAAACACTCAACAGAGACATTCTCAATGAAGAGACCAAGTCCTCAAGATCTTGAAAGACCCAGATTTCAAAGACAGCAACCTGAACCCCACTTGCCTAAGGGTAAAGGTTACGAACCCGAGTCAACAAAGATTTAGACCGGCCAAGACTGAAGCCAAAGCAAATGAACGTAAGGCCCTGAATCAAAAAAAAAATTCAAAAGCCCATGTTCATGCTAAAAAGCTACACACATACACGTAAAAACCGCTAAGGCACCCCAGAGTAGTAAATGTGTATGTTGAAGTTTATGGAAGACAAATTAGCCACTCTAAAGTGATTAGAGTTGTCGAGGCAAATTTGGATTCCGAAGGTACATCTAACCTTGTAGGACCCTACACAAATTGGGTACCTAAAAATTGATCATTTTTCGAGGAGGAAAACAAGGGCGCTAAGCTGATTAAAGATCACATAACACTGATGAGCAGAGATGAAAAGGCCCCTGATGTATGGTATCTTGACAGTTGATGTTCAAAGACATATGACAGGACTCAAGAAGATACTCAGTGACTATGTTGAACAAAGAGGCCCACAGATCACTTTTGGAGATAACTCAAGGACGATCAAGGATATGGAACTTTGGAAATCGACTCGATTCATATCTATGGTGTTTCATATGTATTCGGATTGAAGCATAATTTGCTTTCAATAAGCCAATTCTGTGATAAGGGTTTTAATGTTGAGTTCTCTAAGAACTTATGTTTTGTGAAAGATGATATCTCACAGAAAGTATTACTGACTGGTACAAGAAAAGAAAATGTGTATCTTGCTGATTGGAGTTCAACTCCTAAAGATACATGTTTGGTTGCTAAAAGTTCCACAGATACCAGTTGGTTATGGCATAAAAGAATGAATCACTGAATTTCAAAACCCCGAACAAGCTTGCAAGATTAGCTCTTGTAAGAGGGTTCTTTAATGAAGTGTTCAAGAAGGAACATATTTGTGATGCGTGCGAAAGGAAAAACAAATTAGAGCATCATTTAAAAGCAAAGTAGATGTTTCTCTTGATGAATACCGATTCATCGTGATATGGATCTTTTTGGTCCTATAACACCAAATGAGCACTAATGGCGTAAAAATACACATTGGTAGTAGTTGATGACTACTCAAGATATACTTGGGTCATATTCTTACTCAAGAAGAAAGAGACTCGAGATAAAGTCGCCAGATTGCTTGAAAAGGCTCAAGATTGAGAAAAATCGAGTGTGGTCAAAATCGATCCGACAAAAGGAACCGAATTTATAAATCATATCATATCTGATTATTGTATAGCAAATGGAATTTCACATGAAACATCAGCTGCAAGGACCTCTCAACAAAATGGTGTTGCTGAAAGAAGGAACATGACTCTGAAAGAAGCTGCAAGGACAATGATAGAAGTCGATATTCCTAAAAGGTTTTTGGGTCAAGCCGCCAACACCGCATGCTACTCTCGGAATCGGATCCATCTTGACCAAGAGTCAAGGCAAAAAACACCCTATGAGCTTTGGAATGAAAAGGAAGCCTCTTGTTTCTTTTTCTTTTCGTGTGTTTGGTTGCAAGTGTTTCATACACAATAATGGTAAAGATCGGGTTGAAAACATTTGATAGTAAAATTCGATGAAGGAATATTCTTAGGATATTCTCAAGTCGAAAAAAGCTTTCGAGTTTACAACCTGTAGGACTCTTATTGTGGAGGAAACACCTCATGTTGTTTTTTGATGAATCTACTTGTGTTCAGAAGAAACATGAACATGATGCAGATGAACTGACTAAGAGGATCACCAGATTAAGCCTGAAACAGAAAGATAAATCATCCACTGAACCTGAAAAGAAGAAGTCAGCCACATCCTATGATTGGAGTGACTCAGACTCAGATAAAGAAGTTCAGGATGAAACTCGGGATGGTGAGACTCGGAAAACCAACACTCCAAAGGTGACCAATCGAGCAGACACCGATTCGAGACTCGGGTATGTGATGCCAATGAAGATATGGTCACAAAATGAGGCAAATTCTCGAATCTATCAACCAAAGGGGGAACAAATGTCTCGACAATGTTTCAATAGAATTTCCCTAGGAAGATGATTCCCTTTCTCCTTTTCTGTTGTTCCCTGAGTTTACTGAATTAATTGAACCTAACATTTCAAATGTTGAGGATACTACTGAAGGGGGAACATCAAGAAGGAAATGGTTAGATAGTCATCCTACAAGTCGATTGTGGGGGATCTAAACTGAAGGTGTTAAAACAAGAAGGTTCCATGGTGAGAGTGCACTATTCGGCCGCTTCCTATCGAGAAAGAAACATCGAGATTGGTGAAGCTCTACAAGATTCTCATTGGATTCTTCGCTATGCAAGATGAAATTTGAATCAATTCTCAAGGAATGAAGTATGAGAGCTAGTAGATAGACCTGAAAAGGCACAATGTCATTGGAACCAAGTGGGTTTTTAAGAATAAAAGAGATGAAACAACAACAACATTGTAAGAAACAAGGCAAGACTAGTTGCACAAGGTTATTCCCAAGAAGAAGGCTTGGATTATGATGAAACCTTTGCACTTGTTGCAAGACTAGAAGCCATCGATTGTTTCTTGCATATCTTGCCCACATGAAGTTCACGATCTATCAAATGGATGTGAAAAGTGCATTTTGAATGGTGTGCTTAAAGAAGAGGTTTATGTGGAACAACCTCCCGGTTTCAAAAACAGAATGACCAAGTTTCTGTGCTCGTAAAAGCTTTGTATGGTCTTAAGCAAGCACCCGTGAGCATGGTATGATACTTTTTTCGGTTTCTTCTTGACCATGGTTTTGTCAAAGGATCGTTGATAGAACTCTGTTCGGGATAGAAGATGGGGAAGATATCTTTACCGGGTTCAAATATATGTTGATGACATCATTTTTGGATCTCAAACCATCAATTTGTGTGAAAAGTTTTCAACACCGATGAAAGGCAAGTTTGAGATGTCAATGATGGGAGAGATGAATTTTTTTCTAGGTCTTCAAGTGAAACAATCAAAGGAAGGAATCTTCATCAACCAGGCAAAGTACACCAAAGATCTGATTGCCAAATATGGTGTACAGAATTGCAATGCAGTTAGGATTCCTATGAATGCTAACTACAAGATGGATCCTGATTCTGAAGGCAAATCAGTGAGTCATAATCGATTATAGAGGAATCATTGGATCATTGCTCTATCTCACGACAAGTAAATTTGGATATAACATTTTTTGTTGGGATATGTGCAAGATACCAAGCTAATCCTAAGGCTAGTCACATGGAGGCTGCCAAAAAGATACTGAAGTATCTTAAGGGCAAAGTGAATAGAGGATTATGGTATCCAGCTGATGATAACCTTGAATTAACTGGTTACTCAAATGCTGATTATGGAGGTTGCAGAATTGACAGGAAGTCCACTACAGAACTTGTCAATTTCTAGGAAGTAAGCTGATATCTTGGTTTTCAAAGAAACATACCTCAAGAGCAACCAAGATCTCACGAAGTTTGAATACACATGGTGCAGGAAGTCTGGCGTGCTTTCGATTCTTTCGCTCGGACAACAATTAAGGGATTATAAAGTTGTAGCCAATGAAGTACCAATATTTTGTGACAATAATAGTGCCATTGCTATTTCACAAAATCCAAGATTGCACACCGGATGCAAGCATGTGGATATCGACATCACTTCATCGAGATCATGTCGAGAAAAAGGACATAAGGATGGAGAAAATTCATACCGATAAGCAGAGAGTCGATATCTTGACTAAACCTTTTGGTCAATCAAGATTTTAGGAACTTTCGGTTGAATTAGGGATGTTAGATCCGGTGTATAGAGTAAAAAATCAAAAAATTGAAGGTTTTCGGATGCATGAAGTTTTTCGTAATTCTCGAGAAGCTCAGGATAAAATGGAAATCTCGAATCGAGTCTCTCGAAACTCGATTTCATGAAGGTCAAGATTTTCGGTGTTATCTTGAACCCATTCAAGATTTCAAAGATTATCTTCGACATTTTATCAAGGTCAGTAATCAGTAAGACTGATAGAGAGAAATTAGTCTGAAGAAGTAATGACTCAAGCAACTCATTTATTGCTTAAGTGAAACTCAGTAATCATTTGCAATAAATACAAAACACCTAAGGAATGTTTTTGGACGGGATCTTTTGAAATTACGAAGAAGGTCAACAGTCATTTAATGCTCTGTTACATTAATGACCAATGAGGATAGATTGACGGCTTACTTTTCGGAGATCGTCTGTTCGTATACCCGATTAATCGGAGATTAATCTCAACCGTTGCTTTTCACCTAACCAACGCGATTCCCCACGATCTCGAAACTATTTATACCCCAATAAGCCATTCAAGCCAAATTTTATCAAACAATTCGTTCCCAAAATCCTCTGCAAGAAAATCCCCTTTGCCCAGAAAATCCTAAACCCTAAATCTTCAATCTCTCAAATGGCTCCTACCATTTTCGATAAATTAGCCGAAACCAACAAACCTTGGTACGATTGCATTGTCTCGCTCGATAGCACAACCAACTCCAAACCAGAAGAGGAGGCTCTCCATATGATTCGATTGGCCAAACTCACTCATCTCGTCGCAAGCCGACCAGACCAAGAATACGCAAAAGAGGTAATCGAGTTCATCTGTAATATGAGGATAGATGAAGAGGATGGTATGCATTTTGAGATTACTGTATCACATTTAGAGCATTTGTCCAAATACATCGATTTTGAAAGGGAATTGTATATTATTCCGAAGAATTTAAACGATGTTTTTGAACTTTGTGATAAAGGAGAGGATCCTGCTATGTATATGTTGGGTAGAGAGCAGGAGTATATAGATAGGATTGCTGAGAATCCTGTTAAATTTGAGGCTACACTGCATAAGAGGCATTTGATGCCACAATATAGAGTTTTGATGGATATTGTGAGCAAAAGCATCATGAGCCTTGCGGGGAGTTTTGAGCAGATCAAGACTCAAGTCCGATCGATGGCGGCGATCGAGGCCTCACCCACCACCGACTTCAACTAGCTCAAATTCTTGATTCAGATGGTGAGTGAGCAAGCCAAAGTCTTCAAGAAGGTTGATGGGGCTATCACGATTAAAGGCAAGATCCACCATGCAACCAAAATAGCTTTTATTTTGGAGATGTGCAGAGAGGAGGAGGATATCTTCGCCAATTCGACCCCATTCCCCAAGTCCAAGGTGCTCTTCAAGCCCATTCTTTGTGGAAAAGAAAGCCATCGGGGAAGAAAGAAAAAGAAAGAATCACCAAAAAGCTGCTGCTGCTGAAGAGACCCAACAAACCGGGGGAAGGTTACATTGGAGGCCAAGATGGAGCAGGTGAGAAGTTGAAGAAAAAAAACCCCGCCCCAAAGCGCAGAAGATTGGTGGTTCTCACCGATGAAGATGGCAAATGATTACGAAGAGATTCAACCCGAGGGCCAAACCGCCGAAATTCGCCATTGCAAGTTTTGGCTCAGGTTATCTCTAAGGCACAGGAACAAACTGAGGAGCAGGTCTTCTCTGAGGTGCTTGAGACTTCGCTCAGTTCAGATAAAATTTCTCAGGAAATTTTTAAAGGAACTCAGGCCCGTGAGATTCCTACCAAAGATGTGCCGACTCGCACAGTAAGAGCCAACTCGAGTCAATCGAGGATATGCCACCAGCCCCGAACATGCAAACTGAGGACCTGACTGCACAACATTCAGATGCTGCTGAGACTCAGGAACAACTTATTCTTGATGAGCTCCTGAGTGATCTACTTCTTGATCCTTCAGCTGATGCTTCGACTGAACCAGAAAGCCTGAGATGGAAGAAGGGCAAAGCTGAAGAAACCGAGTGGAGGAGCAAGGGGGAACGGTTCATCCTTGACCGCTACCCCGAGCTCAAATTTCATTCCTCGACGGTAAGATATCTTCTTCAGATTAAGGTCGACGGTTTTCATCCTCAATCAGTCTCTTCCGGAGATGCTTAACATTGCTGCATTCAGAGGGGAAGACTGGTGGAATGAGGAGACAACCTTCCTGACTGACTTCTCAGGATTCAGGAAGACAAAGCTCAGGATGAAAAATTCCGATTTTGATGAGCTGGTTCAGAAGAAGATAGCTGAGAGGAAAGCTACTGAAGTTGGTGCCCCTAGCAGCAGAGACAAATTTCAAGATGGGGACCAACAGAGAGATGCTGAGGATCAGTCTCAGATGGAGAAGGAAACTTCGCGTCGATTAACCTCGAATCATCAACCTCGATCGGTTAGCACTCTTTCAGTACCTTTTTCGCACTATTAACAATTATGCCAAAGTTCTTTGAAAGTTCTATCTTTAATTCTGAATTGTTCGATGTACGATCGAGGCTCGATTGGAGATCGGAGCTCGGGATGAAGTTTGGCTTCAAAGCGCAGCACCGACCCTCAGGTTGTGTCTGAACCTCAGGATGATCAATCAGCACAGAAGGTGCAGAAGGTTCCTGAGATCGACCTCACTCCCTTGATGGAGAAGCTTGAGAAGGTTGAGCCAATGATGAACAAGATTGCTCAGATGGAAGAAACATTGGCCAGTCAAGCTTAGAAAATGGAGAATCTTAGTCACTCTTCTTGAATCGGTGCAAATCCAAAACACTCGACCTCCATGGAAGATAAGTCAATGAAAAAGCCGAGGGAGTCAAGGCCGAGGTGAAAGTCTTGAACTAAAAAATGAAGCACTGGAGAGAACCGCATTTCTAGAGGTGAAATTGGCGAGAGGAATGAAGTGATGATCAAATCATTGTTGAGGAAATGAACTCAATGCTCATGACCAAGATGACAGAGAGATGTTTAAAGATGCTCTCTCCGGCGGTTTTTGCCCATCTCTCTGAAGAATTTTCTGTGGTTAAGAACCACATCAGGAGGCTGGAAGACGAACAAGATCATATAGCAGGAGAGGTGCGCTGTGTGAGCAAAGAGCAATATCACATGGACACAGCACTCTCCAGACTTCTTCCAAATTACGGTGCCAAGAAGGGTGAAAGACCAAATGAAGACCTCAGGAAGTTATTGGCACGTACTTTGGAGAAAAAGGCACAAAAAGAAGCTGAAATGAATAACCTATCCAAAGCCTTGAAAGAAGTCGAAGCTACTGACAAACTGAAGTTCGTTCAGGTGGAGAAGCCTATCTACACTCGAGTTTCTGAGGAAACCATGCTTGATGTTGCAAGAGAGAAATTGAGTGCTAGAACTAAGGTTGGAACAAGCCAGACTGCTGCTGAATTGCCTATGAAGAGGAAAGCCTTGGGCATTGTTGAACCTGAAAGCAAGCGTGCTAAGGCTTCTAAGCCAGTGCAGAGAAAGCTGATTGGAGAATTGGAAGAGTCTGCAGGTCAGCAGAAGAAGAAAGTCTTCAACACGAAGAATGCTCTGAAGACAATCCAGATAGAACAGGCTAAGAAAGCAAATGCCTGGATCTCAGCGTGGCTCGTGATCGTGAAAAAATCAAGAAGAAAAATTTGAAGAGTGCTAGCTTGACCGAGGTTTTGAGCAAAAGGAGAGAGACATCAAAAGCACTGAAGTGGCCACACGTTGACAAATGGATGCCTATCAAATTCAACGATGTGTGGGAAGAGGTCAAGAGAACCTTCTGGTTCTATTATGATGTGCTCAGGGAGTGGAGAGGGGAAAGCTCAGATCAAAATGAAGCGTTCATTGAATATCTCCTAACCTTCTATCCAAAATATCTCCAAAGTTGGATGAACTTAGCAGATGAAGGAAAGGTACAGATAGTAGCCCCTGGTCCATATTCCTACCCTCCTCCAAGACTTGGTAATGGCTTGGTGAATGAGAAGGCCATTACTCAAGAAATTGCTCAGTATGCTGGTCAGTTGGGTTTGATAGGAAACAATCCGAATATCATTAAGGAAAGAAATGAACTGAAGAAGAGGTATTTCAGAATGTTCAACCTGGAGGTGCCCGCTGATGAAGTTGAAGAAGAAGCAAACTGAAGAGCAGAAGACTGAAGAGCCAAATCTGAAGACTGAAGACTCAGAAGATTCTTGTAATCTTTAATTTTTTGTCTTTTTGATTTTGTTGATAAGACTCATTGTAATCTGTAATGGTATACCAATCATCAATGAAAACTTATCATTTATGCTCAAAAGATAATATCTCATTATCTTATTTACATGTCTTTTATATTTGATATGCTGAATGAATGTCTTTGAATTAATTGTTTATAAGGGAAATTGTTTAAGTATTTGGTGATGAACTATTTAAGAAGATTCATTACTGAACAAATTGTTGAATGATTAATTATTGGGAGATTCTCTGAAATTGTTGGGAGATTCTCTGATTTAGGAAATTGTTGGGAGACATAACCAATCTTGTAATAGGATAAACTGAAACCTGAGTATAGGTTATATGTTTGTAACAAGATAGGTTTTGACATCATCAAAAAGGGGGAAATTGTTGGGAGATGAATTTAATAAAAGATATATGATTTTGATTAAGATCCCAAAACCCCTGAGTATGACATGTTCAGAATAATCTTGATAGTTGAGTCGATTCGGGTTTTAGAGTATTTAGGATGTTATCTCGCAAAATGTATAGTCACAGATATAGATCAGATAGGTTCAAGACTCAAGAACTCAAGATAAGTTTCAAGAAACTCAAGTTTCAAAGATGAAACCGGAAAGTTTTCAAGACTCAAGAAGAAATCGAGAATCAAGACTCATGGGAAACCGAGAATCAAGACTTAGTGAGAAATCAAGACTCAAGACTAAGGCAGAAATCGAGATATCAAGACTCAAAAGATGAAATCGAGGAATCAAGACTCAAAGATGAAGATTCAAGATATCACCAAGATATCCGAAAAAGACTTAGAAGGCGCCAAGACTCGAAGACTCAAGACGCAAGTTCAAGATCAAGATCAAGAATATCGAAGGCACAAGTAATTATCAAGACTCAAGAATGCATCAATGCTCAAGATAAACTCGAATGTTCCGAGGCCTTTGAATATATCTATCCGAAGGATGCACATCGAGAAGATCGCGATTCCTTAGAAAATAGATATTTGCCAAGACATTCAAATGCAGACAAAAGGAACTAAGTCAAAAGTGTTGTTAAGGTTATATCAAACTCAGAGTTTGTAACCAAAAGAGCCGTTGAAGGTGTCTACCTTTAACTGGAGACAAAAGTCAAAAAGAGGAAGACAAAGATGCATACCATCGATAAACGACAAATGATGTGGTCATTGAAAAAAGATATCAGAAGTACAAAGTTCCAGACTGCAAAAAGTGAAGACCGGCTACATGAAAGGTTATTGCCTAAAACGTGTTAGGGAGTTTCAAACCCTAAATATAGCCGTTCCTCACACACCATAAGAGGAAACTCACGAAGCTATTTCTCCAACGGATAGTTTTCAAGAGTGACCTTGGTGTATGCCTATAAATACTTGTGACCCTCTACATTGTAAGGTTACGGGAAATTTGTAAGCAACTCAAGAGCTCAAACTTATTATCTCAAAGTTAAAGCACTCGAAAACTTAGAATTTCCCAAGTGCTTTTATATTGAAGAGAGCTCACTAAACTAAGCCTAGCTTGATAAGACATATCCGAAGCTTAGTCGAGATATCCTAACCCTTTGCATTGTTTTTCATTGTAAAGGATATCTCATCCTAGTTGGAAATCAACCGAGAAACCCCAAACCCTTGAGAAGGTAGTTGGAGTGTGTTTGTTGGTGAGAAGAGTTGTAAAGAGTTAGTAAACTACGCGGAGTAGTCAGAAAGCTCTAGAGGTGAAGTTAGTAAGCGGCAGAGGTAGTCCAAAGCTTGTTTGTGTTTGAGTAAGTAAACTACGGAGGTAGTCGTAAAGCTCAAGGTCGGGTTGAGTAAGTAAACCACGTGGAATAGTCGAAAAGCTCGGGGCGAAGTTGAGTAAGTAAACTACGCGAGGTAGTCAGAAAGCTCAGAAGTGATTAGTGAATTTATCTGAGGATCAGAGAGAGTGGACGTAGGAGCTTGAGTCTTTGAACCACTATAAACTGCTGTGTTGTTTATTGCTTTCTTTATCTGTGCTTAACTGTTGCATCACTGAGTTTGAAAGCATATTTTCACTGACATTTCAGTTGGAATCAATCCTTTGGAAGTTGCATGTAATTGAATCACGCCTAATCACTATTCCATTAAAGGAAGGTTTTCAAAGAAAGCTTAAAACGAGTATAAACTAAAGGCCAACCATTCAAGACATCCGATTAGCTAGAACAGATAGTTACCAAACTGAACTTACTCTTCTGAGGGTTCAGTAAGTTAGTTATCTGATCCAAGCAACTCAGGATCTCTGAAACCCAGGACTCAGTTGGGATTATCTCGAGGTTTTCGAAAAGCGACTCAAGATCTTTGTCTCAAGAGACTTTGACTCGAGTGATTTGTGCTTCTCAGGACCTAATCTTCAGGATTATCTGACCCAAGCTGACCTCAGTAAAAGAAAAGTTTTAAAAACACTGAACACGTGTATTGCCCATCCCATACATGTGTAAGACTCGTTTGCACCGGGACCAACAATTACTAATAGGTACAAACATCAAAAACTATTACTCTTAGATACAATTTGGAAAGTAAAATCCCTTTACTACCCTTATTATATTCCTCCCTCCTGCAGAAAGGAAATTGAAAATCAGAGTCTACTATGCAATGATGGGACGTCGATTTCCCTTCCCGATGGAGAAAGCTAAAATACTTTCAGAAGCAAAAAATGCATTCATTTCGTTTCCCCCCAAGCTTCCAACCACCCCCAGCTTCCAACAACCCCCCAAAAACAAATAATTGAAGAAAGGGCTTCAAGATTTACAAAAAATCAAAAATCTTTGCTCCGGCGAAATTATTTGGTTTCATCGGCCCGTAAGGGTGGATTTTTTTTTGTGGAATATCTTGTTAGATTAACTAAATTTGATTTGGATTGATTTATTTTAATTTTTTTTTTTCCTTCCTCTTATTATTCTCGCAAGTTATGGTTGGCGAAAAGACGCAGAGAGCGTTTGAGTGCTAGAAAGTCGATTTCCTTGAAGACTAATAAGAAGAACTGAAGAAACAATGGACAAAAGGTGTTTCATTTTTTGAAGTTTGGTTTTTGATTGAGAAGACTGTGAACCCATTTTTTGAGGCACTTATTTTTTGATTTATTTTGTTGTCCGGCTTCGTCTAAAAGAGGTGAAACAAGGTAAACCCGTAAGAACACTTGGTAAAAGGGGGGGAAAGCTTACTTTTTTTTTTTTTCGTGGGAAGTTTTATGTGTTTTAAGACACTCATCATTTTTATTTTGTTGTCCACCAAGATCCGGCAGGTCAACAAAAGTAAAAACTAAGAACTGTTGTCAAAAAAGGAGAAAAGGTTTTGACTTCTTTTACTTATTGTGCAAAAAGTACATATGTATTATATGTTCTGTGCAATTGTGTGTTTGTTTATTGAGCAAAGATAATATGTAAAAAAAAAAGAGTAGGATGTTTATAGTATTATGCAAATTAGATATGTGTATGTATACTATTGTTTTGTTTTTTATGTCATAGCATGTGTGGACAAAAAAAAAAAAGAACTTTGTATATATTGATCAGATTACCTATTGGGTAAAAAAAAAATGTAACACATATATTATATGATATGTGCAATTATATGTTTGTTTTTTGAACAATAGCACATGGGATAAGTGTATGTGCAAAAAAATATAAGATGTTTAATGTATATATGCAAATGGGATAAGTCTTTGTGCAAAGTTGATATACATATTGATGATTTGTGCAAAAACAATGTTCTGTTTTTGTACTGAAAATATAATTTTTGCAGGTAAAGAGGTCAAGTATGATATCAACACATCATCTAGTTCTGGTGAGTGCTTGTAGATCAGTTTCATTGTTTTTTTATTTTTATTCTTATATTTTGTTTATGTTATGATTTTATTTAAAAATGGGATTGTGGATATATCACCCAGATTTTGAGGGGGATGAGTCTGACTCGGGAACAGATTCGACCAGCTCGGATTCCCAATCTGATGGTATGTAAATTTGATATATAATGGTTATCATTGAAATGTTATAATAAAAATGAAGTAAAAAACCAAAAAATTGAATCTTACATTGTGATATATTGGATGCAGTAGATAGTACTGGAAAGGAATACAAGGATGTGTTGGATGCTTCGACATCAGAGTACAGTAGTGATGAGGATAAGAAATTGAAGAGGAAGAAGATGAAGCCGATCAATAAATTTGGTAACCTACCATTACATAATTATTAGTACATATGTTTATCTAACCCATAGTGATGTAAACTGTGCAGAAATAAATTTAACTGGTGTGCATTTATACTGATAATTAATAATTTTTCCTTTGTAAATGATTATTAGGTGATTTGAAAGTAAAGAAATCGGTAACTTATTACAGAAGCAATATGAAAACATGCATCAAAGATCTCCAGTCTTTGAGATTTGAGGACAGCCATATGAATGAGCTTCGGAAGACGCCATTTTGGTATATGTTCGAAGCAATATACCATAATGATGGTAAGCGCTTGAGATCAAGGTGTGATAAGAAAGAGAATGTCATAAGAAAGATTCTATTGTGTTATGGCGAAGATACAGATCATTTTATTATTGGTGGGAAGGTTTTACGACTTACAAATTTGGATGTTGGACTGATTTTTGGTATTGGAAGTGGTCAAGATACAATACCATTGAAAAACACCGAATATGATATGCCTGAGTGGGTTACATGATGTTTTGGAGAAGTCAAGCAAGTGGCTTTATACAAGAAGAAGATCTTGAAGAAACTTAAGGTTATGGTTAGTATGAACGTCGAGGTGAGCATAAGGGATGTTGCTAGGCTGACTAGTTGTTATTTGCTTGCTTCTGTCCTTTCCCCCAACCAGAATTCAGCGATTTCGTTACATCTAACTGAATGCTTTGAGAAATTTGAAGACATATGGAAGTTCGATTGGTGCAATTACATTCTAAGTCTGTTGAGGAGTCAAATAAAGACGAGAAAAACTATGAAGATCGGTGGGTGCGCCATGATACTACCTGTAAGTGTATTTATATTTTGTGCAAATTTAGTACAAAAATTAATATTTGTTTTGTACTATAATTTTGTAATACAATCTTCATAACTTAATATTGTATCCTAAATGTCTGATGATCCCATGTTTATTTTGTATTCTATGTCATAAAATTGTAGTTTTGGTTATGCGAGCACACAAGGTTGGTTGAACCGGTTGGAGGTGATAAATTCCCATGATTTTTGAAGTGGGATTTGAAGATGTTAAAGAATAATCTTACGCGTGTTAAGCTCAGGAAAGTGGGACGTGAATACGTAAGTTGTGTACTTGTATTCTTCTGTTCATTCTGTTTTAATAATTTATTACATTGTTTTTTAAAAAGATTTTATGTTTTTTAAACTTCTTAGATAAGGCGGGCATTGTTGAAGCCAACCTCGGACGAGAAGAAATAGTTCAAGTTACTTAAAAGTTTCGAAGTTACCCAATCTGCTGATGTAGATACGATGGACGACTCGGATGGGTTCTCTGCAGGTTGTGATGATAAGCAAGAGTTTGGGGACGAAAAGTGTTATGATGTTATTACAACTCCGGGTGTGGATGCAAGTAACAATCTGTCGGTGACCAATATGACCATACACGAAGATATGGCTTCAACTTCTAGATTGGAAATTGTTGGTTTTATTGAGAATGCACCAAAACCATGTGAGATTGCTGGCTTTATTGAGAATGTCACACACTGCTGTAATGGGCATGATGTCATCATTAGCGAAGGACAAGATGTTTCAATGTATGCACCAAACTTCAGCTTGAACATCACTCAAGATGATGGTACTGTGCAAGATGTCAGTGCAGTTGTGCAGAACGTAATGTGTGACTTACAAATCCTTGATGCGAAAGGCGATCTGGATAATATGGTATGTGAACCTGCAGATGATGTTAACTGTATCCCTCAGGGGATTGACACCGCTCGGGATGACACCGAATTTGTTGCTAGTGTGGAAAAATTAAACGAGACCATGGATATTGACGTTACAGTGTCAGGCACCGTGAGTTTTGAGGAGAAGCTCAATATGATGATGGAGCAAATGAAGATGCAGTTGGATGAGATTAGGAATCTTGCACGAGCGCGAGATTTGGATCGAGAGTTATATGAGAACAAATTGAAGAATTTGGCAAGTGAGAATGAGGTTCTGGTTTCAAAACTAGAAGAATTTACCACTCCAACACCAACCCAGATATTCACCGATCCGGGAAATCTTGCACACATTGATGCGCTGACGGAGATGCATATTTCCAGGATGCAAAATGTTTCGCTTCAAAAATCCGGTTCCGACAATGAATTCAGATCTGATACTAAGGAATTGATAGCAGCGAAAGTCGGGAAAGTTGAGAACAAAATTACGCCTTTTGTACCAATTAAGCTGGTTGATATACTGCCGGGTCCTAACTTTATTGCAAAGAGGGTCAAAATCAGAACTGAAAACAAGGAAAGAAAGGTGAAGGATGTGACACCGCAGTTGAGTACCGTTGAATTGATGAATTAGCATGAATGTGAAGTGCCAGCAGAAACTCTTTATAAGGAAGTAATTAAAATTGAGGTGATCGGCAATAAGAAGCGGAATCAGGAGCCGTATTTGGACCCTGGGTACCATGCAGTAATAAAAACCAAAAAACATGTGAAGGAAGACCTTTATAACAACTGGGCAAATTTTCAAGAGAGGTAAAATTTAAATTTTTTTGAATTTGCACCTGTGTTATATACCTGCACTTATTACTTTCCAAAAAGCATTTTACTTGGGTAGTAATTTGCACATGTGTTATTATACCTGCACTTATTATTGCACCTGTGTTATATACCTGAGTAGTAATGGCATTTTACTTTCCAAATTGTATCTAAGAGTAATAGTTTTTGATGTTTGTACCTATTAGTAATAATAAAACCCACTTTGTACCTATATAGTATAATTTTTCTGTTAACAGTCGTGTCGTGTGGACCGGGTTTTGGATGCTGACTAAGGTGACAACGGGAAACATTATAAAAATCCCCCATCATGACAGGATAGCGAGTAATGTAAGTTGATATTGATTTTTTTTCATGCACAAAATACTTTATGGATTACGACTTCCTATAAATCTTCAACAATATATTTGATTGAAAAATGCACAAAAATTTCAGGTGATTGATGCGTGGGTAGATCTACTAAAGGATAAATATGGGTCAATGCGTGGGAGTCAGAATACTGAAGTTTTCACCTCTAAATGTTGGGTAGGATTTTTGATCTTCCATTTTTTTACAGCAAACAAAAAACATGAAAACCTGATGTGTCTATAGTGTGTATTAATACTTATTATTTTTTAGCACATACTATTTAAAAATACACATTTCATTGCAGGAGTTGATTGCAGTGAATAATCAAAGCCCGAATGGTTGTCTGAACCAGTTTGTTAATCTACCATTGAGTAAATGCATTGATATGGATTTTCTGATGTTTCCATTAATGACCAAACGTGGTGGGACATCTAAGAGAGTGTCGGGAGATCACTGGACCTTATTGACATTGGATATGCATACACGCTCATGGCATTTTTACAATTCAATGCGCCCCCGTGGTTCTGGTGTTCAGGACGAACACCTTAACAGATCGAAAATTGTAGTAAGTTCACAACTGAAATATTTGTTTATAAAACATAAGACTTTTGTGCAAATAAAAATAAGGTTATAGTATAATGATTTGCCCGACTCTCTGGTCCAGGTTAATTATATTGAACAAAGGCTGCGCGAGTTGATAAGTATGTTGAACCCTGCCCATCCATTCTTAGCTGGGGAGTGCACGCCACCAAAATCCATGGACAGCTTGCAGCAAGTGAGTGATTCTCTAGACTGCGGTGTTGTTGTGTGCCTTCAAATTGAGAAAACAATCCTGCGTAAGACGTACAGGAAAGGTGTGTTATCTTATGTTTCGGCTGGAAACTACCGCACAAAGATGGTTGAAATGTTTATGGAATCCCCTTATAGGGTTGTTCTCTGAAATTACCTTGGTATAGTTTGGAATCAAAACCCCCCTATTTTGCAATGACTTGTTGGTATTACTTGTGTTGGTATTAAGACTCTGTAGTTTACTTTTGTTGGTATTAAGACTCTGTAGTTTTTGTTGTGCTAGACTTGTGTTCATGATCATTTGGTATTGTGTGAAAATTTATGGATTGCTTGATGTTGTTCTTCTGGGATTGTTGATGATTGTGATGGTAGTATCTTTATTGTGAAGTTTAATATGGGAATGATTGTTATCTATTAAATTGAATTTGTGCGCCCATTGTTGTAATCTTTTCTTTATAAAATAATTTTTGTGCAATTTTTTTAGCTCATTTATTACTCTCCTATCTGTATTCGGCCCAATATGATAATACAAAAGCCCAACTTCAGTAGTATATTTTTTAATTGAATATCAGTGGGCTGGTTTTTTTGTTCATTAAGAAATATGGAAAGGATATCAGTGGGGTCTTCTTTTTGATCCATTCTCACATATTGTATTTGTACAGACTATTAAAAAAAACACAAATCATATGGTGTATGTGCATTAAAAATTACTTGTAGTGCAAACATTAATTATTTTCGCACAAATAGTTTAAAAAAATGGAAGATTGGACTTGTGACCGTTATATTTGACCAAAAATGTATCCGTTGGCCTAATTAATGTTTTTTTACTTGCGACCGTTTTTTTATCGTTTACTTGGCTACAAATTTTCAATCTATTGGCCTATATATATGTCAAACAAATTTTTTTCATACTCCCCCACTTAGTACCTTCATCACATGTACACATATGTGACCCAAAAAATACATACAAAAAAAGAGGCCTAGAAGAAAATGTCTTCTAACAGTCGCACCACGTCAAGAGATGATTACCCGAGGTATGAACGGGGGATTTATCGTGAATGTAGGCGGACGACCCTGATATGTGTTTCTGAAACAGATCAAAACCCGGGGTGGTGTGGTTGGTGTTTGCCAACAAATTGGGGCGTTCAAAGGAATGATGCGGACGATGTTTCGAGTGTACCACTAAGATTTGATGCTAGGGCGAGGGCTACTACTACATGCAACTCCTACCATGTCAACCTTCCCACCCTTTTGGAAGGCAATATGATTACAGCATTTGTAATGCTCTTAATTGGGTTTTGGATCAAGAACTTATCTATGTGATTAGTATAGTGGATGTACTAAATGTCTATCTCTTATGTTATTAGTCTTTTTTCTTTTTTTTTAAAAAAAATTTGTTGTTGTTAATCGTGTACTATTTTGTATGTAAAATGAAACACATGGGTGATACCCCCCTGTTTCAAATGTTGAATTTATGACTTGCCAGAAGCTAAAAAAATCTTGA
Organism: Stenogyne calaminthoides; assembly: GCA_037126765.1. Lineage (NCBI taxonomy): Eukaryota > Viridiplantae > Streptophyta > Magnoliopsida > Lamiales > Lamiaceae > Stenogyne > Stenogyne calaminthoides. Next base: position 19,342,655 of record JBBCBC010000032.1, read on the forward strand.
ATTATGTGCCTAATTCATTATTTAATTTATGTTTCATGGAACTGAGATAATTAACATATTTGTGCAAAATATAAATACTTTTGTGCAAAAAGATAAAATGACCAAAGTGATATCCACAAATGTAAGAACCACCCAATGCTAACTAAAAAAAAAAAAACATTTGAACCATTGAAAAATAAAAATATGACAAAAATATAAATGTCAAACCCACCAAAAAATATCATCATATATACATTGGTTCCCACCAGTTTACAATGATTTGTGTTAACTGCCACAATGAAAATATCCCCACCCCCCAGAAATATAACTTGTTTTGGGGTCCTCACTCTAAGGTGCAAAGTGGGCACACATATTACTCTAAGACACAATGTGCAAAAATAATTTTGCACTTTAGTTCAAACTATACTAAAGTGCAACGTAATTTTTGCACATTGTACCTTAGAGTAATATGTGTGTGCACTTTGTACCTTAGAGTAACATATTGTTTTCCAAGTTTCGCACGACTGATAAAAACAAAAGATGAACAATTGACCAGAGAACGTGTAAAAAACACAACCACCCTACTGTGATTCCTCGGAATCAGCATTCACGTCCGGTTCGCGTAGGCAGGTGACAAAATCATGGCTACCCCATTGTCGGCATCTCGTGCACCAAATTTTCTTTAGCTTAGGGTACTCTCCGTATGAAGGTTTTCTCTTTGAAAGAGGACGTTCTGGAGGACGCTTTAATACCGGCGGTAGTATTCTGACTTGTGGCAAGTCTGTCTTGCATTCGAATCTCTCCGTCTCTGGGATTGGATGTATATTGAAACTGTAGCATTCCCGATAACTTTTTGTGTAGTAGCACTCGTCTACATGACTGTAAACTGATTTGCTGTTCCTTTTAATGACTGCAACATCATGTGCACAGGGGAAGCCCTTAACCTACCATTGGTGACATGAACATGTCTTCTTGTTAAGGTTAACCACAACTGATGGCTTGGAGGATACTAAGAAGTCCCCATCCGGTGTTAATCTGACATGCCATGCTCTAGAAATATCTAAAAGATTGAACCAGAAATCCTCTTTGCTAGGACACAATGCACCGGTCCAAGTTTCACAATCTTCTCTCCTTTCAATATGACACCTTGATATTTCTACAGTATAATAAATTTTTAGAAAACCACGGTTAATTGTTTACTATGAACAATTTAATTATGGCATGGATGGCAAGAATATAAGTACTACTGATTCAATAATATACACACCTGTGCGAATGCAGTCGATCATATATGTTATAGGCAGCCCCCTAGCTTCTTTGATCCAAGAGTTGAATGATTCGGCCGCATTAGATGTCATTTCCCCATACCGAGTTATGTGTGGCGAGTGAGCAACGGCTCACTTGTCGTAAGGCAACTGTGCAAGCCATTCTTCAGCTGTCGGGCCACCAATCTTCTTGAAAAGTTCAACCTTCCTATCAAAGATGAGTACAGAAGGTGTGTATGCGCATGCTTTGAAGTAACCACACATTTTTGCATGCTGATCATTTGTCCATCCTTTAGCAAAACGGCCCTTAAGATTTGTCATCAAGTGGTATAGGCAAAAAAAAATGTCTTGGTTCATCGAATATGGCTGGGAATGAAGACATTAACCCTCCATTCCTGTCTGAAATGTAGAATATTGGTAAATCATGATGGATATTGTCTCGAATCATGGTTAGAAACCATTTCCAGCTCTTTGTAGTTCGGATGATACAACAGCAAAAGCCACCAGAAACAAACCTAAAAGTGTTAACAATGAAATTATTACAAATCAATCAAGTACATATGATCAAAACATATATATTGTACCAAAAATACATAATATATATTGTACGGATACTTAATAATTGAATATGTCCGCCTACCATTATCTCCGTCTTTTGCAGTTGCTGATAGGAAAGTACCTTTTGCTCTTCCACTCATAAGGGTGCCATCAATGAATAGCATTGGTCGGCACTTCTTAAACCCATCTATACATGCTTTGAAGGATATGAAGACGCTTTCAAAACAATTTGTGGTGTCGTTTTTTTCCAAAGAAACAACACTGCCTGGGGAAACACTCAAGGGCAAAAACAAAACCAGAATGTCATCACGAAGGTCGTATCCCAAAAAATAGCATACATAATGCAGAAAAAAAAGCATATAATTAAAATGTGCAAAAACTCAGGGTTAATGCAAACACATATATTTGCATCATATACATAATCAATTGCACAAACTGTATAAGATAGTCAGAGACATAACCAATTGCACAAACTGTATAAGTTAGTCAGAGAAATGACCAATTGCGCAAATTGCATCAGAGACATAACAAATTGCACAGACTGCATCAGAGACATAACCAATTGCACAAACTGAATATTTTTTTTAAATACCTGGATTTGTCCTTTCGATTGCAGTGCAATACCATCGCAGCTAATCGTATGACTCTTCATAACTACCAAAAATTTGGTCCCTTGCCACTTCAATAGTGCGCCATGCTTTCCAATATGGTATGTCTATACCATAATTAAGAAACAAGTTCTTCATAATAGCCCTAACACCGATTGTTGGGTTTAATCTAACATCCTGCAATACTAAATCACCCATAATCCTAGTTCCCATACGTCTATTTGCATCATTAACCAACTTACCAACACATTTATGAATTAGCTTGCATTTTGACACCTCAAAATATGCTGTGACTTTTTGTTGCTTAGCCTTTATAAACCAGTCACAATCACACGTATCAGCCTCCGAACAAACAACTGAAATGTATCTACGTGTGTTCCTAGTATATTTAAAATTGAAACTCATTTGTGTGGAGTACTTGATAAGCTCGACTCTAAATTCAGCTGCACCACCCATAAATTCAAGACCAACCCCTGAATCCATTATATCAGACCAACTATCAGACAGTAGGGGTTTGCGTTTAAGAGTAGGGGAAATGTCGTAACTGGGAACACTATGTTTACCACCAAACTCTGCTTGTTTACCCTTATCAATCTTTTTCTTAACACGCTTAAAGGGTATCTTATCTAGAGGGGCACTGCGTTTCCCACCATTAATGGTTTCGTCATTGTCCTCCACAACATCATCATAAAAATCACCCTTATACCTACTGTGCATCTTATCTAGAGGGGCACTACTTTTCCCACCGTTAATGGTTTCATCATTGTCCTCCACAACATCATCATAAATACAACTCTTATACCTACTGTGCATATTGGGGGTTTTATCAGCATTAGTGCAATCACTATTTTTAATTTGCACAGACACTATTTTTTGAGCTGTAATCTGACAGAGTGAAATCAAATTCATGAAATCGTTCTCAGAATTCAGGAAACAATTGGTAACAGCACCAACTGAAAATCGACATTCAAGATTACAAGGTTTTAAATCGAACCACTTACCAAAGACATGGGAAGCAAAATAGTTGAAACTCGTCATCTCGTTAACTGTTATCAACATGCACTCCCCCATGTGCGAAACGCTGAGTATGATATTCATAGACATTGATCAGTACCAAAGAGCTATATTGAAGAAATAAGCATATGAAGCAAAACCACCCAAACAAATTGGAAAACCCACTGGGTTTCTTGAAATCAAAACCCAAATTTTGAAAAAAACAAACCCCAGAAGAAATCCCCCATCGCGCACAATTTGCCACAAAAATTCCGCACAAATTGTAAAAATCTCTCAGATATCGATTGTTGAAATTATCCAAGCCAAAAAAGAAAGGTTTGTTTGTGATATCTGAATGTGAGAATTCAAAATTTGAATTCACATAAGGAAACTGAGAATTGTACTATTACCTGCTGTCCTTCAGATGGGACGTTCGCCTCGCCGACTAGAGTTCAACCTTGGAAGATGAGATGGGCCGCGACAGCTTAGATACCGTACAACTTAATAATATTATTGAATAATAAATGGAAGATTAGTTGGTTAAAATGGCTGGGGGTATAAAGGGGAATTTAGGTCTCACTTTGTACCTATGACTAATAATAGATTTGGGTTGGAGTAATAAAGTGGGGAACTTTGTACCCCCGGGTAATTTTCCCTTTTATTAAAATATAATGTCATGAGGTGATGTGATGTGATGTGGTTTTTTTTTTTTTTTTTTTGCATATTTTGCAATCACATCTGCAATTTGGCAAGAAAAAGATGAATATTGGATACCCAAGCGCATTTTTGGAGAAATTAGATTTTTCCGACCAAAAGGAAAGAAATTAAACACAAAAGGATCAAAATTGGACATGAGTGGACTAAAATTTAGAAACGAAAAAAATAAAGGACTAAAATTGAGTTCAACTAAAGTTGCAGGATAAAAATTGATATTCACTCAATAGTAGGGAATCATACTTGTCTACAGCTTCAATGATGATGGCCAGGTCTTGTGGTGAGCCGTAAAGATCATAAACATCGTCTATCAAGTAAATAAAAGCGATAGACTTGGTAAGCTGGACTCTTTGCCACGATAAACTGATATCGTGGATGAGGATGGCCATCGACCATGTATACCATTTTAACGTCTGACTCCTTGCAAGCTTTAGTTCTCGGGTTAAGCCCAGATCATCCCACCACCTAAAATGACAAAAGTGATTATTTATAATTTGGGGAAAATAGGCTTTTAATCCTGTATGTTATTTTAATTTTGAAATTCTGGTTTGGTCATATTGACTTTCACAAATTAAAAATAGTGCGGTAACTTTTAATTTTTTGACACTTTGGTCCGGTAACTATTTGGTCGATCAGATGGGGTTGAAATGTCAAAAAAGTAAATGTTATTGGACTATATTCAATTCTTGAAAACTAACCGGAGTGAAATCAAAACAGGCGTAACTTACAGAATTAGAAAAAAAAAACTATTTCTCCTTATAATTTTAATGGAAACTAAGGATAAATGAATGTGATATGTTTCTTATTAAATTCCTGGCTTACTTGGAAACTTGGTGCAATTCCTGTTTGTGCACGGATTGTGCCATGACGAAATCCATTTCAGCCAGCTCTGTTAATGTCTTCCCCCATAGTTTTGTGCTTTCCAGATGCATTAGAAAATTGTTATTTTCTGCCAATCTAGTTATGCTCTTGTGATAAGGGTGGCTGAATCTCGTATTTACTATCTGTGATTGAGCAAAAGATTCAGATAGTACTTGGTAGCTAAACTCCTCTGCTTCGTCAAGTGTATTTTCTCCTTCAAAACTTAACTGCGTGGCTTCGTACAATTCCAACAATCCTCCAATATCCTGCCTAATTTCTCCTTTGAATTTCCCATCCTTGTCCTTGAAAATGTTAAATACATCTATGGATCAGAAAACACACGACTTAATTAATACATGTCCACCAATGTAAAGAATGAAATCAGATCATAAGAAGAGAATTGATTTTCACCGTGTGAATTGGTGATGCCCGGTTCCACTATTTATAATGAGAGTGTACAACAAATTTCCACCAATTGTGGGTACAACAACTTTCGCAAATACAGGGGAAAAGATCACAACAAATCTATATACGATTTACATCAAATAATTCGCTCTTATCTAATTTAAGGGATATCCGTAGAATATTCCCTATTACCCCCCCTCAAGCAAAGTGTGGGATTTTCGTCAACACGAAGCTTGGAACGAAGAAACTCGAACAATGGTCGAGCAAGACTCTTGGTAAATATATCAGCGACCTGAAGATTGGAAGGCACGTACCTTGTATCCAACTTTTTATTAGACACAAGTTCTCTGATGAAATGACAGTCAATGTCAATGTGCTTAGCACGCTTGTGAGCAATGGGATTCTGGCTTAGAAATAGAGCACCTTTGTTGTCACAAAGCAGCACTGGTCGCGATGGGGGTAGTGCACGAAGCTCATGAAGCAAGTGAGTTAACCAAATCATCTCTTGAGCAGTATTAGCTAGTGCACGATACTCGGACTCACAGCTCGAACGAGCAACTGTTGGCTGTTTCTTAGCACTCCAGGAAACCAGGTTACCTCCTAAATAGATGGAGTAGCCATAAGTGGATCGGTGGGTGTCTGAGGTACTGAAGAGCACCTACGAGAGAGCGATATAAAGTTGGATCTTTGAATGGTTCGCCAGCACGAACAAGAGAATCCCCAGGGGCCAGAGGCGTGGAAACCAGCATCGAGTCAAGTAATGAGGCTCGGGTGAGTATGTCATGGGCATATTTTGCCTGACCCAAGAAAAGACCATGATCCGTGTGTGATATTTCGAGACCGAGAAAGTAACTCAGGGAGCCCAAATCTTTGACAGCAAATTCCTTGTTTACACGAGCAATCAATTCCTGCAACACAGATTTATTACTTCCTGTAACAATGATATCATCAACGTATAATAACAGAAAAATAGTGTACTCAGAAGTATGCAAGAAGAATAGAGAAGGATAAATGAATGTGATATGTTTCTTGATAAATTCTTGGCTTACTTGGAAACTTGGTGCAATTCCTGTTTGTGCACGGATTGTGCCACGACGAAATCCATTTCAGCCAGCTCTGTTAATGTCTTCCCCCATAGTTTTGTGCTTTCCAGATGCATTAGAAAATTGTTATTTTCTGCCAATCTAGTTATGCCCTTGTGATAAGGGTGTCTGAATCTCGTATTTACTATCTGTGATTGAGCAAAAGATTCGGATAGTACTTGGTAGCTAAACTCCTCTGCTTCGTCAAGTGTATTTTCTCCTTCAAAACTTAACTGTGTGGCTTCGTACAATTCCAACAATCCTCCAATATCCTGCCTAATTTCTCCTTTGAATTTCCCATCCTTGTCCTTGAAATTGATAAATACATCTATGGATCAGAAAACACACGACTTAATTAATACATGTCCACCAACAACTTTCAAAATAAATTAATACACAATAAAATAGGAAAAATAGATATTTTAGGTCCTATAAGTTACACGTAGTTTGATTTAAATCCTGTCGACTTTTAGGAATTGAAATTAAATACTTCTATTAGTTTCACTTTTTCGACATTTTGATCCAATAAAAAACTATATATAAAAGTCGAAACATCCAGGTACTATTTTCAATCCGTTAAGAGTCAACATGACTAAATACAAGATCGATGAAATACGAATAAATTCTCAAGAACCTAGCCGCTGAATGGCATCAACTTATAACATCAACCTTTCTATTGAATCTTCTTCTTCTTCTTCCTTCAGCTTTAATATTGTCTTAATCTTCTCCACTCTATCTTCATAGTCCATCCAAAATTTAACCTGGTAAACAGTGATAGTGAATAAACATATATAACAGTAATAGTACATGTGTATACATAACAGTGATATTTGAAGAAATAGAGTTTAGCGTGAACTCGGGTTCACATAAGTAACAATGTTGGAATTTCTTAACTAGGAAAATGTTTCCATTCAAGGGTTTGCTCGAATAATTCTTTGTTGCTTCACATGCAATAGAAAAAGATTTATTCTTTCCCGTGGGTACAAAGTTTGTAAGAAATGTTGAAGGAGGAGAAAAACAAGTAAATGACAAGCCAATACATATAGCTGCCATGTAGAAAATATACTTTGTGAATATCAGTGTTTGATGTGATTAACATAATGAGAAAATGGGATTATATAAAAGTTCCAAGCACTATCGAACCACACATGACTACAATTATGAAGGATTCAAATGGCACAATGTTAAAATGTTTCATGCTTGCTAAAAGTACCATTGACAAAATAATTCCCTAGGCAGTTTAATTACATTTTCGTAGACAATTATATTTATATTAGTTTAAAAATGGTCTATAAACAAATTTACCAATGGATTACATTTTCAAAGGCAAAATTATCTATGAATGAAAATGTCTATATGATTGAAAAATTTTGTAGGCAAGTCGTAGGAAATAAGACTATTTAAGGATGAAATTATTTTTGTTGAAAATTTCTTAGACAATTCATTATTTCTTGTAGTGCTAGTCGTAGAAAATTTCATAGAGAATTCACAACTCACTATATGTATCCCAATATATTAAGCATCAGTCCAAATAATAATTATTACAGAAACAACCTTAGAATACATACTATTTTTGTTCATAATGTTTACAGTTTATCAACATGGTCTATTCTTAGGTCGGTCTGCAAACGTACACCATAATTAAGAAATGCATAATTTATTGACATCTAAAAGTGTATATACGTACTTATATATATTGTGTCCCCGTGAAATTCTAGCAACCGTTGTACCCATTCCGCGCACAATTATTTAAAGTCAATATGTTCGGCATACCCCTGTACAGAAGTTTGAATCACAAATAGTCTCGTAACTTTAGTCTCAAATAGATTTAGTCCCATAATTAATTAGTCTTTTTATCGTTGATTTAGTCTCAATAACTTTTACAATATTCAATTTTAGTCCCAAATCGACCGGTTAGCTAAAAACGATGTCATTTTTCCGTTGTGTGTTTGACTAATTCTTGCCGATCTTGGTTTACCCTGCCGTTGGGATCAATGGACAAACATTCAACTCCTTCAAATATATAATTAGGTTTATAACATTTAATTTGCGTTGCGGAAGAGTATAGAACTTGCTATGAGTTGAGTTGATCAGTCTATATAATAACTGCATAATGTTAGCACATGTGGAAATATTGCTTGATTTCTATAACTACTACCATTGAGTATTAACTGAAATAATTAATATAAGTTTACGTCACGAGTATATATAGATCAATGGAGAATAGTGTGTCATTGCAAAGAAAACCCAAATTTCACTTAAGAACATATATAATACTTATAATTAATTAGGTTCTGGATATTTATTAGTTTAAACGTTCCCAGCACTATGGAACTACACATCGGCTAAATTGAACTTTTCGTTCCAAGAGAATGAGTAAATTACAGAGTGGTCATTTTTTGATAAGTTTGGTCCCATAAAATTTTTTGTCCATATCTAACGAAAGTGAGTCACACTCGTAATTAATTGTAGATACAAAAAATTGCATATTTACCTTCATAGTGTATTTTCGAAGCATACAATTTATGACACTGAACCACACAACTTGTGTTCGTGAAACAAGCTGTACGTTTCAGTGTAAACAAGTTGTATGATTTAGTGGAACAAGTTTGTATTTTAAACTATATAAAACTATATATATTATTTATATTTTTTGTATTTTAATTTTAAAACTATATAAATTATTTATATTTATCGATTTTACATAAATTAAGGTTAAAAAAAAGTTGTATTTGTTTTTTAAATTATATACAGATTCTCTAAATTATTTCTTGGTTTAAAAATGGAACCTTCAATTCCCCTCTCCACCAACGTTTGATATTGATCTACGGGACAAACAATATTAAATATGAGTTGGTATGTTGTGAAACTTGTTCATCGTGAAACTGGTTTATTTTTTTACAGACATATTTTTTTAGTAATATAAGTCACACCCTTTAGTAATATAAGTCACACACATCAATTATCACTACGATACTCCCTCTTATAATATAAGTTACACCCTTCACTTTTATGAGTAATACCCTTTATTGTAAAAAGTCACACCCTTTATAGTAAAAAGTCACACTCTTTAGTAATATAAGTCACACTCCTTAACCAGTTTCACCGTGAAACTTGTTCACCCTATGTTTTGCCTATTAAATTTGATGCTTTGCAATTTTTCACGACAATGACTGCTGGTGGTAATGACGATTGCAGAGAAAGTCGCATTAGCTATTTCACTTTAAAGTATTAGTTATTTCGTTAGAAAGTATTAGTTTCGAAATAGGTGCATGGTAAAATATATTTAAATTTTATTCAAATTCTATACATGATTATTAAGATCTTCCGATCATACATAAATTATTATTTGATTTGAAAAAAAATTATATTTTGTTTTTAAAATAATATAAAGATTATGGATATATTTTATTAATTTCTTAGATTTTATATTAATTATATACATTTTATATAGTATATACTTTTAATTTTAGATGTTATATATATTATTTGATTTGAAAATGTTTATTCTGTTGAAGGAAAATACATTTATGTGCCTTCATCAAAAAGTAACTGATGGAAGGGGTAGTTTATGTAATTCCTTATATTATGTGTAACCCTAGATTATAATAAAGGGATCTCTGATGTATTAACCGTACGAGAAGAATAGTGAAAACCTCCTGGCTTGGTATGCCCTCAGATGTAGTCATTCCTTGACGAACTGAGTCACCAAATCTGTGTTTTTTATTTCTGCATATCCTACAACACGTTATCAGCACGAGATGCTCAAAGAATTGTCGAAACTCAAAACATTGGTTAGTCATTCAATTCTTTTACGTTTCTGTAATTAATTAATTGGACGTTGATGAAGTATAGCGTTTAATACAGTCCACTGAAAAAAAAAATACGGTATGCTCTTCTCTTTTATTTACAGTATTGATATTGCCTTAATTACGTTTAAATTTTCTTTTGATCCTACTATCAAGTCACACACTTATATCTATGTATGCCACAGTCACAAGATGTGTTTATATATAATTGCAATTTTCTGATGTCATGTCTTGGACTGAATTATGGACCCTTATGTTGCTGTAACAAATTACTTGACTATTAATGAAACAAATTATTGTAAATGGGCTTTAACCTTTCCTTTTAATTCTACATATTTGGATGGCCGTGAATGAATTTAAGTTTATACTTATAAACTTTATGCACAATTTTCGAGACACGTTTATGGATCATGTGTATTACATTGACTGATATAGTCTTAAGATAATGTACGATTTTTAAATTCATCACATGTATTTAATATGATGAATCGATTGACGTACAATAGTGTATCTATTAAATTTCCGCTACGTATATTAGTTTTTACTAATGATTTTTCTTGTTGAGTTTTCTTTTGAACTCAATTGGTTACTCTACTCATTTGAGATGAGTATAAGGACGAAGGAAGTGCCCCATTTATATAAGACGATGAAGTAAATACTTGATCCTCCTATTGAGTTGCGCTTGACAAAAATTAAATATTTCATTAGACGATTATAAACCCTTACCGTAGGGTTCCGCTCCCTTTTAAATTTAAGCAATTAGAACTGCTTGCCGCAGTATAGGCTTGAGAATTATTTGCTGTATATATTAGGATTTCTGTGACAATCCTTACTAGCCTATTATTACTTATTTTTGTGGCTGATTTGATTTACTGAAATTGATTGAATCTTTTTTTCATCTAAAGAAATAGGTGGCGACGATTATATTTTTGCAGGTAAAGCCACACAAAAATATTATATTGATGAAAATATTTTCAAATATTCTAAACTTTCACGATGTATTTGGGCATGTGAGGTTATGATTCTTATTTTGAACTGAAATTTTTATTTTTATTTAAAATGTCATCTATATGGCATACTCTGTTCGTATATAATATACATGTTCACTATTATACACCTCCATGATAAAGAATATTCATGGATGATACATATGAGTATAAATTAATGTGATAAAACATTTTCACAAAGCATCGAAAAATATGTGACTCGTACTCTTAAAAACTAATTTTTAGTCACATTCTTGAAAAGTAAATACCTTAAATTGCCATGTTTGCATAATTAATATATTTTCTCCATTGCTTGCAATAAATGGCATAGCCAAATTGACCTAAATTTAAAATATTGGGTTCAAAAGAAATTGAGCATCATTTTTGGATTTTTCAATGTGGAACCTACCTTCCTAGGGAAGGATTGTTTTTTTCAAAATCGAACAATCCACTAACCCCAAGGACAAAGAACCGTCTGATAAGGTCAAAATCAGTGCTCTAATATTTCTAAGACAACATATCAATCCTAGTCTGATTTCGGATTACCTTCAATTGAAAACGCTCGAAGAACTGTGGGAGATTGAGACGTTTTGGAAACATGAATGATATTTTGCTTCCAAAACTAACTGTCTTGTGGAATGAAATCCGCTTACTTACTATTAAAGGGTCAACTCTCGTAATAATGATATGTTGTGTGTTAAATCACGTCTTACCTTCTGTGAAAAGCAAATCATAGAAAATGATCCTACTTTCCTTTTATTATTCATGTATAACTGTTTTGATGCGCTAAATAGCTTCTGAACTACTTCATATTTTTTAAATTTCTGGCACCATGCATACTTTAACCATTTTTCAAAGGATGATCTTATTAATCAAATTCTTATTTTTATGAACTATCACCTTTTATAAAATACAATATGAAAATAAAGGAAGTGTTTTCATTCCCGTGTGTGGCCATTATTATGCTATCATCCTGGTGAATTGCCCAAATTTATAATGGCCTTGTACGTTTTCATAATTAGACTTTTGTCCAGATACAAGTTATACTAGGCAGCCAACAAGTTCTTTGATGATGCGTGTCATCTTATAAGTAATTGAAAAGTATGATCAAATTCTTTTAAATAATAATGTCAAACCTGATGGGACAAAGAAAATTCCCAACGCTAACTTTATTAAGGGAACAATGAAAAGAGTCTCAAAGGAAAGTGAACATGACGTGTTAATCCCTACCAATGTGAAAATAATAAATGCACCACGTGGTACGGGCTGTGGGACCCATGTTAAGGGTCACCATTACCATGCAAGCACAAAGTAGCAATTAATTATAAGAGGCATGGGGAATCTAAAGAACATGAAACCCATTATATGGAAGGCAAAAACCATCGTAAAGATGTTAACCTCACGATTGCAAATTTCAATGGCAACAAGGACTTTGCTCAGTCAATAGGTATTCGTGATTTTGACTGCTTTACTTTATCAATTTCTCTTTTCAAGAATGTTGTTAAGGCATAGTGCCTCCTTTTATTTGAACAAGTACTTTGGGTCTTAAAGTTATTTAGACTGGTGATTTCTTAGTTTGATTTTTGGATTAAGATCTTTTAGTGATGTAATTGGCTTATTAATTTGAACTTTATTCTAAAAGTAAAATTTTATTTCAATGTATTGTGCATCAATATTTCTTGTTTAATTTTAAAGATGTTTGTGCCAACATTATCATTTGAAAGATCATTATGAGAATGAAATTTACTTACCTCTAGTGAATGTGGAAGAAAACACATCTTAGAGAAATTAATGAGTCAATATAGTGAATTGTATCTCACTATTATATGAATTCTCGAATTATATATTATCGCCAATAATGAACTATGGGACATTGATTAATATAGGCTTTGTCATGACAATCTTGGACATCCAAGTTGTGACATGATGATCCATATATTGAAGAACTAATATAGACATCTGTTTTCTGAGTGAAGTATAAAATGAGATAAAAATTCGATATAATGCACAATATCGGTCATGTTGCTGCTTTCCAGCAACCTCTGTTTTCTGAAGTACCAGAAACACTATTTACATTGCACTCTACCTCATTTTATAAATCTCAAAGGAACATCACTCATTTTACAAATCCTACTCTTTAGCAAAAGTAAAAATGAGACCTACTTATGCTAAAGATTCAAAATAAAATATTTCATTCTCCAAAGAATACAAGATGATATTTGTGGAATAATTCATCCAGAATGCGGACCATTCAAGTATTCTATGGTTCTGGTTGATTCTTCGACATATGGTCACATGTCGTTCTACTATCCACAATTAATTCTGCATTGCAAACTCTTAGCACATATTATATGTTTAAGGTCTCACCACCCTTATCATCATCAAAAGCATTTGATGAATATTGCATATCTATTGGGATCAATGTGAAGCATCCTGTACCCCTTGTGCTACACAAATGGTCTCACAGAGGCCACCATCAAAAGAAAATAAATGGTGGCTAGGGCACTGTTTATGCGCATCAACATGTCTATCTCTGTATGGGGTTATGCAACATTGCATGCAACTTTACTTATTCATTTTAAACCCACTGTTGAGCAACCAAATTTTGCGTACTAGTTGGAAACTGGATATAAGCCTGAAAGTTTACATTTATGTATACTTGGTTGTGCAATATATGTGCCTATTGCGCCCCCACAGCGCAGTAAGATGGGTTCTCAAAGACGATTAAGTATATATGTTGTATATGAATCCCCAACAGTTATCCGCTATTTAGACACCTTGACAAGCGACCTATTTACCGCTGGATTTGCGGATTATCACTTAAATGAGACAGTCTTCCCGTCGTTAGGGGGAGACAAGAAAATGAATTTTCTAAGGGAACGACTGGAAGTATCTTGGTCTATCCACACTATGTCTCCAACTTCACAACGTGAAAGTGGAGTAAAAAGAATAGTTGATATTTAGAACGTAACTGATTTGATGTCTGCTACGTTTACTGATATTGCTAAAGTGACTAGGTCACATATACTAGCTGTAAATGTCTGTAAGGTAGAAATCCCCAATAAGGGGCACAACACCACAGAAAAGGTGTTGCAACCATACTTGGTGGAAGTGTGGTTGAGGTCGTGGCTCTCAAAAGGAAATGGGAGAAGCCACCTAGTTCGATCGACACCACCCAAAAGAAGAAAAGGTAGGTATGGCACAATTCAATTTATTGATCATCAATGTCGTGAACACATCTCATGAGATTATCTCTGATTATAGTTATGTCCATGAATCATTACTGGAGGACGCTCCGAAGTTTGATATGATTCCAGAGATAAAGAAATCTCAACATACTATGAGAATGCATATGAGTCGATGAACACACATTGCACATAGATTGATGATGTATTTGCTTATTTGTTGCTCAAGGAATTATAGAGCACGATGATATCGAACTATGCTTAATTGTACAATGTCAACAAAGAGCAAATTGGCCTAAACTGAAATAAACAATCTAGGAAGAACTTGATTATATAGCAAAGACACGGGTATTTGGTCTGGTAGTGCTAGACTCGCCAAGTGTAAAGCCTGTAGGACATAAAAGAGTCTTTGTCAGAAAGTTTAATGAGAAACATAAAGTCCTGATATGTTTCTCACTACGCCCTGGGTTGACATAATTATCATTATAACGTTTCGCTACTTAGTTAGCCTAATAATTTCCAAAGAACTGGAAATGTAGCAAATGAAAGTGGTTACTGCATATCTCTATGGGGATCTTAATATAGAGATATATATGGAAGCACCTGATGGTTTTTCCATTACCCAAGTCAAGTGACTCTAAACCACAGAGTATGTTTGCAATAAACTTGAAATACTCACTTCAGATTGAAACAATCTGGACGTATGTGGTATACCCGCTTAAGTGACTACTTGATTGGGAAATATTATAGAATGACGAAAAGTGCCCCTGCATTTTATAAAGAAACAAGTTTCAGATTTACATTTTATGTTGATGGATAAACATAATAGGTCCTCTTGTTGAACTAAGAGAAACCACAAATAATAGGTACTCTTAACGAAATAAGAGAATCATGAGCTACTTGCAATCCGAAATTGAGATAAAGAATTTTGGGAAAACTCAGTTTGTCTAAGCTTTGTACTAGAACTTGAGCTTGTGGAATACTTATCCACCAATTTGCATAAGTCCAAAATATGTTCAGGCGATTTAACAAGGACAAGATGCATATGGTTAGAACTCCCATGATCGAAGTATGGATTTAAAGAAAGATCCATTTCGTCCAAAGAAAAAAATGACGAAGAGCTATTGGGATCCAAAATTCCCTATATAAGTTCAGTATGCTCATTATTGTACTTAGCTAAGTGCACTCGATTGATTATTACTTTCTCAATGAACTTGTTACCTAGATTTAGTTCTGGACCAAACGCAGTATCATCGGGATGGTGTCATTGATACGCTCTGATACCTAAAAAGGAACCTTTGAATGGACTTACTGTGTCATTACTGAAAATGCTAAGAGGGACCACTGATGAAATTTTGACCCCTAAAGAAATTTGGAAAGGGACAACAGATGAAATTGTAAACCTTAAGAAATGTTGAAACTACCCCTTACACCTATAGACTAAATAATGTGTTAGTCGATTTTGTTTATGTTGGTTATCTTCCTAATCCACATAAAGGTCATTCCCAAAATGGTTTATGCATTTACCATGGGAACCAACAAGTTTTAATCAGGTACAAGTAACTTAAGTAAGCTTTAAAGAAATTATGTTTGATTTGTTTACATAATTATTGTCAAGAACAATTCTTGAGAAGTATATGACAAGAATTGAGATTTGTAGCTCACATGATAAACATACTTATCAAGTGAGAGGTGTACACTTCAGGGGGAGTCTCAACATAGGTGCGTTGCAACTCTTTTCCCTTCGACCAAGATTTATTTTCCCACTTAGCTTTTGTTATTTGGCAAGGGCATTAGCGAGGCAACATTCATGCACCATCTACCCTCTTGATTTGACACAAGGGGGAGTGTTGAAGGAAAATACATTTATGTGCCTTCATCAAGAAGTAACTGATGGAGGGGTAGTTTAGGTAATTCCTTATATTATGTGTAACCCTAGATTATATCCTATATAAAGGGATCTCTGATGTATTAACCGTACGAGAAGAATAGTGAAAACCTCCTGGCTTGGTATGCCCCCAGATGTAGTCATTCCTGACGAACTGGGTCACCAAATCTGTGTCCTTTATTTCTCCATATTGTTTTTAAAAATTAAGTACATATTCTATATATATATATGGCTCATTATATAGTATAAGATTAATTATGGCTCTCCTAATTGTAGAGTCGTCCATTTGTCATATGCCGTGTGTAGGGGGTTTTATTAAAAATGGGGATACAACTATAAATCTAGGAAATGTATATATATATCACTGCCCAAAAAAAAAAAAAATTATTTAACAAGGCAATATAACAAAGGTTATAAAAGTCCTATTAATAACAAGTGCTTTAAAGAGGGTTTCAATAATTATCGGCTCTACGGAGGTGTTGGTCCCGGTGAAAACGAGTCTTACTCGTGTATGGGGGGGGAATACACGTGTTCAGTGATTTTAAAACTTTTTTTCTTCTTGAGGTCGACTTGGGTGGATAATCCTCGAAGATTAGGTTACGAGAAGCCGAGATCGCTCTGAGTCAAAGTCTCTTGAGGCAGTGATCCCGAAATGCTTTCAGATACCTCAGATAATCCCAAGCTGAATCACGAGTGTCGAGATCTGAGTTGCTTGGATCAGATAACTAGCTTCTTGAATCCTCGGAAGAGAGTTCGGTTTGATAACTATCTGTTTCTAGCTACTCGATCGTCTTGAATGGTTGACCCTTAGATTATACTCGTTTTAAGCTTTCTTTGAAAAACCTTCCCTTTATGAAATAGTGATTAATTTGTGATTCACTTATGCAACTTCGATTGGATTGATTCCAATGAATATCGGTGAAAAGTATGCTTTCAAAATTAGGTCAATGCAACGGATAAGCAAAGATAAGGAAAGCAATAAAGAACACAAAGCAATTATAGTGGTTCGAGAGACTCAAGCTCCACGTCCACTCTCTCCAGAGCTCTTGAGGAGAAATTCACTATCAACCACGAGCTTTCGACTACCTCGTAGTTTACTTACTCAACTTCGGCCCGAGTTTTTCGACTACTCCGTAGTTTACTTACTCAACCCGACCTTGAGTTTCTCGACTACCTCCGTAGTTTACTTACTCAATCACACACAAGCTTTCGGACTACCCTGCAGAGCTTACTAACTTCTCCTCTAGAGTTTTTCGACTACTCGGCGTAGTTTACTAACTCTTTACAACTCTACTCACCAACAAACACACTCCAACTACCTTCTCAAGGGTTTGGGGTTTCTTGGTTGGTTTCAACTAGGATGAGATATCCTTTACAATGAAGCACAATGCAAAGGTTTAGGATATCTCGACTAAGCTCTGGATAAATCTTATCAAGCTAGGCTTAGTAAAGTGAGCTCTCTTCAATATAGAAGCTCTTGGGAAATTCAAGGTATTTCGAGTGCTTTACTTTTGCAAGAATAAGTTCGAGTTCTTGAGTTGCGTATAAATTTCCCGTCACCTTACAATGTAGATGGTCACCAGTATTTATAAGCATACACCAAGGTTACTCTTGAAAACTATCCGTTGGAGAGATAACCGTGAGTTCCCTCTATATGGTGTGTGAAACGGCTATATTTAGGGGTAAAAACTCCCTAACACTTTCTAGGCAATAGTCTTTCATGTAGCCGGTCTTCACTTTTTGTAGTCTGGAACTTTTCGTACATCGACATCTTTTTTTTTGACTTGTCCTTTGTCGATTGTCGGTATGGTACAGATGTCGTCTTCCTCTTTTTGACTTTTGTCTTGATTAAAGGTAGACACCTTCAAGCGGCTCTTTTGGTTACAAACTCGAGTTTGATATAACCTTAACAACACTTTCGACTTAGTTCCTTTTTTATGCGTATTTGAATGTCTTGGCAATATCTATCTTTCTAAGGCATTGCGTTTCTCTCGAAGATTGCATCCTTCAAATAGATATATTGATTGCCTCGGATCATTCGAGGTTCATATCGAGCTTTCAAAGACATCATTGAGTCTTGATAATTCTTGTGCATTGATATTCTTGATCTTCAGTTTCTCAGTCTTTAGTCTTGCGTCTTCAGAGTTTTCTGAGTCTTTAAATTTATACTGACTGATATACTGAGTCTTTTATCTTTGAGTCTTAGGTTCTCGATTTCATCTTGAATCTTGAGACTTGAGAACCTATCCGAACTATATCTGCGACTATACATTTTGCGAGATAACATCCCGAATACTCTAATAAGCGAATCGACTCAACTATCAAGATCATTACGAACATGTCATACTTAGGGGTTTTGGGATCTTAATCAAAATCATATAATCTTTTATTAAATTCATCTCCCAACAATTTCCCCCTTTTTGATAATGCCAAAACCTATCTTGTTACAAATATATAACCTATACTCAGGTTTCAGTTTATCTTATTACAAGATTGGTTGTCTCCCAACTATTTCTTAGATCAGAGAATCTCCCAACAATTTCAGAGTTTCTCAACAGTTTAATCATATATCAAATTTCTTCAGTAATGAATCTCTTTAACTAGTTCATTACCAAATACTTTAAACAATTTCCCTCTTATCAGCATACAATCAGTTTAGAGACATTCATTCAGCATATCAAAATAAAGACATGTAAATAAGATAATGAGATATTATCTTTTTGAGCATAATGATAAATCTTCATTGATGATAAGTATACCTTTTCTGATTACAATGAATTAATCAAACAAAATCAAAAAGACAAAATTTAAAGATTACGAGTCTTACGAGTTCTTCTTGTCTTGATCTTGATTCGGCTCTTGGTTTGCTTCATTTTCCACTTCACCAATTTGGTACCTCCGGGTTGAACATTCGAAAAAATCTTTTCTTGACTCATTCCTCTCTTTGATGATGTCCGGCTGTTCCTGTTAATCCTAACCCGACCAAAGATATCTTGAGCAATTTCTTGCGTAATGGCCTTCTCATTTACCAAGCCATTACCAAGTCTTAGGGAGGATAGGAATATGGATCGGGGCTCTTATCGTACTCCACCTTCATCCGCAAGGTTAATCCGACCTTGGAGATACTTTGGATAGAAGGTTAAAAGATATTCAATGAAAGCTTAGTTCTGATCTGAGCCTTCCCCTCTCCATTCCCTGAGAACATCGTAATTGAACCAGAAGGTTCTCTTCACTTCTTCCCACATGTCGTTGAGTTTAATGGGCATCTGTTGGGAGATGAATTTAAAGATTATATGATTTTGATTAAGATCCCAAAACCCCTGAGTATGACATGTTCAGGAATGATCTTGATAGATGAGTCGATTCAGGTTTTAGAGTGGGATGATATCCGCAAAATGTATAGTAAGCAGATATAGTTCAGGATAGGTTCTGAAGACTCTGAAGAACTCAGTATGTTTCTGAAGATCTTTGAAGTTTTGGAAACCTGAAGTCTCTGAAGACTCAAGATGAAATCGAGATCAAGACTCAAGATGAAGACTAAGGGAAGACTCAACATGAAGACAAAATATATTCAAGAATAAATCAAGACTCAAGACTCGAAGACTCGAAGACTCAAGACCCGAAGACGAAGACTCAAGAAGCCTTAAGATCAAGACGAGTATCTCAAGATCATTAAAATCGAAAGCACAAGAATTCATCAAGACTCGTAATGTAATTGAATGCTCAAGATGAACTGAATGTTCCGAGGCAATTGAATATATCTATATCGAAGGATGCAAATCTTGAGAAAAACGCGATGCCTTAGAAAGTTAGATATTGCCAAGACATTCAAATGCGCATAAAAAGGAACTAAGTCGGAAGTGTTGTTAAGGTTATATCAAACTCGAGTTTGTAAACCAAAAGAGCCGTTGAAGGTGTCTACCTTTAATCGGAGACAAAAGTCAAAAAAGAGGAAGACGACATCGCACCTATACCGACATCGACAAAGGATGTCAAAAAAAAAGATGTCGATGTATTAAAAGTTCCGATCGCAAAAAGTGAAGACCGGCTACATGAAAGGCTATTGCCTAAAAACGTGTTAGGGAGTTTCAAATTCTAAATATAGCCGTTTCTCACACACCATAAGAGGGAACTCACGAAGCTATCTCTCCAACGGATAGTTTTCAAGAGTGACCTTGGTGTATGCCTATAAATACTGGTGACCCTCTACTTTGTAAGGTTACGGAAATTTATACGCAACTCAAGAGCTCAAACTTATTCTTGCAAAAGTTAAAGCACTCGAAATACCTTGAATTTCCCAAGTGCTCTTATATTGAAGAGAGCTCACTTTACTAAGCCTAGCTTGATAAGATTTATCAAAGCTTAGTCGAGATATCCTAACCCTTTGCATTGTGCTTCATTGTAAAGGATATCTCATCCTAGTTGAAACCAACCAAGAAACCCCAAACCCTTGAGAAGGTAGTTGGAGTGTGTTTGTTGGTGAGAAGTGTTGTAAAAGAGTTAGTAAACCACGCGGAGTAGTCGAGAAAACTCTAGAGGAGAAGTTAGTAAGCCTGAGGGTAGTCGAAAGCTTGTGTGAGATTGAGTTAGTAAAACTACGGAGGTAGTCGAAAACTCAAGGTCAAAATTGAGTAAGTAAACTACGTGGAGTAGTCGTAAAACTCGAACGAAGTTGAGTAAGTAAACTACGAGGTAGTCGTAAAGCTCGAAGTTGATAGTGAATTTCTCTCGAAGAGTCGGGAGAGTGGATGTAGGAGCTTGAGTCTCTCGAACCACTATAATCGCTGCGGTTCTTTATTGCTTCCTTATTATGCTTAACTTGTTGCATTAACTTGATTTTAAAAGCATACTTTTCACCGATATTGGTTGGAATCAAACCCATTGAAGTTGCATAAGTGAATCACTGACCTAATCACTATTTCATAAGGGAAGGTTTTAAAGAAAGCTTAAAACGAGTATAAACTAAGTGGCCAACCACGCACGATCGAGTAGCTAGAACAGATAGTTACCTAAATGAACTCTTCCGAGGATTGATAAGTTAGTTATCCGATCCAAGCAACTCAGGATCTCTCGACACTCGGGACTCGGTTGGGATTATCCGAGGTCTCGAAAGCAATTTCAGGATCATTGTCTCGATGAGACTTTGACTCGAGTGATCTGTGCTTCTCGTAACCTAATCTTGAGGATTGTCGACCCAAGTGACCTCGATAAGAAAAAAGTTTTAAAAATCGAACACGTGTATTCCCCCCATACGTGTAAGACTTGTTTTTACCGGGACCAACAAGTGGTGGTATCGAGCGGTGGTTCAACTTGACCCACTCTTTGTGTTGACAAAGTTTTATTTTCAAAAATACTTTGTGGTCTATCCGAACCGATCTTATTTCTTTGAAATTTTTTCTTTTCAAAAGATCGGAAAAATGTCTTCTAAAAACTTCCCATGTTCTCGATGAGAACTATGATCTATGGAGACCGAGAATGCAGTACACATCGTATTCCAAACATGAGCGTATGTGGAGAGTGGTTTCTCAAGGACCATTCAAATTTACATGGTGAATCCTGGAGAAGCGAAGATGAGAGAATTGATCCTAGAGCAGAATTTCCTAAGTCGATGACCAACCGACTCTCGAGGAGAGAAAGTTAGTCAATCTAGACTACATTGCAAAAGACACACTATACAGTACAATTGATGATGGTGTGATGGGAATGATCTCTCACTGTAATACTGCTAAAGAGATATGGGATACACTAGCTGTTATGTGCCAAGGCACATATCATATAAAAGAAAACAAACTTTCAGTGGCAATTGGAAAGTTTGACAGTTTTGAAATGGATGATGGTGAATCAATAGACAAATTGGAAGTCAGATTCACTAGCATCATGAATGATCTAAATGCACTTGGAAAGAAATATCCACAAAGAGAAGTGGCATTGAAAATTCTTAGAGGTCTTTCTAAGAAATGGGATATTCATGCAGTGGTGATTGAAAACACCAAGAACATTAGTTCAATGCCATACCAACAAGTCTTCTCTGAGCTGAAAGCCTATGAATTTGTAATTGATAAGAAATCCAAAAAGGCTGACAGCAAAGATGATTCTTCATCAAGTAAAAATGTGGCTTTAAAAGCCAAAGATAAAACCTGTAAAACTAAAGAGTCTGAGAACCCCCATGCCAAACATCAGGATGAGCTTGAGGAAAAGCTAGCACTAATGGCAAGGAGGTTTGACAGACTTAATAATAGATTTGGAAAATACAAAAGCTTTTACAGGAACTACAGGTACCAGAAGAAACCTGAGGACAGATCAACTGAGAAGAAGAAGGACCTGAAAGCTGAAGGATCTTCATCCAGAAAGAAGGACTCCAAGTCCAAAGAAGAAAATGATCAGGATGATGATGCCAACAGATGCTATAATTGTCAGAAGAAAGGTCACTTCCAGTATGATTGTCCAGAATTGAGTGCTAAGGAGAGAAGAGAAAGACAAGCTAAAAGAGACCAGAAGTTCTCAAACAAAAAGGCCATGGTTGCAGAAGAAGAACACTCTGAAGAGGAATCTAGCTCTTCAGATGAGATATTTTCAGACAGTGAAAGTGATGACATCTGTCTGATGGCCATTGAGGAGGTAAACTCTTCTGTCTCTGTTGTTGCTCCTACACTAGCACAAGAGTTTTCAAGTTCCACTGAAAACAGTCATTTTGACCTGATGGATTCTTTTGAGAATCTGATGAAGGACTATGCTGTTTTGCAAGGACTGCTAAATAAAACTCAAGAGCAGAATAAGGAACTGAATGCTGAAAATCTAAAATGGAAAGACTCTAGCAAAACTGAAATCACTTCTCAATTTATGGGAGCTCTTGATGAAGCTGGATGTTACGAAAGTACAACTCTCGAGAAGAAAGAGAAGTTGATAGAGACCCTAAGCGAAAAGCTAGAGAAATCCCTTTGAAGAAATTGACTAATCGAACTATGTTCAATGACCTCTCGAGAAGTATGAAACTCTCTGAATCTGAGGAGGATAGTGCATGAAGAAGTTAACTCTATTGAATAATGCATCTAAAGTAATAGATGAAATTGAGTTACCAGAGATCCGCCACTATAAAAACGGATTGGGATACATTCGGGGAACCTCACAAGGTCATCCCGAATCTTTGCATCAAGTAGCAAGAAGACAATCTTTGTTAAATCAGTGGCACCTACACTTCAATCTGAAGTAATGCCCAAGGTTGTAGACAAGGGAAAAGGACCTATGGTTTCAGTAAAACTGAATGATCAGGTTAGAAAGCCCAAACCTCAGGTGAAGGCTAGAAAACCCGAAATCGATTGGAAAATTCGAGCAAGTACTTCAAAGCCTCAAAGCTAAGAATGCAACCTTGAAAGGATCTACACTGAACCATCAGAGGAATCTTCAGAAGAGAAACACTCAGCAGAGATATTCTCAACTGAAGAGACCAAGTCCTCAGTATACTGAAAGACCCATATTTCAAGACAGTAACTAAAACCTAAAACCCCACTTGCCTAAGGGTAAAGGTTACTCGAACCCAAGTCAACAAAGATTCGAGACGGTACCGACGCGAAGCCAAAGCAATGGAACAAAAGGCTTGAACCAAAGAAGAATTCAAAAACCCATGTCCATGCTAAGGCCAGCACTCATACACAGGAAACCTGCTAAGGCACCCGAGTAGTAAATGTGTATGTAGATGTTTATGGAAGACAAATCAGCCACTCTAAAGTGATTAGAGTTGTTAGGCGATTTGGATCCTAAAAGGTACAATTTAACCTTGTAGGACCCTACACAAATTGGGTACCTAAGAATTAAATTGTTTTTTCGGGAGGAAAAACAAGGGCCTTTGAATTGACTAAAGATCACATGGCACTGATGAGCAGAGATGAAAAAGCTCCTGATATATGGTATCTTGACAGTGGATGTTCAAGACATATGACAGGATACAAGAAGATACTCAGTGACTATGTTGAACAAAGAGGCCCACAGATCACTTTTGGAGATAACTCCAAGGGACAGACTGAAGGATATGGAACTTTGGAAATCGACTCAGTTCATATCCATGGTGTTTCATATGTATCTGGATTGAAGCATAACTTGCTTTCAATTAGCCAATTCTGTGATAAAGGTTTTAATGTTGAGTTCTCCAAGAACTTATGTTTTGTGAAAGATGATACATCACAGAAAGTACTACTGACTGGTACAAGAAAAGGGAATGTGTATCTTGCTGATTGGAGTTCAACTCCTAAAGATACATGTTTAATTGCTAAAAGTTCTACAGATACCAGTTGGTTATGGCATAAAAGAATGAATCACCTAAATTTCAAAACCCTGAACAAGCTTGCAAGATTAGCTCTTGTAAGAGGGTTACCTAACGAAGTGTTCAGTAAGGAACATATTTGTGATGCATGCCAGAAAGGCAAACAGATAAGAGGATCATTTAAAAAAAGTAAAGTTGAGGTTTCTCTTTGAAAAGAATACTTCAGTTACTTCATATGGATCTTTTTGGTCCTATAACACCTGTGAGCACTAATGGCAGGAAATACACATTGGTAGTAGTTGATGACTACTCGAGATATACTTGGGTCATATTCTTACTCAGTAAGAAAGAGACTCGAATAAATTTGCCGCGAATTCTTGAAAAGGCTCGAAGATTGAGAAAAATCTAAGTGTTGTCAAAATCAGATCTGACAAAGGAACTGAATTTATAAATCATATTATATCTGATTATTGTGCAGCAAATGGAATTTCTCATGAAACATCAGCTGCAAGGACCCCTCAACAAAATGGTGTTCTTTGAAAGAAGGAACGGGACTCGAAAAAGAAGTTCGCAAGGACAATGATAAGTGAAGTCGATATTCCTAAAAGATTTTGAAATTTGGATCATTTGTCAACCATACTACTCATGAGAATAGATCCATCTTGACCAAGAGTCAAGGCAAAACACCTTATGAGCTTTGGAATGAAAGGAAGCCTCTTGTTTCTTTCTTTTCGTGTGTTTGGTTACAAGTGTTTCATACACAATAATGGTAAAGATCGGTTGAAAACTTTTGATAGTAAAGGCGATGAAGGAATATTCTTAGGATATTTCAAGTCAATAAAAGCTTTCGAGTTTACAAGCTGTAGGACTCTTATTGTGGAGGAAACACCTCATGTTGTTTTTGATGAAACTATTTGTGTTCGGAAGAAAGCAGGAACATGATCTTGAGATGGTGACTAAGAGGATCACCAGATTAAACTGAAACAAAAAGATAAATTATCATTTGAACGAGAAAAGAAGAAGTCGGTCACTATCTATGATTGGAGTGACTCGAGACTCAGATAAAAAGTTCGGGATGGTGATGGTGAGACTCGGGAAAACCAACTCTCCAAAAGGTGACCAATCTGAGCAGACACTAGATTTCGGACTCGGGTATGTGATGCCAATGAAGATGTGGTCACGGTGAGGCAAATTCTGAATCTATCAACCAAAGGGGAACAAATGTCTCGACAATGTTCGAATAGAATTTCCACGAGGAAGATGATTCTCTTTCTCCTTTTCTTTTGTTCCTCGAGTTTGTTGATTTAATCGAACCTAACATTTCAAATGTTGGGGATATTATTGAAGGGGAACATCAAGAAGGAAATGGTTAGATAGTCATCCTACAAGTCAGTTGTGGGTGATCTGGCTGAAGGTGTTAAAGACAAGAAGGTTCCATGGTGAAAGTGCATTATTCTCTTTGCTTCCTTTCGGAGAAAGAACTCTTTGAGAGATTAAAAGCTCTACAAGATTCTTATTGGATTCTTTGCTATGCAAGATGAAATTTGAATCAATTCTCAAGGAATGAAGTGTGGGAGTTGGTAGATAGACTGAAAAGGCACAATATCATTGGAACCAAGTGGGTTTTCAAGAATAAAAAGAGATGAAAACAACAACATTGTAAGAAACAAGGCAAAATTTAGTTGCACAAGGTTATTCCCAAGAAGAAGGCTTGGATTATGATGAAACCTTTGCACTGTTGCAAGACTAGAAGCCATCGATTGTTTCTTGCATATCTTGCCCACATGAAGTTCACGATCTATCAAATGGATGTGAAAAGTGCATTTTACGAGCGGTGTGCTTAAAGAAGAGGTTTATGTGGAACAACCTCCGGCTTTAAACAAAATGACCAAGTTTGAGCTCGAAGAAAAGCCTTGTATGGTCTCAAGCAAGCACCCGAGCATGGTATGATACTCTTTTCTCGGTTTCTTCTTGACCATGGTTTCGTCAAAGGAATCATTGATAGAACTCTGTTCGAGGATAGAGGATGGGGAAGATATCTTCTTGGTTCGGATATATGTTGATGACATCATTTTTGATCTCCAAACCATCATTTATGTGAAAAGTTTTCAACACGATGAAAGGCAAGTTTGAGATGTCAATGATGGGAGAGATGAATTTCTTTCTAGGTCTTCAAGTGAAACAATCAAAGGAATGAATATTCATCAACCGGCAAAGTACACCGAGAGATCGATTGCCAAATATGGTGTACAAAATTGCAACTTTCGGTTAGGATTCCTATGAATACTAACTACAAGATGGATCTGATTAGGAAGGCAAATCGGTGAATCATACCGATTATAGAGGAATCATTGGATCATTGCTCTATCTCACAACAAGTAGGCGGATATAACATTTGTTGTTGGGATATGTGCAAGATACCAAGCTAATCCTAAGACTAGTCACATGGAGGCGCGCCAAAAAGATCTTGAGATATCTTAAGGGCAAAGTGAATAGAGGATTATGGTATCGGTGATGATAACCTTTGAATTAAGCTGGTTACTCAGATGTCGACTATGGAGGTTCTTGAGAATTGTGAAAGTCCACAACAGAACTTGTCAATTTCTAGGAAGCAAACCGATATCTTGGTTTTCAAAAAAAGAGACCTCGAGTAGCAACCATCTCTTAAGGTTTGAATACACGCTGCGGGAAAGCTGCATTGTGCTTTCGATTCTTTGGCTCGGACAACAATTAAGGGATTACAAAGTTGTAGCCTAATGAAGTACCAATATTTTGTGACAATAATAGTGCCATTGCTATTTCACAAAATCGGTATTACACACCGGATGCAAGCATGTGGATATCGGACATCACTTCATCGAGATCATGTCGAGAAAAAAAGGACATAAGGATGGAGAAAATTCATCTCGATAGGCAAAGAGGCGATATCTTGACTAAACCTTTTGGTGAATCAAGATTTCAGGAACTTTCAGTTGAATTAGGGATGTTAGAACCAGGTGTATAGAGTAAATCTGAAAATTGAAGATTTTCAGATGCATGAAGCTTTCTCAGAATTCTCTTGAGAACTTCGGGATAAAATGGAAATCTTGAATCGAGTCTCTGGAAACTTCAGTTCTTGAAGGTCAAGACTTTCAATTAGCATCTTGAACCCTTTCAATTACTTCGATTATTATACTGACATTTTATCAAGGTCGATTTTCGATAAAAGACCGATAGGGGAAATTAGTCTGAAGAAGTAATGACTCATGTGACCCATTTATTGCTTAAGTAAAACTCGGTAATCATTCGCAATAAATACAAAACACCTGAGGAATGTTTTTGGGCGGGACCGTTTTAAATTCCGAAGAAGGTCAACAGTCATTTAATGCTCTGCCATATTATTGACCAATGAGGATATTTTGGCGGCTTACTTTTCGGAGATCGTCGGTTCATATACCCGATTAATCGGAGATTAATCTCAACCGTTGCTTTTCACCTAACCAACACGATTCCCCACGATCTCGAAGCTATTTTATACCTTTTTAAGTCATTCAAGCCAAAATTTTATCAAACCCTTCGTTCCCAAATATTCTGAAACTAAAATCCCCTTTGCCCAGAAATCACAAAACCCTAAAGCTTCACATTCTTCAAATCATATTCTAAAATGGCCTCAACCGGTATGCGAGAGATTAGCCATAACCAATAAGCCATGGTGCGAAGTTCTTTGTCTTACTTGAGAGCACAACCAACTCAAAGCCGGAAGAGGAGGCTCGATATGATTCGATGGCTAAACTCACCCATCTAGTGCAAAGCCGACCGGACCGGGGAGTTAAGCAAAGCGAGGTAATCAATTCATCGCAATTTGAAAATAGATGAAGAAGATTGTATGCACTCTTCGATTCATCAGTATCTCATCTAGAGCACTCATCAAAAATCGTCGATTTTGAGAGGAGTTGTGCATTATCCCGAAAAATTTGAATGATGTGTTTGAGTTATGTGATAGAGGAGAGGATCCTGCGATGTATATGTCGGGTAGAAGCGGGAGTACCTAGATAGGATTCTTTGAGAATCTGTGAAGTTTGAGGCAACTTTGAATAAGAAGCACCTAAAACCACAATATCGCAGTTTGATGGATATTGTGAGCAAGAGCGTCATGAGTCTTGCGGGGAGTTTTTGAGCGATTAGTACCCAAGCTCGATTGATGGCGGCGATCGAGGCATCTCCCACCACCGACTTCAACCGGCTGAAATTCTTAGTCCGGATGGTGTCGAGCAAGCCAAGATCATAAAAAGAGTCAATGGGGAAATCACGATGAAAGGCAAGATCCGCCATGCCACCAAAATTGCCTATATTTTGGAGATGTGCGAGAGAGGAGGAGGATATCTTCGCCAACTCAACCCCATTCCCTAAATCCAAAATTCTCTTCAAGACCACTTCTTTGTGAAGAAGCGGGTCATACGAGGAAAAAGAAAAAGAAGGTAGAATCACCTTCTGCAAGGGTCATTTGAGAAAAGAGACCCAACAAACCGGGGGAAGGTTACGTTGGAGGCAAAAATGGAGCAAGGAGCAAAACCGATGAGGCAGAAGAACCTCGCTCCAAAGCGCCAAAAAGATTGGTGGTTCTCACCGACGATGGTAGCAAATGATTACGAGGAGAGACAACCCGAGGGCCAAATCGCTCGAGTTCACCATTACAAGTCTTTGGCTCAGTTAGCTCAAGGACACAGATCGATCGAGGAAAGGTGTCTTCTCGAGGTGCTCGAGACATCACTTTCGGTTGGATAAAATTTCTCGGGAAATTTTTAAAGCGAGCTCGACCTCTGAGATGCCTACCTCGGATCTTGAGCTCAGATCAAGAGCCTATTCGAGTCGATCCAAGATGTGCAGCTCGGCCGATGAACTAACTCGGACTCATCTCGAGAAATGCCGGCTCAGCCTCGTAACCCACTCGGATGCAAAACCGAGGACTGAATGCACAAGCTTCAGACACTCACTGAGGCTCAGGGCAAAATGTACTCGATGAGCCCTCGAAAGTGACCTAATGCTTGATCCCTTAGGCAAGCTTCTATTGAACCGAGAGCCCGAGATGGAAGAAGGGCGAGGCCGAAGAAGGCTAGTGGAGGAGCAAGGGGAACGGTTCATCCTTGACCGATACCACTCGAGCTCAAACTCATACCCCGATCCGCAAGATATATTCTTGATTAAGGACGGACGGTGTATATCCTCAATCAGACTCTTCCCGAGATGCTTGATATTCTTTGCATTCGGAGGGGAAGCGGGTGGAATGAGGAGATGCCTCTTTCCCGACCCACTTACCGAGGTTCGAAGGACAAAGCTTCGAGATGAAAAATTCGATTTTGATGAAATGTGGTTGAGGAAGCTAGCCGAGAAGAAAAGAATCCGAGGTTGGTGCCGCCTGAAGCGCGGAGACAAATCCAAAGATGGAGATGGGGACCAACAGGGGAGATCCGAGGATCGATCTCAAACGAAAAAGAGACTTCATTGTCGATCAACCTCAGATCGGCTAGCACTCTTGGTACCTTTTGGCACTATTAATAATTATGCCGAGTTCTTTGAAAGTACTATCTTTAATTCGAAATGTCCGATAATCGATCGAGGCTCAATGGAGACCGGAGCTCAGGATGAAGCTGGAGCTCAGGATGATCAAACAGCACAAAAGGTGCAGAAGGCTGTTGAGATTGATCTCACTCCCGTCATGGAAAAACTTGAGAAGATTGAGCCAATGTCGATCAAACTTACAAAGATGGAAGCTACGTTGGCCAATCAAGCTCAGACAATGGAAGGGCTTAGCCATTCTTCAGAACTGGTGCAGATACAAACCACTCGACCACTTCGAGATGACCTCCATGGAAGAAAAAATTTGAATGAAAAATTTGGAGGGAGTCAACGCAGAGTTAAGTGCTGAAATGAAACAAAAGCACCAGGAGTCGACTGAATTTCTAGAGGTGAAACTGACAGAGAAAAATGAGGTGCTGATCAAGTGCTCATGACCAAGATGACAGAGATGCTTAAAGATGCACTCTCTGGCCAGTTTGCCCACATATCTGAAGAACTGTCTGTGGCTAAGAACCACATTAGGAGAATGGAAGATGAGCAAGATCGGCTAGAAGGAGAGATCCATTTGTGTGAGCAAAAAACAATATCACATGGACACGGCTCTCTCCGGACTTCTTCCAAACTACGGTGCGAAAGGGGAAAGGGAAGGTGCGAGACCTCGGGAAGTTCATGGCACGTACTTTGGAAAAGAAGGCTCGAGGAAAGATCTTTGAAATGTACAATCTAGCCCAAGCCTTTAAAAAGTCGGTCTTCTTGAGAAGTTAAAATTTGCTCAAGTAGAGAAGCCTATCTACATTCGAAGTTTCGAGCAAACCAAGCTTGAGGTTGCAAGAGAGAAACCGAAAGTGCTAGAACTAAGGTTGGAACAAGCCGGTGAGTGCCGAATCGCTTATGAAGAGGAAAAGCCTTGGGCGTTGTTCAACCTGTAAGCAAAGCGTCGCGAAGGCTTCTAAGCCAATCGAGAGAAAGTTGGTTACGGATGATGAAGATGCAAAGGAATCGAGTCTCAACCTCGGAAGAAAGTCTTCAACACCAAAAGAGGCTCGATGACACTCAAAAAAAGAACAAGCTAAGAAAGCTCTTTGCTTCGGTCTCGGGAACTTCGTGATCCAAAAGAAGATAGATGAAGAAGCGAAGCGAAAGAGTGACTTTCGAAAAAGTTTGCGAAGCAAGAGGAAGGAACATCGAAAAGCGGCCAAGTGGGCCCCATGTTGATAAATGGATGCCCATTAAACTCAAGCGACATGTGGGAAGAAGTGAAGAGAACCTTACGGTTCAATTATGATGTTCTCGGGGAATGGAGAGGGAAGGCTCGGACGAGCGAAGCTTTCATTGAATATCTTCTCACCTTTTAACCAAAGTATTTACAAAATTTGGATTAACCTTGCGGATGAAGGTGGAGTCTGAGATAGTAGCCCCGATCCATATTCTTATCCTCCTCCGAGACTTGGTAATGGCTTGGTAAATGAAAAGGCCATTCGCAAGAAATTGCTCGATCTGTTTGGTCGGTTGGGTCTAATCTGAAGCTTGATCCGAGACATTATCGGGAAAGAAATGAGTCAAGAAGAGATTCTTCGGAATGTTTGATCTGGAAGTGCTTATTTGATGAAGTCGAAAATAATAAAAAACAAAGGAGAAGGCGAAGAGCGAATCAAGACTAGAAACCGAAGATCGAGAAGATTTTGTATTCTTTAAATTTTTGTCTTTTTGATTTTGTTTGATAAATTTCATTGTGTCTGTAATGATACACTTATCATCAATGAAGATTTATCATTATGCTCAAAAGATAATATCTCATTATCTTATTCTTACATGTCTTTATATTTGATATGCCTGATTACTATTGTTTGGTGATGAAATTATTGAGAGATTCATTGCTGAAGTAATTGTTGAGAGACATAACCAATCTTGTAATAGGATAAACTGAAACCTGAGTATAGGTTATATGTCTGTAACAAGATAGGTTTTGGCATCATCAAAAAGGGGGAAATTGTTGGGAGATGAATTTAAAGATTATATGATTTTGATTAAGATCCCAAAACCCCTGAGTATGACATGTTCAGGAATGATCTTGATAGATGAGTCGAGGATTAGGTTTTAGAGTATTAGGGATGATATCGCAAAATGTATAGTCGTGAGATATAGTTCGGGATAGGTTCGAAGACTCGAAGAACTCAATATGTTTCGAAAATCTTTGAAGTTTGATTATGAAACCGAAGTCTCTCAAGACTTCAAGATGGCGAGATCTTGAAGACTCAATATGAAGACTAGAAATCAAGACTCAAAGATGAAGACTCGATATCGGTCGAGAATAAATCAAGACTCGAGAAGACCTCAAGACTCAAGACTCGAAGACCCTCAAGACTCAAGACTCAAGACGCAAAGATCAAGATCGAGTATCGAAGATCATTAAAACCGAAAGCACAAGAACTCACCGAAGACTCGAGAATGTCTTCAATGCTCAAGATGAACCGAATGTTCCGAGGCCTTTGAATATATCTATCCGAAGGATGCACATCGAGAAAAACGCGATGCCTTAGAAAGTTAGATATTGCCAAGACATTCAAATGCAGGAACAAAAAGGAACTAAGTCGGAAGTGTTGTTAAGGTTATATCAAACTCGAGTTTGTAACCAAAAAAGAGCCGTTGAAGGTGTCTACCTTTAACTGGCGGAGACAAAAGTCAAAAAGAGGAAAGACGACATCATGTACCATACCGACACCTTGTGATGTGAATTTGAAAAAGATGTCGGATGTAACGAAAGTTCAGATCGCAAAAAGTGAAGACCGGCTACATGAAAGGCTATTGCCTAAAACGTGTTAGGGAGTTTCAAATTCTAAATATAGCCGTTTCTCACACACCATAAGAGGGAACTCACGAAGCTATCTCTCCAACGGATAGTTTTCAAGAGTGACCTTGGTGTATGCCTATAAATCTTGGTGACCTCTACTTTGTAAGGTTACGGAAATTTATATCTTAAACTCAAGAGCTCAAACTTATTCTTGCAAAAGTTAAAGCACTCGAAATACCTTGAATTTCCCAAGTGCTTCTATATTGAAGAGAGCTCACTTTACTAAGCCTAGCTTGATAAGATTTATCAAAGCGTTAGTCGAGATATCCTAACCCTTTGCATTGTGCTTCATTGTAAAGGATATCTCATCCTAGTTGGAAACCAACCAAGAAACCCCAAACCCTTGAGAAGGTAGTTGGAGTGTGTTTGTTGGTGAGAAGTGTTGTAAAGAGTTAGTAAACTACGCGGAGTAGTCAGAAAACTCTAGAGGAGAATTTAGTAAGCTCTGAGGGGGTAGTCCGAAAGCTTGTGTGAGATTGAGTTAGTAAAACTACTACGGAGGTAGTCGAGAAAAACTCAAGGTCGGGTTGAGTAAAGTAAACTCGTGGAGTAGTAAAAAACTTCGGGGCGAGTTGAGTAAGTAAACTACTGAGGTAGTCGAGAAAGCTCGAAGTTGATAGTGAATTTCTACGAAGAGTCGGGGAGAGTGGATGTAGGAGCTTGAGTCTACGAACCACTATAAGCTAGCTTTGTGTTCTTTATTGCTTTCCTTATACGGCTTAACATTTGCATTAACTTGATTTAAAGCATACTTTTCGCGATATTGGTTGGAATCAAACCTTTGAAGTTGCATAAGTGAATCACAGCCTAATCACTATTTCATAAGGGGAAGGTTTTCAAAGAAAGCTTAAAAGCGAGTATAAACTAAGGGCCAACCATTACAAGACGATCGAGTAGCTAGGAACGGATAGTTACCTAAATGAACTCTCTTACGAGGATTGATAAGTTAGTTATCCGATCCAAGCAACTTCGGGATCTCACTTTCGAGGACTCGGTTGGGATTATCGGAGGTATCTGAAAGCTTCTTTCGGGATCACTTGTCTCGATGAGACTTTGACTCGAGTGATCGTCTTCTCGAACCTAATCTTGAGGATTATCGACCCAAAAGTGACCTCGATAAGAAAAAAGTTTTAAAATCACTGAACACGTGTATTCCCCCCCCATACACGTGTAAGACTCGTTTTTACCGGGACCAACAGCATCCATTTATCAACGTGGGGCCACTTCGGCGCTTTCGATGTTCTCTTCCTCTTGCTCATAAATCTCACGAAATCACTCGCCCGCTTACGCTCTTCGTCTATCTTCTTTTCGATCCTGAGGCGCTCACGAGATCGAAGCGGCAACTTTCTTAGCTTGTTCTTTTTGGAGTGTCTTCAGAGCATCTCTGGTGTTCAAGACTTTCTTCTGAGGTTGAGACTCAGTTTCTTCTGCATCTTCTTCATCCAGAATCAGCTTTCTCTGGATTGGCTTAGAAGCCTTCGCACATTTGCTTACAGGTTGAACAACGCCCAAGGCTTTCCTCTTCATAAGCGATTCGGCTCGGCTGGCTTGTTCCAACCTTAGTTCTAGCACTTAGTTTTCTCTTGCAACCTCAAGCATGGTTTGCTTTAAACTTCGAGTGTAGATGGGCTTTTCCACTTGAGCAAATTTCAATTTCTCAAGAAACCCGACTTCTTTTAAGGCTTTGGCTAGATTGTACATTTCGGCATCTTTTCGAGCCTTCTTTTTCCAAGTCACGTGCCATGAACTTCCCGAGGTCTTCACCTTCCTTTTCCCCCCTTCTTGGCACCGTAATTTGGAAGAAGTCCGAGAGAGGCGTGTCCATGTGGATCTTGCTCTTTGCTCACACGCCGGATCTCTCCGCGCTAAGCGATCTTGCTCATCTTCCATTCTCGATGTGGTTCTTAGCCACGAGACGTTCTTCTTGAGATATGTGGGCAACCGGCGGAGAGTGCATCTTTAAGCATCTCTGTCATCTTGGTCATGAGCATTGAGCTCATTTCCTCAATTGATTTGATCGACACCTCATTTTTCTCTGCTAGTTTCACCTCTAGAAATTGATCGATTCACGGTGCTTCGTTTCATTTCAAACGCCTTAACTTCTGCGTTGACTCCCTCGACTTTGCATTCACTTTTCTTCCATGGAGGTCATCGATTGGTCGAGTGTTTTGTATCTGCACCGATTTACGAAGATGCATTTAAAACCTTCCATTATGCGAGCTTGATTGGCCAGCGTTTCTTCCATCCCGAGCAATTTTGATCGCCATTGGCTCAATCTTCTCAAGTTTCTCCATTATGGGGAGTGAGATCAATCTCGTGACCTTTTGCACCTTAAATCTTTGTTTGATCATCCCGAGTCTGAGCTCGGACTCAATTGAGCCTCGATCATTTTATCGGACAATTGAGAATTAAAGATAGTACTTTTCATTAACTTTGGCATATTTGTTAATAGTGCCAAAAAGGTACTGAAAAGCTTGCTAACGATTTGAGGTTGATCGACAGCGAAGTCTCTTTTTCCATTTGAGGCGATTCTCGGCATCTCACTGTTGGTCCCCATCTCCATCTTTGGATTTGTCTCCATTGCTCGGGGCACCAACTTCAGTTGTTCTCTTCTCGGCTAACTTCCTCACGAACCAGCTCATCAAAATCGAATTTTTCATCCGAGCTTTGTCTTCCGACCGAGAAGTCGGTTAGGAAGGTTGTCTCCTCATTCCACCGGTCTTCCCCTCTCGAATCGGCAATGTCAAGCATCTCGGGAAGAGTCGATTGAGGATATCTGTTTGTCGTCCTTAATCTGAAGAAAAACATCTTGCAGATCGGGGTATAAATTTGAGCTCGAGTTATCGGTCGAGGATGAACCGTTCCCCTTGCTCCTCCACTCGCCTTCTTGACCCTCGCCCTTCTTCCATCTCGGGCTCTACGGTTCGATAGAAGCTTACGCTAAGGGATCAAGCGGTAGATCACTCTGGAGCTCTTCGAGAATATTTTGCTCCTGAGCCTCGATAGTGTTCGGAAGTTTGTGCATTAGGGTCCTCGGTTTGCATCTGAGTGGGTTCCCGAGGCCTGGCTGCATATCCTCGATTTGAGTCCGAGTTGGCTCGTCTGTCGAGCCCTGCACATCTTCGGGATCTACTCCGAAATGCTCTTCTTCAATGCGAGCCTGCACTTCCGAGGTAGGTATCTCTGAGGTCTGAGCTCCTTTAAAAATTTCTGAGAAATTTTATCTCATGTCTTGAGTGATGTCTCGAGCACCTCGAGAGAAGACACCGGCTCACCGATCGATCCTGTGTCACGGAGATAACCTGAGCCAACACTTGTAATGGCGAACTTTGAGCGGTTTTGTCTTCGGTTGTATCTCCTCGAATCATCGCTACCTTCGCCGTCGGTGAGAACCACCAATCTTCTGCGTTTTGGAGCAAGATCCTTCCGCTTTCATCAATTTTGCTCCTTGCTCCATTTTTGCCTCCGCGGAGAACCTTCCTTTGGTTTGTTGGGTCTCTTTCTCAAGAGCGAAGGTGATTCTACCTTCTTTTCTCTTTTCCCTCGAATGGCACCTTCTTCCAAAGAAATGGGTTTGAAGAGAATTTTGGTTTTAGGGAATGGGGTTGAATTGACGAAGATATCCTCCTCCTCTCGGCACATCTAAAAAATATAAGCAATTTTGGTGGCATGGTGGATCTTGCCTTTCATCATGATTGTCCCATTGACCCTTTTTATGACCTTGGCTTGCTCCTTCACCATCCGAATTAAAATTTGACCCGGTTGAAGTCGGTGGTAGGAGATGCCTCGATCGCGACCATCAATCGAGCTTCGGGTACTAATCTGCTCAAAACTCCCCAAGAAGACTCATGATGCACTTGCTCACAATATCCATCAGCACACGATATTGTGGCTTTAGATGCCTCTTATTCAATGTCGCCTCAAATTTCACAGGATTCTCAGCAATCTTATCAAGGTACTCCTGCTCTCTACCCGACATATACATCGCAGGATCCTTTCCTCTATCACAGAGTTCAAACACATCGTTCAGATTTTTCGGAATTATGCACAAATCCCTCTAAAAAACGACGTATTTTGACGAATGCTCTAAGTGTGATGTGGTAATCGAAGAATGCATACCATCTTCTTCATCTATTCTCAAATTACAGATGAATTCGATTACCTCTTTTGTGAACTCTGGTGCGGTGTAAACTGCGACTAGATGGGTGAGTTTAGCTTGATCGGATCATATCGCGAGCCTCCTCTTCTGGCTTTGAGTTGTTTGTGTTTTCGAGTGAGACAACGAACTCGTACCAAGGCTTGTTGGTTATGGCTAATTTCTCGAACAAGGTTGGGGCCATTTTAGAGATTGATTTAAGAATTTGAAGCTTTAGGGTTTGGAGATTTCTGGGCAAAGGGATTTTTGATTGCAGAGGATTTGGGAACGAAGGGTTTGATAAACCTTTGGCTTGAATGGCTTAAAGGGGTATATATAGCTTCGAGATCATGGAGGATCGTGTGGGTTAGGTAAGAAACAACGGTTGAGATTAATCTCCGATTAATCGGGTATACGAACCGACGATCTCTAAAAAGTAAGCCGCCAAAACATCCTCATTGGTCATTAATGTAGCAGAGCATTAAATGACTGTTGACCTTCTTCGGAATATGAAACGATCCTGCCCAAAACATTCCTCAGGTGTTTTGTATTTATTCTTGAATGATTCTTGAGTTTTACTTGAGCAATAAATGAGTCGCATGAGTCTTTACTTCTTCAGACCAATTTCCCTCTATCAGTCTTCTTGATCGATCTTGATAAAATGTCAATTATAATCTTCGAAAGTCTTGAATGGGTTCAGCATACTACTGAGTATTGTCCTTCAGTAAATCTGAGTTTCTTGAGACTCAGTTCAGTATTTCCATTTTATCCTGAGTTTCTCAGTAGAATTCTGAGAAACCTTCATGCATCTGAAAATCTTCAAATTTTCAGTTTTACTCTATACACCTGGTTCTAACATCCCTAATTCAACTGAAAGTTCCTGAAATCTTGATTCAGCCAAAGGTTTAGTCAAGATATCGCTCTTTTGCCTATCGGTATGAATTTTCTCCATCCTTATGTCCTTTTTCTCGACATGATCTATGATGAAGTGATGTCTGATATCCACATGCTTGCATCTGGTGTGCAATACCGGATTTTGTGAAATAGCAATGGCACTATTGTTGTCACAAAATATTGGTACTTCATTGGCTTCATCTTTATAATCCCTCAATTGTTTGCGAGCAAAGAATCGTACGGCAGACTTCCTCGACCATGTATTGACTTGATGTAATCTTTGGTTGCTCTCGAGGTCTGTTTCTTTGAAAACCAAGATATCAGCTTGCTTCCTAGAAATTGACAAGTTCCTGTTGTGGACTTCCTGTCAATTCTACAACCTCCATAATCAGCATCTGAGTAACCAGTTAATTCAAGGTTATCGTCAGCTGGATACCATAATCCTCTATTCACTTTGTGCCCTTAAGATATCTTAGTATCTTTTTGGCGACCTCCATGTGACTAGTCTTAGGATTAGCTTGGTATCTTGCACATATCCCAACAAAGAAATGTTATATCCGCCTACTTGTCGTGAGATAGAGCAATGATCCAATGATTCCTCTATAATCGGTATGATTCAGCGATTTTTTCCGAATCGGGATCCATCTTGTAGTTAGTATTCATAGGAATCCCAATCGCATTGTAATTTTGTACACCATATTTGCAATCGGATCTACGGTGTACTTTGCACGGTTGATGAATATTCCTTCCTTTGATTGTTTCACTTGAAGTCCTAGAAAGAAATCCATCTCTCCCATCATTGACATCTCAAACTTGCTTTTCATCGGTGTTGAAAACTTTTCACACGGTGATGGTTTGGAGATCAAAAATGATGTCATCAACATATATCTCGAACTAGTAAGATATCTTCCCCATCCTCTATCACGAGCGAGTTCTATCAACATTCCTTTGACAAAACCATGGTCAAGAAGAAAGCGAGAAAGAGTATCATACCATGCTCTCGGGTGCTTGCTTAAGACCATACAAAGCTTTTCCGAGCCTCAGTAAACTTGGTCATTCTGTTTGAAACCGGAGGTTGTTCCACATAAACCTCTTCTTTAAGCACACCGATTCGAAATGCACTTTTCACATCCATTTGATAGATCGTGAACTTCATGTGGGCAAGCATATGCAAGAAACAATCGATGGCTTCTAGTCTTGCAAAAGGTGCAAAGGTTTCATCATAATCCAAGCCTTCTTCTTGGGAATAACCTTGTGCAACTAGCCTTGCCTTGTTTCTTACAATGTTGTTGTTTTCATCTCTTTTATTCTTGAAAACCCACTTGGTTCCAATGACATTGTGCCTTTTCTCGGTCTATCTACTAGCTCCCATACTTCATTCCTTGAGAATTGATTCAAATTTCATCTTGCATAGAATAATCAATAAGAATCTTGTAGAGCTTTACCAATCTCGTGAGTTCTTTCTCCGAAAGGAAGCGCGAGAATAATGCACTCTCACCATGGAACCTTCTTGTCTTAACACCTTCGGGTTAGATCACCCCAATCGATTTGTAGGATGACTATCTAACCATTTCCTTCTTGATGTTCCCCCTTCAATAATATCCCCAACATTTGAAATGTTAGGTTCGATTAAATCAACAAACGCAGGGAACAACAGAAAAGGACAAAGAGAATCATCTTCCTCGGGAAATTCTATTCGAACATTGTCGAGACATTTGTCCCCCCTTTGGTCGATAGATTGAGAAATTGCCTCGGTTTGTGACCACATCTTCATTGGCATCACATACCCGAGTGCGAACCGTGTGTCTGTTTGATTGGTCACCTTTGGAGTGTTGGTTTTTCCGAGGCTCACCATCCCGAGTTCCATTCGAACTTCCTTATCTTAGTCCGAGTCACTCCAATCATAGAATGTGGTGACTTCTTCTTTTCGAGTTCGATTGGATGGTTTATCTTTACATTTCGGGCTTAATCTGGTGATCCTCTTAGTCAGTTCACTGCATCATGTTTCTGTTTCTTACGAACACAAATAGATTCATCAAAAACAACATGAGGTGTTTCCTCCACAATAAGAGTCCTACTGGTTGTAAACTCGAAAGCTTTTCTTGACTTTCGAATATCCTAAGAATATTCCTTCATCAGCTTTACTATCAAAAGTTTTCAACTGATCTTTACCATTATTGTGTATGAAACACTTGCAACCAAACACACGAAAGAAAGAAACAAGAGGCTTCCTTTCATTCCAAAGCTCATAAGGTGTTTTGCCTTGACTCTTGGTCAAGATGGATCATTACGAGAGTAGCGTGCGGTGTTGATGACTTCAAACCCAAAATCTTTTAGGAATATCGACCCACTATCATAGTCCTTAGAACTTCTTTCGAGTCCTGTTCCTCCTTTCAAAGAACACCATTCGTTGAGGGGTCCTTGCGGTGATGTTTCATGTGAAATTCCATTTCTGCACAATAATCGATATGATATGATTTATGAATTCAGTTCCTTTGTCAGATTTGATTTTGACCACCCTCAGATTTTTCTCAATACTGAGCTTTTTCAGTAACTCTGGCGGCTTTATCTGAGTCTCTTTCTTACTGAGTAAGAATATGACCAAAGTATATCTCGAGTAGTCATCAACTACTACCAATGTGTATTTCCTGCCATTAGTGCTTACAGGTGTTATAGGACCAAAGAGATCCATATCAAAAGTGAAGTATTCTTTTCGGTAGAAACTTCTACTTTGCTTTTAAATGATGCTTTAGCTTGTTTTCCTTTTGACATGCATCACAAATGTGTTCCTTCTTGAACACTTCATTAGGCAACCCTCTCACAAGAGCTAATCTTGCAAGCTTGTTCGGGGTTTTTGAAATTTAGGTGATTCATTCTTTTATGCCATAACCAACTAAAGCATCTGTGGAACTTTTAGCAACTAAACATGTATCTTTAGGAGTTGAACTCAATCAAAGAAGATACACATTCCCTTTTCTTGTACCAGTCAGTAATATTTTCTGTGATGTATCATCTTTCACAAAACATAAGTTCTTGGAGAACCAACATTGAAACCCTTATCACAGAATTGGCTAATTGAAAGCAAATTATGCTTCAATCCAGATACATATGAAACACCATGAATATGAACTGAGTCGATCTCCAAAGTTCCATATCCTTGATCATCCCTTGGAGTTATCTCCAAAAAGTGATATGGGCCTCTTTGTTCAACATAGTCCTTTGAGCATCTTCTTGAATCTGTCATATGTCTTGAGCATCCTTTGTCAAGATACCATACTTGAGGAGCTTTTTTCATATTTGCTCATCGGTGCCATGTGATCTTTCATCGGTTTAGTGCCCCTTGTTTTCCTCCGAAAAAAGCAGATCAATTCTTAGGTACCCATTTTGTGTAGGGTCCTACAAGGTTAGATGTACCTTTCGGAATCCAAATTTGCTCGACAACTCTAATCACTTTAGAGTGGCTAATTTGTCTTCCATAAACATCAACATACACATCTACTACTCTGGGTGCCTTAGCAACTTTACGTATATGTGTCTTAGCTTTAGCATGAACATGGGCTTTTGAATTCTTCTTTGGTTCGGGCCTTTTGTTGGATGCTTGGGCTTTTTGTGCGGCGGGTCTAAATCTTTGTTGACTTCGGGGTTGGATAACCTTTTCCTTTAGGCAAGTGAGGTTCGGGTTATGCATCTTTGAAATCTGGGTCTTCGGTGTACTTAGGACTTGGTCTCTTGAGATGAGAATGTCTCTCTTGAGTGTTTCTTATCTCGAGGATTCCTCGATGGTTGATTGTGGAGCCTTTCAGTTGCATTCTTAGCTTTGAGGCTTTGAAGTACTTACTGAAACTTTCCAATCGACCGCTCGGGTTTTCTAGCCTTCACTGCGGTTTGGGCTTTTTTCTAAACGATCATTGAGTTTTTACAAAAAACCATAGGTCCTTTTCCTTGTCTACAACCTTGGGCATAACCCGGCTTGAAGTGTAGGTGCATTTGGTTTTACAAAGATAGTCTTCTTGCTACATGATGCAAAGATTGAGATGACTTTGTGAGGTTCCTCTGGAATGTATCCTAATCCAGTTTTTTATAGTGGCAGAGATCTCTGGTAACTCTGAATTTCATCTATCACATTAGATGCTTTATTCAATAGAGTTAACTTCTTACATGCACTATCCTCACAGATTCTGTAGAGTTTTATGCTTCTCGAGAGGTCATTGAACTCGGTTACGATTAGTGAATCTCTTGGTGGATTTCTCTAGCTTTTCGATTAGGGACATTATCAACTTCTCTTTTCTCGAGAGTTGTACTTTCGAGAACATCCGTTCATCGGTAGCTCCCATTAATTGAGAAATGATCTCGGTTTTGCTAGAGTCTTTCCATTTTAGATTTTCGACTTTTCGGTTCCTTATTCGCTCTTGAGTTTTATTTAGCGATCCTTGCAAAAGCAAGCATAGTCCTTCATCGATTCTCAAAAGAATCCATCGAGGTCAAAATGAGTATTTCGGTGGAACTTGAAAACTCTTGTGCTAGTGTAGGAGCAACAACGAGAGACGAAGAGTTTACCTCCTCAATGGCCATCGACGAGATGTCATCACTTTCCTTTGTTCGAGAATATCTCATCCGAAGAGCTAGATCCTCCTCGAGTGTTCTTCTTCTGCAACCATGGCCTTTTTGCTTGAGAACTTCTGGTCTCTTATAGCTTGTCTTTCTCTTCTCTCCTTAGCACTCAACTCTGGACAATCATACTGGAAGTGACCTTTCTTCTGGCAGTTATAGCATTTGTTGGCATCATCATCCTGATCATTTTCTTCTTTGGACTTGGAGTCCTTCTTTCGGATGAAGATCCTTTACTTTCTCAGGTCCTTCTTCTTCTCAGTTGATCTGTCCTCAGGTTTCTTCTGGTACCTGTGGTTCCTGTAATAGCTTTTGTATTTTCCAAATCTACTATTAAGTCTGTCAAACCTCCTTGCCATCAGTGCTAGCTTATCCTCAAGCTCATCCTGATGTTTGGCATGAGGGTTCTCAGACTCTCTAGTTTTACAGGTTTTATCTTTGGCTTTTAAAGCCACATTCTTACTCGATGAAGAATCATCTTTGCTGTCAGCCTTTTTGGATTTTTTATCAATTACAAATTCATAGGCTTTCAGTTCAGAGAAGACTTGTTGGTATGGCATTGAACTAATGTTCTTGGTGTTTTCAATCACCACTGCATGAATATCCCATTTCTTAGAAAGACCTCTAAGAATTTTCAATGCCACTTCTCTTTGTGGATATCTCTTTCCAAGTGCGTTTAGATCATTCATGATGCTAGTGAATCTGACTTCCAATTTGTCTATTGAGTCACCATCATCCATTTCAAAACTGTCAAACTTTCCAATTGCCACTGAAAGTTTGTTTTCTTTTATATGATATGTGCCTTGGCACATAACAGCTAGTGTATCCCATATTTCCTTAGCAAGTATTACGGTTGAGAGATCATTCCCATCACACCATCATCAATTGTA
Source organism: Stenogyne calaminthoides (assembly GCA_037126765.1). Taxonomy (NCBI): domain Eukaryota; kingdom Viridiplantae; phylum Streptophyta; class Magnoliopsida; order Lamiales; family Lamiaceae; genus Stenogyne; species Stenogyne calaminthoides. The sequence continues at coordinate 19,386,179 of JBBCBC010000032.1, forward strand.
CTGTATAGTGTGTCTTTTGCAATGTAGTCTAGATTGACTAACTTTCTCTCCTCAGGAGTTAGTTGGTCATCAGACTTAGGAAATTCTGCTCTAGGATCAATTCTCTCTTCTTCTGTAATTCTGGGATTCACCACAGTAAATTTGAATGGTCCTTGAGAAACCACTCTCCACATACGCTCATGTTTGGAATACAGATGAGCCTGCATTCTCAGTCTCCATAGATCATAGTTCTCTACTGAGAACATGGGAAGTTTTTTAGAAGACATTTTTCTGATCTTTTGAAAGGAAAAAAAAAATTTCAGCAAATAAGATCAGTTCAGATAGACCACAAGTATTTTTGAAAGTAAAACTTTGGTCAACACAGCAGGTGGTCAAGTTGAACCACTGCTCTGATACCACTTGTTGGTCCCGGTGAAAATGAGTCTTCTTACGTGTATGGGGGGATACACGTGTTCAGTGATTTTAAAACTTTTTTTTCTTCGAGGTCACTGGGTCGATAATCCACGAAGATTAGGTTTCGAGAAGCACAGATCGCTCGAGTCAAAGTCTCATCGAGACAAAGTGATCCCGAAGCTGCTTTCGAGATACCTCGAGATAATCCCAACCGAATCCTGAGTGTCAGAGATCCTGAGTTGCTTGGATCAGATAACTAGCTTACTGAATCCTCAGAAGAGAGTTCAGTTTGATAACTATCTGTTCTAGCTACTCAGTCGTGCGGAATGGTTGGCCCTTAGATTATACTCGTTTTAAGCTTTGCTGAAAAACCTTCCCTTTATGAAATAGTGATTAGGCTGTGATTCACTTATGCAACTTCAGTGGATTGATTCCAACTGAATATCAGTGAAAAGTATGCTTTCAAAATTAGGTCAATGCAACAGATAAGCAAAGATAAGGAAAGCAATAAAGAACACAGCAATTATAGTGGTTCAGAGACTCAAGCTCCTACGTCCACTCTCTCCGACTCTTCAGAGAAATTCACTATCAACTTCTGAGCTTTCTGACTACCTCGTAGTTTACTTACTCAACTTCGCCCCGAGGTTTTCGACTACTCCACGTGGTTTACTTACTCAACCCGACCTTGAGTTTTCTGACTACCTCCGTAGTTTACTTACTCAATCACACACAAGCTTTCAGACTACCTCTGTAGCTTACTAACTTCTCCTCTAGAGTTTTCTAACTACTCCGCGTAGTTTACTAACTCTTTACAACTCTACTCACCAACAAACACACTCCAACTACCTTCTCAAGGGTTTGGGGTTTCTTGGTTGGTTTCCAACTAGGATGAGATATCCTTTACAATGAAGCACAATGCAAAGGTTTAGGATATCTCGACTAAGTTCTGGATAAATCTTATCAAGCTAGGCTTAGTAAAGTGAGCTCTCTTCAATATAGAAGCACTTGGGAAATTCAAGGTATTTCGAGTGCTTTACTTTTTGCAAGAATAAGTTCGAGCTCTTGAGTTGCGTATAAATTTCAAATCACCTTACAATGTAGAGGGTCACCCGATATTTATAGGCATACACCAAGGTTACTCTTGAAAACTATCCGTTGGAGAGATAGCCGTGAGTTCCCTCTTATGGTGTGTGAAACGGCTATATTTAGGGTCCGAAACTCCCTAACACTTTCTAGGCAATAGTCTTTCATGTAGCCGGTCTTCACTTTTTTGTAGTCTGGAACTTTCATACATCGACATCTTTTTTGACTTGTCCTTTGTCGATTGTCGGTATGGGTGCGATGTCGTCTTCCTCTTTTTGACTTTTGTCTTGATTAAAGGTAGACACCTTCAGCGGCTCTTTTGGTTACAAACTCGAGTTTGATATAACCTTAACAACAACCGACTTAGTTCCTTTTATGCATGCGTATTTGAATGTCTTGGCAATATCTATCTTTCTAAGGCATTGCGTTTCTCTCGAAGATTACATCCCGGATATATATATTGATTGCCTCGGATCATTGAGGTTCATATCGAGCTTTCAAGACATTCTTGAGTCTTGATAATTCTTGTGCATTCAGTATTCTTGATCTTCAGTTTCTCAGTCTTTAGTCTTGCGTCTTCAGAGTTTTCTGAGTCTTTAAATTTATACTGACTGATATACTGAGTCTTTTATCTTTGAGTCTTGGTTCTCGATTTCATCTTGAATCTTGAGACTTGTAACCTATCTGAACTATATCTGCGACTATACATTTTGCGAGATAATATCCGAATACTCTAATAACTGAATCCTGACTCAACTATCAAGATCATTCTGAACATGTCATACTTAGGGGTTTTGGGATCTTAATCAAAATCATATAATCTTTTATTAAATTCATCTCCCAACAGGAGGTATTTCAGAGACATTACTATAAACAAGTGGATTAACGAGCAATAAATTTTCCCTCGTTAATACCAAGGACTATAAAAAAACACCTTAATTTCCCTTGGTAATACCAAGGGCATAGTCCTCTCGTTAAAAAAATTGTCAGATCTATTTATTTTTCAATTAATTACATTTCAGGAATAAATAAAATACATAAAATTAATATACGATATTTATTTTTTAAAAAATAGGATCAAATGCCATGAATTAAAAACAAGGTTCATAGCATGAACCAAATTTATACAAGTTTTTTTTTTGTCATGTTGGGGGCATGTTTATTTTTTAATTAATTATATTTAAAAATTTTAAAAAATATATGATACATTATTATTAGAAGTAAGAATTTAATTTATTGAATGAATCATCTAGCCCAATGGCAATGATTCCACACATAAGATTTTTGCGCGCAAGAGGCCCAACGACAATTTAGAGCGTGTGTTGCATGTTTATTTTTTAATTAATTACATTTAAGAATAAGAAAATACAGAAAATATACTATAGATATTTATTAGAAGTGAGAATTTAATGAATGAATCATCTAGCCCAATGGCAATTTAGAGCACAAAAGATTTTGCGCGAGTTGGGGCAGACATTGCAAAAAAAAAAAAAATCGTTTTACTAGGACAAAATTGCCCTCGTAAACACCAAATGTCTGTGACTGCCTTCTTTAAATGTTAGCAAGGAGAAGATTATCAAGGGTTATTCATCCCTATCAAGTCATAGGTTTTTTTTTATAGTGATATAGTATAAGATTACTTATGACTCTCCTATTGTAGAGTCGTCATGTGCCGAATAAAGGGGTTTTCTCTATTAATAATGGGGGTACTCCTATAAATCTAGGAAATATATATGCTACATATACAGTAGCATTCGTCTACATTTGTCATGTGTCGTGTATAGGGATTTTCTACTAGATCAATACAAGCTGGATCCCCTATTCCCTCTAGATCCATGTGTTTATATTATGGTGGTTATTCAATTAAATGAGCAAGGAACAATGGATAAGCGGACAAAATTGAAAATTTTAATTTAAGTTACTATCAAAATCTAATTACACTACGTGATGTCACGCTAAAATTTATCAATGGACAAAAAACCAAATCGTTCGGATATATAATTAGTGAAAGAAATCCGTCTCATCTAAAAGCTCGAACTTGTAGAGAGGTGCATAATTAATTAGTTTATTTAATTTTCCTCAACAATTAGGTTTATAACATTTCATTTGCGTTGGAAAAATAGAACTTGCTATGAGTTGAGTCTATATGATAAGAGCACATTGTTGCCTAATTTGTATAACTACTAGCATTGAGTATTAATTGAAATAATTAATACAAGTTTACGTACGTATACGAGTATAAATAGATGAATGGAGAATAGAGAGAGTCATTGCAAAGAAAACCCAAATTTCATTTAAGATTAGAGAGTTTTATCTTGAAAGTATGGAAGGTAGCGTGCAAGTAATATCGAGAGAAATTGTAAAGCCCTCATCTAAAATTCACCCAAAAAAATTGAAACTATCATGCCTAGATCAAACATTAATGAGAGTGTACGACGTTCCCATCGTCTTCTTCTACCAAGCTGATGATTCTAAAGGATTAACTACCTCAAATCATGTCCAAATATCAAAACAATTGAAGCAATCTCTCTCTGATACTTTAACCACGTTCTATCCATTAGCAGGACGGGTGGAACGGGATGAAAACACCGTCGTCAATTGCAATGATGCGGGTGTTGAGTTAATCGAGGCACGAGTTCATGCTCAACTCAAGGATGTATTAAAACTTAAAAGGCCCGTACCTAGAAGACTATTTTAAGATGAAGCAATATTATTATATCCCCGTGGGCCCCACTACTGGTGAAACGCCGTTTCTTTTCTCGCAAATCACGTTCTTTGATTGTGGAGGAATTGCTCTTGGAATATGCATTTCTCACTTGTTCGCTGATTGCCACTCTATTATGATGTTTATCAATGCATGGGCTTCGACATGTAGATCGGGGAAATCTTCTCAAATGGTTAGCTTCGATTTAGCCAACTATTTTCCAGCACGGGAAGTACTCCCAATGCATGTCGAAGCCCATGCATTGGTAAAGAATTTGATCAGAACCAGAATGTTGGTGTTTGATAAAGAAAAAATACAAGTTCTCAAACAAGATGCAATTTCCGTAACGGTTAAGGATCCCACAAGAGTGGAAGTTACTTCAGCTTTTATCTGGAAATTCATGTTAGAAAATTGGACAGATAAAACAAAAACTTTTGCTGCATTGCACGGAGTGAACTTGAGGGGAAGAATGAAACCGCTCGAAAATGTTTTTGGCAACTGCATTATGGCAACATCGGCATATGCAGATGACGGGGTCATAGAAATTCATTCTCTAGTGACCAAATTGAGGAGATCGATAAGAAAAATCGACTACGATTGCATTACAGAATCACGGAATGGGGATACTTATTTGAATGATGATGGATATAAAACGTTATGTGGTGTAGGAAAACTAGAGGGGTGTGGCTTCAGTAGTTGGTGTAGGTTTCCATTTTATGAAGTAGACTACGGCTTTGGAACCCCGGTGTTGTTTTATCCTGCGGTTGCGGCGGAGATCAGCGCTATAATTATGGTAAGCAACAAAAGTGGCGATAATATAGAAGCTTGGGTCACCATGGGGAAAAGCATTCTTGATATGCTCGAAAACCAAATCAATCTCATTTCCGACGCCAACGAGTACGAATGATCGATATAAGTTCTTCATATATTATTAGATTAATGTTTTATTAATTAATAAATAACATAATTATACCAATGTGGTTTATGTTGTATGTGATGTAATAATTATCTCTCTATAATTACCAAATTATATATATTACCATTATAGGATTACATATTGCACACTAATTACCTTCACCAAATTATAAATGTCATATTCGTGAAGAATACTAGGTTGAGAAGCCATGGAGAGGAATTCTGCGCTCACCTTTTTACAAAAGAATAAAATAAATGTTGTAAAAAAGATAAAAGATGTTGGGTAACTTACTAAGAACTACAAATTCTATAGCAAAACTCAGTGCAGCGCAGAGGAGGCGCTCGATCAAGCCCTTTGGTCGAGCAGATGTGCTCGATCGAGCACCCCCGAGTCCAGGAAGAGAGGGCCGCTCGACCTCATTTGGTCGAGCAGATCTGCACGACCACGGCCCGAGGTCGAGCGGTCCCGGCGGGCTGAATTCGGATTTTAGGGTTTTTTGGCCCAGTCTCACTTTAAATACCTTTTGACTCATTGTATTTGTACATCACCAAAAATATAGTAGATCTCCTGGCTTGGTAGTGCCTCTAGACGTAGTCATTCCTGACGAACTGGGTAACCAAATTTGTGTTCCTTAATTCTTGTTTCTATTATTTTCTCCATAATTGTTGTTTTAATCCTAACAACTGGTATCTAGAGCATCGGGTTCAGAGGATCTGGTGGGAGCAATTATGATGGCTGAAGGGATATCACCTGTTGAGAAGTTTGATGGAACGAATTTTGGATTCTAGAAGTTGCAGATCGAGGATTACTTGTACGGTAAAGATTTGTATCAACCTTTAAGTTCAAAGCCTGAAGGTATGAAGGACGACGAGTGGAAGTTGCTGGACAGGAAGGCGATGAGTGTGGTTCGTCTGTCGTTATCCAGGAACGTCGCCCTCCATACGGTGAAAGCAAAAACCATAAAGGAGATGCTGGAGATTTTGACTGAGATGTATGAACAACCTTCTGCAGCGAACAAGGTTCATCTGATGCGGAGGTTATTCAACCTGAGGATGGCGGAGGACACTGTGGTAGCCAATCATCTCAACGAGTTCAATATGACGATAGCCCAATTGAGTTCGGTTGAGATTGATTTTGATGATGAGGTTCAAGCCCTAATTTTGTTATCTTCTTTACCAGAGAGTTGAAGTGGGACGGTAATGGCTGTTAGTGCTTCAGCAGGTAAAGTGAAACTGAAATTTGATGAGGTGAGAGATCTAATCATGAGGGAAGAGATTCGTAGGAAAGAATTGGGTGTGGCCACAGGATCAGCCTTGAGTGCGGGAAATAGAGGCAGATCTGAATCCAAAGGGAAGCCAAATCGGGGTAAATCAAAGTCAAGGGGCAAAGATAAGCCCAAGAAGGACAAGAGTCAAGTCGAGTGGTACAATTGTCATGTACTTGGTCATTACAAGAGGGAGTGCAAGGCACCAGCTAAGGCACAAGCGAATGCACCAAAGAAGGATGACAACTCAGCAAACGCCGCCACTGATGAGGGCTCAGATGCATTAATCTTGAGCGTAAGCAGTCCATTAGAATCATGGGTGTTAGATTCTGGAGCATCGTTTCATTCGTGCAGCAGTGTTGACGTAATGGAGAAGTACACTTCCGGGAACTTTGGGAAGGTTTATCTTGCTGATGATGAGCCTCTGGAAATCAAAGGGAAATAGGATGTTCAGATCAAGACACCAAATGGAACTGTGTTGCAGTTGAAAGACGTGAGACATATTCCTGGATTGAAGAGGAATTTACTCTCGGTGGGGCAGCTTGATGACGAGGGATATAATGTGATCTTCGTGTTGGGGAATTAATTGTCGGATCTATTCAGGATGAATATTTAAATACAAATTTAATTCTAACAATTATTACTAGCATGAATTAATCCTATATTAATTCAAATAATAATTCAACAACAAATCATGCATATAAAAACAGTTCACATAAATCCTACGCATGCGGAATTGCTACGTGTTTACGTGAACTAACCTCTCGAAGTGACAACCGTTGAGAAGATGGATCCCGTTCACACGAACACACCAAAAGACCTTCTCAAGTATTCCCTTATCCTTGTTCAACAATCCGGTGGTAGGAACTTGCGAACAATTTTTGTTAAAGGAAAAATAAAATTTGCACCACCTTTGTGGATTTCTAATTTTTCCAACACATGGAATTGCACTTGGGGATGAAAAATTCATCCCCTATTTATAATACAAGGGGTGGCCGATTTTTGCCCTAGGAATAAGATGGGAAAATCTTTTTCTTGCTCTCCAAGATATCTTGAATATATCCAAAATATTATTTTCTCCATATTTAAAATATTCCACAAAAATCCCAACTCACTATATTAAGGGATTTTTGAAAATATCACATTAAATAGAGAAGAAATAGGATCTTTGACCTTTCTTGAATTTATGGGATAATCTTGTATTCTAAGAATACATATTCCATAAAATCTTTCCAAGAAAATCTTTTCTCTTTCTTCCTTCAATGTTTTTCGAAAATTATGAAAAAATTAGCAACAATAATTTATTTTATTTTAAACACTTTTTTCAGTTATTGGACATTATGTTTGGGCTACTTGAGTTTAGGAGAATTATGATTGGACCTCCTAATGGACTTTGAATATCTAATATTGAGCCACAATATTATTCAACCCCATAAATATTAATTAATCCCACTACATAATTAATTATTGCACTATCCATCTTAACCCATATTACTGTTAATATGACTCCCGGTTATTATTTCCCGTGTTTAAGATTATCTAGCCCATTAATTAATTCAAGCCACTGAAATAGCTTTCCATTAATTAATATCTTTTGTCCTTGGTCAAGGAACGGTTCAACATTATTATCCATACCGGAAACTAATTCCACTTGCAAGATTTGGTATGATAAATCTTATGAACCTCCCAAGGGGGCAAATCGAACAAGCTTACTTACACACGATTCTTCGTATTAAATCTTAGCAATCTCATGTGACCAATAATATTTCCCAAGATATAAAGTATTGAATCTCGTTGATTCTCTACCCGTCATAAGTCAAAGCAATAATTACTAACCACATATGATCCTATTTAAGGGACGGAGATTAAGAAATAACGAACCACTGAGGTCTAATTCTTCCTAATTCAGTGCTGAAGAATTTATCCTCTCGTAGGTCCTATTCAGTGCATCAGTCATGCACTAGTGTAATCTCTTGGTCAAGACAAGCCAATCTGAGCCTTACACTTCAACCTTTCACGATGGATTGTTCATTTCCATCTAGGTCGTGAACAACGTACTTTTAGTTACAAGGGATCTGTTAATTTAATCTTCTGTGATCTGGTATCACAAAATTAACTACAATGTAAAACGTATTATTTATTGAACAGTTATGCAGTAAATATATGTAACAGTCAATGATATTTAAAGAATCAGTGATAAATAATTTATTTTAGTAAATAAGACAGAAATTCAGTTTGGTTATACAAAGTAAAAGCATACTTTCCAGTATAACCCCAACAATCTCCCACTTATATTCAAAGTCTGCTTTTAAGTATACTACAATATATCTCGTGTAGTTCCTGATGCGTGACATCTAATGTCACCTACATGAACCTAATAATATCTCCCACTTATACTCAAAGATTGACAACGGTCTTGACACTCATTCCTTCCACATGTCTCTCGAATGTGTTCTCGAAGGAACCCTTTGTGAATGGATCGCTGGGTTGTCTTCGACGCGATCTTTGTCACCTATATATCTCCTCTCTTAACGATTTCTCGTATAAGATGGTATTTCCTTTCAATGTATTTCTTGACCTTGTGGGCTCTTGGTTCCCTTGAATTTACAAGCTGCTCGGCATTATCACGATGCTTGATGATTGTCTTTGGGCAAATTCGAACTACATCCAAGTCCACTAGGAAGTTCTTGAGCCAAACCGCTTCTTTTCATTTGCCTCGCAAGCGACCTACGATTCGACTTCCATGGTAGAATCGGCGATGCATTTCGCTTAACGCTTCTCCATGTCATGGCTCCTCCCCATGCAAAAGCAGGACTACTGGGAGGTAGATTTTTACGGAATCTAAGTCCGATTGGAAATCCGAGTCCGTAACCGATGGGGATTAGACTACTATCGATCGATAAACTAACATTCTATCGAGTTCTTTTCATATACTTGAGAATGTTCTTAACGATCGTCAATGCTCTTTTCAGATTATTTTGATATCTTGCTACCATGCCAACGACAAAAAGCAGATATCCGGTCTCGTCTGATGACATTGCATACATAAGGCTTCCGACAGCCGAAGCATAAGGAATGCCTTTCATGTCATCTATCTCTTTTTGTGTCTTAGGGTACATTTCCTTGGATAGATGGATTCCATGTCTGAAAGGTACGAAGCCTTTCTTGAAATCTGCATCTTTGAATCGCTTCAAGGCAATTGTACATATATGAAGCTTGCGATAAGCCTATCATCATTTTCTTGCGATCTCGAGTGATCTTGATCCCAAGGATGTGCCCGGCTTCCCCTAAGTCCTTCATATCAAACTGTTTTGAAAGCCATGCTATTACGTCTGACAACACCTTTACATCGTCCCCGATGAGCAGAATGTAGTCTACGTATAGTACCAAGAATACCAAATGCAGTTCCGACACGCTTCTTGTACACACAACTTTCGTACTCATTTTGATCAAACCCATAAGACTTTATTACTTGATCAAAACATTGGTTCCAAGCTCTGGATGCTTGTTTGAGTCCATAAATGGACTTCTTGAGCTTACAAACTAGGTGTTCTTGGCCTTTTTCAATGAAGCCTTGGGGTTGTTGCATATAGATTTCCTCTTCACGACTTCCGTTAAGGAAAGCCATCTTGACATCCATTTGCCAGATTTCAAGGTCGAGATGCGCAGCAATCGACAAGAGGATTCGGATGGACTTGAGCATTTCTATAGGTGAAAAGGTTTCCTCATAGTCGATCCCTTCTTTCTGAGTATAACCTTTCGCCACAAGCCTTTGCCTTGAAGGTTTCCACCTTCCCATCCGGTCCTCTTTTCCTCTTGTATACCCACTTGCAACCAATGGGTTTGACCCCATTAAGTGGTTCGACTAGCTCCCACACTCCATTATGATCCATAGAACCCATTTCGGCTTCCATTGCTGTTTGCCAAGAAACCGCATCCTTGTCTTAGATTGCCTCGTCGTATGTCCATGGGTCTGGTTCATCTTGACCGGGGACTAAGTCCAAGGACTCTCCTACCCCCATGAATCTCTCGGGTTGTCTTACAACCCTCCCACTATGACGAGGTTCCGGTTGTGTAAGTGTGTCATTTGGTATGTCATCTTGTACAGTTGGCACTGAGGTTAGCCTCCTTAGCTCATTTAAGGTAATCTCACTTCTGGGCTTTCTTTCGTTCATATAGTCTTCTTCCAAAAATCTAAAGTGGGTGCTTATTACCACCTTTTGATCTTCGGGACCATAGAACATACACCCTTTTGTTCCCTCGGGGTATCCTATAAACAGCCTTAATTCTGATCGAGGATCCAATTTTCCGGCTTCCTTGTCCAACACATAGGCCGGACACCCCCAAATTCTCATGTGTCTCAAACTGGGCTTGCGCCCGATCCACAATTCTTTGGGAGTTTTGGGAACCGATTTGGATGGCACCAAGTTCAGAATATAAGCTGTTGTTTCCAAGGCATGACCCCAGAACGACTTGGGTGAATCCGCATAACTCATCATTGATCTAACCATTTCTAAAAGAGTTCTGTTTCTTCGCTCTGCAACCCCGTTTTGTTGAGGGGTTCCGGGTGCAGTTAGCTGGGATACAATCCCTTCATCTGACAAGTAGTTCAAAAACTCATCGCTGAGGTACTCGCCTCCACGATCAGATCGTGGAGACTTGATACGTTTTTCCCTATGATTCTCTGCTTAAGCCTTAAATTCTTTGAATTTGTCAAAGGTCTCAGATTTATGCTTCATAAGGAAAAATAGTCGTACCTTGAGTAATCATCAATAAAGGTGAAGAAATACTCATAACCTCCTCTTGCTTTGATTGACATTGGACCACATATGTCTGTGTGAACGATTTCTAACACTTTTTTGGCTCTATTCCCCTTAGCTCCGAATGCCCTCTTGGTCATTTTACCCTCCAAACATGATTCGCAAGTTGGGATTGGTTCAACCCGGAGAGACTCCAATGAACCATCTTCTGCCAACCTTTGAATCCTTTTTGGATTAATATGTCCCAATCTGAAATGCCTTAGAAGTGTCTTGTTCACGTCTGATGAACGTTTTCTTTTATCGGAAACAGTTGATGTGTTATAGGATGCATTTCGTGAGTGGTGTGCACAGTTAATTGTATAGAGATTATTCTACAACGTTCCATGACAGATAAATTTATCATAAAGAGAAATGGTAACAACTTTGTCAAAAGTAACCGAATATCCATCAAGGTAAAGTTTAGAAATCGGAATCAAATTCTTTCTAAAATTAGCAACGTAAAGAACGTCTCTTAGAATTAAAACTCTGTCTTCAAAAGACAGGTGCACTTCTCCCACTGCTTCAGCTGCCACTCTCGTAGCATTGCCCAGTGTGATGAGAATCTCACTCCCACTAAGTTGCCGGGTCTGCTTGAACCCCTGTAAAGTGAAACAAACATGATCAGTGGATCCCGTATCCACCACCCATAAATGGGAGGCATACGCCGCTAAACAAGTTTTAACAACTAGTGCGTGAGAATTACCTTTCTTTCCGACTCTTTTGGGGTTGGAACAGGAAAACCTCCATTGTCCTTACCGCTGTTGAAGTACTTCCTCTTTGGATTTTCCTTGACACCACAAGCATTCCTCATCTTACCATTGCCCTTGGCAACGGTTGAGTTTGATTGCTTATGGCTTTTGGTCCTCTTCTTCTTCTTGCCTTCCCTTGGCCTAGAAGATGAAAGACGGACCACTTACCATCAAAGCTTGAGTTTTGTGCCCCATCAACGTATCTGCCGCGACAAAAGTTTACTATAAATTAGCTAGCGTGCCCAAAGTGCTCAAAACTTTTGGGCAGAGAGTGGAGTAGCAAATTGATCTGGGTCTCTAGATCATAATCTGCACCCAGATCCTCAAGTTTGTTCAGATGAGCCATCAATTTTGAGGACGTAATCCCTTACGGGGTTGCCTTCCACCATTTTCAGCGATATCTCTCGCAAGGTGATCTGACGAGCCCCGCGTTTTTTACTCATCAGTTGGCTCATTTGAATTTTGGTGTGTCAAGAATCCACTTGTGCTTTTGTGCAGTTAGGACAATCATAATTTTTCGTTTCCAATCAACATAGTTTCCCATACAATTGTCTTTCAAGTATAATAATAGTGGATTAAAAGGTTACGACATGCTGAATTGAAATAAATAACTATTTGTAAAAGTACAAAATTATCACAAGGTTCAATCACATGTATCATATTAAAATCTCAAAAAAAAAAATGAAGATGCATCAGCTAACATCTCAAAACAGTTTAAATAAGTCACGTGGGGTGGGTCATTATATAAACACATTCAAGCAGGTTACAAACAAGAACACAATTACAAACCTTTAATATCCAGATTAATAGTTGGCTCCCACTTGACCAATATAAAATTGGCAGGGACTTCGGGGAAGTATATGCATATCAATTTTATACCTAAGTAATAACCATGATTAAATACAGAATTATTATTTTGTTTTGAACGAGCCTCGTGGGGAGGGTCATCGTCGCCACTAATAATAACCCACAATCATCCTTTCGGAATTTATTCATGTGAAATCTATCTTTTGGCCATCCCGTGGGGGGAATTTCTTCAAAAGATTCCACAAATAAATAAATCATGGAGGTCAAAATTAATTCAATTTTATTATCCTGAATAGAATTGTCAATTAATTATTTAAACATACTTAATAATTTTCGAAGATGAGATTTTTCAAAATATTTTCTCATGCATCGCATATTTAAACACAATTTAAATAAGCATAAAATAATGCAAAACATCAAAAACAAAAAATTAAACACATTGGGCACATATATCCAATTGTCACGGTTAATTTTTGTCATGTCTTGATCTTGAGAAATCGTCTTCATAGCCTTCATCGTTCGTCTCGAAAAGCTCTCACTCGTCCGTAACATGTTCTTTAAAACGTCCTCCGTCTAGGTCCGAAATGACGTCCGGCATTGGGTAACTCACGGTACGGAACACGTATCCACGTCGCGCTTATACAAGACGCGGTCTTGACCAGCCATCACTTTGTCATTTAAAGACTCTAACTTTCAAGACAGACGGCAACGCGGTCTTACGCCAAGACTGTTACGCCATCCATATCCATGAAGATGCTTTGGTAGTTTGCCCACCGCGTGTCCCCCGCGCCCTTACCCCGTCGCCCGGTGCTCGGCCGCGCCGGGCTTGCGCGCGTGCCGAGCGCCGGCGCCTTCGCTCGCCAGCGTACCCGTCCGCGTGTCGCGGCGCCCGTGCTTTCGTATTCTACGCGCACCGACCGCCAATCTCGCCCGGTGCTAAACCACTCCGGGCTGGCGTGGGCACCTTCGGCTAGCCCGTGCGGCGCGTCGCTTAACGCCGTGCCTTGGCCCGTCAGACGTTCGGGCACTTGGTCGCCTGGTTTTAATTCTTCGTCTTCGTTCTCGATCCGGTTACAATTCATTTACAAAAAATAAATAAACCTAGATCTAGACTAGTCTATTACTTTGATCAAATCAAACAAATCCTAATCTACTCGTGGATTTTCTCACGAGGCAAAACGAAATCGAACGAATCGAATTAAAAACTACAATTTATATGCATGCATAAATATAAACATTCATCAAATACCATGACAATTGGATACCTGCAAAAAAGATCTAGCAATTCTACTATCCAATTTCAAATTTAATGAAAACGAATTAAATTACAATTTAAAACTCAGAGCCCGAAACCGAGGCTCTGATACCAGTTGTTGGGGAATTAATTGCCCGGATTTATTCGGGATGAATATTTAAATACAAATTTAATTCTAACAATTATTACTAGCATGAATTAATCCTATATTAATTCAAATAATAATTCAACAACAAATCATGCATATAAGCAGTTCACATAAATCCTACTCATGCAGAATTGCTACGGGTTTACGTGAACTAACCTCTCGGAGTGACAACCGTTGAGAAGATGGATCACGTTCACACAAACACACCAAAAGACCTTCTCAAGCATTCCCTTATCCTTGTTCAACAATCCGGTGGTAGGAACTCTCGAACAATTTAACAAAAAGGAAAAATAAAATTATGTTGCACCACCTTTGTGGATTTCTAATTTTTCCAACACATGGAATTGCACTTGGGGATGAAAAATTTATCCCCTATTTATAATACAAGGGGTGTCCGATTTTTGCCCTTAGGAATAAGATGGGAAAATCTTTTTCTTGCTCTCCAAGAAATCTTGAATATATCCAATATATTCTTTTCTCCATATTTAAAATATTCCAGAAAAATCCAAACTCCCTATATTAAGGGATTTTCGAAAATATCACATTAAATGGGAAAGAAATAGGATCTTTGACTTTTCTTGAATTTATGGGATAATCCTGTATTCCAAGAATACATATTCCATAAAATCTTTCCAAGAAAATCAAGAAAATCTTCTCTTTCTTCCTTCAATGTTTTTCGAAAATTATGAAAAAATTAACAACAATAATTTATTTTATTTTAAACACATTTTTCAGTTATTGGACATTATGTTTGGGCTACTTGAGGGGCCTTTAGGAGAATTAAGATTGAACCTCCTAATGGACTTTGAATATCTAATATTGAGCCACAATATTATTCAAGCCCATAAATATTAATTAATCCCACTACATAATTAATATTGCACTATCCATCTTAACCCATATTACTGTTAATATGGCTTCCGGTTATTATTTCCCGTGTTTAAGATTATCTAGCCCATTAATTAATTCAAGTCACTAAAATAGCTTTCCATTAATTAATATCTTTTTTCCTTGGTCAAGGAACGGTTCAACATTTTTATCCATACCGGAAACTAATTCCACTTGCAAGATTTGGTATGATAAATCTTATAAACCTCCCAAGGGGGCAAATCGAACAAGCGTACTTGCACACGATTCTTCGTATTAAATCTTAGCAATCGCATGTGACCAATAATATTGCCCAAGATATAAAGTATTGAATCTCATTGATTCTCTACCCGTCATAAGTCAAAGCAATAATTACTAACCACACACGATCCTATTTAAGGGACGAAGATTAAGAAATAACGAACCACTGAGGTCTAATTCTTCCTAATTCAGTGCTGAAGAATTTATCCTCCCGTAGGTCTTATTCAGTGCATCAGTCATGCACTAGTGTAATCTCTTGGTCAAGACAAGTCAATCTGAGCCTTACACTTCAACCTTTTACGATAGATTGTTCATTTCCATCTAGGTCGTGAACAACATACTTTTAGTTACAAGGGACTGTTAATTTAATCTTCTGTGACCTGGTATCACTAAATTAACTATAATGTAACACGTACTATTTATTGAACAGTTATGCAGTAAATATATGTAACATTCAATGGTATTTAAAGCATCAGTGATAAATAATTTATTTCAGTAAATAAGACAGAAATTCAGTTTGGTTATACAAAGTAAAAGCATACTTTCCAGTATAACCCCAACACTTCGGATGCAACATGTGGAAGATATCCAAAGGTGCAATGGTAGTGGCTCAAGGCAAAAATGAGGGAACGTTGTACATGACAGGCAACACCTGGGATAACATTGTTCTTGCAGGTGAAAATGGGAATGCAGATTTGTGGCATTGTCTTCTTGGACACATGAGTGAGAAAGGGATGAAGGTTATGTGTTCGAAGGGTAAACTGCCAGACCTCAAGACAGTTGACATCGGGTTATGTGAGGACTGTGTATTCGGAAAACAGAAAAGGGTGAGTTTTTCGAAGGGAGGCAGAACCTTGAAGAAGCAGAAGTTGGAGTTAGTCCACAGCGACTTGTGGGGTCCAGCACCAGTGACATCTCTTGGTGGAGCATCATATTACGTGACTTTCATTGACGACTCTACGAAGAAGGTATGGGTTTATTTTCTGAAAAATAAGTATGATGCCTTTAATGCTTTCAGGAAGTGGAAGGCCCTTGTAGAAACTGAGACAGGTCTCAGAGTGAAGCGTCTGAGATCGGATAATGGTGGAGAGTACGAGCTTCGTGAGTTCAAAGGATTCTGTGAGGCGAATGAAATTCGAATGGAGAAAACCTTGAGAGGAACCCCACAACAGAACGGTGTGGCAGAACGTATGAACAGAACGTTATGTGAACGTGCTAGAAGTATGAGATTGAAGTGTGGGCTGCCAAAGATGTTTTGGGCAGAAGCAGTCAACACTGCGGCCTACTTGATAAACAGAGGACCCTCAACTCCCTTGGAAAATGGCATACCAGAGAGGAGGCCTGGTCTGATAAGGAGGTAAATCTGTCTTTTCTTTGAATATTTGGGTGTGTTTCATATGTTCACATTGATGTTGCTAGTAGGAGTAAATTGGATGCTAAGTCTGTTAAGTGTACGTTTGTTGGATATGTCGGTGATGAATTTGGCTATCGGTTTTGGGATGAGAAAAATCGAAAGATAATTCGTAGTCGAGATGTCATATTTAATGAGCAGGTTTTGTACAAAGACAGGTTGGGGATATCCAAAGAAGGTGGTTCTGAGACTCAGGTTGTGGAGTTAGACATTTTGAACTCGGGTGGGAGCAATGAGGTTCAAGACGATGAAGAGATTGTTGAGGAAAAACCACGTACACCACCAGCACCAATTCCGTTGCGGAGATCTACGAGAGAACATAGATCTCCTGATAGGTATTCACCTTCTCTTCATTATTTATTGTTGACTAATGGTGGTGAACTTGAATGTTATGCAGAGGCTACACGTAGTGAACAGGTGAGCAAGTGGAAACTTGCAATGGATGATGAGATGAATTCGTTGATGACCAACGGAACCTGGGAACTAGTTGAGCTCCCTAGGGGTAAGAAGGCATTGCATAATAAGTGGGTTTACAGAATCAAAGAGGAGGCTGATGGAAGCAAGTGTTACAAGGCAAGACTGGTTGTGAAGGGGTTTCAGCAGAAACATGGTATTGATTATACAGATGTTTTTACTTCGGTTGTGAAGCTAACTAACATTCGGTTGGTTCTGAGTCAGGTGGCTGCAGAGAACTTGGTGTTAGAACAAATGGATGTGAAAACAATCTTTCTTCATGGTGATTTAGATGAGGATATCTACATGAAGCAACCGGAAGGGTACTTGTCAAAGGGGAATAGTGAGTTTGTTTGCAAATTGAAGAAAAGCTTGTATGGGTTGAAACAAGCTCCATTACAGTGGTACAAGAAGTTTGATGGGTTCATGCACAAAATTGGGATCAATAGGTGTGAAGCTGACCATTGCTGTTACTTCAAGAGGTATGATGATGGTTATATCATTTTGTTAATATATGTTGATGACATGTTGATAGCAGACTCAAGTGCTCGGGAAGTGAGCAAGTTGAAGAAGAAGTTGTCTGATAGGTTTGCTATGAAGGACCTTGGAGAGGCCAAGCAAATCTTAGGTATGTGAATCGATCGTGATAGGGTGGCAGGAAAGTTGTATCTTTCTCAGGCTGGATACATAAAGAAAGTCTTGAAGAGATTTAGTATGGAGGATGCAAAGCCAGTTCGTGTCCCGTTGTGAAGTCAGTTCAAGCTATCCAACAAGGACTCACCTAGGAGCGATGAGGAGCAAGCCTACATGCAAAACACCCCGTATGCTTCGGCAATTGGCAGTTTGATGTATGCTATGGTGTTTACAAGACCTGATATTGCACATGCAGTGGGAGTGGTTAGCCGATTTATGGGTAATCCGGGCAAGCAGCATTGGGAGGCAGTGAAGTGGATCCTAAAGTACTTGAGAGGTACTACTGAACAAGCTTTGTGCTTTGAGGGCAAAAGCGTTGAGTTGGCAGGATACGTTGATGCAGACTTGGCATCAAGTGATCTCGACAAAAGGAGGAGTACAACCGGGTATGTATTTACTTTTGGTGGTACCGCAATTTCTTGGGCTTCTAAGTTGCAGAAGATCGTAGCTCGGTCCACTGCAGAAGCAGAGTACGTTGCAGTTACTGGGGCTAGCAAAAGGATAGTATTCTGTATAGTGACAGTCAGAGTGCTATTCACTTGGAAAAGAATCCGGCCTTTCACTCGAGGACGAAGCATATTGAGTTAAGGTATCATTACACACGTTACCTCATTGAGAACAAGATCTTACAGCTGATGAAGATCCGAGGAAGTGAGAATCCTGCTGACATGTTGACTAAGGTTGTGACCTTAGAGAAGTTGAAGTTATGAATGACTTCAACTGGCCTTGGAAATTGAGATGAAGGCATGGCACTACTACCAGTGAGAGAGACCGTTGAAACGAAGGAGACAAGTTACAGTTGGAGTCAGTCTCCAGGTGGGAGATTGTTGGGTTTTGGAGACTGAGTGCAGCGCAGAGGAGGCGCTCGACCAAGCCCTTTGGTCGAGCAGATGTGCTCGATCGAGCACCCCCGAGTCCAGGAAGAGAGGGCCGCTCGACCTCATTTGGTCGAGCAGATCTGCACGACCACGGCCCGAGGTCGAGCGATCCTGGCGGGCTGAATTCGGATTTTAGGGTTTTTGGGCCCAGTCTCACTTTAAATACCTTTTGACTCATTGTATTTGTTGTTGGGAAATGAATTGCACAGATCTATTCGGGGTGAATATTTAAATACAAATTTAATTCATTAATTATTACTAGCATGAATTAATCTTATATTAATTCAAATAATAATTGCAACAACATATCATGCATATAAAAAGCCACGTAAAACCTACGCATGCGGAATCTACGGGTTTACGTGAACGTATCTCTCGGGATGGCAGTGACTTCGGTAGGAAGGACTAACCAAAAGGACTTCCCAAGTATTCCCTTAGCCCTTGCTCAACTATCCGGTGGAAGGACACTCGTCGAACAATTAACAAAAGGAAAAAATAAACTTTGTTGCACCACCTTTGTGGATTTGCTAATATTTCCAGCACATGGAATTGTACTTGGGAATGAACTAATCATCCCCTATTTATAGGAGAGGAGGGGGTCGAAATTCTTGTAGAAAATCAATGTGAGAAAAGACTTTTCTTGGTCACCAAGAAATCTTGAATATATCTTCTATATTCTTTTTCCCATAATTAAAATATTCCACAAAAATCCCACCTCCTCTATAATATGGATTTTTCGAAAATAATGCCTTGCAAGATTCCAAGATTTGGATTTTCTTGAATTTATGAGATATTCTTGTATTTCAAGAAATACATATCTTCCATAATATCTTTTCAAGAAAATCAAGAAAATCTTTCTTGCCCATTATCTTCAAATTTTCGAAATTTCTATATAGATAACTAAGTGGGAGATTTCTTGAATTTAATGGGATAATCTTGTATTCCAAGAATACATATCTTCATTCCATAACAAAATTCAAAGAAAAACTTTCTCCCTCTTTTATCCATAAATTTCGAAATTTTAGGGAAAAATTAAGCAACAATATTTATTTTATTTTAATCACCTTTTCAGTTATTGGACTATTTGTTGGGCTACTCAGGGGGCCTTTAGGAGAATTAAGATTGGACCTTCTAATGGATCTTGAATATCTAATATTGAGCCACAATATAATTCAAGCCCATAAATATTAATTAATCCCACTACATAATTAATATTGCACTATCCATCTTAACCCATATTACAGTCAATATGGCTCCCGATCATTATTTCTCGTGTTTAAGATTATCTAGCCCATTAATTAATTCAAGCCACTGAAATAGCTTTCCGTTAATTAATATCTTTTGTCCTTGGTCGAGGAACGGTTCAACATTATTATCCATACCGGAAACTAATTCCACTTGCAAGATTTGGTATGATAAAACTTATGAACCTCCCAAGGGGGCAAATCAAGCAAGCGTACTTACACACGATTCTTCGTATTAAATCTTAGCAATCACATGTGACCAATAATATTGCCCAAGATAAAAAGTATTGAATCTCTCTGATTCGCTACCCATGATAAGTCAAAGCAATAGTTACCAATCTCACGTGATCCTATTTAAGGGACGAATGTTAAGAAACAACGAACCACTGAGTCTAATTCTTCCTTGTTCAGTTCTGAAGAATTTATCCTCTTGTAGGTCCTATTCAGCGCATCAGTCATGCACTAGTGTAATCTCTTGGTCAAGACAAACCAATCTGAGCCTTACACCTCAACCTTTCGTGATGGGTTGTTCATTTCCATCTAGGCAGTGAATGGCGTACTTTTAGTTACAAGGGACTGTTAATTTAATCTTCTGTGATCTGGTATCACTAAATTAACTACAGTGTAACACGTACGAATTAATGAACAATTATGCAGTAAATATATATAACATTCAATCATATTTAAAGCATCAGTGATAAACAATTTATTTCAGTAAATAAGTCAGAAAATTCAGTTTCAATTATACAAAGTAAAAGCATCTTTTTCAGTATAATCCCAACATTTGTACATCACCAAAAATATAGTAGATCTCCTGGCTTGGTAGTACCCCCAGACGTAGTCATTCCTGACGAACTGGGTAACCAAATTTGTGTTCCTTAATTCTTGTTTCTATTATTTTCTCCATAATTGTTGCTTTAATCCTAACACAAGATTCTTATAGTTATTCTCGAGTTTAAAAAAAAACTGAAAATATGCTGAAAAAATTGAACAAAAAACTGAACATGTGTAGAAAAAACTGAACAAAAAAACAATATTTATTGTATTTTGCAACATTTTTCTGAACATGTACAGGAAAAATTGAACAAAAGCGCAAAGCATTCCATACACGCAACAACAACGCTTCCTACCTTCAATTGGAAAACCAATTCCAAACAACATATGGTTGATACAAAACAGTAATTGGTGATTCCTAAATTCACAAAGCATTTCATACAAAACCCAACTCCAAACAACATATGAATGATACAACCTGCAACTGAAAATATATACAAAACATTTACAAAACTCAAACCATCCAAACAATTAAATTCACAAAGCATTTTATACCAATATATTTGTACAAGATTACCCATTGTTTTCTCTTAAATTAAACAAAACCCAACAACCTAGTTAAACGTCACAAATGAAAACACATATCTGGATGGACCTGTTTTGTCCGGATCTATTTGAGACGGTTTTTCCATCTCTAAAATGTGTCTTTTTTGTAGTGAAAATTTGATGAGTGTGACTTCAAGATTAATGATCTCTGTGCGTTTTTCTCAGATTTCTTTAATTTCTTGTCCCAACTTTCAGATAACAGTCATATACACACTTCATATGGCCTAAATTTGTGTTCTCCTGCAACCGACTTGTGTAATTTTGCACCACATCTCTTGTTCGTGAGCTTACAGTTTCTTGAGTTGAATAATCGTTGTGTATTTTCTTAGATTTCTTCGGATAAGAAATGAGTAAATTTGAAATATTGTAAAATAAGTGATGATAAAATTGTAATAACACTTAATAAAATAAAGAGAATTAGATTTAAGTAGATAGAAGTTGAGTCAGTGATGCTTCTTACTGCTTTTAAGGGTGTGTTTTGAAACACTTAAAACAGCTTCCAGAAGCACTTGTTTTCAAAAGTTGTGAGAGGGAACTTTGAAAATAAATGTTTCTGAAAGCTGTTTTAAGTGTTTCAAAACATGTCGTAAATACTTATATTAAGCATTTTGCTGAGTTTACAAACACTTTACAAGTGATAGTAACTTAAACATAAGTGATTTTAAATTGTTAATTGAGATTGCAAACACTCATCAATTCGAGTGGGCTTCATTGCGAAAATGGAACACATTCAGCAACCGAATCCCCTTCCTGGTAGCATACATAATTTCTCGGTGGAGATTCCATTTTTCTTATAAAATAAAAACTGCATAATTACTTGCTGAAAAATAGCATCTCCATATTTCAACAAATAGTGAATTAGCATTTATTATTTATCTTGAATTTTTTTTAAAGAAAAAACATGCGTAACATGCAGACAATAAACCAGTAAAATACTATTTCTCGTACAAAAAATTTCATATTTAAGTGCATCAAAGAACTATATATATTTGCCCTTGTACAAATTACTGTGAAATTGGAAAGCAATAGGCTACATGGAAATCTCTTGAGGGTTCGTCCGGTAGGCGAGATTAAAAAATGTGAAAAAAAAAAGAGATAAAAGAAGGTAAGAAGAAAAAGAGTAACATTCTTGTGAACCAGGTTCATACTATAAATTCTAATTTAATATGACCATTTTGAAGAATGGGTTGATCCGATTTTTTTCCCCAATCCATTCACTAATTTTCGCCCCATTCACGCCAAGCGACAACTCTCATTACATTCTCACTCTTGCGCCGCCGCATCACACTGCTGCATCATGCCGCCACACACCATTGATCTTGCAATTGTTAATGCAATTCAATTCTGATTTTTTCGATATAAATTGTGTCTTCACTAGTGATAGTAATAGTTTTTTGAGTAACAGTAATATTTTTTCTTCATAACAATAATAATTTATGTGAATAACAGTGATACTTAGTTTCTCTTACAGTGACAATGATAGACTTCACGAGTAACAATGATAGTTTTTCTGAGTAACAGTGATAATTTTTTTTTTACATACTACTGATAATTTAATAGCGTTACGATATGAGTTTTTATACATATATAGCAGCGACAGTTTGTGTGTATAACAATAATACTTAGTTTAGCTTACAGTGATAGTTTTACTGAGTAACAGTGATAGTTTTTCTGAGTAACAGTGACAGTTTTATGTATATCGATGATAGATTTTTTTCATACCAGTGAGATTGCCGGAAATGGAAACGCAAATTCCTCCAACAAATTAAAAAAAAATGCGGAGGCGTTTCCGATCACTTGAGACGTGATTCGTGTGAAGAAAGTCCGGACGCTTGAGATTCAATTCGGAAGACGAAGAGGGTAGCTTTCGCCGCGACAGGTAAGAGAAGAAGAGGAGAGGCGCAAAATAGAAAATAAACTCAAATGAGTCAGACCCGGGTTCATTTCATAAATCAGACTTATTCAAGTTTTTGTCGAAAAAAGAATAAGGTGGAACCTTAAGATAAGGCAAGAAAAAATACGGTAACAATATTTGGTAGGAGAGATAACACATAAGAAAATGTTAAAAATATTATTTTGCCCTTCAATACTATTTCAATTTTTTTTTTCAAATTTACGGATCAATACCAAAAAAACACAAATTAAATATTAGAAAACTCAAATTAATACACGCAAAACTTGAATTTAATAATAATAATTAGACATTTTGTTTATCTAATTAAATTTAATAAAGCTGCGTTGCGGGGAAAATTAAAATCAAATATGAGAAATTTGAGGATTTTGACAACAAATTTGGGAATAAAATTTATTTTTGGTAGGGCTACAGAGTTAGCAAATTTTAGAAATGGCAATTTTGACAACAAATTTCGTTTCTGAATTACTGTTTTGATCAACAAAAGTAATCGGAGGGGAAACAACCATATAAAGCATGATTCTTTGAACAGGGGAAAAGGATATAAAAAGCACCAGTCTACTTGATTCTTTCAAGTTTTTCTCCACTCTCTCCTTGGATTTTTTAATGTAACTTTGGGTCTATTTTGGATATATTGGGTTATCTCTATAGTTTTAATTTTGTGTTTTTAATACTTTTATCGATACATTTATGAAAATATGATAGTCATTCCATATCTCCAGCTCTCTCTCTGTCTCCATTTTTAGTAACGGTTCACTCTCATTTCTAACACCACTTCCTTTCTCTCTCCACATTCTCTAATTAATTAACTAAATCACTATTTAATTCGAATGTGTTTTGTATTATTTTTATAGTGATCTTAATTAATTGCTTTGTATAAAATTAAATAAATAAATTCTAATTTTACAACAATGATATGATGTATTATTAATTAGAGAAAAATCTCAACATAAAATTTTATAATCAATCTAATAAATTTAAATTAATGCATCTTTTTTTTTAATTTCATTAGTTTTTAATTGTCGTTCTCATAATACATTATTATTTGACTAATGTAATGGATATTTTGCTATCTATTTTATTAAATAATTGGTTTTTAGATAAATTTTGTTTAAATATACTAAGACAAATACATTTTTTTAATTAAGCTTCACTTTATGGAATATATCAATTTACTTAATTATATATATATATATATATATATATATATAATTTATTATATCATAATATGTCTTATTACAAGTTAAGCTAACAATATTATTAATGTTGACAAACATCACATATAATTTTTTTTTAAAGTAATATATAATTAAAGTTTCTGGTACTAAATCATATCTTATACTTAGGCCCCGTTTGGATTCTAGGATATTGGGTGATAGACTCTTTATTCCTTCTCAATCCGGCGTTTGGATTGTAGGACTGTGGCCCATTTTTAAAATAGAGCCCGGTACCAAAAATAAATTTATCAGCCCATTACATGATTGTTGGACAAGGGTGTGGGCCGAAATTATTTAGTCAGACAATTTTTGGTTCATGTGTAACGACAATTTTGCCCTCTTTGTTGGAGAAATGAATGACGAGACCCGGTCAATGGTCATTCAGATTTGTAATTGAACTTATTTGCGTGATTCATTGAATCTGAACGTTTTGTAATCCCCAGGGATTTTCCTGAGATCACGCGGTCAATAACTATCTACGATTTTAGTGGGCCTCAACTTATTTCTCTACGTCTTCTGAGTGAGAATTCTTATATATAGGTTGATTTTTCATTATTTTAAAAAAAATTATTTTTTAGAAAACACGCGTAAACTTTTTGTATAGAGTTTTGAGAAAATTTCTGTATATTTTTTGAGTTTCGTTCTGCTCATACTCCGATGGAGTTCGCTGAAGTTTTCTTTTCAGTGGTGCTATTGAAATTAAAGTGTGAAACCGTTTTATCTTTTGGGGCATCCAGGGCATAATTTGTCTTGCATTTGAAAATGATTTTCCTTGACTCGGTTTCTGGTTAGTTTTATTGATTTCAATTTCATTGTAGTGTACAAACAAATATTTCAACAAACGCAAGACAAATTATATATACTGCATATGAAACTGTAAACAATTGTTATTCAGAATTTATTTTCTGAAAAATGAAGACATCCTGATTAAGTAATGGGATGAGAGGAGTAAGTTTGGAATGGTTGTTGTCAAACTTTGAAGGTCGAACTCTTGATGAAGAGTGTCTCCTTCATGAATTTTGGCATCGTGATGCTAAATAGTTAAAATCAAAGCGGGCAATGGCCTGGTGGTGCAACAGAATTGGTTACCCCTTTTCTGAAATTCCTGATGCGTCGATCATGGAATTGTGACCGCTGGCGGTGATGCTATGCGGTGATTCACAGTTTAAAAGCAATCGGTTTGACGGAGAAGGAGGCGGCGGTACGATCGCGCCTTCTTCCATGGGAACTTTTTGGCAGCGTAGGCGGCGGTACGACCGCGTCTCTGTTGCTGCAAAATTGCGGCGCCCCTGAATTTTATCGTGCGTCGTTACAGTGATGAAATGAAATTGGGGTTTCCAAATCAGAAATGTCCATTGATGTTGCATCACTTGGGTAGAGATGGCGCCTCCGTCGCACCATCGGAAATTTATGGAAATTTCTAATGTGGCTGCGCCACAATTGGGGATTTCGCCGGAGAAGAAGGCGGCGGTGCGACCGCGATGGACTGCGACGGCTTTGGGATTGGCCCCTAGATAATGAATCGAAACGATCTTCCAAAGCGGCAATTCAAAGATGCTGATCAAATTAATTTAATTAATTGAATCGGTCAAATTATTCCCATCTTTCTCGTAACACCAGTTGTCGTGCTGGCTCACAGAGAAGACACGTGAATTGAAACGGTCAGCAATTGTAGTGTGGGACATTAATTGCATGACTTGGGCCTTTAATTATTGAAATGAGAATAATTAATATTGGTTGGGCCATTGAGCCCTGAATGTGTTCGGCCTGATTGTTGGCTGAAATTTTGAATTCATTTCTTCAGAGAAATTGAATTATCAACCTAAATAAGAGTGGTGCACTCTTGGGTCATATTGATGATTAGGCCATATAGTTGGTATGTTGGTTTGAATAGGCAACATTAATTGTTGGTTAATTACTTAAGTCAAATCGGCTCGGTAATTTTATGGAATAACTTGTTTAATAATACTATCAGGTATTGTAAAAAATATTCTATAATTTGGATCCATCCTATATCAAATTAAATTTAAATTTGATTTGGGATCAAATATTTTGCGTTTGAGAGTGCAAATTGTGTATTGAATTTAATTCAATTGACTCGTATAATTCGTTTGGGAGTTATTTACGAGAAAATGGTGTCAATAAAGGCCTCATTTGAAATCGTGCTTGAGAGCACAAATGGTGGATTAGATTAAATCCAAAAGAATTGTTGACTCGTATAATTCAGTGAAGAATTATTTAAGAGCACAAATTGTGGATTAAGATTTAATCCAAAATAATTGTTGACTCGTATAATTCAGTGGAGAATTATTTAAGAGTATAAATTGTGGGTTAAAATTTAATCCAAAATAATTGTTGACTCGTATAATTCGGTGGAGAATTATTTAAGAGCACAAATTGTGGATTAAGATTTAATCTAAGATAATTGTTGGCTCTTATAATTCAATGGAGAATTATTTAAGAGCAAAAATTGTGGATTAAGATTTAATCCAAGAGAATTGTTGACTCGTATAATTCAGTGAAGAATTATTTAAGAGCACAATTGTGGATTAAGATTTAATCCAAAACAATTGTTGACTCGTATAATTCAGTGAAGATTTAGTTGAGAGTCAAAGTGGCATTACGGAACCACTTAAAATTGAATTTAATTTTGGTACTTTGACCATTATTAAACCAAAATCAGATTTGTTGGGACTCACAAAATTATAGATTTTAAGGTCCAACAAAGAATTTGAATATGAATCAAAACGTTTGGTTTTCAAATTCGTTTCGAGATCTTGTTAAAATTAATATTTGAGAATATTAATGAAAGGAACACGGCTCCTCTAGATTTAATTCACACGAAAGTATGTGAGTTAAAAATTGTGCAAACTAGAGGTTGGAAAAAGTATTTTATTACTTTTATTCATGATTGTACCAGATTCTGCTACGTTTATCCTTTGTGAAGCAAGAATGAAGCTTCTAGAAGCTTTTAAGCTTTGCATGAATGAAGTAGAGAATCAAAGTAAATACTCGAATTAAAGCAATTCGTAGTGATAGAGGTGGAGAGTATGTGGCTCTGTTTGAATAGTTATGTGCTCAGTCGGGCATCATACATTAAATGACAGCCCCTACTCACCTCAATAGAATGGTGTTGCGGTAAGATAAAACCGAACACTAAAGAAGATGGTGAACGCAATGTTGATCAGCTCGGGTTTGTCACATAACATGTGGGGGAAGCCTTTTTTGTCGGCTAACCACATTTTCAGCAAGATTCCACTTAAAACTAAGGATAAGACTCCTTTTGAGTTGTGGAAAAAGAGCAAATCATCTTACCAATACCCCAAAATGTGGGGGTGTTTGGCTAAGTTTGAAGTGTCAGCTCCTAAACAAGTGAGAATCGGACCTAAAACGGTCGATTGCATCTTTATGGGATACGCCTTCAATAGTAGTGCTTATCGGGTTTTGATTCACAAATCAGAAATACTCGATATGATAGAAGGTACTACAATAGCATCAAAGAATGTTGTATTCTTTGAAATTATTTTCCCGTGTAGGAAAAAGAAGAAGCGAGTTCGAATAAGCGAACACACGAATAATTAAATGATACTGCAGGTCCTTTTACTCAGGAGAGTGAAGAACCAAGACACAATAAACGAGCTAGAATTGATAAGACATATGGTCCAGAGTTCATCACTTATGTTTTAATGGACGAACCAAAGTCTATCAAAGAGGCTATGTCCAAACCGGATGCATCGCTCTGGAAGGAAGCTATAAATAGCGAACATGATTTAATTCTGCAAAACAACACGTGGGAGCTAGTTGAACTCCCCAAAGGTTGCAAGACCTTAGGATCTCAGTGGATCCTTAAAAGAAAATATAAAGCAAATGGATCAGTTGAAAAGTTTAAAGCCCGTTTAGTTGCAAAGGGTTTTAAACAAAAGGAAGAGTATGATTTCTTTGGCACCTATTCACCTGTTACGAGGATTATTTTCATTCGTGTATTTTTTCGCGAATGTTGCTTAACATAATCTCGAAATACATCAGATGGACGTAAAGACTCGTGTTTCTTAATGGTGAGATAGATGTTGAAATCTACATGGATCAACCTAAGGGTTACGTTACACCTGGTAATGAGAAAATGGTGAGTAAACTCGTACATTCACTGTATGGACTTAAGCAAGCTCCTAAACAGTTGCACATGAAGTTTGACAACACTGTGTTGTTAAATGGGTTTCGAATTAACGAATGTGACAAATGTGTATATGTGAGGGATACACCAAATGATTTTGTTATCATATGTTTATATGTCGACAACATATTAATCATGGGTAACAATCATAACGTCATCGTTAATATGAAAAACATGTTAAATCGAAATTTTGACATGAAAGACATAGAATTAGCAGATGTGATTCTAGGAATTAAAATTGAGAGAGCATCAAATGAAATTTCTTTGACACAATCTCATTACGTTGAAAAAGTGTTGAAGATATTCAATGCATTTGATGATCCACCTGCTAAAACACCTCTGGAACACAATGTTCATCTGAAGAAGAACAGAGGAAAACATGTGGCTCAGTTGGAATATGCAAGGATCATTGGAAGCGTGATGTACATTACGAATTGCACACGTCCTGATCTTGCATGCTCAGTGAACAAACTGAGTATGTACACGAGTAATCCAAGTCACGAACATTGGAAAACTCTTAAAAGGGTCTTGAGATACTTAAAGTATACCCTTAACCTTGGGCTACACTACATGAGACATCCAGCTGTACTTGAAGGGTACAGTGATGCTAATTGGATATCGGATACAAAAGACTCACTTTCCACTAGTGGATATGTGTTCACTATTGGAGGAGCAGTTGCATCGTGGAAATCCACAAAACAGACGTGTATTGCCCATTCCACAATGGAATCAGAATTCATCACTTTAGATCAAGCTGGTGAAGAAGCATAATGACTTCGTAATTTTCTGGAATACATTCCTTGTTGGAACAAACCAGTGTCATCGGTAATGGTACGTTGTGACTGTCAAGCTGCTTTAGGTAGAGCTTCGAGCAGTATGTATAACGGAAAGTCGAGACATATTCGTTGTCGACATAAGTCTGTTAGACATTTGATCTCAACTGGAGTTATAACTATTGACTTTGTAAGGTCAAAAGATAACATAGCGGATCCGCTCACGAAGAGCATATGTCGAGATCAAATGAAAGCTGATAGAGGGAATGAGTCTGAAATCCACAAAGAAAACTGAAACAGTGGAAACCCAACCATGATGACTGGAGATCCCAAGTACTTGGTTCAAAAGGGAAAACTAAACTGTGAATGTTAGTTGTACAACACTTGAAAATCATGACCATTCATGACAGCACTGAGTCAAGTGTTGAGAACCCGTAAGATGTGGGAAAGGTTAAGTCTTTGACTTTTAATGATTCCTAATGGTCCAGAAGGGACTGAATATGACGGGATACTCGAAAAGAGATCACCTATGTAAATGAGAAGTGAGGGCCGCTTCGATCAAACATTTATGAAACACAAAAGGGCGTCCACGGCCAAAACGGACAAAAACATGAGAATGAATCGGAGTCGAGACTGACTTGTGTCCAGACCTGCTTAAGGTATACTGTAAGGTGGATTAGTTCAAGAAGGTGGATTAGTTCAAGACATCGTGTCCACAAACTACTTCTCCGGAAGCAACAAAGTCTCAAATGAGCTGAACGATGTGTTTGCATCACTATATATTTAATTTTCACTCATGTGGGGGATTGTTGGAGAAATGAATGATGAGACCCAGTCAATGGTCATCCAGATTTGTATTTGAACTTAATTTGCGTGGTTCATTGAATCTGGACGTTTTGTAATCCCTAGGGATTTTCCTGAGATCACGCGGTCAATAACTGCCCACGATCTTAGTGGGCCTCAACTTATTCTCCACGTCTTCTGGGTGAGAATTCTTATATATAGGTTGGTTTTTCATTATTTTAAAAAATTATATTTTTAGAAAACAC
The DNA here is from genome assembly GCA_037126765.1 of Stenogyne calaminthoides. Classification (NCBI taxonomy): domain Eukaryota; kingdom Viridiplantae; phylum Streptophyta; class Magnoliopsida; order Lamiales; family Lamiaceae; genus Stenogyne; species Stenogyne calaminthoides. Next base: position 19,416,606 of record JBBCBC010000032.1, read on the forward strand.
GCTTAAACTTTTTGCATAGAGTTTTGAGAAAACTTTTGCATATTTTTTGAGTTTCGTTCTGCTCATACTCCGATGGAGTTCGCTGAAGCTTTCTTTTCAGTGGTGCTACTGAAATTAAAGTATGAAACCGTTTTACCTTTTGGGGCATTTACGCACAATCCTGTGAGCACTATCCAGGGCGTAATTTGTCTTGCGGGGAAAATGATTTTTCTTGACTCGGTTTCTGGTTAGTTTTATTGATTTCAATTTCATTGCAATGTACAAAAAAATATTTCAACACTCCTATCTTTTAAAATCAGACATACGTACCCTTTTATAACATACATATTACATACATGCCACTATAAATCCCTTTCATGCGATCATCCCTTTCGCGATAAACATTGCAGAGAAATCAGTGAATGCATCCCAGAAACAACGTGTTTCATTGGTAGAGTTAAACATTCGATTGAGAAAAGGTAAGAAATTACCAGCGTTTGACATCGTGATTTTGTATTTCTGTAGTTGTCGTTGTAAAATTTGGGGGTTTTGTTACGATTCAACGATTACTGCAAAAGGGTTTGGAATTATGGTTTAATAGAGTTAGATCACATAGTTTTAATATACTTTCGATTAGATTATACGTATTTGTGATGATGATAACAACATGGTTTGTTGCGATTTGAATTTCAGATTTCATTGCGATTTATTTTCAGAATTTAGGCTTTTTTGTATGGTTTTATTTTAGGGTTCATAATCGGGCTTATAGTACTTCCTCCGTCCCGCTATGATTGTCACGTTTCTTTTTGTTGAATGGTTTAAGGAATAACATTAAAATAATAGATAGTGGGCCGGGTAGTTGAGATGAAAAGTGAGGGGAATAATATTAAAATAATAGATAGTGGAGTGTTGTTTTTTCCTTTTATGGAATGCGACAATTATAGTGGGACACCCATAAAAGGATAAAGTGACAATCATAGCGGGACGGAGGGAGTATATATATCTTAGTTCTCCCAATAATATTTCTTTTTTGCTGACCTATAAGAATCAATACACTGTGTTCAATAGATGACTACGAGGTAACTCACGTTTTCTTACTGCTTGGATTTTTGAATGGTGTGAACTATTGGCTGAAATCATAATGGAATTGGAATCCATGGAAATTGATCAAGGAAAACCCCCATTTACAGGTCATGAACATTTTCATGGAGTTCGTATAGTGTTTTCTAGTCTAATGAATTTATAGCAATTCTTTTATTATCTTTCCCCGTTTCATTTTTGTTTTGCGAAGAAGAGAAGACGGTTTGTTGTATGTGATGTGATTGAAGACGGTTCGTTGTTTATTGAATACTTTTACCTTGTAACGTAGGATACTATAAATAAAGGTAAGTCTGGGACGAAGGCCCGGTGTTTATGGTCTGCAACTAGTGCTTTGAAGGGTGGTAAAAGTGTTATTGTAGATAGGTGTAACATTGATAAAGAGCAGAGGGCCGACTTTCTGAAGCTTGGTGCTTCACAAATGGAGAAACATGAGGTGGTGCTTGATCTTCCATCCAAGGTTTTGATTTCGATTTGATTTTGGATTCTGAATTTTAGTTTTATTTTTTATTCCCAAGGGCATTTTAGTAATCTTTACATGAATGTATGCCTTATCAATCAAACCAAACATCAATATTAGTAGTTTGAAATGTAATCCATTCAACCTAACTTGTTTTCCTGTTTACCATCATACCCTTCCTCTTGTGAGCGATTTTTGTATTAGTAAATGAAATAATTAGTTGACATGTTAAGAAGGGGTATGATAAATGAGTCTCTTATCTATAATATCATTTCTTTAAAATTAATTTATCATTTCAATTACTAATACAAAAATCGCTCACAAAAACATGTGCAAACAGTAAACAGGAAAACGAGTCTGGGACGGATGGAGTAATTTTTAACAAACACATGATACAAAACAGTGGAATCCTTCACTAATCCTATCATCCCTATCTATCCCGTCTACTAAACCAAACGAGCCTTAATGAATTGACAATTTAATATTAATATACATAAATAAATAAAAAGTTACTTAAAGGTTTAAAATATTAAAAGAGAATTTTATGTCTCTCCCTAATTATTTGAATCATACTTCTTAAATTAGGTTAAAACTCTATAAATTTATAATTTAATATAATAAATGAGAGTTGTAGTTGTAGAACATGATACTGTGAAATATTAGTAAAAAAAATAAAGCTGCAATGCGGGAAAAGAAAAATATCAAATATGAGAAATTTGGGGATGCTGAAAAAAATATGTGAGCATCATCTTCCGTGTCAAATAATCACATCGATCTTCCATGTCAAATAATCACATCGGTGCAAAATATGTTTCAAGGTAAAGGATGCAATTTTGAGAAATTTGTTTCTGGTTTGTTGTGGATGGAGAAGATGGGGCAATTTTGACAACAAATTTCGTTTCTGGATTTTACTGTTTTGATCACAGAAATCGGAGGGGAGAGAATTAATTCTTTGAACAGGGGAAAAGGATATATAAAAAACATCAGTCTATTTGATTTTTTTCCGCCCCACAATTTGAAACGATGATATTCCCATTTTATATCATTCACAGCCCCAAATTCCACCAATCGATTTCCTCAATTCTCCCTCCAAGATTCAATTTCTCGCTCAATTTCCATCAATTTGCTCCCTCAAAACCCCGCCGGAATATCTCTCTCAACGATGATAACAACAAATGCCCGAATCTCGTCAATCACAAAGACTGGCTAAGCCAACCCGAAATAATCAGAATTTTCCAAACCCTCAAGAACCCTAATTTCACACTCCCACTCCTCGATCAGCTCTCCACCCGCAAAGATTACAACCCCAATGAATCCCTCTACACCACGCTCGTAAACAAGCTCGCAGGCGCCAACAATTTCGACGGGATCGAAGCCCTAATGAAAAGAATCAAGCTCGAGCGGAAATGCCGCCTTTCGGATCAATTCTTCCGCAATGTGATCAAGATTTACGGCCACTCTGCCGGTAGAATTAACAGAGCAATCGAAACCCTTTTCGATATGCCTAATTACAAGTGCTGGCCAAGCGTGGGCACGTTCAATTATGTTCTGAATATGTTGGTTTCGAGTAAGCAATTCGAGGTTGTGCATCGCGTGTATATGGGGGCTTCCGATTTGGGGGTGGATATTGATGCTTGTTGTTTGAATATAATCGTTAAGGGGCTTTGCGAATGTGGCAAAATCGAGGATGCATATAAGGTGCTTGATGAATTTCCCCAACAGAAATGTAGCCCCAATACGAGGACTTTTTCGACTATAATGCACGCGTTGTGTGGCCGTGGCCGTATGGATGAATCGTTCCGTTTGTTGGAGAGAATGGAGGCGGAGGGGGTGGAGGTTGACGCGATTGTGTTCAATATACTGATATCGGGATTGAGAAAGAAAGGGAGAGCGAACGAGGGGGTTGAGCTTTTCGATGGCATGATGGTCAAAGGGTGTAATCCGAATCCGGGGACTTATCAGGAGGTGTTGTATTGCTTGCTTGATGGAAAGAGGTTTTACGAGGCGAAGAATTTGATGGCGAAGATGATAGACAGGGGTATGAGTCCGAGTTTTGATTCGTACAAGATGGTCGTACGAGGCTTTTGTGGGGAGAATCGTTTGGAAGATGTGGAATGGGCGGTGAGGGAAATGGTTGGGCATGAATTTGTGCCCAAGATGGGAATGTGGAAGGAGATTGTGAAGTGTGTAGTCTCAGATAAGCAGTGTGCTGTTTCAGACTGTTTCTGTTTGATGGATCGAATGATCGTTTTGAAGTGGTGTATTAATACAAGTAAAATTTTTGGATATTGAGGAACAAATTCGTATTCCAAGTTCAACTATGCAGCTTGACAGTGGAATTTGAAATTTATATTCAAATTATAATTTGATGGTTTTGTGAATGGTATTGTCACTAAATGTTCCACTTTATATTTCATAATTAAATTTTATATTTCATAATTAAATTTAGGAGGTAGAATGCATATTGAAACATAAAAAATAGTAGAGAAATGATACTATTATTACACATCTAGAACTCATGCTTACTGCACTTGAGTTTTTCTTTGAGGCCCTGCACAATTGATGAAGGGACAAAATGTCGGAACTGAAGTACACGAGGAAGTCCGAAAAAATTGTAATGTGCGAGAAAATATGCACTTTACGTATAACAAATACAAGGCCCAGTTTATTACAGGAAAACATTATAAGAACATCCCTCATAAACGTTGCACCACGAAAATTTACACACACGAGTGTTCTACTTTCACAGTATAATTTGATATAAACAGAGTTGCGTGAAACCTTTTTTGTACAACTGCCTCCGACACCCAAAATTAACTCCATTATACGTATACCCGGTTTTTTTGTACGGTAATGCACAACACAACTAATCCCAACAATCTCCAACACAACTATGACAAAGCTTCCTGTTCCGCGCTACTAACGACGCTTTTCGGTGTCTGAACAACATCATCCGTAGACTTGAAAGAACTATTACCAGTAAGAACTGTATCATCTGTAGCATTGAAAGAGTCGTTACCAGAGAGATTCGCCGTCTGAATGGTGCTATCCTTAGATTTGAAAGAACCGTTACCAGATCCAGCACCAGTAGAAACTGTATTAACCGTAGCATTGAAAGAATCATTACCAGAGAGATTTGCTGTCTGAGTGGTGCCATCTTTGAAAGAACTGTTACCAGATCCAGCAACAGTAGAAACTATATTAACTGTGGCATTGAAAGAATCATTACCTGAGAGATCCGCTGTCTGAGTAGTGTCATCCTTCGACTTGAAAGAAATGTTACCAGGAACAGACTCGGGGGTAGAAAAAACCGAACCTGGAACGACCAAACCGGGACTTTCAACTGTGGTTGGTGAAAGAGAATCATCGTCAGAAGAAATTGATTCCAAAGATGAGTCTTTATCCGTTGGCAACACTCCCAACTCGGTCTTATACTTCCTTGATGCTTTCCTGGATATAACAGACGTCAAATCACGAGCAGATTTCCCAGCCTTTTCCATAATTCTCTTAGCCCTGCCCCTCATATGTCCTTGCCTAGGGCTTTCTATACCAATTTCCTCTTTTTCATCGTCTTTTGGAGTCTTGGAAGATGGAGAGAGGATGGTGTCTTTTTCATCTATTATCACCTTAACACCACCTTTCTTGGCATCCAATGCCCTGATATTATGACGTGGAGAAGGTACAGGATCCCTGGGTGTAGGGGTAGGTGTAGGAGAGTCATTTTTGTCTACATCTTTTGGACTCCTACGGAAAACCGAGCCAAGCTTTTTCAGCCCCTTTCGAACTCGATGCTTTGAATGTGATTTGTTGGAATCTGTGCTCTCATCGGAGCTATTCTCATCGTTCTGGCCAGGGGACTTCGAACCTCCAACTGAATCACCGGTAATTTGATGGCAATCTAAGTTTCTATTCTTCCCTTTCCTTGGTTCCCACACTTGTGCAACCTCACTGCCTGGGTGGTGAATCCAAATCCCAGTTTCTGATTGGCCTTCAATGTTGATTGGGTCGAACCTATCTGCAGCTTTCAAGGGTTTGTCCGATAACTTGGGTGAGAATGAGCCATTTCGTGAAGAATCATCTGTGTGGGACTTAGCATCGTCAATTACTTTATCAGGCAAAGGTTCTGCACCCTGTTTCAATAATCAATAGTTTTAGTATTCACATTGAGTATTGCAGCAAAAAAGGACTGCCCATCAATTCAAACATATTGCCATCAAAATCATTTGATAAACAATATGTATTATAACAAACCTTTACACAAAGTCTTGTGTGCACCAGGTCCGCCATTCAACTCAAGTGTATCTTTATATGGTATTAGTTTTTTGCACTGAACAGTATTAATTGGTCAAGTAATAGTTGTTTTCACTGAACATTAGTTGGTTAGTTCAATATTATTGGTCAGTATTAGTTGTTTTCACTGAACAGTAATAGCTGTGCACCAGTTGTAAGGTGCAACTGTTCTACAAGAGACTTACTCTTACATCTACCATCAAGGGTTTAACACATTCAGTGACAGCTGACTAACCTATCATATGGAATTAGAAGACTAGACCTGTGCTGCAAAACTAATGTAGTGAGCCAACGATCAACTGATCAGTATATGCATAACTAGTTAATATGAAAAAAGGAAATTGCATGTAGGTTGTCAATTCTAGAGTTAGGTGCAGAAAACGTTTCAGATTGAACTTAGGCACTCACAGTTATTTGCAACTCATGTGTGTCCACAAAATAGCCTCAATTTCACTCTCATGCATATGCCCTTGGCACCCTTCCACTTATATGATGTCTTCTTTACATTAAAAAGCACAAATTAGGACCATTAATTAAGTTTAACAAGAATTAGCAAATCAGTCATCTTCTTAACAAATCAATGAAGTCAGTTTTAATAAATGTCTTGTTTTCAAGATATTCCATGTACTAGTGTACTAAAAATGTAATCAGCCGTAGTTGTTACTCGTATTCAAACAAAATCGTAACCCAAACAAAAAGCAAAATCAACTTAAGATATGTACTAGGGTGTTCTGCCCACACAAATTTTCACCATACTTGTCAACAGCTCAGATTAATATTGTTCCAATTCACACTAAACGTATTTTGATCGCCAATTTCCAGAAATAAAAAACTCTGCTAGAAATAAAGAAAAGACTGATGAATATCAAAGTAGATAGCCCTTTATATTCAATAGATACCTTTCCAGTTCCTTCTGAAACAGTGACTGCAAGATGTAATCTTCCCATTTTGATATTTTGAAGAGGCAACCACATATCGTGCCTCTGGCCCCCCCTGAGTTCATTGATGTCTACAGAACAATCTCTGCAACACATTTACCATAACAATTTAAAATAATAATGATAATAATAATCAAGTACTAAAGTCAAAAGAGGACAAACCCCATCATGTCATCATATAAGTGATCCTTATCACAAACTTCAATAACAAGCATGTTTTTTGAGTCCCATGTGCAGATGGGGATCTTGAATTCTTCCTGCCATTTTGGAGACAAAGTTTTCTTCTGAGTCTTGGTTCGAAATCTATAAGGCCCCACTTGTCCTTTAACATATGGGTCAGCCAATCCTGAAAAGGACATACAGTTTAATCCAGTATATCTTGTGATAATACTGTAGGAATACTTAAAACTAACCATTCATGTCTGATGGATTCATTTCAGTAGCTTCAAGAACTTCCACAATAGCATGTGCTATAGGTTCCTTTGCATCAACAGTGAACCAGTTTTCTAACATGTAAAAAGTAAGACCAAATGATCATAAATTATTGAACTGAGTAAAATACATTAATATCATGTGTATCCAATTACACATATGCTAACACGTGCTTATACGCAAGGAGTAAATATCCCAATATTTCACCGATATATCCAACAGTCGTGGTCACCGATATTGATATCGGGGAGAACGGTATTTCCATAATATTCGTAAAAAATCGATAACTATTGGTATGCAATATCGACATCAGTTAAGTAGTAGTATAAATACAGCCTAATATTAATATCAGTAAAGTATCGAAAAAATATCTATAAATTTCAGAAAATATGGATAAAAAGCATATGATGTATATTTTATGTATATGCATCACATATGCAAAATTTGTTCAAATTCTTTTGTTAAATTTATGTATTAAAAGTTTGTTATAAAAATTTTAAAGTTTTTTAAATTTACCGATATCAATTCGATTCCGCAAGTTTAAGATCTCGAACCGATACCGATATTTTCAAGCTTGCTTATACGGTTATGAAAATGAGTTGTAACAATGTCCTGGATGTGTTTTTGCTTAACAAGATCGTAGTTTCCATTTAAATCAAGAATTCTAATATAATTAAATTTTATGTAATTATGTCACATTATTATGGTTTCAGATACAATTGAATTTATGCATGAAATGTAGGGCCTGTTTTAGAACTCTAAAAAGTGTTGTAGAAGCACCTTTTCAAAAAAATAAGTGCTTCTAGGATTTTAATTGAGTTTGCAAACAGGTATGTAGTAGACCGATAATCACTTGTTATGTGTTAAAAAAAAGGTTAGGTTTTCTAACATTACAAAAGTAAATGAAACCAAACTACATGTACATCAAAAGGTACCTGGTTGAGGTGAAGCAAATTTTTCAACATCAACCACCAGCATATTAGGCTGCAGAATTTACAGAGACTAGTAAGTAAATCAGAATCTGTCTGGAATCCTAGAGCTACAACTACAGAGATGAGAAATATTCATGCGTATAAACAGCTTAATAAATAACTGAGAAAATGATTAAAATTCCATCACTTTTTTTGTAGGAACCATAATGACACATTGTCTCACCTCCACTAGAGTTTGCTCAAAGACAAGGGCCAGAAGATTATCCTAATCCAGGAAAAAAAGTAAAATATCAGCATAAGACAAATATATGGAAGGATATAATAAGCCTAAGAGAAAAAAATGCCAGCATGTGAGAGTGCGAGAGAGAGAGAGTGGCATGTACTTACTATCCAGCCAGCTACCCCAGGAAGTTCTGTAACATCAAGACCATGAGTGAATATAGGCTTCACAGTCATCTGAAAATATGGTGGACCAGCAAAGCACACACGCAAACGACTAATAAAGGGCCATCCACGGCGGAACTTTACCCCAACCAATACCTGCATGAAGTATCTTTCATAACTAGGGCTGATTTTACCAGAGATTTAAATTATCTAGAAACTTCAGAAATGTAAAATGACCCTAAATGTAATTTAGGATACTTTTTTCCCTTTTTAGGAACCAAAAAATGAGGACACGCACAAGGAAGAAAAAAAATGGATTTTCCATTCAACTGAAATGCATCTCAACATTTATTAACAAAGTCTTGAGTGCACCAGGTGCACCGTGCAACTCAAGTGCATTTTTAAATGGTATTAGTTGTTTTCACTGAAAGTATTAAATGTGTACAGTGCTGTACAATGGGTCATAGAGTCCCATGACTTCTAGTTACCTTTCCTTCAACATGCAATCCCAACATATTCAGTTTTGCCCACATTCCGAAACCCAATCTTTTCCTCAGTTTCACCCCAAGTATTGCACTCATATCATCCGCACTTTTAAAATTCATTCCCAATTCCATAACCTAGTATATCACATCAATAGCATTTTATCAGGAACATAAAAGCAAATAATCAACGTCCATCCTATTTTCATTGATCATCTATAGTAAGCCTAACTTACCAAGTGGTCATCACCATTGGAGTGCCGAAGCACCCTCATTTCAGTAAATAAAGGCGGGGATCTTCCCAAGTAAAGATGCTGAACCTCAACATCTTTCTGTATATAGGCAAACAGGATTAATATAGCCATTGAAGTAATGTGTGAATGAACATATCAAGAGAACAAAATATCTCCAACCAAATAAGGGAATGTTTAATGTTACATATCATACCACTGTCCAAGGTTTGTACTTCTTTAGGAACCATGGAAAAATTGGGAGAAGAATTTTCTGAGAAACTATCTCTTCCATGCAGACAGGCCACATCTTCTCAATAGCATGATTCAACCATCTAACCGTTTCAGAATCTGAAAGAACCTATAGAATTTAAAGAGGTTTGAATTAAGGCGTTCTCATAGATTTCAGAACGTTAATACAACCACTAAAAGAAACCACGAGTAAACATGATCAAGAATGTTTGATTTAGCCTGGAAAAATTATCAAGAGAAAAGGAAACAGTAAACATGGACAATGCAAGTGTTGAAAACTTTTCCAGTCCTTTTTCCTCCTACTCTACAGATTTCCAGACCTCACTAGTGACTTTACAAAAATAAAACTATCTCTCCTCTTTCTCTTTCTTTTTATGTACTATTTCTTTCCATTTTTTTCCCTTTCTAAAATTTCTTGGGGGTCAATATAAAAATTCTGATAAGGCATATTGATACGAATTAGGAAAAAATAACCGAGGGAAAAGAATTCATTACCCGTCTCTGATCAGACTCTCTTTTTTCCTCAAACTGCAGTTTCTTTTTTAATTTCAGCACATACACTTCATGAACCTTCAAATTGACAGCAATTAAATCATCATCCAAAACACCACAGCAAAAGATTTTCCACATAAAAAAACAGGGATCTCAAAAATCAAAAAGAGGGAAAAACGAAAAACATACCAGATACAGATATATTAGAGAGAGAAAATAAGCAACGGGATGACAATAGTTGAATGAATTGAGTGCCCATAGAAAAAGCAGCACAATGCACACATGGTGCAGCATCGTCGAGTCCAGTATACTACCCATCTTCTACAAAAATTACACTCAATTATTACTCACAATACCAAATACAATCAACACAGAAACCATTCCAAACAAACTCCAATTCATGCGAATAGAAATAGCACTTTAACAGCATTAATTACTATAGAAACTGGATAAAAAACCTGCAATCAATACACAGAGAGAGAGTTAAGATATTGGGTATTCAGGAAGGGTTGACTTTGTTTTTCCGGCTGCTGTTGCGGCGGCGCTAAGCCCTACGCGTATACATGGAACGCCGTCGTATGGTGTGACGATGGTGGTTTATATTTTTGGGTGAATTTGATTCGATTGTTGCAGAGATTTAGATAGTCCGTTGGATATTTGTGTTTTGTTTTTTGTTTTGTTTTTTGTATATTATTGAAGGCGAATTTTCTACGAATCGTGGTTTTAATATTTTATACCCGAGTAATAATATTATTTAAATTTATTGAAGTATAATATATTAATATTTTATTTCCTCACTTTTTCAGTTTTCCAGTCTCCGGAAAAACGTTGCTACGTGTCGGCGCCACGTGAGGGACGTGGCCGACACCGAGGTGTTCGCTTCATGCTGCTGCAATAATTTTCATACGCGTAACATTTTCTTTGAAAACTAGTTTAACCGAAACCGACGAATTGAGTCTCATATCCATTCTGGTGCATTTGTGCAATCATATTGCATTTTAAAATAATGTAATTTTTATATTGAAAGATATAATTTATTTATAATAAATTATATAATTATTTTTTATATTAATATTTACACAATTTAATATAAATAAATTTGTATCTTAATAAGTTGCATGATTCTAAAATGTATTATGAATATACGTTATACTTAAATGCATACAAGATTTAGCAAAATCAACGTAGGTTTTATAATAAATTTTGTTTTTTTATACACAACGTATATTTTATAATTGATTTTCAAATAAAGAGCTTGTTCAATAAAATTACAGTTTCATTTGTTTGTTGCTTTTTTTCTTAAATTTTATTTCAAAAATGATTATTTTTTTTATCTTTTCACCATGGCAGAGTTTTTTAGGATATAAGTGCACCGTGCAATTCAAATATATTTTTTAAATTTATAATTTATTTTTTAAAACATTCAATTTATTTTATAATGAAATGTTAAACTTATTTACACGGCACAAGTTGAATATTTTAGTATAAAAAAGTTTAACGTTTTAAAAAAATAAATTACACGTTTAAAAAATATATTTAAATTACATATGACACCTAGTGCAAGCCTACTATTTTCCTAATTTTTATATTTTTCTTTTGAACATTAAAAGTTTCATTATGATAAATTAGAGTACAAATAAGGGTGTAAGTGAGTCAAATCGACTCGCGAGCTACTCGTGCTCAACTCGAAAAAAGATTGAAATCAATTGGATCTTAATCGAGTCGAGTTCAAGCTACTCGAGTAGCTATTGAGTTCGAGATCATAAATACTCAGTTCGAGATGCTCACGAGTCTAATATACATTGCACAATAATTATTGTTATGTCATCAACTTTATTGAATATATATACTTATATCTTAATAATATATTTTACATTTAATTTTATAAAATTATACAGGTAATCGAGTCGAGGCCAAGTCGAGCTCGAGTTTATTGAGTTTCTTGTCGAGCCGAGCTTGAACTTAAAATTTTGGACTCGAGCGAATTCGAATCGAATTTCAAGTTTCGCATATTCTAATCAAGTCGAGTTCGAGCACAATATTGTTCGGCTCGGCTCAGCTCGTTTGCGCCCTTAAATGTACATAAATGTACTAAGGGATCCAACTTACTACTATGAGGAATAAAAATACAACTTTTTAAATATTTCAAAGATTTAAAATTACAGCCTCTTCCTATTTTAATTAATATTTTACGGTGAAATATTTCACACAAAAGTCTACCTTCATCAATATAATAAATGGAAAAAAATTATTTTCATGTTTGAAATAATCACAAACAATAAAAAAATCAAATACATGATTATTTAAAATATAGTGAGATAAGATATAAGTTTAAACAATCACACCAACATGTCTTATTTACATTTACATATAGGCTTAAGTTATACATAATATTATGATTAAAAATCGAGGTATGATAAAATGTTAAGTATAAAACAAAAAAATATACAAAGAAGTGTTTAATAAATTAGATATTCAAAATATTTTAAAATTCAAATTGCTTAGTTTATAAGTAGCATAATTTTATGCAAGAAGTGCAAGTTTCAAACTTAATTTTTTTCAATTAAACTGCATATTATAATATCACATAAATATGGCATATTAAATACAAATCAATATAAAATACTCCTTATCCCCTCTAATATAAAGTTCAATTTAATTAATGATGTGTTTTTTAATTAATTTGAATAGGATATCATATTTGCATTAAATTTGGATAATGTGCGCCCCATCTCTAAGTAATTCACACTTTTCTTCTAGAAGGACCGTTAATTAAATATGGTAGCATTAATGCTTAATTACCACCTCAAAACTTTTTGACAGTCTCAAGAATACGAAATTATCATTCACCTTGAGTTTCAATATCAGGCTGGAAAACTGCCAAAAAGAAATCAGAGTTTCAACTTCCATGTATAATGAATGGAATTCAAACAAACAAATTGTGCAGTTGGAATTAAAAAAAAAAAAAAAGTGCAATTTTGCATAAAGGCATTATGAGCTTATAATTATTGCACCTTAATGACACATAATTTATTCTAGATAGGTAGGCCAAGTTTTATTGACGCAAAACCCATTTTAATATTTTGAGTAGAGCTAGAGAGCCGCAGGCTAAATAGGTTATGATTAAACCATTCACTTTAAATGGTCCACTAATAGTATAGACCTAATTACCTAATTCTAACAGATTTCGAGCGTAACGGATTACTAATTAACTACCGAAAAGAATAAAGAAATAAATATAAATTTAAAATTTAAAATAATTATTATATAGCATGATGGAACTATCAAAATCACCATATAAAAAAACACAAAATAATACAATTTTTGTGTTATTAATTAAGTCCAATCACATTAATCAAATAATACATTTAGGAGTTTTATCAATTTAGGGCATGAAAGATGGCAAAACTATCAATTTAAGGCCTGAAAGATTTTTTCCATCGATTCAAGGCCTGGAAGATAAAAAACTATCAATTCAGCCTGAAAGATAGAAACTATCAATTCGAGGGTTATAAATTTTAAGGCCATGTTTGACACTAAACCCTAAACCTTGAACACTAAACCCTAAATGTCGAACATAAACCTTGAACCATGAACCCTAAAACCCCCTGAACCGTAAACCCTAAAAATAAAAATAAAAAGAACATGAAATAAGGACATGAAATATAAGTGTCAAACATAGTCTTAAAATGTGTGAGCCTCAAGTTGATAGTTTTTATCTTTCAGGCCCTGGATTGATAGTTTTCTATCTTCCAGGCCTTGAATCGATAGGAAAAATCTTTTAAGGCCTTAAATTAATAGTTTTGTCATCTTTCAGGTATTGAATTGACATTTTTTCATATATATTTATGAATAGATATCAACTATTTAATATTCAGCATCATTATACTCAACATTTTTACCCCAATTATTTGATATAAATGATATCTTCAGACTCATTTCATCAAAAATTATACAACAAAAAAAAATTATTAGTAAAATTATAATATAATGATATTAAAATTTAATTTAAAAATATTAAACGAGCCAACGGGCCATTAGAACTCGGTGCTATAGGGCTTCAGGCTAAATGGTTTCAATCAAAACAACCCGAATTTAAATGGCATGGGTTGGAAAAGCTAACCTTAACCATTGTTTTTTCCTAACGTTATGACCCTTTGAACATCATTAATTTTGATGATATTTTATTTAGTTCAACTTTTTCATATTTGTCAAAATAAGTGTACCTATCACATCCATTGCGGATAAAATACAATTTGATCTCACGTTTATCACTCTGCTAAAGAATAATCTTTCTAAAATAAAGGTTTAAAGTGTGTATGTGTGTTTTTCAGAGAATGGTGTTCAAAATGTTATAATCTAAAAATAACACAAGATAGCGGAAGACTTAAAACACTAAATAGTTTATGTATGCCTTATGGAAAAATCTCCACTATAACTTGTAGTGATACAAAAAATAAAACAAAGATCTTTATACAAAATATACAAAAATCTAAAACGAGATAAGTATAAAAATTACATCACCAAAAAGATCTAATATATAAGATGGAAACTGATCCTCACTGATTCTAATCAACCTATAAACAAACTTAATTGTTGCTAGTAATGTTGCAACATTCAAGTAACCTAAAAGAGAAAACAACGACCCTGTAAAAAATTTGATGAACTAACTCAATAGCTTGATGTTTGTTTGGTCCTCGTCATTTGTTGATCCATGCAACCAATATTAGTATACTTCTGTTACGTTTTTTATATTTTCTGGATGATCGTAATATGTTTTTGGAATTTTATGGAATAATATTGCAGGAAATGTAAATTGCTTGAAGAACAAGATATGAAGATTTGAAGATATGAAGAATTAGGGAGAGAGAAAGAATTTAGATAGGGAGAGGTAGTTAGAAGAGAGAGAATGATGTCAATTTTCTGATATTCTCATTCATCGCCAAAGATCTTGTATTTTTGTAACTAACATTGGGGTCCACACAATGTGGATATTCTTTAGGTAATTAAAAGCGAGAATCTAAAAATATATAAAGGATATTCTAGATTATTCTAAATGTTTGGGCCCATTTACGTGAAGGCCAAACCTTCATTCATTCAGATAAGCCTTTCAGATAAATTGGCTCAGGTGGATCACGAGCCTCGTGATTTCGCCGAGATAAATTGGCTCGGTGGATCACGAGCCTCGATTTTTCGTTCAGATAAATTGGCTCGGTGGATCCCGAGCCTCGGTTTCTTTCGTTTCAGATAAATTGGCTCGGGTGGATCCCGAGCCTCGATTTCTTCGTTCAACTTATTTGGCTGGTGGATCCCGAGCCTCGGATTCTTCACTCGGTTTCCTCCCGACATTAGAAACCCCGATTTTAACTTTTTTTTTTCGTACCCATCTCTTTACTTTTCAAATTTCTCTCGGTCTCGCAACAATACTCCCTCCAACGAAAAGATCCTTGTCCCCAAGGATGGAATGTAGGAAAATTTTGCGAGAATAAAGGCGGTATCTTCCCATGAATCGATTTTCCAATCTTGGTAACCCAATAGACACGGACTGATCTTTCTCCTTTCCGCTTTCCGGTGTGTCGAAAGTCGCTCTGTGGACATAGTAAGGTTGGATCGCGAAAAAAAGGCCATTGCTATCAACATCCGGAAGACTCTGTGAAGGCACGTACTTTACCCCTATGTGTTTCTTGAGTAACTAAACATGGAAGACGGGGGTGAATCTTTGACCCAATTGGTAGATCTAATTTGTAAGCCACACTCCCTACCCTCTGCAGGATTGTATAGGGGCCAAGTATTTTGATGATAATTTTAAATTCTTTCGGTATTGAATGGAATTCTGCCGAAAGGGTTGAAGTTTGAGGAAAACTTGGTCACCTACCTCGAAAAACCCTCTCTTGTCTATGCTTGTCGACTTGTACCTTCATGCGATTATGTGCTTTGACTAGATTAGCCTTGACTTGTCAGATGATGTCTTTGTCTCGTGAGCAAGCGGATCAGTAACCTCCTCATTTGTTGAATCCAAATATGGCCCAAAAGTGAATCTCAGAGGAGTATATCCGTAGAGAGAGCCTCAAAGGGTGTCATCCTCGGGCTTGAATGATAATTTGTATTGTACCAAAGATTCTCGCCATGGGTAGCCACTTCAACCATCGCTTAGGGTTGTCACTTACTAAACACCTCAAGTCTTTGTTTCCAAACATTGATTAACCCTTTTCATCATCCATCGATTGGGGGTGATAAGATGAGCTTAGGTTGATTGAGTTCCCACCAACTTAAATAGTTCCTTCCAAAAAACAAATTTAGTAAATATTTTGTCCCTATCACTCACTATACTATTTGGTAACCCATGCAACTTATAGATAACATCCAAAAACACCTTAGCTAAAGATGTAGCAAAGATATGGATGTGAGAGGGCTAGAAATGTGAGTATTTAGTGAATCTGGTCCACTATTACCCATATTACATTCTTTCCCCAAGAATTAGGAAGACCTCTACTTAAATCCATATAGAGATATGTGACCATGCTTGGTGCGGTATGGGTAAGGGTTGTAGGAGGCCAGGTATAAACCCGAAATGGATTTATTTTCGCACACTACTTCACACTTCTTGACCCACATCAACACATCATTTTTTCATATTAGGCGAAAAAAACATCCTCTTAAGCCCTCCGATAAGTTCCTCAGAACCCCTGAATGCCCTCCATAGGGGGTGGAGTGCATTCGAGAAAGGATTAAATCTCTTAATCCACTCATCGCTACCCACAACCAAACCTCTTCTTATATCTCGAGAATGCCATTAGTGACTGAATTAAGGGATAAGTATTAGGATCAAGTACCTTTGGCTTTGATGATTTTCTGAATGTAACCATCATCGGTGTAACTTAATGGGACTGATCCAACCAAGTTGGGACCATTGTAGAAATAGCAGAACAACAGTTCTCCTTCACGGATAGTGCATCACCGCAGACCGTTCTCACTCCCCTTTTTATCTGTAATCGATAGTCAAGACCCAAAGAACTTAGTAATCCATCTTTGTTGTAGTGGAGTTACCACCTTTACCGTCCGAAGGTGTTTCAAAGATTGTTGGTGGGTCTTTATAGTGAATTTGTCCCCGCAAGTAGTGTTTCCACTTCTCAATGGCCATTAGTATCGCCAAAAACTCCCTCTCATAGACAGAGAGTGCTTGGTTCCTTGGACACAAGGACTTACTCATGTAAGCAATGAGCTTACCTTCTTGCATAAGAACAACCCCAATTCCCTTCCCACTAGCATCGGTTTCCACCACAAACCTCTTTTTGTGAAATCAGCAATGCTAGTCTTTGGAACACTCACCATGGCTTCCTTCAACCTCGAAATGCTAGAGTCCGCCTCGGGGTTCCATTTGAAACTGTCCTTCTTGAGTAAGGAAGTGAGTGGTTTCTTCGATGAAACCATATCCCTTCACAAATTTCTGTAATATCCTGTTAATCCCAAAAACCCTCGTTGTTGTTTAATGGTTTGTGGTTTTGGCCATTGAACCATACACTCAATCTTTCCGGATCAAGAGTAACTCCATCTTTAGAAATTATGTGGCCCAAATACTCCACACTAGTCCGCCAAAACTACATTTGCTCCTCAGCAAAGCAAACAACTTATTGGCCCTCAAAAGTTGTAAAACCGCTTCAAGTGATCTAAATGTTGTGTTTCCTCATTTTGTAAATGAGGATATCATCAAAAAAGACCAACACAAATTTCCTCAAGTGATCCCCGAACACCGATTCATCAATGATTGAAATGTAGAGGTGCATTGCACAACCCAAATGGCATCACTAGGAATTCATAATGACCATTATGGGTCCCTGAAAGCGATCAATTGCCTATGCTCCTTCTTCATTAGGATTTGAAAGTACCACGACCGAAATCTATCTTTGAAAAGATCTTAGCACCCTTGAGCTCATCTAATAATTCATCAATGATAGCAATAGGGTAGTTGTGCTTGATTGTGAGTTCATTAAGGTACCTGTAATCCACACATAGCCTCCAGGTGCCATCTTTTTTCTTCACCAAAATCACAGGTGAAGCAAAAGGACTCTTCTTTGTGTTGAATTACTCCGTAGTCGCCAAATCCTTTACAAATCTTCTCAATCTCCTCCTTATGGCCGTGGAGAAGTTCTATATGGATATTGTTGTTTAGGGATGCTCCCCGGTTTGAGTATAATCGGTGTTCCACCCCCCCCCGGTGGTAATTCTCTTTGGTTCCTCAAATATATCTTTATAAGCTAGTAGTAGCTTATGTAACTCGAGATCATCTTCAATGTGGGTAGGAGGTGCTGATGTAATTAAATACATCTCATTAACTTCCTTAAGGGCCTCTGTGTGGATCATTTGATATAATCCCACATCAGAAATCAACTTACACTCAGCTGTTGAAGTAAGTGCTTGTAGTTTCACCTTCTTCCCAAGTAAGTTGACTGTGAAGGTCATCTTTTCATAGTCAAGCTCAATTGGTGTGCAAAATTTTAACCAATCCCTCCTAGGATCAGATCACAACCCTCATTCTCCAACAAACCTCGGTTGGGTAGGTGGCTGATGTCCCTGATGTTCAAGTGAAAGGATTCACTTGTTGTGAGTGACCAACCTTTGCCCATTAAGAACCTTCACCATTATGGGTTTAGCATCACTCAAAGGGCATTTGAGCCTTTTTAGCAAGAAATTTTTTGTATAAAACTTAGGGTGCTTCCTGAGTCTATGAGAATGTGGAGTTTGTGGTGTTCAAACTCTCCAAAAAGCCTCATGGTAGTAACTCCATCTTCACCACTTAGAGCATTTAGTGTCATCTGGACCTCTTCCATGATGTCAGCCCCATAAATGACTGTTCCTACCCTTCATTTAGGAGAAGAGAAGGTTTGAGTATCTTCCTCTTCTTTCGCGAGAATCATGTATGAAATCCTCTGTTTGCATTTGTGCCCATGCACAAAAGGTTCATCCTGATTGTAACATAGTCCCTTCTCCTCCTAGCTGCCATCTCTCAGAGGAGATAAGATTTTAAAAGGCGGTTTCGATTCTTTGGAAGGGCCCCAAAGAAGCATCACCCTTCTTCCAATTGCATAAAATTAGAGTTAGAGTTAGGGTTAAGGTTAGGGTTAGGATTAGAAACCCTGGAATAGGGCTTAAGTTTTTTAGTTAGTGCAGCAGTAGCCTGATCTTGCTTCCTGCCCAATTTAATAACATGTTGAAGTGTGGTAGGTTCATGGCTACTGTAGCTTGTAGCTCCTCATTGAGTCCTCCAATGAAACTTGCCACAAAATAGGTTTCTGAGAATACATCCCCAGTAACTACCAGCATACAAGCTTTCAACTCCTCATACTTATCAACATAATCTTCATAGCTACCAGATTGTTTGAGTTTGTTAAACTCAGAAATCACTGTAGAGTCTTTAATCTCCTCAAATCTTGTTGAGAGAATAACCAAAAAATGTGCCCAAGTTAATTCCACATTTCTTTGATTGAAATTCTGAACCCATAGTGCTGCTTTACCCTCAAAATGGATAGTAGCCAAAGTGATTTTTTGTTGATCAGTCATACTGGGCATAAGCTTAAAATACCCATTGGATCTCAGTACCCATAACCTAGGTTTAGAGCCATCAAACCTAGGGAATTCAATTTTAGGTACTGGGTTGTGAAATTGAGTACCATCAGTTAACCTCTTGGAGATTCCTGATACTGATAGGATGATCCCCCACCAGTAGTTCCGTAGTTAGGCCCTCCACCACCAGATCCAAAGTTAGGACTCCCCAAAATAGAAGGCCCTTCATTGTGACCCTTGCCTTTTTTCCATATTCAACAGTTGTAACTGCATAGCTGCCAAAGTGTTAGTCATAAGCTCAAATTTCTCATCCATCTTGGTTGTTAAACCATGCATATTGTCTGTGAGCTTCCCTTCTACTGCTTCCCGCTTCATGGCTTCCGTTTGGATTAATAATTCCAGCTTTTTGTGTGATTCTTGCAGATCCTTGGAGCGTGTTCCCTCAGCCATGATCAAAACTTGGCTCTGGAATACCAAATGTTACGTTTTTGATATTTTCTGGATAATCGTAATATGTTTTTGGAATTTTATGGAATAATATTGCAGGAAATGTAAATTGCTTGAAGAACAAGATATGAAGATTTGAAGATATGAAGAATTAGGGAGAGAGAAAGAATTTAGATAGGGAGAGGTAGTTAGAAGAGAGAGAATGATGTCAATTTTCTGATATTCTCATTCATCGGCCAGTGCCGTATTTGTAACTAACATTGGGGTCCACACAACAGTGGATATTCTTTAGGTAATTAAAAACAGAATCTAAAATATATAAAGGATATTCTAGATTATTCTAAATGTTTGGGCCCATTTACGTGAAGCCCAAACCTTCATTCATTCAGATAAGCCTTTCAGATAAATTGGCTCAGGTGGATCCCGAGCCTCAGTATTCTCGCTCAGATAAATTGGCTCAGGTGGATCCTGAGCCTCAGTTTGCTCGTTCAGATAAATTGGCTCAGGTGGATCCTGAGCCTCAGTTTCTTCATTCAGCTTCTTTGGCTCAGGTGGATCCTGAGCCTCAGATTCTTCACTCAGGTTTCCTTCTGATATTAGAAACCCTGATTTTAACTTTCTTTTCATACCCATCTCTTTACTTTTCAAATTTCTCTCCGGTCTCGCAACAACTTCGAACTCAACTGCATTTACAACCAATAAGTCAATTTATAATGACCTAGAAACCTCCCCTTAACTAACTTTATAAGCTTTAAAACTGATCATGATGTTCACAACTACTTACTCTTTGAAAACTACAACCGCATAACTTAGATCCTTCTAGGTCTTCAACCTGCATTCAAAAATATTGAGAACAACATTGAAAATATAGGGCTAGAGTTAGGAGAAATGACAAATTAAGATGTTAGAATTGTTGTCCATCATATTCTACTAGATTGCTTCCAACATCAACAATCTCCCATAATTTAGGTTTTTTATTACAACACATCTGATGTAATACTAACAATAATACTTGTTAAATAGAATTGGAAAAATCAACATCTAAAAAAACATAACATAATTAAAAACCAAATCAAACATAAAAATAGAATTCATAAAGCACCAAAAATGTGCTTTATCCATATAAAGCTGAATTAAAAAACCAACCTAATCAACTAACTTTTCAGAATCATATCACCAAAACAGTTTGTAAAACAAACTTAAAACAGAACAAAAATGAAACTTGGAAAATACAAGTTAGAGGAAAATATTAAGCAACGAAAAAAAGGAGAGAATTGGACTAATAAGAATAATCAGATGAATCTTCAGATATTTGCACATACTCATTCTTTCTTTAATCTCCTCCTATTTGTAAATTCCATCATTGATCTTCAACGTTGTAAGGGAAGACACATCACACATGCATCCACAGAGATGCAGATAGTGACACAAGACATAGACGCTGGTTGACTAGGTTTTGAGTCATTAACTCATATAGATACTAGATAAGTTATTCTTATATGTATATCATTGTCTCATTGTATAGACTTGCTGGTAGTTGAGATACAATCATGTCATTTGGCTTGGTCACTTGGTTACTTTTGGGCTAGTGATATGCCTTTTTATTGGGTCACTTTTGGGTCCAACTCTTCTTTGTCAAGTTTCTTTTTTCTTTTACATATTATAATATGATCTTATTTACATCACTAATCTTCATAAATATCCATAAAGATCATCAAGATCACATGCATATTTTGCTTCCTTCCTCTCTCTTGCAACTTCTTGAGCTCCAGCATCAATGATATCATTAGTTTATATCATCATCATCATCATCATCATCATCTTGTTGCAGTCCTCCATGACCACTTGGTCTAACTTCATTATTTCCATGTGAGCTTTCACCTCCAGCAACATCAAATACTCTCCTCTCAGTTGGAGTAGGAAGTAACGTTTTCCTAAATTTCTTTTGTTGAATAAGGCCATTAATAGTGACTTGGAAATTATCAATATGTTTCTGCATGTAGTCAGAGGATAGTATGTCATATGTTTTCCTAAAAAAAATTAATGTTAATAATAACCAGCAAAAACAATAAAATCAAATTTAAACTTATTTAAAGTAAAGAACACCTTCTCATATCCATGTGTGGTGAATATCCTATATATTTGGCTACAAAATATATGAATAAATCTAACAGTATCATCACATTATTCATATTATGAAATATTTAAAGAAAACAAATATTAAACAATTTTTGCAAATATTAATGTAGTTCCCAATTAATAAATCAAAAATTGAAAGACGAAATAAAAATAGCAAATTAAATTAATTATCGCAATATAATTATATAAATTAATTATAAAAAATTATGTTTACCTTTAATCCCATGGACCACTGTGAAGAATGGAGAAATAACGATTAAATGATCAAAAAGTGAGAACCAAACAAATTATCTTATCGATAAAGCGTTGGTGAAGAAAATCTTGGGAGAAACAAAATCATATAAATGTTGAAGAAAAGTGATGGGGTAGAATTAATCGGTTGAGAATGTTTGACTGGAGAAGTTAGAAAAAGTTGGATTGAGATTAGGAATAGAAATAATCGATCAAATTTAAAATATAATAGGATTTGGAGAAATATTCATTAGCAAGGGATTTAATTTAAATTTGAAATTAAAATAAAATGGTGGATTAATAAGGAGCGGAGAAAATAATATTAGTGAAAAACTATTGTGCCACGTGGTATAAAAAAGATTGAGAATTAGATGTTAGGGGGATTTGTCACTTGTTATATCTCTATGGTCATCATTAGAACTAGGATCTTTCGAGGGTTCAGAATCAGCAGGTTCGTTAGAATTGTCAAATTCTGGTTAGATGTTGTAATAGGTGTGACATCATTTTCTTTAGCACTTGCAACAACAAACTTCTTTCCTTTCACAAATACACATTTGGGCTTGGACAGCTGTGAAAAATGACCCTGGAGAGCGGTTATAACCGCTCTCCAAGCATCAGTTGTCCAAGCTTGGACAACTTATAAAAAACCGCTGTCCAAGAAAAGCACTTGAACAACGGTTTTTAACCGCTTTGCAAGTTTAAGATTGGACAGCGGTTGATAACCGCTGTCCAAGCTGATATATTTTTTTTAACTTATATATACGTCCAATACCATATAACATAAACCAAAAATCCTATAATAAAACCATAAACCACATATATATACCAAAACATCGAAATATATAAACGTATAATCATAAACATACGTCCAATATACCAAAAACATGAAATATATATCATCACAAATATATAATTTAATTACATGCATGCTACCAATATTTCAAACAACATTCTCTCAATATTGATCGTATGAATATAAGAAACGATTGTAAAGGTACCCCGTCCAATTGTTTTTCCATTTCTCCAGTCTTTTCTTAGAGTAAGACTTGAGCTCACGTTCATAGACAAACTGCAAACAACGAATCAATCAATATAGTATGAATTTTTATTCAATCAATAATAATTTAAATAAATCAATAATTGACTTACATTGGGAGGAATGTTCGTTATAGAAGCGCGGATTATATCTTCTATAAAAACACACACAAAATGTCCACAATGGTCATTATCGTTGCCTAACCTGTTGATTAACAATATAATCACGTATTACAATTATGATTTCTTTCTATTAATTAGTTTGATAATTTACTAAATTAAATTTACCTTAATGTTAATCCAGTTCACTTTATTTAACCTGGATCTTGAACCCTGACTCTGAAGGCGACTCCGATACATCGTCATCACACTCTTATTATTATAATTAAAAAATAAAAATAGATTAAATATGCATAATTTTAAAAGTAAAATAAATCATTGTATAGAATATTAAAAATGAACTTACGCTTCCATATATGAAACGAGATCGTAGGCGATTTGAATAAACTCCATCATGAAATTTGGGTCCATAAAATACACACTTAATGTATTCATGTGTATGGCGACCCAAAGACCCAATGGTTCCTATATTATATTGAGAGTATTAAAATTAATCGCAAATTTAGCATATATATGTGCAAATATTATAAACATGAATACAAATTTTAACTAAATGTTTATCACTCACCCCACATTTGTCGAAAAAAAATGAGATGATCGCTCCCGTTAGATTCAAAGATATGATTAATCTAACCCATCCATGGTCTGTACCCTATCACCCATTATGCAAGACACTTGGGGGAGACGAAGGAGTACATTCCACTTGCTTCGGTTATCTCTCGGAGAGATATAGCTCACCCAAATATCTTTAACCAACATATATACGCTTAATTAATATTTAAAAAGAAAATTAAACTATCTGAGAAAGTGAATATTGAGAATTAGTAAACACATACCGAGGTAAAGGGCTATGGTGGTTGCACTCAACCACTCGTCATTCAAGACTTGGCAAGACATGTTCCTCATCGATTTAATTCTTGGAAAGTATTCGATGAAAGTGAGCAAGCATGGGAACCGTGTGACGATATCGAAAGCATTAGACGATACCATCCGGTGCACCCTAGATCGTAAATGATCATCGTGATCTAAGTCTCCGGTCATGGGATAACCAAGTCTTAAGCGCATTGGAGTCCCTCGATTTAGCCTCATGTGGGGCCGGGCAGATTCTACAATTAATTTACAATATTATTTAGAACCACAAATAAGATAATGAACTTTAATAACAAATATTTTACCCTCATGGTGCTAGAGACCAAGTTGCTCGGCCATTCGATGAAGTGCCCGATCATTTTTTCGATCGGTGACGGCTTCATCGATTGGTTTTGGCAACCGTTGAATCCTCCTCTCCGACATCTTTGTTGGGATTATCTTTGGAAAGTATGCTTTTACTTTGTATAATCGAAAACCGAATTTCGAACTTATTTCTTTGAAATAAATTATTTATCATCGATGCTTTAAATATTATTGAATGTTACATATATTTCTTTGATAACTGTTTCAATAATTCGTGACGTGTTACATTGTAGTTAATTTAGTGATACCGGATCACGAAGATTAAATTAACGGTCCCCTTGTAACTAAAAAGTACGCCATTCACGACCTAGATGGAAATGAACAACCCATCGCGAAAAGGTTGAGGTGTAAGGCTCGAGATTGGTTTGTCTTGACCAAGAGATTACACTAGTGCATGACCGATGCAATTGAATAGGACCTCTGAGGAGGATAAATTCTTTTAACCGAACAAGGAAGAATTAGACCTCGGTGGTTCGTTGTTTTCTTAACCTTCGTCCCCTTAAATAGGATCACGTGGGATTGGTAACTATTGCTTTGACTTATCATGGGTAGCGAATCAAAGAGATTCAATATTTTTTATCTTGGGCAATATTATTGGTCACATGTGATTGCTAAGATTTAATCTGAAGAATCGTGAAAGCACGCTTGTTTGATTTACCCCCTTGGGAGTTCATAAGCTTTATCGCACCAAATCTTGCAAGTGGAATTAGTTTCCGGTATGGATAATAATGTTGAACCGTTCCTTGACCAAGGATAAAAGATATTAATTAACGGAAAGCTATTTCAGTGGCTTGAATTAATTAATAGGCTAGATAATCTTAAACACGGGAAATAATGACCGGGAGCCATATTGACTGTAATATGGGTTAAGATTGATAGTGCAATATTAATTATGTAGTGGGATTAATTAATATTTATGGGCTTGAATTATATTGTGGCTCAATATTAGATATTCAAGGTCCATTAGAAGGTCCAATCTTAATTCTCCTAAAGGCCCCCAGAGTAGCCCAACATATAGTCCATTAACTGAAAATGTGATTAAAAAAAATAAATATTGTTGCTTATTTTTCCTTGAAATTTTCGAAAATTATGGATGAAGTTGGGAGAAAGATTTTCTTTGAATTTTGTTATGGAATGAAGATATGTATTCTTGGAATACAAGATTATCTCATTAAATTCAAGAAATCTCCCACATGGTTTATCCATATGTATTTTTCGAAAAAGATGAAAATATAGGGCAAGAAAGATTTTCTTGATTTTCTTGAAAAGATATTATGGAAGATATGTATTTTTTGAAATACAAGAATATCTCATAAATTCAAGAAGATCCAAATCTTGGAATCTTGCAAGGCCATATTTTCGAAAATCCATATAATAGAGGAAGTGGGATTTTTGTGGAATATTTTAATTATGGGAAAAAGAATATAGGAGATATATTCAAGATTTCTTGGTGATCAAGAAAAGTCTTTTCCCACATTGGTTTTCTACTGAAAAAATCGACCACCTCTATCCTATAAATAGGGGATGATTGTTTCATTCCCAAGTACAATTCCATGTGTTGGAAAAATTAGCAAATCCACAAAGGTGGTGCAACAAAGTTTATTTTTTCCTTTTGTTAATTGTTCGACAAGTGTCCTTCCACCGGATAGTTGAGCAAGGGCTAAGGGAATACTTGGGAAGTCCTTTTGGTTAGTCCGTCCGACCGAAGTCACTGCCATCCCGAGAGGTACGTTCACATAAACCCGTAGATTCCGCATGCGTAGGTTTTACGTGGCTTTTTATATGCATGATATGTTGTTGCAATTATTATTTGAATTAATATAGGATTAATTCATGCTAGTAATAATTAAAGAATTAAATTTGTATTTAAATATTCATCCCGAATTGATCTATGCAACTCATTCCCCAACAACTGGTATCAGAGCCACGGTTTCGGGCTCTGAATTTTAAATTATAATTTAATTCGTGGACATTAAATTTGAAATTGGATAGTAGAACTGTTAGATCTGTTTTGCAGGTATCCAATTGTCATGAATTTTAATGTGTTTATTTATGCATGCATATAAATTGTGGTTTTAATTCGATTCGTTCGGATTTATTTTGCCTCGTGAGAAAATCCACGAGTAGACTAGGATTTGTTTGATTTGATCAATGTAATAGACTAGTCTAGATCTAGGTTTATTTATTTTTTGTAAATAAATTGTAACCGGATCGACAACGAAGAGACGAAGAATTAAAGGACAAAATCCAAATCGGGGTAGGCGGTGTGGCGGCGCTACCGGCACGACGGGCGCAGGCGAGGAGGCTGGGCGACGAGCGCGGCGGCGTCTTGTGGGTCAAGACGCGACGGGTGGGCGCTAAGGCGCGCGTGATCTGATAAAGGCGCTGATCGATCAAAGGGCGGATCGTGACGCTGCCGCCGCCGAGATCGACGAGCACATCATGCCGAGGCATCGGCGGGCGCGGTTCACGGGCGATGCCGAGGCTGTTCTAGACCAAGTGGCAGGCCGGATGCGGGCGTGCATCCCGGCTGCGAGCTGCTTGGCGTGGCGTTTCGAGACAAAGTATTTTTTCGAGACGAACGAGTGGGAGAAATTCGAGACGTGTTTCTTCAAGATCAAGTCAAAAAAATCAAACCATGACAATTGGATAATTTGTGCCCAATATGTTTATTTTTCTGTTTTGCTTGATTTATTTGTGCTATCTTATGCTTTATTTAATTTATTTAAATGTGTTTGCTTGAGGGTTGTCAAATGGAAAAATCTCACCTTAAAAATTACTAAGTATGTTTAAATAATTAATTGACAATTTTATTCCGGATAATAAAATTGAATTAATTTCGCCTCCATGATTTATTCATTTGTGAATTCTTTTGGAGAAATTCCCCCTTTGGGACGGTCAAAAGATAGCTTTCACATGAATGAATTCCAAACGGATGATTGTGGGTTATTACTTAGTGGCGGCGATGACCCCCCACGAGGCTCGATCAAAGCAAAATAGTAATCTCAGATTTAATCATGGTTATTACTTAGGTATAAAATTGATATGCATATCTTCCCCAAGTCCGTCAATTTTATATTGGTCAAGTGGAGCCAACTATTAATCTGGATATTAAAGGTTTATAATCGTTCTTGTTTGTAATTTCGCTTGAATGTGTTTAAATAATGACCCACCCCACGTGGCTTATTTAAAACTTTTTTTGAGATGTTGGGCGATGCATGTTCATATTTTTTTTGAGATTTTAATATGATGCATGTGATCGAACCTTGTGATATACTTGTCTATGTGCATATAGTTGTTTATTTCGATCAAAGATGTCGTTACCTTTTAATCCTTTGTTATTATACTTAAAGTCAATACAATATGTATGGAAACTATATTGATTGGAAACGAAAAATTATCCTAACTGCACAAAAGCACAAGTGGATTTTTGACACACCAAAAATCAGACGAGCCAACTGACGAGTCAAAACATGCGGGACTCGTCAGATCACCTTGCGAGAGATGTCGTCGCTAAAATAGGTGGAGGGCAAACCCATAAGGGATTACGTCCTCAAAAATAGATGGCCCATCTGAACAAACTTGAGATTCTGAGTGCAGATTATGATCTGGAGACTCAGATGAATTTGATACTTCACTCTCTGCCCAAAAGGTTTTTGAGCATTTTGGCCTCGCTAGCTAATTTGTTGCAAGCTTTTGGTCTCGGCAGAAATGATGATGAGGGACCAAACTCAAGCTTTGACGGCAAGTGGTCCGACTTCATCTTCTAGGCCAAGGGTAGGCAAGATAAAGAAGAGGACCAAAAGCCATAAGCAATAAAACTCAATTGTTGCCAAGGGCAATGGTAAGATGAGGAATGCTTGTTGTGTCAAGGAAAATCCAAAGAGGAAGTGCTTAAGATGCTGTAAGAGAGGAAAATGGAGGTTTTGCCTGTTCCAACCCCAAAAGGGACGGAAAGAAAGGTAATTCTCACGCACTAGTTGTTGAAACTTGTTTAGCGGCGTATACTTCTCATTCGTGGGTGGTTGATACGAGATCCACTAATCATGTTGGCTTCAAGGGTTCTAAATGATCCGGCAACTTAGTGGGAGTGAGATCCTCATCACACTGGGCAACGTTACGAAAGTAGAAGACATTGCAATGCTACGTAAGTGGCAGATATTGCAATGCTACGATAGTAACGATTATTGCAATACTACGCAAGTAGCAGATATTGCAATGCTACATGAGTAGCAGTTAAAGCAGTGGGAGAAGTGCACCTATCTTTTGAAAATAAAGTTTTTTTTGAGATTATCTTTATGTTCCCAATTTTAGAAAGAATTCACTTTCAGTTTCTAAATTCGATTAAAGGACACTAAGTTTCTTCTAATAAGAATGACATCATTTTTGAAATGATGAGTGTATCTGTTACGGGACATTGATGGAAAATCTCTATACAAATAACTGTGCACACCACTCACGAAATGCATCCTATAACACATCAACTATTTCCGACAAAAGAAAGCGTGAACGAAATACTTCTTTGGCATCTAAGATTAGGTCATATAAATCCAAAGAGGATCCAAAGGTTGGTGAAAGATGGTTCACTAGAGCGTCTCCAAGTTGAATCGATTCCAACCTGCGAATCATGTTTGGAGGGTAATATGACCAAGAGGGCATTTGGAGCCAAGGGGAATAGGGCCAAAGAAGTGTTAGAGATCGTTCACACAGATGTATGTGGTCCAATGTCAACCAAAGCAAGAGGAGGTTATGAGTATTTTTATTGATGATTACTCAAGGTACGGTTACATTTTCCTCATGAAGCATGAATGAGACCTTTGAGAAATTCTAAGAATTTAAGGCTCAAACAGAGAATCATAGGGAAAAACGTATCAAGTCTCTACGATTTGATCGTGGAGGCGAATACCTCAGCAATGAGTTTTTGAACTACTTATCTGATGAAGGGATTGTATCCCAGCTCACTGCACCCGGAACCCCTCAAAAAAACGGGGTTGCAGAGCGAAGAAACAAAATTCTTTTGGAAATGGTTAGATCAATGATGAGTTATGTGGATCTTCCCGAGTCGTTCTGGGGTCATGCCTTGGAAACAACGGCTTACATTCTGAACTTGGTGCTATCCAAATCGGTTCCCAAAACTCCCAAAGAAATGTGGACTGGGCGCAAGCCTAGTATGAGAGACTTGAGAATTTGGGGGTGTCCGGCCTACGTGTTGGACAAGGAAGCCGGTAAGTTGGATAGGATATCCCGAGGGAACAAAAGGGCGTATGTTCTATAGTCCCGAAGATCAAAAAGTGGTCATCAGCACCCACTTTAGATTTTTGGAAGAAGACTATATGAACCAAAGAAAACCCAGAAGTGAGATTACCTTAAATGAGCTTAGAGGGCAAACCTCAGTGCCAACTGTACTAGATGATATACCAAACGATACGTTTTCACAACCGAAGCCTCGTCGTAGTGGGAGGGTTGTTAGACAGCCCGAGAGATTCATGGGAATAGGAGAGTCCTCGGACTTGATTCCCGGGCAATTGGAATCAGACCCATGGACATATGACGAGGCACTCCAAGATAAGGATGCAGATTCTTGGCAAACAGCAATGAAAACCTAAATGAGTTCTATGTTTCATAATAGAGTGTGGGAGCTAGTCGAACCACTTAATGGGGTCAAACCCATTAGATGCAAGTGGGTATATAAGAGGAAAAAAGGATCGGACGGGAAGGTTGAAACCTTTAAAGCAAGACTAGTGGCGAAAGGTTATACTCAGAAAGAAGGGATCGATTATGAGGAAACTTTTTTCTCCCGTAGCCATGCTTAAGTCCATCCGTATTCTCTTATCGATTGCTGCGCATTTCGACTTTGAAATCTGGCAAATGGATGTCAAGACAGCTTTCCTTAACGGAAGTCTTGATGAAGAGATCTATATGCAACAACCCCAAGGTTTCATTGAAACAGGCCAAGAACACCTAGTTTGTAAGCTCAAGAGGTCCATTTACGGACTCAAACAGGCATCCAGAGCTTGGAACAATGTTTTGATCATGTTATAAAGTCTTATGGGTTTGATCAAAATGATTTTGAGAGTTGTGTGTATAAAAGCGTGTCGGAACTGAATTGGTATTCTTAGTACTATACGTAGATAACATTGTGATCATTGGGAACAATGTGAAGGTGTGATCAGACGTAAGGGCGTGGTTTTCAAAACAGTTTGATATGAAAGACTTAGGGAAAGCCGGACACATCCTTGGGATCAAGATCACTCGAGATCGCAAGAAAAGGATGATCGGGTCATCGCAAGTTTCATACATAGACACTGTCTTGAAACGCTTCAGCCTGCAAGATTCCAAGAAAGAATTCGTACCTTTCAGACTTGGAATCCATCTATCCAAGAAAATGTCCCCTAAGACGCAAAAGGAGATAGATGACATGAAAGACATTCCTTGTGCTTCGGCTGTCGGAAACCTTATGTATGCAATGCTGTGTACGAGA
This sequence comes from Stenogyne calaminthoides, assembly GCA_037126765.1. NCBI lineage: Eukaryota > Viridiplantae > Streptophyta > Magnoliopsida > Lamiales > Lamiaceae > Stenogyne > Stenogyne calaminthoides. The sequence goes on from JBBCBC010000032.1 coordinate 19,447,822, forward strand.
CCGGATATCTGCTTTGCAGTAGGCATGGTGGCAAGATATCAAAGTAACCCAGGGAAAGCGCATTGGACGACAGTTAAAAACATTCTGAAGTGTCTGAAAAGAACTCGGGATAGAATGTTGATTTATCAATCAGATACTCCAATCCCCATCGGCTACACGGACTCGGATTTCCAATCAGACTTAGATTCCAGAAATTATCTGCCTCAGTTAGTGTGTTTCCATTTGGGAAGTGTAGCCATCAAATGGACGAGTGTGAAGCATAAATGCATAACTGACTCAACCATGGAAGTCGGGTAAGTAGCTGCTTGTGAAGCAGTGAAAGAACCGATTGGGCTATAGACCTTTTTAGTGGACTTGGATGGTGTTCTGAATTTGTCTAGCAATATCTGCTAGGGGAATTTGCAAATTCAAGAGAACCAAGAGTCCACGAGTCAAATAAACACGTTAAAGGAAAGACATCTTATACGAGAAATCGTTAAGAGAGGAGATATAGATGTGGCAAAGATAGCGTCTGAGGACAACCTAGCAGATCCATTCACAAAGCGTCTGCCTCTGAATACATTAGAGAGACATGTGAATGGAATGGGTGTCAAGACCGTTGCCAATCTGCTTTGAGTATAAGTGGGAGAAATTATTAGGTTTGTGTAGGTGACATTAGATGTCACGTACTACGCGAGACATGTTGTAGTATACTTAAAAGCAGACTTTGAGTATAAGTGGGAGATTGTTGGGATTATACTGGAAAGTATGCTTTTACTTTGTATAATCGAAACTGGATTTCCAGACTTATTTACTGAAATAAATTATTTATCACTGATGCTTTAAATATTATTGAATGTTACATATATTTACTGCATAATTGTTCAATAATGCGTACGTGTTACATTGTAGTTAATTTAGTGATACCAGATCACAGAAGATTAAATTAACAGTCCCTTGTAACTAAAAGTACGCCATTCACGACCTAGATGGAAATAAACAACTCATCGCGAAAGGTTGAGGTGTAAGGCTCAGATTGGTTTGTCTTGACCAAGAGATTACACTAGTGCATGACTGATGCACTGAATAGGACCTACAGGAGGATAAATTCTTCAGAACTGAACAAGGAAGAATTAGACCTCTGTGGTTCGTTGTTTCTTAACCTTCGTCCCTTAAATAGGATCACGTGGGATTGGTAACTATTGCTTTGACTTATCATGGGTAGCGAATCAAAGAGATTCAATACTTTTTATCTTGGGCAATATTATTGGTCACATGTGATTGCTAAGATTTAATACGAAGAATCGTGTGCAAGTACGCTTGTTTGATTTGCCCCCTTGGGAGGTTCATAAGCTTTATCGTACCAAATCTTGCAAGTGGAATTAGTTTCCGGTATGGATAATAATGTTGAAACATTCCTTGACCAAGGATAAAAGATATTAATTAACGGAAAGCTATTTCAGTGGCTTGAATTAATTAATGGGCTAGATAATCTTAAACACGGGAAATAATGACCGGGAGCCATATTGACTGTAATATGGGTTAAGATGGATAGTGCAATATTAATTATGTAGTGGGATTAATTAATATTTATGGGCTTGAATTATATTGTGGCTCAATATTAGATATTCAAGGTCCATTAGAAGGTCCAATCTTAATTCTCCTAAAGGCCCCCTGAGTATCCCAACATATAGTCCATTAACTGAAAAGGTGATTAAAATAAAATAAATATTGTTGCTTATTTTTCCTTGAAATTTTCAAAAATTATGGATGAAGTTGGGAGAAAGATTTTCTTTGAATTTTGTTATGGAATGAAGATATGTATTCTTGGAATACAAGATTATCTCATTAAATTCAAGAAATCTCCCACATGGTTTATCCATATGTATTTTTCGAAAAAGATGAAAATATAGGGCAAGAAAGATTTTCTTGATTTTCTTGAAAAGATATTATGGAAGATATGTATTTTTTGAAATACAAGAATATCTCATAAATTCAAGAAGATCCAAATCTTGGAATCTTGCAAGGCCATATTTTCGAAAATCCATATAATAGAGGAAGTGGGATTTTTGTGGAATATTTTAATTATGGGAAAAAGAATATAGGAGATACATTCAAGATTTCTTGGTGATCAAGAAAAGTCTTTTCCCACATTGGTTTTCTACTGAAAAAATCGACCACCTCTATCCTATAAATAGGGGATGATTGTTTCATTCCCAAGTACAATTCCATGTACTGGAAAAATTAGCAAATCCACAAAGGTGGTGCAACAAAGTTTATTTTTTCCTTTTGTTAATTGTTCGACAAGTGTCCTTCCACCGGATAGTTGAGCAAGGGCTAAGGGAATATTTGGGAAGTCCTTTTGGTTAGTCCGTCCGACCGAAGTCACTGCCATCCCGAGAGGTACGTTCACGTAAACCCGTAGATTCCGCATGCGTAGGTTTTACGTGGCTTTTTATATGCATGATATGTTGTTGCAATTATTATTTGAATTAATATAGGATTAATTCATGCTAGTAATAATTAAAGAATTAAATTTGTATTTAAATATTCATCCCGAATAGATCTGTGCAACTCATTCCCCAACAATTAAGGGTACATCGAGTGTGACCCTCACGAAACCAGGAGTGATGGGATGACCATGAATCATTCCATGGGAGCTGTGCAACGAGCCTGTGGCCACCAACCGATCGGGATCCTCCAGATAAAGGTAGCAAAAGGTCGTTGGCTGTTCGAATAAGATATTTAGTTAGAAAATTTTAATACACTAGTCTTTAATTAAAACAAATGTGAGACATGCATATCTGATACCTGGGAGACGTTTTTGAAGTGCCTCAATAAAGTCGTCCCTAGGTTTAGCTGAAAACATAGCATTAGCGACACTATGTTCACAGCTTGCTCCACTCGACGACATTCCGTGGCTCGATCTTCTCTCAGACCTCAAACGTTCCACATCTTTAGCCAACTTGGCAACCTGTTCCGTTAGTATACCCACCATATTCATGGCTTGAAGACCAGGTGCCATTGCTAAAGATGTCTTCGTCACGCCATATCCGACACTCCGTAAGCGATCGGGATGCTCCTAGCGACCCATAGCCCGTCCAAACAGATCATCAGGGCCGATCATGCGAATGTCATCGGGCGTCATGGTCTGAGATAGACGCTCCTGAATGACAAAAACAAAAGATTATTATTTAATTATTTATTTATAAATAATAGTTTGTAATTGAAAGATAAATTAATGGATAGATTACCACTTCTTCGATGATGCGTTGTGCACTGGGATCGTGAATATTCCCATCTCGACCGTTTCTAGTAGTCTGAAATAAGTCGAAATGGGTAACAATAGGCTCACTCTCTCCAGTTTTTCTTCTTTCTTCTTTCTACGATAGTGATGAACGTGTCCCTTTATTAGATATATTAAAAGTGAATATATAAAAAAAATTAAAAGTTAGAATTTTGATCTCACCATATTTTCTCTTATTCGTGCATAACCTTTGTTCGATCCACAATATCGCGCCTCCATCGACTTGACTTGATCGCGATTTTTATTACTTTGATTCTACAGTATAATAGAAATATGATAAACACTGAAAAACTTAGGGCATTAGAAATTGAGGAAATGACATTGATCAATTTTACTTGGAAATCATCCTCCATAGCTCTTGCTCTCACAAACTCCTCCCAAAGATGGAGCCACCATAGGGCTATTATTCGACACGCAGAGGCGGACTAGCCGAGTAAAGACCAGTTTCCGGATCTCGTGTGTTATCTCAACCAAGTCCGGAAATTCTTGGCCATTACTCCAGCTTGAGACATTATTTGCTTCTTCTTTGTGAGGTCAAGACTTCTGAATGTAGTCTATACGCATATAACATAACAATTTAGTAAATTTAAGGGTCATACTACAACTTTCAATAAATATATAATTAACATACCGTAAGCTCGTCCCATAATCTTTCCTTCAAAGGAGTCGGGTTTGAAATTTACGCTGATCCTTAGTCGGCAAAGACGATAGGATCACGCTCCCGATTGCGGCTCAATGTAGAAGGACAACGACTCACTCTCTTTTCCTATTATTCATCCAAACTCATTGAACGATAACTACAATAACATAGTATTTAATTAGGTTCAATGATCAATCAATATATTTATCGATTTCAAATCATTTCAATTGTAATAAAATTACTCAAGTGTTTTCCCCTCACTGAGCTCTCTTAATAGATCACATGGTGACTATACCGAGTGCGCTTCTCCTCGAGCTGCTAGTGGTGGTGGGAGCATCGGAGTCACACTCTCTCAAGTCATCATATGCACCATGATCATATCGCGCCATGATCTCCATCGAATCTCCATCATCTAGGGATATGGCAAACGAGACATGATCATGTAAAGCATAAGAAACAACATTTAATAATTAAAAAAACAAACAATATTCCATCCGGATCGGGATATGGCAAATTAGACATGATTTCTAAAGGCATAGCCAGATTGGTCAACCGGATGTTTCATCTCTTCTGACCGATTCTTTGGACCAAAATATCAAACTCTGTTTCTACAAGGTACAATCATACATAGCGTGGCAGGGAGGACAGAATGGTGTGTGATTTTACAACACTAGGCGTTCTAGGAGAAAGACCTTGTATAGAAACCATAACATGGTGGGATAAGAACCTAAATCTGCACAGACATTACATGAATATCCCCCTTTGTTTCTACCGGGCACAATAATCATGCATCACATGGAAACGAAAAAAAAGAGCAGTGAATTACTTCATAGCGAGAAAGCATTCTAGGCCATAGACCTAAAGAACATTAACACTTTCCGATAAGAACTATCTATGCATGCATACATGATACATCTACTTATAAGTTACATCTGCATCATCATAGGTCATGTGGGAGGTACACGTAGATGGTAAATTAAAATTTCAGTTGATAGCAGACTCTTTATACTATGAACACATGTGTATTAAGCTTGAATGACATTGTCTTACAAGTAGATCGACCCGAAGAAATTAATTCTTATACCATGAAAGACACAATTCGTAAATGATACCAATCCCTTTGTAAAAAACAACAAGAGCAACATAATACAAACCAACAAGAGCAACATAATATAAACAAAATAACAACAAGAGCAACATATATAATATAAACAAAACTAAGATTGAAGCAAAATATATAATTTCAGCTAAAAATAACGGACAAATAAGAAAAAATGAACACAATACTGATATTACTGTTGTTTCGAATAAAAGTCAAAAGATCCCACAATCCAATGTACCAACTAAGTGTTATGGAGGGTGACGACACAAGAGGAGGAGGATGGTGGTGTGTAGGGGGTAGGGCAGGAGGCTGTGAGGTAGGAGAGGGAGGGAGGAGGGCGACGACGATGGGGGGGGGAGGAGGAGAAGCCGGTGGCGGTGGCTAGCGGTCAACAGCGGCAATTTACGATTTGGTTGAAGGGAAACCGGACGACGGCGATTTGGGGGGAGAGTAAATTGGAGAGAAAGAAATGAAAGAATCTGAGAGCTAGGTCTCGGTTCTGGATTGATATATATTAGATATATATAAAAAAAAAAGACAACGGTTATTAACCGCTATCCAAGTGTTTACTTAGACAGCTGTTGATAACATTGTGCAAAATGATCTTAGACAAATGGTTTGAAACCACCGCTTTGTTTTTTTTTTTTTTTTTTTTTAATAAACCGCTCTCCAAGTCAATTACTTGGAGATTTGTTTTGAAAAAAGGGTCAAGCCCTTGTGTTGCAAGATCAAATGTGTAGTAGTGTTTATGTGTGTTCTTCTTAACATCAAATTGAGTTATTCGCACTTTTGGTCCCACAGGACACACCCCCTCACGATTTTGGTCCCAAAGCTTACACTTTTGGTCCCAAAGCCGAAATTTTTGACACTTTTGGTCCCAAAAACTTACATTTTTGGTCCCACAGGACTGGCGATTTGGGACCAAAATTGTCAAAAATTTCGGGTTTGGGACCAAATGTGTCAAAAATTTTGGTTTTGGGACCAAAAATGAAAGGTTTGGGACCAAAATCGTGAGAGGGTGTGTCCTGTGGGACCAAAAATGCAAATAACTCACATCAAATTCACCAAAGCCAGGTTCATTTCAGTTTCATATGAGGAAACATCATCCATTTCCTCATCAACAACAATTTTTCCAATTTAATCATTAGGTACTTGAATTGGTTTGGTTAATACTCCATCAGTTGGTTTCAGAATAATCATTTTTCTTCCAGAAAGTCCTTGTAGACCTTCTCCTTTCTTCATACATTCTCTTGAATTCACTTGGCCTTTTTATTTTTCCTGTAATCTCCCTCAATCTCTCACCAAGATTTTCGGACTTAATTGATTCATTATTAGCATCATTTTCAGCATTATATTGAACAATTTATTTTAACTTCAACAACAACATTTTCCTCAGTTTGGTGATCAGCAACAGTAGTTTGAGGCAGAGAACTTTTCAGATGATCAAGATGGACACATCTTCCATCAACAATAATGATAGGACGAGATGTATAATTACACAAACTAAAAAAAATATTGAGAATTTTTTCAAAGGAAGTACCCCAGGAAGATTGTTATTCTAGATAATCCAACTGATGCGATCACATGGCTTGAGATGACGATACATGTATGGAGTTTATGAGATGGGGCCACATAGAATAAGTCTACCAAGGACCCTCCTAAGGTCCCTTTCCTCAGCAGAGCCATGAGTTGTTTCACCTTCTCAGGAGAGGAGGGGAGAGTTGACTAAGTCATAGCCGATTGAAGATCTGAATTTGAGAAAGATAGACTAATCTGGAGAGGACATGTGGAGATTTCGTGGTGGTCTTCCTCCGAGTCTAGGATGTTGGGAAATATTGTGGCAGGATCTATTCGAGGTTTAATTTAAATACAAATTTAAATGAACAATTGTTACTACCATGAGTTAATCCTATTAATTTAAATAATAATCACAACAACATCATGCATGTTAGTGTCCTAGAGACAATCTATTGTAAGGACATAATACTCGATGATATTCAGTTTGATTTAATATTATAGTTCATTTAATATTAATGTATGACAATACACTTGTTTGAATATTATGTTTGATTATTTGCATTTATTCATACAAATGTTCCCATGAGTCATTGCTGTCATTGAGGTTGTGAGAACTCAGATGACTTAAGCATGATTCTCAAATAAGCCCCGATCAAGGATCATCAAGAATGGGATATTGATGATGCAATGGAGATTGGTGTGCGATCTGCATCATACTCTTAGAGAGAGTAGTAAGATCTCACTTACCACGAGATACTAGGTATCTCATGATGGATGCACAAATACCTTAGAGGGTATTGGTATACACATCGAAGAAACCGTTTGATGTAGTTCCACAATATGTGTCTACGGGTGTCTCGGTTAGTGGGAGCGATGCGATACTCCTTTGACTTTAGGTCAATACGCACGATATGTATGGGATGATGAACTTTGACCATGACCGACACTTGCACCCGTCTATGGGTAGATATGGCTTGGATTGGATTCATCACGAAGTGCATGTGCGTGGTAGTTGAGCCAAGAATAGGATTCATTCCTCAAAGTGGATTTAGAGAGAATACTCATCTTCTCGTCATAATTGGATCTAAGTCATCGGCCGATACACGTCAACTTAGACTTTGTGGCTAAGTTTGACATGCATGATCAATTAGTGATTAGAGATAAATTGATTAAGTTATTTGAATAGACACTTCATCATGTTCAAGACTTAATCGAGTATTCGCGAATGAAAGGAGGAAATCGTAATAGCCCATGTTTCAGTTACAGGTAGTTGCACTTTTCTCGCAACGTACCTCATATATTGAGAATGTCTGATTTATTGTCTATGGTTCAATTAAGACCGTTAGTTTGACTAATCGCTCGATATATGAGTGCCTATGGGTCACATAACAAGTAGTTTCCTTTTACGGATTATAGTTGGTTGATTAAATGTTAAATTAGATTTAATATTTAATTTATGAAGAATTAATTAATAATAGATTAATTTGGAATTAATTATTATTAATGTTTAATTAAATTAGATTTAATTAAATAGAAATTCCTAATAATAATATTTGGAATATTATTATATGATTTAATCTATATGGAATCAAATCCGTAAAGATTTGATATACATGAGAATTAAATCTGTAGAGATTTTATATAGGAAAATAAATCGTAGAGATTTATTTAAATAAAGATTAGGGATTTCATTTCCCAATCAGGTTAGCTTAAGATTTAAGCTGGGCTTCCCCTATATATACAAGCTCTTGGGAATTCACAAACAACGTTAATTCATATTTTCTCCATAAGATCTAGAGTTAGAATTTTCCTAGCAAATTCATCTCGGGATTCAACACTGGCAGATCCGTGCAAGTTCGTGATTGGGGATTACGTGGATACCATAGTAGAGAAAATGGTATACGAATTACTGTAAGAATTCTGTTTACGTTTACTCGTATTTAATTATGCAATTAATTGTTCGTTGTTGGTGAACTGTCTAATTCCGCTGCGCATGTATTACGTGTCTCTAAATTCCAACAGTGGTATCAGAGCTCAGGCTCTTGATTAATTGCATAATTGTTTGATTTATATTTCTATAAATCTGATACTGGTGCGGTCGATTTTACCCGTGACCACACCAAATAATTGTTATGTGTATGTGCACTTGTTGCAATTATTTGTTGGGGTTTACCATATGTATTTGATAAGTGCCCCAATTTTTTGTTTTAATTGTTGGGGTGTGCGATTTTAATAAGTGTGACAAAGCAGATGACTTTATTTGGTAAAGCCACCCACTTCGTCTTCATCGCTATGTTGGGATTATACTAGAAAGTATGCTTTTTAATTTGTATAATCAAAATGGAATTTCGAACTTATTTACTGAAATAAATTGTTTATCACTGATGCTTTAAATATTATCGAATGTTACATATATTTACTGCATAACTGTTCAATAATTCGTACGTGTTACATTGTAGTTAATTTAGTGATACCAGATCACGAAGATTAAATTAACAAATCCCTTGTAACTAAAAAACGCCATTCATTTACCTAGATGGAAATGAACAACCCATCGCGAAAGGTTGAAGTGTAAGGCTCAGATTGGCTTGTCTTGACCAAGAGATTACACTAGTGCATGGTGATGTAATCGAATAGGACCTACAGGAGGATAAATTCTTGTAATCGAACAAGGAAGAATTAGACCCAAATGGTTCGTTATTTCTTAATCTTCGTTCCTTAAATAGGTTCGTGGGATTGGTAACTATTGCTTTGACTTATCATGGGTAGCAAATCAACGAGATTCAATACTTTTTATCTTGGGCAATATTATTAGTCACATGTGATTGCTAAGATTTAATACGAAGAATCGTGTGCAAGTACGCTTGTTTGATTTGCCCCCTTGGGAGGTTCATAAGCTTTATCATACCAAATCTTGCAAGTGGAATTAGTTTCCGGTATGGATAATAATGTTGAATCGTTCCTTGACCAAGGACAAAAGATATTAATTAATGGAAAGCTATTTCAGTGGCTTGAATTAATTAATGGGCTAGATAATCTTAAACACGGGAAATAATAACCGGGGAGCCATATTGGTGTAATATGGGTTAAGATGGATAGTGCAATATTAATTATGTAGTGGGATTAATTAATATTTATGGGCTTGAATAATATTGTGGCTCAATATTAGATATTCAAGGTCCATTAGAAGGTCCAATCTTAATTCTCCTAAAGGCCCCCTGAGTAGCCCAACATATAGTTCAATAACTGAAAAAGGTGATTAAAATAAAATAAATATTGTTGCTTAATTTTTCCTATTTATTTCGAAAATTATGGATAAGAGGGGAGAAAAATTTTCTTTGAATTTTGTTATGGAATGAAGATATGTATTCTTGGAATACAAGATTATCTCATTAAATTCAAGAAATCTCCCACTTGATTATTCATAATAGAGATTTCGAAAATTTTGAAATATAGTTGGCAAGAAAGATTTTCTTGATTTTCTTGAAAAGATATTATGGAAGATATGTATTTCTTGAAGTACAAGAATATCTCATAAATTCAAGAAGATCCAAATCTTGGAATCTTGATCCCTAATATTTCGAAATATTCCATAATAAATAAGAGAGTGGGATTTTGTGGAATATTTTAATTATGGAGAAAAGAATATATGAGATATATTCAAGATTTCTTGGAGATCAAGAAAAGATTTTTTCCTCCTTATTTCACATGTAATTTTCGTTCCCCTCTCCTCTATAAATAGGGGATGAATGTTTCATTCCCAGTAACACACGAAAATTGGTTTTTCGAAAAAAATATCAGCGTCGATAAAATATCAAATATTTTGTAACGTCGACAGATTGTATTTTTTCGAAAAACGACAATTGTGAGTAGTGTACAATTCTATGTGCTGGAAAAATTAGTAAATCCAAAAAGGTGGTGCAACATAATTTATTTTCCTTTTGTTAAATCGTTCACAAGAATCCTTCCACCGGATAGTCGAACGAGGGCTAAGGGAATACTTGGGAAGTTCTTTTGGTTAGTCTAATCTGCCAGATCACTGCCATCCCAAGAGGTACGTTCACGTTAACTAGTAGAATTCCGCATGCGTAGGTTTTACGTGAATTATTATATGCATGATATGTTGTTGAATTATTATTTGAATTAATATAGGATTAATTCATGCTAGTAATAATTATAAGAATTAAATTTGTATTTAAATATTCACCCCGAATAGATCTGTACAACCTATTCCCCAACACGCTACGCATCCCCTGGTTTAGGGTTTTCGAAACCCAAAACCGTGTCCCTCTTTGATCATGCGCCGCTCGGCTAGGGGAGGAGACCCGCGGCGCGTCGCTAGGCGACGGCTGCGCGGACTCGCTTGCCTCAGCGCGACGGCAGCGTGCATAGATCCCGTTTGCCCTATTCCTGAATCGTTTCGTCTTCGCCGTGATGTTTGTGCACTGATTCGATTCTCGAAGCGATAGCGGTTCGCCATTTTCGTCTTCGGTGTGTCGACCTCACACTCAAACCCTGGCGGTGGCAGCGCTCGATCTCGTCTGAATCGCTTAGAGCGAATCACCGATCGTGTGAATTGAGCTGCGGTGGCAATACACCAGCACGCCTAGGGCGATGCGGTGAAATCGCCCGCGCTCTGGGTTCAACGACGGTGGCCCGCTCCCCTCTGATATTTGTGCCCGCTACGAAATTGGGGCGACCCGGTTTCGCGTCGCCTCTGGCGGCGTCGATTGGTCTGCCTCGCTTTGTCTCTGACGCCGATTGGTTGCCCGTCTTGTCCCTTGACCCTGTTATGAATTTGGTTTTGGTACTGAATCCCTCACTGTTTGGAACTTGGGTGTCGATTTTGTGCCATTGATTGCATGTTCTTCGACTACCCTTTGTTGGCTGACTGTTCTGGACGAAATTGTTGGATTAAAATCTGATTAATTTTGTGAAATTTAGTACTTTGGATTGTCGATTTGATTTTGGGTTTGGAAACGGTTGTCCCAAATTACAGATTGGATGTTGTTGGATTTGGGCGGTGATGGCGGAGGGCTGTTTTACAAATTTGATTTGGAACAGGCCCTCCCATGCAATTTTGAAAATTGCATCTGAGCCCCAACAATAAATAAAATTAAATCTGATTTTGTTAATTCATTGAATTAATTTAAAATTGGATATTGGTTGGACCAAAATAATTAATTGGATTAATTATTGAAGTTTAATAAAATTTTAAAATTGAATTTAAAATTGGATTTTAAAAAGGAATTATTAAATCTCACTAAAACATATTAGTTGGACTAATCACGGACTTAATTAATTGGATTAATTAAAGGTCAATATATTAATAATGAATTTAATTATTAAAACTTGATTTAAAAATTGGATTTTGAAATTATGGTTTAAATGATTAAACGAGTTATTAATTCCCACTTGGTTAACGTGTTTTATATTCTGTTAACGTCTTTTACGTCCGCATTATAATTATTTGGGTAGGCGGCGCCCAATATTTGTCGGACCGTATTAAATGCTTGGGTAGACGGCGCCCAAATAAATGTTAGTCCGTGTAAATCATGTTTGGGTAGGCGGCACCCAATAATTGCTCAAATGTGATATAGATTAACATGTTGGATCTCGATTAAGCAATTAATACCCCGCCTTTAAAACGTTCCTCACTAAAATATGATTTTCATTAAATTGAACGATATCTTCCATCAAAGTTAAAAGTAAACCGGAGATTTCGTTCCAATGAGTATTTAAGGCCCAAGTCTTTTGCTCGGATCTACATCTAACGAGACTTTTATAGGGACACGTAGTGTCGCCACTTGATGGTTATAAATCACCTTGACTTTGTTTCCCCAAGCAGGGAAACGAAAGTCAAGGGGCATCTGATTGAACTAGGTTCAATCAACTAGGAATTGCAGTTTTGCAATTGGTTTGGATACCTACCAGTTATGCTATTGTAGTAATCAGCCCAAGCAGATATTGTAATAGTAGGAATGTGGATCCTAGTCCATTATAATTTATATCTAATATAAATTTGTACTCTTCCGATGAGGTTGTTGAGTATGTGAAAATAATGGAGACAAAATAAACACAAAAGAAAGGCCATGTTTATTTTGATTGCTGAATATTGATCATAGGAATTATATGTTTAATTCCTGTTTTATTTTATATCTCTTGGTTAGTTGAAATGTATAACTGTTATTGAGATGTGTTTTGGAAACAAACAAAATTGGCTAGGCCAAATTTTCTGGAATGGCACCTAAACGTGTGTTTAGTTCTAAGGCAAGAAAAGATTGAGTACGTGTTGGACACGCCAATCCCTGTTACCCCTGCAGCTGGTTTCTTGAGGCAGATACGTTTGACGTAGCAGCTCAGAAGAAGCATCAAGAGGATGCTTCCCAGGCTCAGTGTGTGATGTTGCTCGGCATGACTCCCGATATACATAGGCAACGTGAGGAAATGAGTCCCTTCTCAATGCTCAAGCATTTGAAGGATCTCTTTGATTCTGAATCTCGTTCTGAGATTTAAGAAATGATGAGAGATCTGTTTAGATGCGGGTTAGCTAAAGAAGGGAAGATTTCACCTCATATGCTAATGTTGATAGGCCTAATTGAAAAACTTGGTAATTTAGACATTGAACTAAAGGACCAATGCTTTCATTCAAGCTATCCTCCTGTCGCTTCCGTATTTATATTTTAGCTTCATTGTGAACTACAATATGAATAAGACGGATGCGACCATGCCTGAACTTCACAATGTGCTCAAGTCTTTTGAGTTCACTATCATCAATATGGTGGTCAAAAGAAGGAGCGGGTATACAAGGATGTGTGTCTTTACTGTAAGTAGAAGAAGGCACTGGAAGAAGGACTATGAGGTTCTAGTTGCTAAATGGAATGCACTAGGTGCTTCTAGCACTAGAACATGTATGTTTGTTATTAAGATAAACATGTCCACTAATAGCGCTAACTGCTTGGTATTGGATACTGGATTTAGCTCTCACATTTGCACTAATGTGAAAGGGCTCATATATCATAGGGCAGTTAGGGCAGGTGAAGTCGTCTTACACGTGGGAACGGAGCAAGAGTTGCTAACTGAACGTGTGGGGACCTATGTGTTAGACTTACCCTTTGGTTTTAGATTAGAACTTAATGATAGTCATCTAGTTCTTTCTATTACTCGCAACATGTAATTGTTGCATTATGGATATGATGTTCTTAATATACAAAATAAAAGACTCAAACTTAGTAATCATGAAAACCCGACTTACTTATGTCACTGTAGAACTTGATCATGTAAACGAGAAAAGAATTGCAAAGGTTAAGAAAGTTAGACTACTTAACCCCATTCGACTATGAGTCTTATGGAGATTGTGAATCTTATCTCATGGGCAAGATGATCAATAGACCATTTTCTAGGAAAGGGGTGCATGCCAAAGAAGTTCTAGAGTTGATCTACAACGAAGTTTGTGGACCATTGCCCACTCTAGCTAGGGGTCACTTCGGCTACTTCATCACTTTTACTGATGATTTCTCTAGATACGGATACGTGTATCTTATGAAAGACAAATCTGAATCTTTTGATAAATTCAAAGAGTTTAAGGCTGAAGTAGAGAAGCAACTTGGTAAGAGTATCAAGACTCTTCAATCGGATCGAGGAGGTGAATATCTTAGCTATGAATTCACTGATTACTTGAAGTTACATGGAATCTAGTCACAATAGACTACTCCCGGAACACCTCAGATGAACGGTGTGTCCGAGAGAAGAAACCAAACCCTGTTAGACATGGTGAGGTCCATGATGAGCTTTTCCCCTCTTCTGACATTCTTATGGGGATACGCGTTACAAACCTCAATTTACATTCTGAATAGGATTCCATCTAAATCGGTTGAGCATACACCATATGAACCATGGTGTGGCAGGAAGCCAACTTTTACACATATCTAACATGGGGTTACCCCGTGATTGTGAAAAGGATG